>JARFIW010001700.1:9615000-10815000 GCA_036346225.1 Platerodrilus igneus | reverse complement strand
ACTTTAAACAAACAAATTTCGACGCAAAATAATTTTTTGGACAAATAGATTTCAAAGCAAAATAAATTTTAAGCTAACAAATTTTAAAGCAAATTAAATTTTTGAATAAACAAATTTCGAAGCAAAAATAAATTTTGAACAGACTATTTCAAAGTAAAATTATTTTTGAACAAACAAGTTTCAGAATAAAAAAATAATTTTTGAACGAACGAATCTCGAAGTAAAATTAATTTTGAACAAACAAATTTCGAGGTAAATCAAATTATGAACGAACGAATTTCGACGAATCACTCGTTGAATAAACAAATTTCGACGCCCCTAGCGTTGAACAAACAAATTTCGACGCCCCACGTTGGGCGCCAGTGAAACGATTTTTTCTAACTAAGGCCTGACGTTGCCGGCACCAGTGAAACGAATTTTCTTGACTTACTAAAACACTACTTTATTAACACCATACTTCAAGTTAGGTGTCTGCAAAACGAAATCTTCCGACGTAACTAGGGGTCTATTCCTTGGGTAGAGCTATGAGCAATGGGGGTAAGTCGAAATCTGTAGGGGTCACACTCAAACTAAAACAAACAGGCGCCACCAAGTCCAGTTTGATTTATATTAATGGCATAGCAAATTTCTAAGGGCGGACTTGGAGACCCAAAGAAAAAAGATCGCCTTCGCTGACATACAAACTTGTCTTAACAGAATAAGACACTGCTCCTGTAAGAAAGAATATAGTTAGGTTACCTAAAAAATGGGAACACTATTTGCGTCCTCAAGTATATCTAAAATGCATAGAGAATATTTCTTACATAATGGAATCATAAAAATTTAACTCTTTCTGTGTTTTGTCTATCAGGTCTGATCAAACCAGATCAGAATAAAAAACTTTAAATGTAGATAATTAATTTACTAGAAAGAATTTTCTTTGTTTCAGTAAATAAAATTTCATGATAATTAAATAAAATAAATATGTGATATTTTTGCAAAATTGTAGTAAGGTTTAACAACTGATCCTTACTCAAATATATAACACTTCAGTGTAACTAACAATATTAAGTTTCTTTATAACCCAACCAGATCTGTGTAGGTCACTTACAAATGAATATATGAAATTTTCTCATTAATTTAACAAAATTAAAATTAGTTTAAAGTTAATAGAATCACCAAGATATTCTTTAATTTTATCAAAAGTGGCAGTACTGTAATGTTAAACATCTGTTAGCCATTATGCAATTGTTGACGGCATTGTTCAAATAAACAGGTGACGTAATAGCAGCTGTTAATTTACGTGGTAGCCATATGTAGTCACATCTTTACAAAACTAAGTGAAATCAAATTTTGATACTGGGGAAAACCAGCTTAATTACAGGTAAACTGAATAACAATTTTGTACATCTAACAAACAAAACGAAATAATGTACTTTCAGAAGGAAGTACTGAGGAAATTCTTAATTCTATTACGAACCCAAATACCGGCTGTCGTCCTTGGTTGCAATGGAAACAACTTCGCAGAGCGGGGCCTGCTGTTAAATATGTTTGTTTTCCATGCTTTAATACAGATGCAAGAGCGAAGCGGATTTCTTACATTGGTTCACGGCATCTTTTATTCACAGCGTACTCCTCCGTTGTCTAATTTTATTTCAAAGTGGTCGTGCGGTTTTCTAATTTATCGTTGCAATTTCTGACGTATTGTTGCTTTTCTAACGTATGGTTGCTTTTTCTAACATATGGTTGCTTTTTCTAACGTATGGTTGCTAGCGCTAAATAAATTTTAAATTAGCTAATATGATAACGAATATGCAATATATGGATTAAGTACTAACCGTTACTCAGGAAGTGCTTCACCAAATTAAAGCGACCCGGAGGTCACTCGTCATTCTCTTCGAATGCATCTTCACGCTGCCCTAAACTATCGACGAGTGCGCTCGCCGCGCTCCTGCAAGGTGGGAGGATCATAAGTGTGGTTCTCGAACCTCTCACGCGCGCGCTAGTGGCTTGTGGATTTGCACCGAACTCCGAAACAAATAGACTACTAATCCTAGATATAGCAATACTATAAAAATTTGATTGTTACTTGAATCTTTATATTAGTTAATAAAGGTATTTCAATATTCATGGTACGTTTAATGAGTATGTTCCTTTACTGCTAAAATAAAATTGTTACACCATGCTTAAATTTAACAAATCTTAATTCCGTCGGTAATATATTGTTTAACAAAATACGTACGTTTTCACGTTCGCTTCAATTTCTACTACACGAATACCAACCAAATTACATTTGAAATTCACATGTACATTGTTACAAAGTCGAAACATGAATGCTAATAATATTACATACTGTCTTAAATTCTACCATTATAAAAAGGAATAAGGATTTCTAGAAACCACTAGTATGTCCGTTTCTAACTAACACAGAGTTTTGACACATTTTCCAACTAACACAACTGTCTTAATTCAAAACACCATAGAATTCTAAATTAATGGAGGGGTGAACTTTACAGGTCCTAACCCTTTTTTGACAGGTCGCAACATCGACTACTCAGCTAATTCGGTAATTGAAATCTGTCCTACCGTTGCAAGCATATTACAACAAAGTAAGGAACACGTTACATTTCCCTCTGCAGAAAATTTATTTTTTCATCTTAAAACTGTTTTTTAACTCTTCAACTCCCATTCTCCTTCCCCCCACTATTCAGGGTAAGTTGATTTTGAGGTTCTCTAATTGATGTACCGCGGATAATTAATTCGTATTTTTTGTCAGATGCCATTGTCATTTGATTCCCTCTCTTTCTAATGTTCAGTCGCGGTCTTTGACATGTTTCAGTCTTCCTATTGTTTATGGAATAAATCCCGGAAAAGTACTTGTAGTATCATGTGATTTATTTCGGTTAACGGTTGTGTTTCCTTTTGTGTTTAGCAATGTAAATTATATACATTGCAATATTTTACATTGTATGGTATGCTATGATTACATTACTTCTGCAACCTGTTATTCGTAAATTCATTACCCAGTGTCTGGGTTTTTACATGGGATGAACATTTAAGTGTGCTCGGAGTTTTCCTTGTGTTGCAACTATTTTACATTGAATTTAACCTATTTAACTAAAATTTGTTAAAAGTTCTCGTGTATTCGAGATGCATATTAGTGTATTCTTTGTGTATTAATTACATAGTTCTATAGCTTTCTTAAAATGACACGATTCAACTATAAAAATTTACTGAAACAAATACTTTGTTTAGCGTTATTATGGTTTAAAATAGTTTATGAACCTAAGTGCCTTCCTTCCAATATGTATGTATTTAACATAGACAAAACGATGCTTTTTGGTTTTAAGTTTATGATTTTAATAGAGCTAACAATTTACTGAAATATTTTGCTTATTGAACACTACTTGTATGCAATCAGAACATACAGGATATATCAATACTAAGTGTGTCCGTTTGAGATTAATTTTCCTTTTTTGCATTCGGTTTTTATTTACCGTAACGCCCACGCGTTACACGCCTACAATCTCTTGGTCTCACATTATTATATAAGTAACTGTGCGCAAGTGTTAGCAGATGTTGGTATTCAAGTAACAAAAGATTCAGTTACTTCCGAATATATTTTGTAAAATTTAGATCATATTTCTTAAAGGATTATTTCAGTAGAAGATTTAATTGTTTTACGGTTAAGGAAATTAAATTAATCGTAAATCGTTTTCTTTCCTATAAGTCTCAGCTCCATTTAAACTGCAAACTGATCTAATGCATAAATAAAAACGTTTATTTTGAATTCCTCAAAGTTATTATTCTGTGATCTCTTGGAATTTCGTCATTCTATTTTTCACGTCATTCTGACGTTTTTCTTTAGAATTTTGAGTTATTTTCCATTTTGTCGCTAACTTGTGTGCTTCAGCTCTGATATCCCCAAAGGAATTTCCTAACCGTTTGATATTATTTTTACATCGTTACAAAATTTTTTACAGATATATTTAAATCGATTTCTTTTCTTTGTAACACCTTAGATGCTAAACTAATTGCAATTAAAGCTTTATACGTTAGAATTGTAAAAAAGTAAATTCGAAATTTTTAATCTTTTTTTTAAGTCTATGATTCAGTTCTTTCTCACTAGACTCTAAATTAATTGCTTATCAAATATTAAACAGAGAACGAAATTTAACTGCAGATATTGAAGAACATTTTTTCAGCCTATCGATTTAGACATAATTTTTTTAATATCACTTATGATTCGAAAGTAAATGATGGCAAAATGTTGTATCATTTAATGCTTAACCCCATTTAGGGGTAGTTAGGACCAATAGTATAGCGCACCTAATATAAAATACATGAGAGCTCAGAAAACGAAACAGTTTTCTGAAGGAAACAAGAAATACGATGATTAGACTGGAAAGTAAACGACAGCGCCCTGTATATAAACCATAATCATAATTAATTTAGTTAATGAAAAATATTTTGAAGATTTAATTGAATAAACAAATTCGCAAGTCGTAAAACAACATAATTGCAAGCTGAAACGCGACACACATGGATAACGCATCATTATTACGTCAAGGATCCCAATTAAAACAAGCAGGTTTAATAATGTGTAAGATAGCAAACGCATGTAATTTAATGCATAATTGTATTATGTCTACGTAACTAGAAAGCTAAAATCGACATTTGATTTATTGAAAACGAGAAAGGCATGTTGAGTAAAATCAAAGTTCACCAAATTTATTTGAACAAACAATGATTTACTTATCTAGAAGTATGAAAATCCAAGGGAATCAATGCTATTAACTCGAAATGGTACGTGCCAAAAGCAGCGCGTTGATATTAACATACAATATAATACAATGGAATACCCAAAAACCTGGTATGAAAATATCATGCATAACAACGAACTCTGCGCTTGTCAATAGATAGACGATGCATTTAAATACGACCGAATTTGTAAACAAATCATTTCAACATGAAGTAAGGCTTAGTTCACATCCTTTAAAACAAAGATATTTACGTGAAGTGATTTATTGTGAAGTATGAAATAATACTATTGTAATTATGGAAAATTAAGAGGTTTGTCGTTTTACCCTTCAAAAGTGTACGTAACTAAAAGTTGTTTTAATTTTAATTCTAATATTAACATTAATAAAAAGGAATCTAAATAATTACTGGATGACGATTCTAAACAATTGCTGGAAAACGATTATAAACAATTACTGGGGAATAATTATGAATGATTAATGGACAAGCGATTATAAATAATTACTGGTTCGAATGAGAAAATGCAACAAGCATTTACTTCAACTATGAATTGTCAAGGAGTTTAACAAAGGATGCTAGAATAATTTAAGGCTATGATAAGAAGGATGCAGACAATATCTAAAGCAGTTGGGCCAGGGAGTGATTCGAGCTGAAAACAACAGGTCAGCCAATCTGAATGTTTTATTATTTTATATGTGAATATTTCGTTGTACATTTCTAAACTGAATGATTTAAAAATTAACAATTCATTGAATATTTCTAATTTAAACACTTTAGAAATTGCGTTCATGATAATTTACGTGAGGGGTCGGCATGGATCTTTTTTTTTGAGTGCACGTTGTAAATTACGTAAATACTTAAAGAAGTTGATTGAACGTTCATAGAGCTTCAGTCAATAACAATAGTAGTGACTTTGCTGGCTTTTTGATCAACTTTAGGAATGATAATTATTAAATTTTTTTATTGAAAGTTCTATTTAGAGGATCTTTAAACTTTTCATACGTTGTAAATATTTTTGAGAACATAACAATTTGTGCTTAATGGTGTTTTGGTTTAGAGATTAGAACAGGAAGTAGAGGTAGAAGGTAAATTTAAACTATGTTTGTCGTATTGTCGCAAGCTCCGTGCGTAGTTAAAAACTGAGGAAGGCGACGCAATTAAAATTATATATTAAAAATTAAAGATTGACAAATTAAAAATTTTAAACTTTTCAATTCACAAAAAGGTCACGCAGAGATCATTGCTACAGTATTACAATAATATATATATATATATATATATATATATATATATATATATATATTACAAATTGCTGTTACAAGAAGTCACGAGAGGTCATGGAAACCCAAATTCTACAAATAAATACCACCAAGGTATAAAAGAATCCGGAAAAAAATTCGGAAAATCCATGGTTACCATGTATAATACAAGCTTACTTTTTGCTAAGGGAAAAATGCAATTCCGTGTGTGTAAATAATTACCCTGTATAATAATAGCGTATTGTAAATACATAGCTATTAAGCGCAAGGCAGAACCCACTTTTCGAGTATTTATAGGCCCTAATTTTTTAATCAATAATGTGTACAAATTTAAGCCATAAATGTAGAAACGAATTTCAATCCTTAAAGGAGATACCCGAAGAAGCCGAAAGAACATTAAAAGTCTACATAATTGATAAGAGTTTCATTTTATAGCTTTCGCAAGCATTATAGGAGAGTAGGCGACGCGAGCATTACCTCGTGTTAGAGAAGGACGAGGCAGGGCACGTCACTAAGAAATAAATCACGCTAATGAGGTATTAAAACGAGGAATTCCCAGGAACTTGCGTCAAATAGTTGTGTAGCATTTAGAATGGAATCCCGTAAAAATTCGAAAACTCTAGAATACAAATACAAGAAATTCATTCATGAATTTGATCGTTAAAACGTTAGTTTGAGAAAAAATTGTTTCAAAGTATGCAATTCGCATACCGTAATTAATCATTACGACGTAACAGTGAATACAGAGTCAGTTTTAAACATAACCTGCATAGATATGGAAGCTGTTAAATACGATTATTTGATTTTGTAATATACAATGAAGATGGGAAATGCTTTGATATAAAAAGCTACTTAAAAATTGACTTAAATAAATAAATTAAAAATACACTTTGGAAACGCATCTTTCTAAATGGAAACCTAAGCGAATGGAAAATCAAATCATGTAAACTGATTTGAACGTCATTTAAAAATAGAAACAGATGATAGATAATACTGTTAATTACAAATTGGAAAAGCGCTTTTTGGATTTTGCAATTATTACTCTTATAATTTTTTTATTTGTAAGTGACAGTGGAGTATGTGGTTTCAATTTCAGGTAAAATAAGACTTAAACATAATATTTTTTGTGAGGATATTTAACAGAAAGTTTGTGATCAGAATTTGAAACGTTCTGATTTTTTTTAAATATATTATCTGTCAAGGATCTTTTTGGAAAAGATAAACCTCACAAGCGTGGAAATCAAAGCCAAGTAAACTATCCACAAAAGGAGAAATTTGAATTCTGTAAATTTAAACCTAGACAATACGGACAACAGTTTTTTAAAATACACTCTTAAGGGATAAGGTTATGTTTGAAAGAAACTATGCTGTAAACGTTCTATATTCTGATATATGAGAGAAAATATTTTAGACCGCACAGATGCTTTATGATTTTGCTGTTTGGTTTCATGTTGTAAATTCCATTATTTTTGTTGAGCTAGCCAGGCAAAGAAAAGTTAGAAAGGAAGTTGAGTAAAAAATTTCAAATTTTACAATCCTATGTACCTGTATCACAGTCACACCACTTTTTTAGCGAAGCTCAACGCCAGGCGTTGTCATATCACTAATTAAACGGAGCTCCAACGCGAGGCGTATCACATCACTCTTTTAGAGGCGCCTCAACGTGAAGCCATTGTCATTTCAATATATATATATATATATATACTCAAATTTAGACCAGGGTAGAAAAATTAATTAACGACATCAAATAATTTTAATCACCGTGTATAAGGACGCTGTGGGTAAAAATACGCTTCATTTAAAGGCATATTGGATAAATTCGTCATTTACTTCTAAACATAGGGTTTATATTGTTTAGATAATATTAAACACCGTGTATATTAAAGCAGTGGAAAATAGTACGCTTAATTAAAGGCCTACTGTGTAGATTTAAATCATTTAATTAGAATGTAGGGTTTGTATATAATCATAATCAACGTGTAGAAGGAAGTAATGTAGAATTTCATTAGATAATACGCATTATTAAAACCATGCAGCATAAAAATTTATTCGTTTCGTTAAAAATAAGGGATTTAAATTATTCACTAGACGCTTTCTATAAAAAGAAACATAGTTAAAAGGTTCAATTTGTATTTAATTTAATCGTTCCAAGTACCAAAGCTATCCAGAAATTATAAAAGACGTGGGGAAGGCACGCAAAAGACTTGAGCGTATTAGAACTCAGAACACCTGCAGAAATAACGATGTATATGATAGTTGATAAGCTTTAAGCTATATGAGTGCAAGTAAGAAAGCGAGTTTGTGGTATAAAGACAAGCGAGAGGGAATGCATTGGTAGGTAAACGAGGGGAAATGTGAAACGAAAGCACAAGTTGTAGATATAACGAACAGACTAGATTGGCGGTTAAGGTTGAAATAAGATGGAAACATGAGAGGGGAAAGCATATCAGTTGGTGTGTAACATTAATTAGTTGTTCTCGGACGTGTTGCGAGGCGTGTGTAAATTTCTTAGATGTCAACTCGGGCGAGTGCAAATTTTAGTAGAATCATTGTGCCGAGACATCGGAAGGGAAAATAGAATGCGAATTTCTTAAAATCGTCCGTCGCGGGACAAATTCGACTTGCAAGCGAGCCATTGTTTAAACCCGTGCTGATAGGAGTTTAGCTCTCTTTTATTTTTGATTTTATTCGATACTTCAAACAGTTTTGCTCTTTATTTTTTGATTATTCGATACTTTAAGTAGACTACGTGGTGATTACGTGCTACGATAACAGTTATTATGCATTAGTGCACTTAGAGAAGATAAAATAAAGGTAATAAAGTCTAGTTATATTTGCGGGTATTACTGTACCAATTATCCAAATTAATAACGATAAATAAATAAATAGAAGTATGCAGTTTTGGGTACAGCGTGAAAGAATTATGAATTTCAGTGCTATTTTTCGGGGGTGTTAGTAATCAAATGTTATTCGTAAACGTGATTGGATCCACCAAGCAAGATTTAGATATACATAGATGAAGTCCTGAGAAGCACTGAAACCTTTTTAGACGAATGGTGGTGTAGAAAATTTTAACGGCGGTCAGAAATCCGAAGACGTAAACATAAACCAGCTGGAATGGTGGGATTAGCAAGGACGATGTACATTGGAGCCACGAGTGCAGTAACCTTCAGGTAACTTATGCTTTGTTGTTCGATCTTTGATGTTTTGGTGTGTGTTGAATATCTTTATAATTTGTTTGATAAAGATGGACAATAGTAAATTTGTATAATCAACAAATTTTGAATTTTAAGGTAAAATTTTCTTGTATAAGTAGAAAGGAGTATTTATCAGTTTTATGTTTTTGATTATGATGAAAATTTGGGCCTGTCTTTGAGCTCAATTAGACTAACCTGTTAAATTAACGTAAAGGGGTGGGAAATGCTCTCTTTTATTCAGACTCAGGTCTGCAAATATTGTTAACTTAATTAGTATGCATCCTACAAGGACTCTAATTCCGGGTGCAAATTAAAATGATGACAAATATGAACTTGAAATTTTATGATGCTGAAATTTATGCTGAAATTTAATTTTGTAATTTTAATGTATTGTGAATATTGGTGTAGAGTTAACGTTGATGTTTGTGGTAGGAATGTGTTTTCTTTTATGAATGAGGATGAAAGTTTTAACTAGGTGAGCAGCCGAGGCGGAAGGATTCAAGAGGCGATATTCAGGTAAGAAATCGAATATCAGAGGAGATTTCACCGTAGTAACGAGAATCACAGCAAATCTTGACGCCCAATTCGTGTGGCTCGATTCTTATATCACAGCAAATATATATTGCTGTGGTTTAGCTCTAGACTCGAGCCCCAGCGTTGGGCCGACGTAAAATTGCTGTGGATAAACCTAGATTACTTTCGAGTCCCACGCTTGGGACTGTCCTAAAATCTTTTCCTGAAAATAAAGAAAATCTTCTTATATGTCTGGAACGCCTTCTTATTTCTGCATACCCTTCATTTACATTTCCAATGCTTCACCGGTAGGTACTACATTGGCCAGGAGGCGAGTTTTTTGTTTCCTGGAAATTTAGAATTTTGCCGAACCCTTGCCGTTCCAGGCAAGGTAGGGATCTTTAACGTGCGTGACAACACTCACACACGGGACCTTCATTTAACCTCTCATCCGAACGAGGGCGTAATTTTTGTGAAAAATGCTTACCTGCCATTTTTCAAGCAGTCGACCGTGTCGGGATTTGAACCCGGGACCTTGGGATCCGCAGTCTTACGCTTACTACATTGATCCACGGCGACGCCTTATTTTTGCATTCCACGGATAGCTCTAAAATCTGCTTCTTCATAAATACTTACCATCCTAAGTTCGCTCTTTTTCACATATACTGCTCAATAAAATTACCACTCAAATAATGCAACGAAACATACAACCATTTATTTATACAAATTAAAATTTTCCATTATCAAGTAAATATTTACATATTCGAATATACAACTTCATAAAATATTACAATCTCAATCATTCATCCTTTTAAAATTTCATGACTTTACTTTATCTCAACAGTTTCTGTTTTATATGAGTAGATGGGCCTGTCTTGAAACCCTAAATTGACTTTTACTCTGGTCTATGGTGAGCTCAGTGTAAACCCAGTTATTCTAAATGCCTGAATACATCGCATCTTTGTTTAAAACAAGCTTAAAGACCCGTTTACTCCTTACAAAAAATTTTGTCATTTATTTACACCTTTAAATAATAAATACAAATTGTCCTTTACATATATCTTCAAATGAGTTTTTATGTTTATAAAATACACCCCCAATGTGTCAAATCGCTCAAGCATAAAATAACAGCACAAAATGTTCAAGCAATAGCAATAGAAATTAATTTCGTTACCTGAAATAAGCTTTTTCCATCGTTACCTCTGAAGATGTCTTCCACAAAACCTCGTCGTTGCTTCCATATGCCTCGCTGCTACGAACTTGTAAAACCGAGAATTCTCATTCCATCGCCGCTTTAGCGCAAAAACTGGTCAAAAAAATACAACCGTCGCAATCTTCTTGAAAATTTCTAGCATTCAACCGATCACACATGTTTTCCCCATTCTTTTGTCCAGCCCTTCACTATCTTCCCTCGTTTAACACATATTCGTTGTCTCTTTTATAATCCCACTCAAGCAACATAAAATCAATAATGTGGTTGACCTCCAAACTTGTCGCGTACTTTAAACGAGTGTTTTACCCAACGTGTATTATATGTGCTCTCTGTCTGCTTTACGCTATGGGTATTCCATCTTAATTTGCTTTCAAGTCATCTGTTGTTTTCGTATTGACCGTTAATTAAATTTCTACAGAATTATCTTCCAACGTTCATTTCAGTTCCTTAAACCTGTTTATCTATTTGTCTGGTTTTTCTATGAAGCAACCGTCCGTTTAAAATCGTATTCTCCCAGTTGTTTAACTTATAGAATTTCCTAGGAGATGTATATAACGAACGCTTTGTTTAGTTAAATGGAAAATATGCGTTTACATTATTGATTTTATATACCCAAAAGCTCTCTTTATTCTTTGATGTACTTGATTTACAGCTTTTTAGAATATTAAAGCTAATTATGCGTATCCTTGAGTTTCACGTACTTTAAAGCTTCTACACGTTATGTAAATTTAACATTCTTATTTATAAATACAAAAATATGCTAATATTCGTCCGTTTCCAATGTCACAACTAATTAATTTGGAGCGTAAATAAATTATCCCTATTTCCTATATACACGGTTGTTACAAATTAATTTTCTTGACTCATACCTCTTAGCCTATAATTTACTTGGTAATTCTCAAATTCCCTGGTTTTAATTGTTGTATTTTCGTTCTATTTCGCACGTCTACATTCAGTATCATAGCATCTTCTTAAAATTTCCAAATATTGCTTTTATTCTGTCACGTATTTTATATTTGTCCTTTAAAAGTCCAAAACTTATCGTACAATTAACCGTCTGCTGTTTATTTGTTATTAAAATATGTTGGTTTTCTAAACAAATGTACTATTTCTAGTCACATATTTAAAGACGTATTAGAATGAGTTTTCTTATACATGCGTTGATATTTTCGACGAAATTATTAAATATCTAGAATGCCAGTTTATTTATCTTTACCGATAATGTATTTATATTGATGTAATTAGTTGCGTTTAAAACCTTATCTTAAAACATATTACACGACGTACACATTATTATTTTCGCTAAATGGTATGGGATAATTGCAAAATGAGCTTTTTTCTTATGTATTAAATCAAATATACTATAAATACAGTGTGTTCGCAATTGACTTTTGCTAAAATAGTCGATTTACTCCTATAACAGATGGAATTATTTGGTTTTCTTAAAGTTAAAATTATTTATGTCTATGACTTAATCTACCTTTAAACTACCCTCTTATCATAGCAATATATATATATATATATATATATATATATATATATGATGATATATTATTAATGGGTTTGAGGTCAGCTGTAGGAAAGTAAACTCTTTTTTAAGGCCTAAATTTTCAAATTTTATTTAAATTCTTGATCACAGGCTTTCTAAAATTTTACAATTAACTAGGCTAACATATAAATGAATTGATAGTAACTTACAAGACAAGGTTAAACATTAAATTAACATGAAAATTACATCGAAATCTATTTTAACTAATTTTGCTTCAATTTGTTATAAGAAAATTGTATAACTTGTATAAAAATAAAATAAAATGTCAAATTTTGAAACCTTTCAGTTTCACTTTTTAATTATTTGAAGATTTAAAAACAGAATGCCTATGTGTGCATGTATGCATGTGTGTATGTGTTTGTGTGTGTATGAGTGTGGGTGCGTGTACATGTTATATTTATGTGAGTGTCTATGAATATTTGTGATTATGTATATTAATCTGTTTGTTTGTTAGTACGTGTATGTGTGAATGTGATAGGATGTGTATGTATGACACTAGATTTATTTCAAAGAAACCTTGTATACCAAATTAATTGTATAGATTGTAGTAATCCTTATATTGGGCAAACGTCACAAACTTTAAAACAACGTATAACCCAACACAAAAGTGACATTAGAATCAAACCAAATTCCTGTGCTTTATCAAGACACTCAATTGATTTAGATCACAAAATTGATTTTGAACATCCTAAAATTTTAGAACTAGAAAAAGATACACAAAAAAGACTATTTCTGGAAATGTATCATATATTTCGCCAAAAAAATTGTATAAATAAAAAAACAGATATTGGTGGTCTAAGTTCGATTTACACATACATACTTAGTCTTCAGAAGTAACATATACCTAATGCAATAATTGATATTGTAGTGATTAGCATTACATACATACACATCCTATCACATTCACACATACACGTACTAACAAACAAACAGATTAATATACATAATCACAAATATTCATAGACACTCACATAAATATAACATGTACACGCACCCACACTCATACACACACAAACACATACACACATGCATACATGCACACATAGGCATTCTGTTTTAAATCTTCAAATAATTAAAAAGTGAAACTGAAAGGTTTCAAAATTTGACATTTTATTTTTATACAAGTTATACAATTTTCTTATAACAAATTGAAGCAAAATTAGTTAAAATAGATTTCGATGTAATTTTCATGTTAATTTAATGTTTAACCTCGTCTTGTAAGTTACTATCAATTCATTTATATGTTAGCCTAGTTAATTGTAAAATTTTAGAAAGCCTGTGATCAAGAATTTAAATAAAATTCGAAAATTTAGGCCTTAAAAAAGAGTTTACTTTCCTACAGCTGACCTCAAACCCATTAATAATATATCATCATATTTATAAAAGGTCATTATCTCTAAACTATATTATATATATATATATATATATATATATATATATATATTTGCTTTGCTAAAAAAATTAAAAATTTCATCGCAACCACTTATAATTAATCACTAAATTAAAAATAAATACAAGCTATTAAACAAATACTTAAATTTGTTAAACAAATATAATGAACGAAATGCGCATATCAGTAATACGAGAAGGATTTTAAAGGTTCAGGATTTGCTTATTTTAAAGAACAGTCGAGTCTCATATTAATTACCCACGTTGCACATAATGACTTTGTGATGGCAGTAGCTTTTCCTGCAGCTACCCTAATTATTGTAAATAGTTTCCATATTTAATAATATATACTGCTGTTTACATTTCCATACTAGACGTAGAAGCCCATTTAGTAATCATTTAGACAAATTTTTATTTGGCTAGAATAATTTGACACTTTGATACAGTCACGTCCATAAAAACTCTTAATCAAAACCGTATAGAAGTTATGCCATAAATTGCTATGCAGTAATAAATAAACTAATTCTCTTTTTTGTCTAGGTATCCCGTTGTGGAATGATATACATGGAGCCTGGAACACTAGGGTGGCGGCCTCACGTAGAATCGTGGATTCCAACGTGTTGCGAGGTGTGGAGAGGTCCAAACGAAGACCTAATTTTTGCTCTATTCGACTGGCTGGTTCCGCCGTGCTTATACTTTTTGCACAAAAATTGTCATCAATTGTGCAATAGCGGAGATATTAATATAGTAAAAAGTATGATGGGTATAATTGAAATACTTTTGACAGATGCCTGCGGTGCAGAAGAAAAAAAAGATGACGACCCAAAAATTATGGTCGCATGGATCGAAGCTGCATTTATATATGCAGGGGTTTGGGGTTTAGGAGGAACTCTAGATACTGATTCGCGAATAAAGTTTGATGATTTCTACTCAGCTATATGGAAAGGATTGAGCGAAGATTACCCATATCCATCAATAATAGAAAAGCTCGAGGTATCTTTACCACCAGAGGGCTTATTTTTTGATTACCTCTATTTGTATAAAGGAAAAGGTACCTGGAAGTTTTGGCCAGATCTCGCCAAGGAGCGAAGAATTGAAGATGCAGCAAACATTCAACAGGTACTTATACCGACTGTTGAAACACTTAAGTATATGTATATCATTGAGCTACATGTTAAATATAAACACCCTGTACTTCTAACTGGGCCCACTGGAACAGGAAAAAGCTTTTATATGCAAGATCTGCTTATGAACAGACTTAACCAAGATTTATTTGAACCGGCTTTTGTAACATTCACGGTAAAAATAACAGCAAATCAAACGCAAGATCTGATTATATCTAAGTTGTTTAAACGTAGACGTGGCAATTATGGTGCTCCAAAGGGAAAACTTGCTGTTATTTTCGTAGACGACTTAAATATGCCTGTTAAGGAAGTTTATGGAGCACAACCACCTATTGAACTATTGCGACAGTATTTTGACCACAAACATTGGTACGATTTAAAAGATACGTCACCAATTTATTTGCACGACATACTATTAACAGGTGCAATGGGTCCTCCTGGAGGAAGTAGACAAGAAATTTACGCACGATTCTTGCGCCATTTTACCATATTTTCAATCAATGAATTCACCAACGACACCATGACTAAAATTTATACAAATCTGCTTTTAGTAGGTTTAAAGAAGAATGGTTTCCCAAGTGATGTTATAATGTATGTTCAACAGATAGTAAGCGCTAGTATTAATGTTTACTTTGACTGTATATTAAATCTAAGACCCACTCCTGCAAAAAGTCACTACATTTTCAATTTACGCGATGTTTCTCGTATAATTTTTGGATGCGGTATGTTAAAAAAAGAATCTGCTGAGAATAAACTGATTTTTCCCAGAATTTGGGTTCATGAAGTATTGAGAGTTGTTTATGATCGCTTGGTGGAAACAAAGGATAAACAGTGGCTTTTTAATAAAATCAAGACTTCAATTAGAGACTTTTTTAAAGAACATTTTGACCGAGTATTTGAAACTTTAGAACACGATGAAGAAACCGGCATAACTGATGAGACATTAAAGTCGCTTATGTTTGGTACTTATTTGGATACAGACGCTACAGAGGAAGAGATGAAATACGAAGAAATATCAAGTCCGCACCTCTTACTGGATATAGGCAATAGTTGCTTAGAAGAATACAACTCAACGCATAAGACTAAAATGAACATAGTGTTATTTAAGTATGCTTTAGAACATTTATCAAAAATTTGTCGGGTTATGATTATGCCGTGTGGAAGCGCCCTTCTAGTTGGTATAAGTGGATCTGGACGCCAGTCCTTGACGAAACTTGCAACCACAATTACAGGTCACGCATTCTTTCAACCTGAAATTACTAAAAATTATGGAATGAACGAATGGCGTGATGACATTAAAAAAATGGTTAAAGAAGCCGGTGGTAAGGGTAGGCATTCGGTGTTTTTGTTTACTGAAGGGCAGATCAAAGAAGAAGGGTTCTTGCAAGATATTGATTGTTTGCTAAATGCCGGTGAGGTTCCTAATATATTTCCCATCGATGAAAAGCAAGAGATATTAGAAATGGCAAGGCTAGCGGCCCAAGGTGGAAATAAAAATCTAGACGTCAGTGCGTTAAAAGTGTTCTCATTCTTCACTAAAAGAACACGCGAGAAACTTCACATCATATTGTGCTTTAGTCCAGTGGGCGCTGCTCTTAGAAATAGACTACGCTTATATCCCTCCCTGGTAAATTGTTGTACTATAGACTGGTTTGAAGATTGGCCTGAAGATTCCCTTGAGAGGGTAGCTGAAAGTTGGATGGAAGACGTAAACCTATCCCTTGAAGTTAAATCCTCAGCAGTTGTAGCTTGTAAATATTTTCACCTTGTAGCACGTGATGTCTCAACGAAGTTTTTTTTGCAAACCACACGGAAATCTTACATTACATCGGCTTCTTATTTAGAATTGATCAGATCTTTTACTTTATTAACAAATGCTCGACAGGGAGAACTGTTGCTTGCAAAACGCCGATACGTGGTAGGTTTAGAACGATTAGATTTAGCTGCTGAAGCAATTTCACAGATGCAAATATCATTAGAAGAATTGCAACCTGAATTAAAACTCATGAGCGAAAAAGCCTTGCAAATGATGCAACAAATTGAAAAGGAAACTAAAGACGTTGAAATAGCGTCTGCTTTAGTGAAAAAAGACGAAGAAGTAGCAAACGCTCAAGCTGCAGAAGCCCAAGCTTTAAAAGCTGAATGTGAAGCAGATTTGGCTGAAGCCCTTCCAATTCTGGAGGACGCACTTGCGGCATTGAATACGTTAAAACCTGCAGATATTACTCTCGTAAAATCTATGAAAAATCCACCAGCACCCGTAAAACTTGTTATGGCTTCAGTTTGTGTTATAAAAGGAGTTAAACCAGACAGAGTCCCTGACGTTGCTACAGGTAGAATGATCTTAGATTATTGGGGACCCAGTAAACGTGTCCTGGGAGATATAAATTTTCTACAGTCTCTTAAAGATTTTGATAAGGACCATATACCAGCAGATATTATGGTAAAAATACGAAAGGAGTATCTCCCTCATAACGATTTCAAACCGCATATTATAGCAAAGGCGTCGACTGCAGCGGAAGGCTTGTGCAAGTGGATTATAGCAATGGATATGTACGACAAAGTAGCAAAAGTTGTAGCGCCTAAAAAAGCTAAACTTGAAATGGCCGAACGTTCATTAGCAGCGACAATGGCAATTTTAAAGGAAAAGAAAGAGATGGTCAACAAATTGGAAGAAAAGCTAGCCAATCTAAATTTACTACTACAGGATGCTTCTGAAAAACAGGTAAATTTACAGTTTCGTGTGGATTTGTGTGAAAGTAAACTCAGTAGAGCCAAAAAGTTAATTGGCGGACTTGGAGGCGAGAAATCTCGCTGGATATTGGCTGCAAGTAACCTGCAGGCACAGTATGACTCACTTGCTGGTGATATTTTAATATCATGTGCAGTAATATCATATCTTTCACCATTTAACATTATTTGGAGACAAAGTACAATTGCAAGTTGGTTGCAGCAAGTTCAACTATTGAAAATACCTGTTACATCTACTTATGAATTCTGTACAACACTCGGGTCCGAAATAAAAATTCAAACTTGGTATATTGCAGGTTTGCCTCGAGATGCTTTTAGTACTGAGAATGCCATTATACAAGATAACTCCAAGCGTTGGTCCTTACTTGTAGATCCTCAGTCTCAAGCAAATTTATGGATAAGAAAGCTCGAGCAAAAGAACGAACTCAAAATTACAAAATTTTCAGACGGTAATTATATGAAGCTTCTTGAAAAATGTATAGAAACTGGCAAACCAGCACTAATAGAAAATATAGAAGAAGATCTAGAAGCACCACTTGATCCGATCCTTGCTAAGAATACGTTTAAGCAAGCTGGTATTTTAGTCATAGCACTAGGGGACAATGTAGTACCTTACAGTTCTAATTTCAAACTATATCTTACTTCGAAGCTAAGGAACCCTCATTATCTACCGGAAGTTTTTAATAAGGTAACAATAATAAATTTTGCTCTGACTATCGGTGGTCTTGGAGATCAACTTTTGGGAATTACAGTTCAACGTGAACGTCCTAAGCTACAAGCGAAGCGTGAGGAGTTAATTAAAGAAGGGGCTGAAAACAAACGGGCTTTAGCCGACGTTGAAGAGTTGATTTTAAAAACCCTATCAGAAACTAAAGGGGATATCCTTGAAGATGAAAGTGCAGTTGAAATTTTGGACCATTCAAAGATTCTTTCCGCAGATATTCTTAGAAAACAATCAATTGCAAAAGAAACCGAAGAAAAAATTGAGGTAGCTCGGTTAACCTACAAGCCTATTGCCGACTACTCCTCTGTACTTTATTACTCTATATCTGATCTACCAAACGTGGATCCTATGTACCAGTACTCACTAAAATGGTTTATAAATTTGTTTATTAGTTCCATAGATGGAACTGTAAAATCTCGTGACATCGACAAGCGAATTCGAATTTTAAAAGATCATTTTACGTATAATTTATACTCAAATGTATGTCGATCTCTTTTTGAAAAGGACAAGCTTATGTATTCTTTCATTTTGTGCACAAAAATTCGAATTTCCCAAAATTTGGTGAATGAAGCAGAACTAGCATTTTTACTGACTGGAGGAATATCGGTTGAAAACCCATTTAAAAATTCTGCAGGAACTTGGCTCAGTAATAAATCTTGGGATGAAATTTGTAAACTGGATCAACTACATGCTTTTGAAGGTTTTCGCAATGCGTTTGTTCAGCAACTTTCAGCTTGGCAAAGAATTTATGATTCAACTGAACCACAAAATTGTATTCTGCCATCACCTTGGGAGACTCAACTCAGCGAGTTTCAGAAATTACTCGTCATTAGAACTCTAAGACTCGATAAAATCAAAGTAAGCATTGCAAAATACGTAAAGACATCAATGGGAGAGCAGTTTACGATACCACCACCATTTGATATTTCAAAATCTTTCCAAGAATCTAGTTGCGTATCGCCTCTTGTTTTCATTTTATCAGCTGGTACAGACCCCATGGGTGCATTATTAAAATTTGCTGAAGTAAAGGGATTTACGGATAAATTTAATTGCATTTCTTTAGGCCAGGGCCAAGGTCCTTTTGCACAAGCGCTTATAGAGCAAGGCCAAGAAGAAGGTTCATGGGTTTGTCTTCAAAACTGCCATCTTGCCGTTTCGTGGATGCAACCACTAGAAAACATCTGTGACAAAATTGATCCTTTTAATACTCACCTTAACTTTAGACTTTGGTTAACAAGTTATCCATCTGATAAGTTTCCTGTATCTGTATTAGAAAATGGCGTTAAAATGACTAATGAACCACCTACTGGTTTACAACAAAATCTTTTAAGATCCTTCCTCAACGAACCTGTTAAAAATCCAAGCTTTTTTGCTGGATGTCTAGGAAACGAGTTAATGTTTACTCGACTTTTGTATGGAATTGCTTTCTTCCATGCAGTTATTCAAGAACGTAGGAGCTTTGGACCCTTGGGTTGGAACATTCCCTATGGTTTTAATGAATCAGATTTTGATATATCGGTACAACAGTTGCAAATGTTTATTAATGAATATAAAGACAATCCTTATGAAGGAGTATGCTATCTAACTGGAGAATGTAATTACGGTGGTCGAGTGACGGATGACTGGGATCGCAGACTAATAGTAACTATTTTAGCTGATTATTTAAATCCTCAAGTGGCAACCGACATGTCGTACCAATTCTCCACTGTAGAACGTTACTACAATATTCCACAGACATCAGAATATCAAGACTACATTGATCATATAGAGAAACTTCCACAGCTTCACTCACCAGAAGTATTTGGTCTTCACGTTAATGCCGGACTTGCTCGCGATTTACAAATATCCAATGCTTTGCTAAATTCCGTGATACAAGTAAGAGGCGAAGGTGGTGCAGGCGGAGGTCAAGAAGACCAATTCCTAAAAATGGTAGCTTCTGATATCTTGGCTAAACTGCCAAAAGGTTTTGACTTAGAAGCAGCTAAGGCTAAGTTTCCCGTAGATTACAATGAATCAATGAATACCGTTCTGGTACAAGAAATGGAACGTTTTACTAAGTTGTTAAATGAAATAAGATCTTCTTTACAAACAATTCTAAAGGCTATCGAAGGGCTTGTGGTAATGACTCCAGCTCTGGAAGCACTAGCCAGTTCTTTATTATTAGGACGTATACCAGCAGCTTGGGCAAAAGTCTCCTATCCTAGTTTAAAAGCTCTACCAAATTATGTTTCCGATTTTGTAGAAAGAATTAATTTCCTACAAACATGGCATCTTCAAGGTAAACCGAGCACATTTTGGATTTCAGGTTTCTTTTTCACACAAGCCTTTTTAACGGGGGCCAAGCAAAATTATGCTAGAAAATACAAGATACCAATTGATCAATTAACGTATGATTTTGAAGTACTAAAAGTACTAAAAGTTTCATCAGCTGCACCAGATGGAATTTTCGTTTATGGTATATTTACAGATGGAGCCAGATGGAATAGGGAAATTGGAGTTTTAGAAGAACTGTTTCCAAAAGTACTAAATGATGTAATGCCACTTATTTGGATAAAACCTATTTTGGTGAGCGATTATGATCCTTCAGGTCGCTATATTGCTCCCTTATATAAAACCTCTGAGCGGCGAGGAACATTATCCACAACGGGTCATTCAACAAATTATGTTCTTCCACTTCTGTTAAATACTAGTATAGAACCATCTCATTGGATTAAACGGAGCGTTGCACTGTTATGTCAACTAAATTAGGTTGTAGTAATAACTTGTACTATTACTTTTTCCACACAACTATTTTTTTGTTTATTTCTTGTTTTGCAATATACAGTAACTTGCTTTATAAAGATTATTTTTAGAATTTTATCATTTATCGTGTAGAAGAAACCGATGTTTCGTTACTTTAACACACGCCAAACTTCAAAATGTTTTTTGTCAAAACTGTCAACTATACGTTTTACTAAAGTTAGCAAATCAAATTAGCCACAAATGTCAAATTGTGTTTTAATGGTTAGGTTTGAATGAAGATATAAAAATAGATATATTTTTAAAGTAGAATGCACTATTCTAAAGTTACCTATCAATCCTGTAACCATGTTCTGAAATGTCATAGACTGAGAGCATACACACTAGAGCCGTAAAAATTTAAAGTCAAATGACACTGTTGTGCTAAATTGTAGATACAACTAGTTGCCCAGATAAAAGATTAAATATAATTAATATGAAGAGTTTGCAAATAACAGATAACGAAAATGAAAATTAAAGTTCAAGCATTTTGTAAGGTACTAGCAAAGCTTTTAATCTATTCTGGTCAAAGTACGTGAATATTGACTAGCAGAAGTAAAATTAACAATATGTTCATTTTGTAGTGCAAGGTACTTGAATCATGTGATGCTTACAATCATACCAGAAGTCAGCTACTGGCGCAGAAATGACTGACTTAAAAATTATATACAGATTTACGATGGATATCCTTATTGTGGCTCTCTTAAACGCAGTTCATACACTCGTCGAGAATCACTGGAACGTGTTATAATAGGTATTGCAAATGCTAGCTCTCTGATGGGTGAAATCCTCTACGAAGCTAAATGCATCCGGAAATTTGTGATGCGACGGACATTAACGGACCCCGTTTGTGTGATATGCTGTACAATGTATCAAATAATCTATACGCTGGTATTTGGTTGACAACCAATCTGTCAATGTACGTTGAACATAAATAGTTCAATTATTTATTAATAAAACAGTTGTGTTTCTTGACTTCACTCTCTGACCATGGTTAAGAGTGCCACATATCTCTTTCTAGAGACCAAGAAGACGATACATGGTAGCGTGCTTCTTGAAAATGTACTTTTCTCCATTTGCAGTGGTTGTTGCTTGTATGGGATGTTGATGCTAGCTTTACTTTGCTCGATATTTAGATACGCTGTCAATTGAAACAAGTCTTTTTGTCTTTGTTTGTTGATAACACATGTTTGGCATCTATTTAATAGAATTTGTGTTTTTTATAAAGGTCTATAGTTGCATCCGCAGCTAATGGGAATTCGGTTGGCGCATTTGGCGTAATTAAGTCCTTTAAACAAGAAAATTTGTCTTTGGGGATGTTTTGTGCCGTCAAGCATGGGTAACTGCTGTGTTTCGTGTAAATTGATCACATTTGTGCGTCACACAATGAGAGGAATTTAGTCAGTTGCGCAAACGATGGGTAAATATTAATTTTATTGAGGTAGTGCATAAATTATCTTTTAGAGCATTCCTTAAACGAAGAAGTAATAAAAGTTAGGGCTGAATCTATTGCTCTAGTTAGTGACAGTTTAAGATTGTTTTTAATTGGAATCGTTTTACCATGCTATTGGACTTGTGGAGGTGTGTGTATACGTGAGAATCCGTTTTAAATTTGTTATTTTTGTGTATTTTGTAATAATTGATAGTCACTCTGAGGCATGATATCTTTGGTAAACTTTATTGACAGGTTATACAAAGTTGCAATTAAAAGCTTTATTAAGCTTACAATAGATGTTATTTGCACAAATCTCGTACATTCTTGAAATATTCTAGAACAATTGGATAACATATAAATCGTCCTTATGAGCATTAGTTAGTTCAGTTCTAATTTAAAACTTTGGTTATAATATTGTTTCTATTCGAGCTAGAAAGATACGATTTAAATTAGTGGTGCATACTCTTAATATGAATTGCCCTATGTGACCATTTACTGTAGTCATCAATATAAATTTATTATATAGCTTCGATATAAATTAATTATAGGGCTGCGACAGTAAGTAATCAAGAAGGTACCGTTGTAGTTTTAAGACGTTTGTATGTGTACTATTAGTGATTAACTGAAAATAAATGTTGAGTGTTTTAAGAATTTTACTGTAGCGACGAGTTTTTGAAAAGACAGCTTTCACTATTGGTATAGGTCTATGACAATTTACAGTCACACCATTTATTTAGACCCTGCGGCGCTCTTGCCACTTTCAAACATTTAATAAATAACATCATGCGTGGCTATCGTGAGAAACGTATCTAGTACATATGGATGACGTGATCGTGATTGGGAAGTCGTTTATAGAGGGCACTTGGGAAATTTAGAAGCGTTTCGAAGACAGCAAAGCCAATCTGAAGCAGAGTCCAAAGAAGTGCCACCTGCTATGCGAGGAGGTGAAATATCTAGAACGCAAAGTTACAGGTGATGGAGTCGAGCCAGACCCGGAAAAGATTATAGCGGTACAAGAGTAGCTGACGCCAAAACACAAACATCAGCTAACCAGCTTTCTAGGCTGTGCACTTACTACAGATTTTAACAAGCTCTTAACCAAGTTGGCTGAAGAAGGGCGTGATTACGTTGAGAACGGAGACCGCCAAAATGCGTTCCAACATATAAGGCATTTATTGACAACAGCGCCGAACTTAAGTTATCCTCGGTCGGAAGGTAAATTCAAATTAGATACCGAGGCAAGCAATGTCGCCATCTAAAATGTACTATCCGAGATACAAGACGAATAAGAGAGGGTCATCGGTTAATTTAGTAAGGTGCATTGAAAACCAGAATCGAATGCTGCGTTAACAGAATGGAACTGTTGGCTGTGGTAACATTTGTAGACCGCTTTATAAGCAACTTTACGAGAAAAATTCACCTTGATACCAACCACGCCGTCCTAAAGTAGCTACTGCTTTTTAAAAACCCAGAAGAACGTAGCCAGATTGATAGAAAAGCTGCAGGAGGATGACATCCACGCGGAATGCCGTGCGTGTACAAGTTATCGAGAAGACCCTGACCTGAAAGTTGTAATTATTCCTCACGGTTAGGGACGAATTATGATCTACTGGGTTGTACTAGCGTGATCAATGCAAATAGCAGCCCCTACAGCTGCAAACCGAACAAGAAAATGACAAAAATCTTTGTGTCATGCTGTTGGAAAGCCGGAGGAACACATCCATCCAGACAGGACATTAGTCCGTTGACTAGCACCTTGTAGTCGCACAGTGCACAATGGGATTCCGTGAAGGTAGAGAATGGGATTTTGGTCCGATTTTTGGAAGAGATTGGAGATGGATCCGTGGGTACGCTTCAAGTTGTGATTCCTAAAAATCGGTTGTGGGAGGTTTTTATGACCTCTTCATAATGGAACATCAAGAGAACACTTTGGCGTTAAGAAAACGTTGGGGAATGTCTGAGCAAGATTATACTGTAGGCTGTGAAAACGAGGTCAAGGAGTGATGTCGCAAGTGTTAGGTATGTGCACTGGAAAGCTCCAAAGAGGCAACACAACGTGTAAAACCCTATTGGGAGAGTATCATTAAAATATTCCCCGGGACATTGCGTAGCAGCACACCTTAATATGTCCCTAAGACTTGCTCGGATGTTCGAAATTAAATTTGGTGGGCTGCCTCAAGTTCGCCGACAACCAGTTTCGAAAAACTATACGGCTAAACGACCGACAGCGTGACATTTACTACCTAGTGACTAAGCAATTGTTCTCTAGTAGATTGAATTGCCAGGATTTGTGGAGAGCGTTAGTGGACCGCAAAGATCCGATATTTAAATATAAAGAGTTGACCGTACCTTAGATCGGTTGTGGATTTGATAGATTAAACTGGAGCGCGGTACGAAATATGCTAAAGATACTGTTCCAAAAAGCACAGGTTCAGGTTCAGATGTGTGTGTTTACAATTCAAATTATACGGCACCTGCTATGAAAAGTGTTTATGCTAGTTCCATCAACAAGGGAACTGCAAACTGTCCTTACCACCACAGGGACTTTCGACGTCCGGATCACAATCCGTTTTGGGATAGAACATCTTTAAGATGGAAACTGTGTAATAAGACACCATTTAGTCAACCCTTGACCAGAACAATACAGCTGATCGTTTACGAGGTATCTGTTCACAAAAGATGATTGATGTCTACCCTATAGCGTGATATCTTTAGATAGGCTTGATTGATAGTTTACAAAAGGTTTCAGTTAACAACTTTATTAAACTTACAATAGGAAATATCTGTATATTATTGTATAACTCTGGTACGTTCTAAGAATAGCCTAGATTATTGGTAATGAATATAAATAGTCGTGCGTGAGCATTATAAGTTTAGTTCTATTTCAAGCTTTGAATATAGTACCAGTTTTTATTCCAACCTACATCTATAGAGTCGTGATACAAAGTAAATTATTGTAACCTAGCGTTAAAATTAATAGCCCCGTGTGGTACAAATTACTGAAGTGAACGATATATATTTATTGTGGTGTTTCGATAGTTAATTATAAGTGTATCGAGCAATAATTAAGAAGATAGCATCGCAGCTTTAAGAAGTTAGTAACTGTACTGTTAGCTGTTAGCTGGAAATAAATTTGTCGTGAATGCTTTAACAATTTTACTGTAGCTACAAGTTGTTCGAAAGGTTTGTGTAATCAGTCGATGATAAAAAATTATGTTTATGCAAAATCGGTTATTAGAAACTACGTGTCTAAGCTCCTGTGTATGGTATTGTTTTAATTATTTTTTATTAATGCAAGTTTTTGCCGCTAATAAAAAATTAAATAATATTTTATAAAAACAGTTATTTAAAGTGAGGCAAGGCGGTTGAGATGATCGTAATCTAAGAAATTTAGAAAGTAAATCGTTTTAATAAATAAAGGAAGACATTTAAAATTAAAAATATATTATATATTACTATAAATTGCAATAATATAATGTAAATATATATAAAATACAATTTAATGTCAATTAATATATTAAAAAGTAGAAAATATAGCAAAAACAAAAGTAAAATAAATTCTATATAGCAAATGTTGCACTTTTTTTATTAGAACTAGTAAATATCATGTTCCATTCGGCACTCTGAAGAAAAAAGCGATAACTACATTTTTATCGGAAATTAACGTAGGATTGTTATGTGAAGCTCTGGTGTAGGATGCATCATTACTAAGGCATTAAGGCGGTAACCAAAAATTAAACAATTAAAACTTTCATTATTTGTAATGGCAACTACGGATTTGGATTTGTATTCAACTACATCCTAAAGCATCCACCGGTAACTAACACTAATACGGTAGACATGTATCTACAAAGTTACTGCTAAAGCACATTAACAAAATGTACTTATCGCAAAAATGTATAAGCATTGTGTAGCTACGGTTTCCCACCCTATTTCCATCTCATAGTTTCGGGCGTTTTTTTAGTAAATACGGTTAAGTGAATATCTTTTATTCTAAAGACAATTCATGAAGGATGTGCGTTTTTACAAGCTTTTATTTTTCTAAATAACAGCGATATTTGTTAAATAGAAACAGAGTATACCAAGAAAGGTGACTTAAGGAACCGAAAAAGAAATGCACTACCAATTGTTATAAAAGAAAGAAAAAAGGCGCGAGGAAAAGAAGAAAAAACATGATGTATTTAAAGGACTTGGTAATATATGTAAAAACCAATCAACCAAAAGATTAGCCGTTGCCCAACGAGTAAATTGAGTTTGTTATTAGTAGGTAGCTTGGGAAAAAACTATAAGTCAAAAATACTAGTTTTCAGAATTTAGATTTACTTACTCTATTTAAGCATATAAACAAATTAAAAATATTAACGGACCTATATAAAATCAGTTCTCAGTTAAAAGTCGTTGGGTTAATGACTTTTCCTTACTGTGCTTTCATTATTAAAAATATTTGACTTATATTAATTTGATCATCCAACAAGAATGACTTTATACTCTTGCGATCAACAAAAGATTCAAGTTTCTCATAAGAACGAAAAAAATATACATAGGTAGAAACATTTTCATCAGAAACTTCCGCGTCTGGTTAATGATCAGGCACATCATGTTCTAAGATTCCTATAAAGTTCGTGAAATGCTAGCAAAATAAAGGTAAAAGATCAATTATATCTTTTTGTATACTTTGAGATCCGCAAAGTGAAATTATAACAGTTTTTGGGACGCAATGTTGCATTAAGTTGAACCTCTTCGAGCAAAATTTAAATGGCTCATCATGACTAATGCTACTTTTAAAAGAAACAGTTCCAAATCCACTAGTATAACTTAACCACCTAACAGAGTGCCAGTTAAAGGGATCTTTATTTGTATCTCTTTTCGAAGTTCTAAGTTAGTTTTAAGGTCTGCAGAATCCAAAAAAATCTAGATCAGCTAATTCAACCACTTAAAATTTTCTTTTTCCAATTTAGCGAACTAGATGATACCAATCATGCGGATGTGAAGTGGGTATCTAGAACTTTTTTCCTGTTTTTCAATTACCATGATCAAGATCACATTCTAAATGTCTGCGACCTCTAATTTGAGACATATGGTCTACTCTTATTAAATGCGGATTGTCTTGCATTGCCGCTAAAAACATTGTAGCAACCTGATAATTTATATTCTGTCCTCACAAGCATCTGGGTACAATACTACCTTCGATTCTTGAGAAAAAGAGTAGTTAGCTCTTTATAAATACATGTAGCGATCTAATTTTCTCCCTGACCACCTGTACCTTTACGCCACATGTAGCAACTCAGATCTTGTATACTAGGCTCTGCACAGTTAATTAAATGTCCATAGCTGCATCTTATATAATGCATCCGAAGTATTTAATATAGGAATGAGCAACAGTGCTGTAGATCACATGTATAACAACATGTGGTTTCGTCCTTTTCTGCCACATTTTCATTTCTTTTTCTATATATGCGTAATGGCTTCAACATGATGAACAGATAATTCTAATTTAGCGCCTTGTTTTTGTTTGTCACTAGATATTTTTATTTTCATCTCAAGTACGTCGCATTTATGGCGTGTCCACTTTAGGTTCTTTAAAACTCATGTTCATTTTATGAAATTCTTGTTTATAAACTTTCCTTGGTACTAGTTTTTCTTCAGGATCATTTTAACAAAACAGTTCGTACATAATTCTTAAATTTAAATGTGGTGGTAGATATCGTTTCAGGCTTTCTATACGTGTACAATTTGATCTGTACATTTGTAAGGATAAAATGAGGTCTGTGACTTTGTGTATTTGGTCGCATTTATGCCGATTAGCAAGTGCTGACTTTTCTCTGTTATTATTGTAGGTAATACTAGATACTGTAGAATTCTTGTTGCATATAGTCAGTGTAACAGACATTTGAGTTTCTCTAAGTACTTTCATGAAACAACCATGACAAACACGAATTTGTTCAAGGCTAATAACCAAATTAAAATGATTTGCTTTTAATCGATATTTTTCTTTATCTGGATCTGTAGTTCTCTTCCTTTAAAAAGCTGGTTTTGTAGTATCTACTAAACTAGCAATTAATCTAACTCTTTTATTCCTCTTAATCTTCTTTGAGATCGAAACCACTCATAGTTGTTAAAATCGTCTTTATTTACGTTTCGATCCGTAACCTAGGATCGTTGTCAAAATAATAAAAACTCAAGTTTGTCATTTATTACACAAATTGAAGGTGATTTTGTTTTATTAATGTTTGATATATTTTGCTTGAATACACTAGGTAAAAATTTAAAGTTTAGAAGAATGAGTGCCTTCAATTTGTGTTGCGTCCTGGGAGCGAATTTGTGGCAGCCAATACGCTTAACGTGAATGATTAATCGTATAAATAGAAACACGTTCTAAAATGTTTTCCACTTCTCAAGTTATTGAATTTATATGAAATTTAACTAAATAAAAATTAATCAGCTGATTTCACTTTAAGTGTATTGACTACCTCAAATTCGCTTCGGGGCGCTACACAAATTGAAGGCACTCATTCTTCTAAACTTTAAAATTTTCACCTAATGTATCCAAGTCAAATATGTCAAACATTAATAAATCAAAGTCGCCTTCAATGTCAAACTTAAAAATTTTATTATTTTGACAACGATTCTAAGTAATGTATCAAAACGTAAATAAAGACGATTTTAACAACTATGAGTGGTTTAGTTCCCAAACAATACTAAGAAAAATCTATTATTTCTGTCTCCAAGTGACTAATATGCTTCGACCAATTTTCCTGTTATTTCTGGTCGTCAACTTTTATTTCCTATTTATCTCTACACTTCATTCGACGTATGAGAAAGAAACTGACAACTCTTGTTTTAACTACTTCCCCATGCGCAGTGACGTAACTTTTTTCAGTGTTTCTTTTAAATTTCCTTGCGGTTCGTTCTTTCTCTTAAAACACTCCTTTCTTGGTATTAAGGGCATTACTAATACGGCGAAACAACAATGTAGACAAGATAAAATAAGCTTATTACAATGTAGTTAATTACTTAAAAACATACGCTTATTTATTAAAGTTTACAGACATCAGGTTACAGATAATTTAATCATAACATACAAAAAAGTGTAAAATCTAAAGTAATGTCCGATTGGGACTTCGTAGAAAATTTGAGTCTCTTCGTTTCTATACACCCTAATTAAATGTTTATAAATAAAAACCACACGAGCTTAGGAATAGCAAAACTGTTGGGCGTTGGTTCTAGATTAAAATTAATGTCGCCTTCGGACTTCCAAGATAAATTCAACCCACCCGATGCTTTACACGCTAAGAAAACGTTTATAAATAAAAAGTAGGCATTTGGGGTTGTAGCTTAAAATTAATGGCGGTTTTTACTTCCTAAAGAATTTGAGGCCGCCTAATGTTTTACACGAATTTGGATTTATCCATTGCTTTACACGCTAACATTATGTTTAAAAATGAAAACTAGCCGCTTGGGCTTGTAACTCGATAAGGTTTAGTCCGGTTGGGATTACCAAGAATAATTGTACTGAATGTGCGAAAATTTAGCAAGCAGGTTTAACGAAAAGATTAATAACATTAGCGGTCACGTGGTTGAGTAACTTTCCAATGCTCCATTCAAAGTTACTACAGTGGCCAGGAAACGACCTTCTTTTTTTTACTTGAAAATTTTTTATTTTGCCGAAATTTGCTACATTGGCCAGGAAGCGAGAATCTTTTACCTAGAAATTTTGAATTTTGTCTAGCCCTTGCAATTCCAAACAAGGGATTGATTTTTAACATGCGTCACAACACTCACCTACAGAATCTACATTTTACCTCTCATCCGAACAAGAGCGTATTTTTGTGAAAAACGATTGCCTAACATTTTTCAAGCGCGGTCCGTGTCGGAAATCGAACCCGGGACCTTGGAATTAGTAGTCATATCAAACCTGTCTGATTTACGTAGTCGCCCCGTAAAGTGCATAACAGTATATATACTTGTATTTTGGGGAAAGCACTCGGTTTCTCCCTAAATTTGAAATAATAAAAGCGCAACAGTACTTTGTTGTGTTATTTGGATTTCTCCAGCTTTTTCCATGAGGACATTATGCAATTGTTGACTGTATTGTTAGGAAACTATACCTTTGTTATACCTCTTAACATGTTTTCGCTCCGAAGGACTTCCGTCCTATGCCGAATAGCTTTCAGACAGTAAAAATAGACATATTATGTCAATTGGCGTTAGTTAAAACTAATTCGTACAAAGATCTATTTTGTTACACTTTAATGCCTTCATAATTTTTACTTCCCTAAATGATAAGCGTCCGGATGCAATGCATACTTTGCTTACGGCTTAGAACATCTCCCGATAGGAAAGCCCCTAGTATTTTGCGTAAAATGTTTAAAAAGTAGAATGTTTTATACTAACTGAACCTCGCCACCCACAACAGAAAATAGTTTTGAAACAGTTCCTGCTAGTTTAGTACAATTCGTTATACACTTGACATTTCGTGATATATAATCCTACGAAATATGCTTTTTACTCTGAAATATTTGATAAGATTGTACTTTTTGGGTTTTATTAACTGCTTGACGTATTCATGTTCTATATATTATCAGTTTTGTGAACTAAGTTCGCTAAAATTCAATGAGTATTTGTGTAAGTTGAAAAGTAACATACCTTTATTTGTATCCATCTGTATTAGATAATGATAGAGAGATTCATGCATCTACAAATATTGCTTCCGTTTAAAGGATGTCTTTAAAAGTTCTTAAACCTTTGAGAATTATCAGGATTGAAACCATGTAATTTTAGAAAGTTTGAGCAAGACATTATACTACGATACAAACCAAGACATTATAGTATAAGACTCAAGCTTGTGTTTTGGAATTTCTTTCATCTTTCAAAATATACTGATTTTAATGAAAATGCCTATATTCGACCCTCCTTTGTAAGTTGCATAGTTTTAAATAAATATTATTCATAAATAAAAAAATATTTTAACAAGTTCGTTATGCTCATAAAAAGCTAACACCTTATAAGAAATTAATTAAAAATCTGAAGACAGATTTTATGTTGTACTGTATGTATCACTTCCTTTTTTTTCTATTTAACGTCAGACCGAGTTTGGTAGTCGGTTTCAATAGATGATTGATGGGATTAGTGTCACAATTAGGTCCAACGCTAATTAACACGTTGAATACGGACATTTGTAATTCGTTTTATTCCTATTATACAAATGTTCCCAACGTTGTGTAACATGTGGAAACTATCTATATGAGAAACTCTCTGGGGACGTAGCAGGAAATCCGTGGTCCAGGGTACGGAGGTGTTGATGATGAACATGCCTCATCACTCACTTAGAATTGGTATTAATGCAGTGGCAGAACTGTGGACATGCTGGTCAGCGTGGTCAGCAGAGAACAGGAATTGATATTAATGATCCCAAAGCCCAGGATCTAAGATGAATAAAGCGGATGAGCTTCGCTTATAGCTATTTTATTCATATGAAGGCTTCTTTGAGGTAGGCTTTATTATAAATGGTTCGTAGGTTGATTTTATTATGATTGTGTTGACTTTTATTGACTTTGATTAATACTCAACTGCCGTTAAAAGCACTATAATTGAGACGATAATATTTACAGGTCATTAGTTTCTCATGCATACAATTTCTACACTTGTTTAATGTATCTTAATAACAAAACGTCATTACCAAGCACAATAATTATAACTGCTTATAGATATGTCTAATTTTAAATTGCTAAATAGAAAGCTATAGGGATAACGAAAGTTTGTATACACGCTAGACGGATAAATGAAAAAAGATTTCTAGAACAAAGAAATACAAAATTTTAACAGTTTATATTCTCTGGTAGTTATGTGTTTAAATAATAATTCGTAGTAAAGTTATGTAATGAAGGTTTTTATGCTTAAAATCAATCATGTAAACATCTCTAAGGCTTTGGAAGCAATGACATTAAATAATTAATCGAAGTTAAAAGCTATTTGATATTTTAAATCCCAGGTTTAATAAGAGAAAACAGTTCTTAAAAAATTCAATTCACAAATCACTTCATTAGAATGAAAGCTTTAGTAGTTTGAATTCCTTCAAATTCAAAATTGTAATAATTTAAAACACGCATAAAAGCATAACCATTTCCCAATTAGTTCAATTCTAAAATAATAATAACTTCTATTAGTTTAAATCAACAATTCATTAATCTATAATTTAATTAATAAAAAGGAGTTTCAGTATAATTTATAATCTTCTGATCATCAAATATAACAGAATGCATAAAAACATCATTCAGTTGTAGTGATTTTAATAAGGTGAGTGGGTATTTTAAAAGCTAAGAGGTTCTAAGAATATTTAGTTAGGTACAAATTTAAGAAGTTGTTATCGTAGAAGTGGGCGGCATCTGAAAGTATGTAGACTTAGCACTGTTATGTTTAATGTTCACAAGCAAAATAAATAAAAAGAAAGTTCATAGGTACACAAATATACAAGTAAAAGTCAAAATGAACACTTTATGCAATTTAAAGCACTTCGGAAGTCTTCGGCAGTCTTAGATAATCTTCGGAAGGCTTTGTGGTTGCTCGTGGAACCAAGTAGAAACTTAAATACTAAGTGAACAAATATATACACGGTTCGAAAAGGTCCAATGGTCTTCGGTAGTCTTCGGTTGGCTTCGGAATTCTTCAGAAATTCTCGGGCTTTACTTGTGATGTAGAGTAAGAGCTTGAATATCAAAAATAAAAAGCTATTTATAGTTTGAAGAGGTTTAGACGTCTTCGGCGGTTTTCGGGACTCTTCGGAAAGCTTCGTGGTTTACTTGTGGGACAACGTGAAATTATAAAGAATTAGGATATGTACACAGGGACGGTACATTGAACATATATGCAACATTAAGGGAGTACAGAAGTCTTCGAAAATCCTAGGATTTTACTCGTGAGACTGAGTAAGAGCTTGAGTAACGAAAATAAGAAAGTGTTTATGGTTTGAAAAAGTCCAGACGTCTTTGGCGGTCTTTGGGACTCTTCGGAAGTCATGGTGCCCTAGACCTCGTCGAGCATGTTGCCACTGAGTTCCATGGGGGTGCTATCTCGGAGGTACAGCGCACATATACATTCGACGTCACCACAATAGATGACCTCTCGAGAGTTATCGCTGTGGGGGCGGCTGGGATGGGTTCTTGCCGCAGCCCCTGGGAGTGCTGAAGCTGATCTGGTGACGGCCTCAGGGGTGACAGTAGCTTTGGCAGTAGTAGGATGTCTCGAAAGGCACGCCGCAGAGCGTTCTGCATCTGCTTCCGGTTAACCTGGTGGTTCGAATGGGTTTTCTGCCCATTCGTAGTTGGCTACTATTGACGAATTAAATGCGGCGTGCCCCAGGTACGGCGCCGGGCTGCGTAACTGGTCAGGTATTAAGCAGGCTATGAAGAGCACCGCTATAGGTGCTCCAGGTACTGCGTCGTGCAGCGTAGCGGGTCAATAATTGAGCAAGTTATAGAGAGCACTGCTATACATGCTCCAAGTGCGGCGGCGGGCAGCGTAACTAGTCGGATTTTTAAGCAGACTATGGGGAGCACTGCTTGTTGAGGTAGTTCACAGGCTATAGTGAGCACTGTAGTTGAGTTCTTAGGCTGTGGTGAGCACTAAGGTACTGAATCCTGCTGGATCCGCAATCGTATTTATATGTTTTCTTCCCCTATGCTAGGTATGTTAAAAAAAGGTTAGTGGAATGGGCATCCAATAAATTTGCTATCTTTAAGGTAGCACAAAAAATGAGTTGGAGATACTGATTTTTGAGGCCCTTGTTCTATGTTCAGCACGTGTACTTTGATATAGGGTAACAAAGTGCTGCGAATTGAGAGCAAATAATCTTATTTTCCGTTGGAATGCTCTGCAAGCGGAATAAATGGTTGCGCATCACGGAAACAAAACATAAAAACAGATGTACGAGATGTACCAGACCAGTTTTAGTTCGATTCCGAAAACGAAAGCGTAGGTGAATTTTTACTAGCTACCTTTCCATCTAGCCGACAAGAGGACTTTGTTTTGGATTGCTCCGCCGCGGCGTCACTGCAGCTTTTGAGTCATCACAATCATTATTCTACGAGGTGTGCACTACGGGTTTCTGCACTTGGTTTACGTCAACGTTTATCGAACTGCTGTCTTAAGAGGATTTCTTAAAAAAAATTAAATCTCTTTATTAAGAATTATCCTGCTCTTTTTAGCGTAATGTCGACCACGACAACCATCGCTACCAAAGACGGCAGTAAGATCTGTGGTTCCGTCCAATCACGAACTTCGAGAAACACATGGAGATCGAATCCGCTAGCAGTCGTAGATGCAGAGACGACCAATCCTCCGCCTACAAAGAAGATACAAACAGGAAAGGAACGAATAATGCTTCCGATGGACACGCCGCAGAATCGAAAAGCTCAGCGATCAAACAGTTAAACAAACCGACAACGTGAATATATCTACAGAATATTCAACCCACACCAAACTACGCCGGCGCTGCCACCTTCGTCTCAACGAAAACGCTAAAAAAACGCCTGTTCTAAAATACCACCGATTTCCATAGACAGACTTCCCAACTACGTAGAGCACGCCAGAACCGTGCACAATTATTAAACGAGACCGTCGGCATCAGAGCATCATATCCAGGTGCTCGTATTTACACTATCAATGCAACCGAAATCCGATTTATTTGGGACTATTTGAAAAAGCAGGCTGCCTAAATCCACACGTCCGGATTGAAATCCGAGCGTGAACTAAAGGTTGTCATCATAGGTCTTGCAGCATGCATCACAGTAGATCATCAACAACTCTGCCCTTTTTGGTTTTAGACGTTGGTCAGATTAAAAATGCACTTATTACTTTTGGAAAGAGATAGAAGTCACACGGTACGAGATATGGCGAATATGTAGGATAGAGCACGCACAGGAATATATTTGTCCACTAAAAACTGCTTCTCAAATAGAGCATCGTTAGGTAGTGCGTGTCTAAATACAATATTCATGAGTCGTTTTTTCACAAATTCGGCATTTTCTTTTTTTTTTTACTCACACCCATAGTTTGATTATGACTTATTTTGTAGTATTTCTAATTAACGGCTCGACCCTCAGGCATCCAGTCAGTCATACCCCTAATATCAATACCTTCGACACCTTTTCGACCTTCAGAAAACCGTTTGTGCTTTTTAAAAACTCGCGCCGACGAGATTCGATGACATTCCGTTGGAAATCTTCTAATTTCACGAGGATTTTCAGGTTAGCTCGCTGCTCGATTTTATGTTAGTCATGATCGTGGCCCTTCTACGCAACAGAACCCGTTTCAACTAATACGCGAAAGCAAATTAAAGCAGACGAAAGGAGTTGCTGATCGGTAGTATTAAGGTCGACGACGTTTCAATTACAACCCCGCCCGATGCGCTAGCGGGGTTTAAGGTGAGTAGTCTTGGTATGTAATTCCCACACCTCATATATTTTGTAGGTTTTACGTGTACAAGTTCAAACAAAATTAAGCAAAGAAAATCTTTTTTCAAGCAGTTGTGGCACGAATCTTTTTCTTTAATAAAATAATATCTTAAAAATGACATGTAGCGCGTGATGCAAATTTTGTAAGTATTTATCAACGGTGAAATGTTAAAGTTGGTAGAACAATATTTTGGTCTGGAAGGTCGATACATAGCCTTAGATAGGTAGTGATAAGTAAAAGTATACCTGCGTATTTTGTAATAGAAGAACTAACATTCCCACGCTCCCTCCGAAAAACGTTCATTTGCCATTTCATCATCATTAGGTCTTCAGTCCTGGAACTGGTTAGATGCGTACCCTCATTGTTTCCTATTCTGAACTAACCTACACATTTCCATGAAATTTGCACAGTCTGCATCTATCACTAACTGATCTAGGTCTACATCTACCTCCTTTTTTTTATATCTGCTTGTAATATATCCCATACTATTCACCAAAAATGCTTTAGAACGTATTCTGCCTTTCTATTTCTCTTATTTTTTTCCACAGATATCCTTGTTCACATACTGTTTCTATAACCTATTTGTAACTAACTTTGTCTGTCCATACTATCATCCTCAAACATCTGAAGCACAGCATTCCAAAAGGCTGCTACCGTTTTTCTGTCTCCACAGCTAAGCTTTCAACAATTTTCTTCTTGTTTCTATGCTTGTTGTCTTTCATCATAGGCGCTGTTCTTTCTTGTTATATGCAGTTCGGACCTTTTCTATTGTTTTACAATTATATACCCTATTTCTCCGACATTCAGTAGTTTTGAAGGGGGGTAAGCAGCCTGTGGCTGCCAAGTTACCCCAGCACGTGAACATTTGCCGATTTAATATTTTTTCCAATATGTCTTCTCGCACAGTCGACATTAGTTGCAGGTATTTCACAACCAACACCTGTAGTTGTTTATAATAATCATCAGATTTTTCTGCGCTTATTTTTTCGTCATTAGGTTTTCTGTCTCAAAACTGGTTGGACACGTACCTGCATTTATTTATATTCTGAACTAGCCTACACAGTTGCCTGAAATTCTCACACAGCCTATATACAATTCGGTTCCCCTTCTATTGTTTTATAATTTTATGCCCTACTTCACCGAGATTCAGTGAAGTCGGTTAAGCAGCCTGTGGCTGCCAAGATCCCACAGCACTTAGAGAATTGACGAATTAATAGTTTTCCAGTAAATCCTTATACACATTAGCATTATTCGAGAATATTGCCCAACAAATACTTGTAGTTGCTTATAATAATCATCATGTTTAAGCACAGTCACTTTTTTCGTCATTAGTTTATCCATCTTGGGACTGGTTGGATGCGTACCTCCATTGATTTCTATTCTGAGCTAGCTTACACATTTCCCTGAAATTCCTACAACCTACATCTTTCACTATCTATGTGCAGTAGTCTAACCTAGGTCTACCTCTACTTCTCTTTTTTCCTATCATTGCTGCTAATAAATTCCGCACTATTCCCTCATGCCGTAGTATGTAGCCTATCATTCGATTTCTCCTATTTTTTACCGTTTTCCACATATTTCTTTCTTCCCCTACCTTTTTTTACTACATCTTCGTTATTTACTTTGTCTGTCCCTGAGATCTTCATCATACGTCATTTACTAGTAGGTATGATAAAAAATGTTTCTTCAAATAAAATGTATTTATCTTGGTCTGTAAATAAATAGCATGCATGCCTATAGCACACCTCGAACAATAATGGACTCATTCGACACCCCTCGAATACAAAACAGAACTCATAATAGAAAGGAAGCTTCAAACGCTACAGGAAATTACTTCTTAATTGAACTTTCTTTAAGGTAATCGCCAAACTTCTTGGAGATAACTTAAGAATAGTGTAAGACGGAAGTCACCATGCTTCTCGTACACTAAGGGTTTTTTCTTTAGGTTATCTCGTTTGAACCACCAAATCTAACGAAATAAAACGAAGTGAATTTTTACAACACTATGGACACAATGCCGCCATAACTTGACCGTTTGACCTTCACAGCCATCGCTGCATCAGGACCACCTCCTAGAACCCGAGACATCAACACACACGCCAAGATTGGGAACATTTCGCTATCAAATAGCTTCAATTTCTACCAACCATGTACGTCGTCCGTATGCCAGCGTCTCTGCCTACCACCCGCTGGTTACCAAAGCCTCTGGAAATTCTAACTGCAACATCGCCACAAAGTACTACATCGCATCCAGCGTAACCATGGACATCATATTCTATACTCCTGGAAAGACTTGAACAAGAAGTATCCGCACTCAAAGTCTAACTCCAGCAAACACAAAGCCTACAGTTAAGCAGTATAGCCAGAGTCCTTCTAAACCATTGTTCCGAAGACTAAAACAAAGCCAAACTTTACAACGGCAACAACAACCATAAGATTGATGCCGGTTCCACAACAAATTCGGCGTTACAGCACGCAAATAAATGCAGCCCTGCAATTTAAATGTCCAACGCAGGAATTAGAGGCGGATAATTCCCTGCACTCCATTTCTAGCAAATGTTGCTGCAAATAATACAATCATAAACACATTTGGTACTATCGCATTAGCATTAGATGGGACAAAAGTGAATATTCGCCTGGCAATTCGTCATCGCCGAAGTCAAAAAACTCATTATTTGCATAGATTTCTACGCACACTACAATTTACTATCTGACGCAGAACCAAGAAACTTGCGGACTCGGAGATAAAAACGTTCAACCAAAGGCATTCAACACATATGAAACACAATTCGAGGAAAGAAAACATTTTCGCAGACGCACTCTCGAGAATGGATAGCATCGACTTCAAACAGCTATTGAAATCACGGCAGGGCAACGAGAAGTTTAAAGATCTTAGGGAAAACAACTCAAAATTTGATCTACAGACTGATACAGACTCCCAACTCTGAGCAAACAATTTTTTGTGATATTTCATTAACGACATCTTGCCATTCATAACAAAAAAATTACACAAAGAAACTTTCGCAAGCATTCACAACTTTGCCCACCCAGGAGTAAAGGCAACCACGAAGCTGGTAACCCAAATAATTTGTTTGTCCTGGCATCAAATTAGACTACCGCATCTGAATACGCACTTGTATCTAATGTATTAGTGTATACCGTGCGAACAAGGAAGAGAGCAACAAATGCAACGTAGGTAGTCCGCACCGATTATCACAAAAAAAAAGAATGCCGTGCTAACTAACTAGTCGTAGAGTGGGGTGTCAAAAAAAAGAAAAAACACCTCTATATCGGTTCTCCCCAGAGGATTATACGCAGTAGTTCAAGTTAAAATTTTTCATATCTTCCATCTCCAAACATTCTTCTTAATGCTTGGCCTGTTTAAGTATAGCATTTTGCGATTGATCCAGTTTTCAATTCCGTCTCGAGTTAAAAATAATTTAACAAAAGGCCATAACAGCTTTATTCGTTGTTATAAAATAAATGTCATGTATATAAACCTAAACAAAGCAATCATTTATTTACTGTGATAATACACCATTTTGAACGTTGTCCTTCACTTCATCTTCAGCCTGTTATTGTAGGATTAAAAGCTGCTTAATAACACTGGCCCTCATGTCATATCACACTTGAAACTGTTTTTATGTTTATAATATCCAACCAACACTTGTTTATGGAAAGATCACTAAAATTTTCGGTGGCGCATAAGATAAAGAAAACGATATAGAAATATACAACACTTTTGTAGTAACACGTAAACAACAACTTTTATTAAAATGCACGCATTCTACATCGCCTGACAAAACTTTTAGCATCACCAAATTACTACATTTTAAATTACATCTAAAACAGAATTACATTTTTGCCGTGAACTATTTTTAAAAATCCAACACTACATGAGTGCCAGGAAAAATCATTTCACACTTGAAGCACGCGTAATCAAGTTTTCGACTAAGATAAGAAACCAAAGCATCAACAGGTGGACTTGTTTAGATAAGAGATAAGAATATAAATAACCAAACTTGTGAATTTAATGAAGGACGTGTATAGTTGGTTGCCTATCTACACGTGCTAAATTTAGAGAAATATAGCAGACGTGAATTAAATGACTGGGACTGAAAGGTGTTTTTAAGGTAATGAGGCATTAAATTGTTTTATTATGAAATGAAACGTAAGATATGCCAAAGAGCCAAAGTCACAGGATATGTGATCACAGAAACGCAAAATTACAAACCACCATCTTCAAGATTCAAGCATCTCAACACAGAGTTTGTCGGATCATTACCCGTATCAAAGGGACACCAATATATATTCATATGCATTGATCTTCTTACAAGATGGCCAACAGAAATACCTTTGAAGAACATTGGAAGCTAAAACGGTAGCAAAAGAATTTATATAAAAATGGATCACGTGCTTTGGCGTGCCACTCAGAGTCACAACAGATCAAGGACGTCAGTTTAAATCACATCTGTTCAAACAATTAGAAACCTTGGTCGGATTCTGCATATTATTCACAGTCCAATTGCATGGCGGAACGATACCAGCGACAAATGAAAACTGCACTGATCTACGGCGAAGCAGAAAAATGGACATGGACATTACCTTTAGCCCTACTCGGAATCAAAAATGGTTAACCAGAATAACTATACGCTACCGCGTGTACCAGAAAAATTCCACACAAGCACGAGCAAACCAATGGAACAAGCTCACTCTAAGGCACTTGCAAACTAGTCACGTTACCACTTTCAACGACTACATCCATCCCAAAACACCAAGCATGTCAGTTAATAAACATTCATATTTAAAGAATCAAAAATTTCAGTCACATTTTTCTATACTGCGGGAGCAACAAAATGCTTTGCAAAGTACATACGATGGACCATACATTGTAATCCACATGTACGAGAAAACGGTCACCATAGACATACGCGCCAAGAAAACAACAGTTCCGATCGATAAGGTTAAACCAATGTACATGGACAACGAACCCTCAGAAATAGTCAATACAAGCCCAGAAGAACCAAGTAGTAGTCTTGCAACAACAATTTCAATAAGCGGTAGAAGAGTACACTTTCCAAAAAAATATATAACTTTTTCTCGTGACTACTAGAAAAGAGGTATGTAGGAATATAGAACAATCTTAACTAAGAAATAAGGATGCAGCATACAAATCAATAGAACGCACGCTTAAAACACCTTTCAAACAATAACAGACTCGGCCAACAACCCCTGAATACAAAATAGAATCGTCCAAACATACAATACAAATAAACCCACGATATTAAAAAAACTCAAATAACTTTCAAGTTGTTCTCTTTTTTAGGTAGTCGCCAAACTTTTGCAGAGAACTTAGGAATATACAAGACAACGTTATGGACAGAATGCCGCCATAACTTGGAACGATCGACCGACCTTCGCAGCCATCATGTATTAGGATCACCTTTTGGAGCACGTGACGCCAACACCCTCGCCAGGATTGTGAACATTCCAATCTCAATCGCTTCGACTTCTACCAACAAATGGAGTTGTCGGTATGCCAACATCTTCGCCTACCCGCCGCTAGGTGTCGAAGCTTATGGAAATTCGACTGCAACATCGCCACAAAGTGACGCATTGCATTCAGTGTAACGATAGACATCGTCCTCTACATTACACCAGATCCAGGTCTTTGTCGTGAAGCCGCAGTATTCAAATCTTCAGTTTGCTACGTGCCTAGACGTAGCCGGAAGAAAAGTAAATACCATCCTAACTATCAAACGCGGAGAGTGTGTGGGGGCAGGTTATTCATGCTTCTTGTTTTCTCTTCTAATAATAAAAAATCAATTAACTAAGTGTTAAAATTTGAAGATATGGAAAAGTTTATTGTTAATATATTTTAAACTAGTAAAAGCAGTTTTTTTTTGTTTTATAGCGCGTTTGCTTAGTCCTACACACGCAAACTGAATTCGAGCAAATTTTTAAAATTCATTCGCTATAAGTGAGTGACGAATATTGTAACAAGCAACTGCTATAATGAATGACAATTATACTCGTAACGCAGACCTGCGTAAACACCTTTGTAATCAAATTAAATTAATTAAGTTATTGACTTGTAATGTTGTTTTATTCACCGCGGAGACGGTAACATTCTGACCTCAAATTTTAATTAACTGGTTATCAAACAAAGCTTCATAAATATACAATATAATCCAATTAAGGAATGAAATATCCTGAGGTGATATGTTCGACACATTCATTAGTCTAAATGTAACACTATCAACTAGAATATCTATCAGCTCCTCCATTGTATAGTTTCAACACTTCAATTTGGTTATTAATGTTCCAGCACAGAGCTAAATTAATCTGACTAGAAATTTTTTGGTGAACAACATAATAGGGACTTTGTAGAGAAACAATCGTTTATTAATGTTATGCAAACTTTTGAGTAATTACATATGCGTATCATACATTTACCACATAATAGAAAATAACATTTGAATATGTAATTAACTGTTTAGAATTGTTAAAACAATTGTTAGAAAATTATATTAGCTACAGACATTTTAGCTTACGGGTAATAAATTTCAAGGTTTGATGCAAATCTAGCCATAGCATAAAATAGTCTTCTAAAGGTGCTCGCACATTGAAACGAAAAGAAGAAAAAAAGCGCGACGAAGCGAAGAGACGATCGACAGAATCCGCATACTGAGGAGAGAGAAGCGATGTAGTCGCAATAGAAATTACTTACTTTTGCATTGTTTTTTACGCCAATTTCTTCCCAAGCATGATCTCTTATTAACTGATTGCTATTCGTAGCATCTTCAACATTATATAGGATAACCTTTAAAGTATGAAATAAGTTCTTCATCTTTCCTTGTCCTAAAACGTTGCTATATTGTTTGTTATAAATAAATCATGTACTTTAAATGATGTATATATTAAAGGAAATTTTTGCAATTAATCATGTACTTAATGGTTTTGACGAACTGTGATAGCAGCAGAAAGACCCGAGACCTACAAAGTAAAATAGTTAATTACGTAAATCCTGTCTGGTTAATCAAAAACTATACGAATAATTACGATGACGAAATATTACAATCTGCGCTTCTCTATCCATCGTACACTGGCACGCGACGAAGGAAAACGTAGGAGAAAACTTCCGTTGATTGCTCTGTATACTTTGTCACAGGTGTTTGAAGCGTTATATTATTAAATTTGGAATTGTCCAAAAGAGGCGGGAATTGCGTAACAAAACAAAGATGCACTGGCTAACTAGAGTGCTGCGGGAGTGGGTCCCTATAGAAACAAATTGAAGAAAATAAAACAAAATTGAATAATAATTAAAAATTTACCTAGGTGCAATTTCAAGCTACGTTACTAACAACACCTACCTTGTAAGGTTTTCATTCAGTTAGGTTTATGGGAGCCAACTTCGTCTATTCTAGTGAAATTCCCTCTGGATGACGAATAACCCAGGGACATTTAATTACGGGGTACCCTCCTGATGAGATGCATTTCCTATACAAGCCAACTGCTGGTTTGAACAAATAAAATAAACTTCAACTCGCCCTACTTAAATCTATTCTACATTATAATTTGAATAAGGGCCGCATTACTTGCGGTCACGTCCCCAATGCTCCACCCGGAGGTACTACATTGGGTTTAAACGCGAAAAATAACGTGCTTCTAATTTATACTAACTTCATAGTTGATCCACCCTAAATAAAAACTAAATAAAAATTTAACAAACCTAAAAATCTAACAAACCTAACAAACTCTAACAATCTAACAAACCTAAAAATCTGACAAAACTGAAACAAAAACAAAACAAAAACTAAAAACAGGGTTGTAAATAATGGTATCCCTAGCGCTGACTTTCGAGTGTACCCGATCAACAAGACACAAGCAAAAATGAGAGGGGGAGGGATCCGTAATACCGGATAGCAGACGCCGGTTCTGCTTACCAGTGCGACCTGAAGGGTTGTCTTAAAACTATCCAAATCTAGCTAACTAATTTAAATCCATCCCTAACTTTCCCTATCATTCCCTAACTGATTTATATTATGATTACAATCTTCACAACTCTACTCTTCCTTCCCAATTATATACTGCAACCAAAATGGCGACAGAACGTCAAACAAAACAAATAATCCACATACTACTACAATACATGCTAATAAATAAATAAATATAGTGTAAATATAAAATATAAATAAATATGATTATGTAAATATATAAATAAATGTTTAATAAGCGTTAAGCGTTAAGCATATAGCAGTGCACAAAATAGCAAAAGCATCACCCTATTTATCAGGTGCACTCGCACAAGCATTATGTCGGCTAGCGCCTTTACACACCAAACGTGCTTGTTAAATTATTTCGAAAACTACTAATTAATGTAAATCAATGCTTGTGCGAGTACAGCCGCCACAATTTAAATCTTACTTCGATAATAAAATTCTCCAGCATCCGAAGATCTGGTCGTCTGCCTACATCTAACTGTAACTTACTTCTAAGGGGGGGATGGGGTGCACTGCTAAAGTCCTGGTGGGTATGCACTAAATGTTCTTGGGGGGATCACAATCACTATCACTATCACTTCACTTTCAAATCTTGGGGGATGCGCGGTTTCACTCTATTTTATTATCTTTGTTTATTTTATTGATTTAATTTAATGAGGGCTTCTGATTTATTTGTTATTTGTTATTATTTATTCCCGATTTCCCGATTTTCCGCACATAATTATGAAGATAGGCAGTGATTGTATTAATGGTGTGGGGGTTTTTCGTGCATATTGGACATTTGGGTATAATTATCATGTTATTTTATTATTATTATTATTATTTATTATTATATACATTTTTTTTATTTTTAATATCAGGTTTTGGTTATATCTATGCTCGTATCCTTACTCACGCCAAGTCAATCTAAAATTTTCCAATCCTCCCACCGACCCCACCGAATTTTACACGCGGATATCATTGTCTAATCTCGCGACCCTTCCCGCGAATTCTTTTAAGGCTGTCCAGAATGCCTTCTGGTTAACCACTTCCCCGACTTCCACTAGGCTCTTTGGCCATGCCAGACCTAAGATAGCTAGTTTGCTATCAGCCAACCCACGATTTCCCGCCTTAAGCGGGCAGTCGAAGAGCACGTGCTCTGCGCTTTCCGCGCCCTCACCGCATTCGCAGCGGTCGCTGTTGGTTAGCCCGAACCTTTGTAAATACGCCTTCAGGGCGCCGTGCCCTGTTATCAACTGCACCATTTTGTGATCGAGCTTAACCTCGATCCTACCTCTAGCTTCTATGCTCGGTATGAATTTGTGGGTCAACCTGCCCGTGACAGCGTTGTTCCACCTCTCTTCCCATTGTCGGATTGACTTTTCACGCAGCTTCCTTTTAATCAAAGACTTCGGTATCGACGAATGTGATATTCGAAAGTCTCCCGTCGCGGCCTCTTTAGCTAATTCATCAGCCCTATCGTTTCCTACGTTACCATTGTGCGACCTGACCCAACAGAACTTTAAACGTCGAAACTCGAGCGCCGTACGCGCTATCCTCCAGACGTCCGCTTGGAGGTCTGTCGAGGTGTTCATGTTTGTTAAAGTCGTCAGCGCCGATTTACTGTCACTGATTATATAATACTCGTCTCTGCCCGTATGGTTTATTACATAATCGATAGCCTCTCGTATGGCTACCAATTCGCACTGGAAGATAGTGCACCAGTTCGCGAGTTTGGTTTGAAACCGAAACACCTCCCTTTCCTGCTTATACACGACATACGCCGCGCCTGCTTGCCCATCGTCCATACGTGAACCGTCCGTATAAATTCTGATACCCATCGCGTCCTCATCACCTTCGACAAACTCGATTCCTCTAATATCAGCCGGGTGCCCCAACTCAGATACAACGATCTTTCTTGCAATTTCCCTATTACCAAGATTAAGATCTTCGATAATTTCGCGCCCTTTTCCTATATTTATTAATCGCCTATCTCTAATCTCCCTAACGACATATTCGATAGGGAGAGTCCTACTGATCACCAGGACAGTCTCTGTCGAGGTGGTCCTGTACGCCCTCGCCGCTTTAACCGCGGTTATGCGTTGTACGCTCGTTAATTGACGCATCTCCCGGACTTTACAACCTTCTGCCCATACAGAAGCTGCGTACAGTATTGCCGGCCCAATTGCTCCGGTATAAACCGTCCTCAGCGATTCGCCCCTAAAACCCCACTTTATTTTAGCCGCCGCCATCATTTTATTTGATATTTCGCCGCCCTTACTTTTTACGTATTGTACGTGCGCTTTCCAATTTAATTTATTGTCGATCTTGACGCCGAGGTAGGTAATACAATATTTAAACGGGATTTTCTCCCTTCCTAGCTCTAACCTAGGAGGTCTCTGTCCTGGTTTCGTGCCGAAATAAAGCGCCTCTGACTTCGCCGTGTTAAATTTTAATTTTACCGCCTGCGACCATTCGTGTAATTTATTAAGCGCCTCGTTCGGTTTTGTGCGCATATCCATTAGCAATCTCGATCTTACAATTAAAAGCGTGTCATCTGCAAACCCAACGATTGAGCATCCTGCGGGCAACTTGACCCTAAAGATGCTCTCATACAACAACTTTCAAAATGTGGGACCAGAACATGACCCTTGCGGGCATCCCCTTTCCACCTCGCACGACAGAACTTCACCCGGAATTTCGACCTGTGCCAATCGCCTCGAGAAATAGCTCTTGACCAAAGACATCAAGTTTCGCGGACAACCCCTACGATCTAACTCGCAAACGATTAATGGCCACCAGGCAGCATCAAATGCTCCTGAAATGTCCAAAGCAACAACGACACAGTACTCTTTAGCATCTCTTGCCTGCTTAATTTCCCCGACAACGAACTCTAACGCGTCGATAGTCGACTTGCCCTCCACGAAACCAAACTGTCGGTTATTAAAACCACCGCTGTCTCGCACTAGGTGCTCAACACGCGTAGTCATAACGCGATCTAAAACTTTCCCCAGCACCGGTAGCAAGCTAATTGGGCGATAGCTGCCCGGATCTGACGTATCCGTCTTTTTAAGTTTGGGTATAAATTTCACATTCTGGATTTTCCAGCAACGCGGAAAAACGCCCCTTTCTAAACAAAGATTAAACAACCCAACAAAGATACACGGGGCTAACAGGCATGCCTGCAGAGCTGCGTCTGAGGTGATTCCATCATGCCCCGGTGCCTTCTTAGGGTTCATCCTCCTAAGAGCCCTGACCACCTCGTGAACTAGGATTGCCTTATCGGCACCTGTTCCTTGCGCCTCTGCAGTTTCCCGACGTACTAAATCGTGCGACCCTTCATCCCCCTCGGGATTATCCGATGGGAAAAATTTCTCTAGTAAATATTCCGCTGTGGTTTTAAAACCTACCGTGTATTCGCCATTTGTTTTCTTTATATTACTGAGCTGATTTTTTGTTGTTTTCCTCTAATTACGCAGTATGCGGTTTCCCGGGGTTCTTTCTGTGAGTTTTGCGTGCAGAATTCTTTAAATTTATTCGTTCGCGTTTCTTCTATTAATATTTTATATTCGCGGCAACTTTGATTATATTCTATTCTCCGTTGTTCTCTTATATCTCCCGAGGCGCGTTGATAGCGGCGCCTTAGGTTACGCGTTTCTGCCCGCTTGGTGGTTAGTTTCCGGGTCCACCAGGGTACGCTGTCTTTAAATGTTTTCTTTAATCTATTCTACAGCAACATTATTTGGGCATTGCTGTGAATAAGTATGCACAAGACAATTTTAATTTTACTCACATTAATATTCAGGTTAGTGACCTAGAGATCTTCCTGTAACAAAATACATATTACAAAAAAATGGTAAAATTCATTTTGAGTTCTTTCTAAATGCATCAAAACCTTTATCTTTAGATATCACAGACAGTTGCATTTAAACTTGCAATGTCGATATCTTATACTTCTAATGATATAACACTATATATTTAGCAATACTTTATACAACAACTCTCATACATAAATGCTAGTAAAAACAACATTTATTTCTGTTAAAAGTTGACTTACAATTACGATCAAGTGACTTACCAAAAGTCCATTGGAGTCGAGAGTAATTTATCTAATCATTGGGTATTTAATTCCAAATTGATTTTGTTAGGAACAAACTGTCTCAAAATCGGTTAGTATTGTGGGTTATGTTTAAAATCCGTGATCACCTCGGAGACTTTCGTTAATTATTCTCTGATAACGGGGCGTTTGAAGACAAACCGACTATTACTGTTTACCCGCACATCTTCTGGTGTTGGTGGCTTATAAGTAATTCATCTTTTCCGTTTTCTGTCGGATAATATTGTTTGTCATTTGTTTTCCACTTCCCCTTGTGTTTTTAAGAAAGGGAGATTATGTCATTGTAAACTACGTGATTGTAGTTATTTTATATGAATACATTGATATTTTGCCATTTTTCATTTAAGTCGCTCATTAATTATCTGAACTCAATTCCGGCGGATTTGGCTGCTAAGCGTCTGGGGTATTCCTTTCTGCATTGTATTATCATAACAGTATGCCTATATTGTGTTCTTATCTAGCAACTATTTAGCATTGAACTTAAATTACTTATATACCAATGGATAAAAGTTCTCTTATATTTGGAATAGTTAAGGTAGGATATATTCATATTAATTGGTTCATGGTACCTTACTTTCTAATTTTAAAACCTTTATTAAATGGCATATCTTCGCTATCAAAGTCTATCGACTTAAGTATTAGGTTTAACTTTTTGTAGTTTACATCAATTTATAAACCTGAGTTTGTTCTAATATGTTATTGCATTGACGTATATTAATTTACTTTAAGACGACCCAATTTTGTATTGCTTTAATTATACTAAATTCAAATTATATTTTATATAACCAAAAGAATTAAAATATGATGTTGAATTACTTATAGCTATTCATAGAATCCAATGTACAAGATGCACCAATAATACCTTTCTCAGTTATAGATTAATTTTTCCCTCTTCTTCATCTAATTTTTATTATACTTCATTCGCGCACGCTCTTTGCTTTATTTAATTCACGCGTCGCGTCAGCGTTCGGTGTTCTATTTGATAACAAAAAATTCTCTAAAGGAAAGTATTATATTTGCTTTTCTTTACACTTCGCCGAACAATAGTGTGCGGGCAGCTAAATCATTTTAAAATTGACAGCAATTATTAGAAGAAACCGGATAAAAGTGTTACGATATTTCGTGCAGACAAGAAAGAAAAGTAAAGTAAGTAAAGAAAATCGCCCGCACCAAATACCGCAACAAAAAATTTGACTATCTTTACCGCAGGTCGCACAAAAACGCTATGCACGGTTTGAATTGTAGCACTTCTAACTTGGCCGTCAACCGACATCCGCACTTGCACCACTCTTCCTTAGGGCCAGTAATTCCCTGGGATTGTCCTTATCTACAATCAGGACAATGTCGTTTACTTCTAGGGGCGGTTCTTATTTATGCCATTTACTACGCAATAGCAGGTTTTGTAAATATTCGGACACTAATCTTTTCCAGCAACAATTAGCAAATTGTTTTCTGTATCCGTAAGTGTTTTGCAAAACCTTAGCGCCCTTCGTTATAGTTGCCATTGCCCTATCACCGTGGTATGAAAGCCTTAAAAAATGATTTGGGGTTAGAGCTTCCAATTGCTCACTGTCATAAGGTAAATAAGTCAACGGCCTGGAATTCACAATGTTCTCAGCAGCCATTAAGCAACTTTGTAATAGGGGTTCACTCGGGTTTCGGATTGATAAGGAGCCATAAAGCGCATTTTTTGTCGCCCTTAACAGCCTCTCACAGCTGCAGCCCATATGCGGAGAAGCGGGAGAGTTGAACTGCCATTCCAATTCCGGGCTTGCAAACAACTCGGCGACCTTTTTGTTCATTGAGCTTTTTAATTTTTTCTTCAGGAATTCGTTCACAAGCAATAAAATTTGTTTCCCTGTCACTGAAGATGACTTTAGGTTGATCCCTTCGGCCATAAAATCCCGAACACATAGAATGAAATGGTCAGCGTCTAGCTTATGCGCGATATCAATATGAATTGCACGATCCGTTGGACAAGTGCACAACACGCCCCATCTTCTTTCAGACCGTCTGCCTACTACCCCTTGTAAGGGTTCAAAGTAGTCAATCCCCACAAATGTAAAGGGTTCTGTATAGCAAGACAGTCTTGCACTAGGCAGAGGTGATATTTTGGATATTGACGGTGGTGTAAACATAAGTTTGCATTTACTATAATGCCTTCTGGTCGAATTTAGCTCAACCCTAAGTTTTGGAATAAATATCTTTTCCGAATCATTTCCTACCGTATAATGATTTCGATGAAGATAAACACTATGGTAGTGAGCTAGTATTAACTGCGTCAGATAGGGGTAGGATTGCTGGGCGCTCACTTTAGGGCTTAATGCAGGTGGCCGAATCTTTCCGACCATACATGTGATTTTCCAATGCTCCACCCGAAGGTACTACATTAGCCAGGAAGCGAGTTTTCTTTTACCTGGAAAATTTGGAATTTTGCCGAACCTTTGCTGTTCCAAGCAAGGTAGGGATCTTCAACGTGCGTGACAACACTCGCACACGGGACCTCCATTTCACCTCTCATTCAAACGACGGTGTATTTTTTGAAAAATACTTGCCAAACATTTTTCAAGCGGACCGTGTCAGGATTCGAAACCGGGACCTTGGGCGCAGTAGTTACACACACACCAACTACGCCACGGAGCCGTTGAAGAATCTTTTCGACCGCGTACTCGCAAAATACCATCTTCGTCTAAGAGCGCTGATATTCTATACAGAGGGCTAGATGGTACGACAGTAATTTTAATTATTGACTCCCCGGTTCGCTTATACAATTAGTTGATTTCTTCACCGTAATGATCCTTTTGTGCTAAAGCTATTAACCAAATTCAGGCCTTATTTGGCTCTGAACCATTCAAAATTCCATTGGGTGAAGAATTATTTGCAATTTTGGCTTTAAATTTGGTTATAGCACGGTAAACATATCCAACTGTTCTTAGTAATTTGTTATAAGATTGGAAACGTCCAACTTCTATAAGGCGTTGGGTCAATACATGAGCGGATAATAAATTTTTTTAAAGCTGCGTATGGCTTTGCTTGTTTCTGAGCCAGCAAGTTTCAGATAAATGAAGAAAATCCGATGCTTTGTACCAACGGCAGTCAAACTCTAGTTTTGGGGTAACCGACCACTTAGTGGCTTTATCAGCCACAATTGATGCAGTGGGTACATAGCGCCAATTTATAGCAACAGAGTTTTCATGATTTTCGGCCACTTTATAAGTCACAAACTTAACCAGCTCGCGTGGATCCTCACTTCTGATCCGGTGTAAGACTGTTTCAGAATCGGAGCTGTAAACGCACTTCGATGGCTTGATGTTCATATGATTCTTTATAGACTTTGCGAATCTAGCACCCAGAACAGCACCATTTAGTTCTAGTAGAGAAATTGTAAGTAACTTTAATCTTTTCAGGGTCATAGGACGACTGTGCGGAATTTTCAATTCATCGTACATCCAAACTAAGCCGGTTGATACCGGTTCCCGACTCTTACAGTTCCGGTATTTATTAATCTCATTTGCTCAGCACTCTTCTTGCACTATGACTGCATTTTTCAAGGCAGTTACGCCTAGCGAATCAGAAGCAAAGAAAGTTTTAACGTACTCATGAAAATGTATAGCTTTTGGAGGTTCACAAGCATATGAATGGGTATGAATAGAGAACATTTCTTGTTCTTGGACAGTAGTTTTTGCTCGAGCTGCAAGAATAGACCACCCGAGCTTACATTTGGCTGCCATTGGTTGCCCCTTCTCGTCTTCTCTTATTTTTCGTTGAACTGCCAATTTCCAGTTATCAAGACCTAATGGGATGACTGATTTGGCTTGAGCGTAGGATTTGATAGGCAGTCCTTAAGATAGAGGAACCTCTCCTTTATACTTTCAAACTTGAAGCGTTATTCTGGCAGGTCAAGTTGGTCAACCGTGTGAGCAGATCTATTCTCATAGCGTTTAGCGCCACGATAGTTACCTTCGATAGAAAGCTGGACCCTTTGTGAATTTTTCTACCCTATAAGTCCCGTTCGTCCACGTTAAAGTAAGCGGATCTGAGACTCCGTTAAGACAAAGATTTTTGTCAACTTTTCATCTAGCAAAGTGGTTAAAGAGTCCTCATCGAAGAAAGCATAAGTTTCGACCTGGTATTGACCATTTCTTATAATTATTGGAATAATACGAAAACTAATAACGTCTGCACCTTCAAAGTAGGTTGAATTCGTAATCCTAAAGACACAACTTTGTCCATCCGCGTGTCCCCAATCGGGGATGCTAGATCTTGGTTGCTCATTTTTAGAAGCGGGATTATCGGTTTGACAATATGTCTTTACATTTGTCTGTGACTTACTGTGGAGCAGTGAATGATACCGTTTCTGACAATCCATCTTTCCCACATTCAACCATTTCATTACACCGAAACTTATGTGGTTTCAGGCATTGATGACACACCTTTAACATCCGAACTGTATTCCACCTATCTTTTATAGATAGTTTTGAAAACATTGTACAGTGCACAATGTATTTGCAGTTGCCATCACGTAACCTGCAAGACTACTTCGTAGTGCTTTTTAAATCCGCGTTTGATGAATTTACGGTTTTACTTGCTTTGAAATACCGTCCATGCGTTATCATGGTGAGCATTGAGATGTTCCTGTTTCTTGTTGCATGAAAATTGCTTGGTATCAAATATGTTCAATGTTGGTAGGGCGCTACAAACATTAGTAGCTAAATGGTGCAACCATTCACCGAATACAAGCAAGTTAGCACGTGTCTGGGTTGCTTTGCAAATTGCCCAATTTAGTTTTAATAAAGCAGGTAGTTTTAGAAGTAGCTCTTGCATTAAACAAGGATTGTTCAAGTACTCCGCTAAATGTACCGCCTTTAGAAATACACAGAAGTTTTCCACGGCTACAGCAAATTTAGCTAACGATTCTAATTTGTCCTGCTTTGTAGGCGGTTGTAATCGGCTTTTTTGGACGTGTGCTTCTATTACATCACTCTGTGTCATTCGGAGTATCCTTATGTAAATAAAGTGGGTTTTTATTACTCCAACACAGGTTATATTGCTTATTTACGTAGCCGTTATAGTAAAAATGGGCTTCGCGATGAACATATTATAATAAAACGTCATTTAACCTATCCTTGACCAAAGCGATAGTACCTTTGATTCTTCAGCGTTCCACCCGAAGGTACTGCATTAGCTAGGAAGTGAGTTTTTTAACCTAAAAATCATGAAATCCTTGCTATTCCAAGAAAGGTGCGGATCTTTAACATGCGTGACAACACACAGATGGGACTTACGTTTTACCTCTCATTTCAAGGAGGGCGTACTTTTGTGAAAAATGGTTGCCTAACATTTTTCAAATGGTTCGTGTTTGAAATTAAACCCGGGACTTGGGCTTAGTAATCAAACAGAAACCAACTAAGCTACGAAACAACGATTTGCTAGAGCGATACATCTGAACGTAAATGAAGCATTTGTCCACAAAGGATAAATGGCATCAATCCTGTTGCGTGACATCCTCAATTTGACTTGCTTGACAGTTTACAAGAGGTTGCGTTTAAGAAAGTTATTAAGCTTGCAATAGGAACTCTCTAGAAGTTATTTGCATAATTCTACTACATTCTTAGAATAGCCCAGAATTATAGATTGTGTATATAAAGTGCCGTTCCCGTCACGTACTGTTTACAATAAACCTAGATTTAAAAATTAAGTTTAACTAATAATAATTAATAAGTTTGGGGATAAATGCTTTGAAAATGGTTATTCAGAACACTTACTAAGCATAGCACTTTATCGTTGTCGAAGAGGAAGAACAACAACTAACCTTACTAAGAGACTCGGTAAGGAGCAAGAAGTTCTTTAAACACTTACAGTATTTCTAATATGTTTAATAAGGTTATAAAATGTAGTACCTAAATGCCAAACTTTGTGAAATATATTTAGGAAAAAATGAAAAATGAAAACTCAACCCGACAAAAATCAATGAGTTTTTCAAGATATTGCAAAAATCGGTAAATTATAATGAGAGGAGTTGGGTGCCCCTTTTTTATGCCAATAAACGAGCCTTTCAAGGTAAGTGGTTATTGTAACTTAGTTTTTTGTATGCAAGTTATTTCAAATGTTCATTTCTATTACTTTTTATTTTTTCATGGGAACCCTTTTTCAGCACCTCTCTAGTTGTCCAGTGCACCCTTTGTTACGGGCAAATCTAAATTTATAACGTAACGTTCCTTTTACCCATAACACACACCGGCATCAATTAAAATGTAGTAATATCATGGGTTTAGTTGATATTAAAAAAAAGTATCCAAGGGAAAAAGTCCACCACAGGTGGACTTCAATTAAATTTACAGTATTTCAGACAATGTTGATCAGTCCATCAGTATTCTTAACAGAATGTTTCCCTTATAACTGAAGAGATGAGGGCGACATTATCTTTACAACTATAGAAATTATTATCAAATTATAGAAATTAACTAATATTCTTTGCCTAACTCTCGAAACAAAGCTACCAAGAACAATAGGCGACTGGAATACCTTGAAGTTACCAAGAAAGTGTCCTTTTGGCCGTTCACATTAATCTAAATCTGGCAAAGTTACAGAGTTTATTACAACCAGGTGTAATTAAAGATAGCGAACTATTAAAGTTTTCGAAAACTTTGATTTTGATAAATCCCAAAGTAATTACTAAACGATACTGGGTTTACGAATAAATACTCACAGAGTTGCCAACAGAGTTATCAATCGGGGGCGCTCGACTCTTAAACAAAAAAAAAATAGCATATTACAACGAAAGAGCTAGAACCAGAAGTTACATCGTCTAAGGCATATAGGTTCCCAACCTTTTCTGAACCACCGCCCCCTCTACTGGAAAAAAAACTTCCAACGCCCCCCTCCTCATCATTGTGCATTATAACGAATATTAAAATATTGTTGCATAGTATCTATCTATCTATATATATATATATATATATATATATATATATATATATATATACAATAGATACTCATATACGAACGTTGCACTTTTGACTGCTATTACAAGAGTTCAATAAAGGGTCGGACAAGGTATATATATTAAAAATCGCAAAAGTAAACCTTAATTAAAACGACTATCAAATGTAGTACAAACTTGTTTATTAAAAACTTAAATATGAATACATAATGAACAGAAAAAGATTAAGAAGAAAAATTAATGAGATAGTTGAGGCTGGTGAAGTTTTAACAATTTGCTAATGTCGGGTTCCAATTTCGTTAACATCAGCCGCAAATCGCCACGTTCAGTAATGTGCAGTCTGTTCCTTTTCTTAGACAATAAATTAGCTACTGCACTGAACCCACGCTCAGCCAAATAAGATGAAGGAAATGCAATTAAAAATATCTGTACTCTTGACCACAATCCAGGGTAAAGAACTGGTATTGGTTTTGAAGCCAGAACTCTTGATATCCATTTCTGAATTTTACTTTTAGTTCTTCGTTAGTTGTGAGTTCTACGAGTTCCTCTTCTAAATTTGATGATTCTGCTGTATCTGCATTTGCGAAAGGATCTAAAACCCAACCTGGTATATTCATGTTTAAAATATCCTGAATCGCTCCACACAATCAACATGAAGAACGTCCAAGTGTTGGCAGTAAGTAAGTAAATCTTCATGTTTTGCAGAGACTGCTGATAATGTGGGAAAGTGGCTGTATTCACCTCTCCCTCGATTTCGTTTGAATAGAAGAAGTTTTCCCAAAAAAGCAGCTATGACGTTTTTGTTTTAATTAAATTCAATTCGTCACCTTGCAATTGTAAATTGACTTCATTAAATATTTTAAACAAGTCTGTCAAATAAGCGATGTCATTTTTATGTATAATCAGGTTTTCGCGCAATTTTTCGTTTCTGTTTTCAAGAAAGTCCAGTACTGAATCAAATAGTTGAAAAAAACGGTTCAAACAATTACCTTTTGAGAGCCAACGAACTTCTGTGTGCAGCAGCAAGCGATTGTAATCTTCATCATTTTCAGTACAAAGTTGGCTAAATAATCTGTCATGCAATGAATTGCTTCTAATCGTATTTACTGCTCTAATAACGTAATGAAACGACGAATGCAAACGTTCGTTCAGATTTTTTGCAACCAAGTGCTGACGATGAATAATACAATGTATAGCGAGTACATTTGGTACTGCTTGTTTCAAATGAGCTGTGAAACCCTTATGACGTCCCGTTATTGCTGGAGCACCATCAGTAGCTGCCGACAAAATATTATGCATAGGTATTTCTTTCTCTTGAAAAAACGTACTCATGGTATTAAATATCGTTTCTCCCTTTGTATCGGTTTCCAAATTTTTTGCAAATAACTCTTGATAAATTTTTTCGTCTTTTATGAACCGAACGTATGATAACAGCAGTACTTCGTTATTTGGTAGAGTGGATTCATCAAGTTGAATGGAAAAATTGCAAGTTTTAAGTAATCGCATAATGATATTTCAACGTCTTGAGCCATTTCGTCTATTCTCCTTTGCACTGAGTTATTACTCAGAGGAATTTTTCTGATGACATCTGCCGATGTCTTATGATGAAGAACAGTTTTATTACCTCTCTGACTGCCGGCAAGATAAGTTCCTCGCCAATGGTATGTGGTTTTCCCGTTTTGCGATTAACAATGAAATGTTATATGATGCTCGTAGTCCATCATCTTCTTGTTTAGAAGACGACGCAAATAGGTTTGATATAGTTGGCTGTTTCAAATATTTCTTCTGCAGTTCTTGAAAATAGGACAAATCTTTGTCCTTTTATCAGTATGCATTTTATTTAAATGTTCTTGTAGCCTAGAAGGCTTCATGGCTTCATTTGAGAAAACTTTTGGCAAAGTAAACACATGGGTAATGATGGGTTTACAGGAGAGTGCGTAAATCCATATTTCAAATACAAAAGACTGTACTGCCGGCATTTCTTCTTAGATTCAGACATTTTGAAATCCAAAACTTGCCACGGTTTAAAATAAATTAACTTTTCAACGAATTTATAGATAATTATAAAATTAATGGTTATAATGACTTATATAACTTATCACTCACGAACATGGATTATTTGCGAAGCACACAAAATAATAACACATTCCTAGAGCTATCCCTGCCTTTTATACGTTTGATTTCATACAAGCATCAACTTGTATGTTTTATCTTGTTTGCGATGCCGGTGCACTTTGTAAGCAAGTCATATCGCGTCTTTGCTTATCAACTTGCAAAGACTTGTTGCGGACAATATTAAACGGAATTAGGTATTCATAGACCTAATGCTGAATTAAATGTTTTAAAGTATATTTTCTCGATAACAATAACATAGACATTTTAGATAGCTAAATAAACGGTCTATTCATGCCAACTAGGTATTTTCAAAGTATTTTAATATATTTATTTTCTAAAAAGGTAAGTACGTCACGAACGCCCCCCTTGATCCTCCTAACGCCCCCCTTTTGCCCCTGTACTCGCTACCGCCCCCTTTGAAAGCTACAGCGCCCACTGGGGGGCGGTACCGCCCCCGTTGGGAACCTATGGTCTAAGGTATTGTTAAGTAAACCTAACAAATAGAAGTGAAAGGAAGCCTAGTATTATCGTGCAACTATTGTTAATATACCGATGTATTATGAACATCGGCTCAATTAATAACACTCAGGGCCAGTTTATCAGTCTCCGTGTAAAGGTTGCAGTTAGTTATCCGTAAGTTAACTTCAACTACCAGATATCTTTTGCAGGGTGTTTATTACCCAGTCTTTATCTGATGGTTATATATTACTAATCTATTATTATGAAGTTGGTTATCCTAGTTTTAAAGGATAGGCTATTAGCGATTTAGCGCGTAATTTAAAAGTACTAATTGTATTAATTTGATTGGATACGTGTTATAGATATAGCAATGCTATGCTATAACCACACAAACAGGTATAAATAACATTAACCTTACAAAACGGTTTAACACTGACATTCAAAATATCCTTTTTGAATATTGTTTAATTGAAGAAACGTGGAAGAGAAAAGAGAACGTGGAGTTCATTTTACAGTAACTGAAAAGAATTTATTATTGGGTATCACTACCAAATTTAAAAATGTCATTGAAAATTTAAAAAAAACCGATACGGTCACATGGAAGCAAAAAGAAGCTACATGGCCGAAAATTCAGTTAGAGTTCAATGCAGTTACCGATGGTGCTGTAAGTAAATAGCTGTGTTAGTTGTGAAAGAATACAAAGATCTGTTTTATTGCAGCCGAGAAGTTCGAAACAAATAAAATCGATATATGAAACCATCAAAAAGATCTGAAGAAAACGTACTCTGTATATAAAGCGTATACAAGTGGTTCTGGCGGCGGTGGTTCGATGGATGAACCAAAACCTACTACCGAAGAAGAGAAAGAGTTGGTGGACACAATCGCCATATCTGTAGAGAGGTTAACATCTTGGTTTTGCACTAAAGGTGTAACTGGAATACCTGTTGATGTTGTGCAAGTGGATAATGTAACAGAATTCACAAAAGTTAATTGGGGTGTACAAAGTGCAGGGTTCTTACAGACTCCTTTGCATCCCACTTTGAAAGTGCAGACTAGCTCGAAGCCTGAAGCATCAGTAAACACCATCGGCAAGTGTTAGCGGAACGCAGGCTGAACACAGTCACAGCTACTCAGTGTTGCAAAGTACTACATTGGATCATCCACACAAACTCATTCAAGCATAGTTTTATTGTTATCGTTTCACAATAATACGTATTATATTTCAGGTTCGTCAAGCCGAAGACGACCTGTTCTCCAGAAGAAACGTTTAATGGTCACTATCAGTACAAAATTTGAAAGTTTGGCAGAAGAAAAATTTGAAGCAGTCAACTTGCAGATGGAGCTTACGAAGCAGTTGCAACAGAGTAAAATACAGCATCAGCTTTGATGAGAAAATTTTAAATTAAAACAACAACTTTTAAAAGAAAACAACAACAATTTAAATAGCTATAAATTGTAATATGTTTTCTTATGTTTACTTGCTTAATAATTGTAATGATAATAACAATACAAATTAATGCATTTTTACACAATTGGGAAAATATGCAAGTAGTAAGAATTCTCTAGCATTCTTATAATTGTTTTCTTAAGGAGGTTCGCTGCTGATGTCCTCATCAAAATTGACATTATTTAAATTAAGTTCAGGATCCACTGTGTTAATATTGTGGATAGAATACACAACAACTATTAGTAATATTTATTTGATTTAACAACAAAAACTGACAGACCAAAGCAGACCTAATATTGTAATCTGGCTGGAGTGTACAAAGTTGCCATTGCCATTGTGTAGTAGTTTAATTGGGCTTTGATTATCTTCATATAAAGTAATCGGCAACGAATAACTTATTGCTGAATCATCTAACAAATTTCTTAAATGCGATAACTCACAACTTGCCATACATATTGCTACAAATTCAGATTCGGTGCTTGATAACGTAACAATTGGCTGTTTCCTAGAAGTTTAAGAGATTAAATTGTTGTAAAATTTGAAACAAAAACCACTTATAGATTTTTGATCACTCATATTGTGCGCCCAATCAGCATCAGAATATCCAACAAAACTTGCTTTATCAGATAACTGAAAACCAACTTCAAATCAATTGTGGATTGTAGATATTTTAGTACTCTTAACAAGTGTTTAAAATATTGATCAGTTGCACAATCCTAAAACTGTCCAAAATAGCTAATACAAAATATCAGGTCTACTACCCATCATTACATACATTAAGGATCCTAAGAGTCTTTGATAGGGTAAGCTAGTTTTAAGTTTTTCATCGGAATTTTGTTCTAAACTTAAATTCCTTTCAATAGGTGTTCTACTTGATTTACAATCGTTGACATTGAATCTTTTTACTAAGTTTTCAATGGCAGAACACTGATCTATTAGAATGGTTTTGTTATCAAAATCTCTTTCAATATTTATACCTAGAAAATTGTTGAGATTTTCCAATATTTTTTATCTTAAAGATTTCAGATAATTTTAGCTTTACATTGTTTAAAAATGCTATTCTGTTGCAAACCAATAAAATGTCATCAACATATAGTAGAAAGTAACATGCAATGTTCCGTTCAAGATAAGTAAACAGGCAATAATCAGATTTCGAACGTTTAAAATTCATACTCACCATAAAAAGGTTAAATCTCATATTCCAAATTTTTGAAGCCTGTAAATAGCCTTATTCAGTTTACATACTTTGTTTTTATCCTCTTCACTTACTTTTAACCCTTCGGGAATCTTCATATATACTTTGTCGCTAATAACACCATTTAAGAATGCATTTTTGACATCTAATTGTAATATAGTTATAAGTCATAATTTACACATACTGATAGTAGAATTCTAAAGGTCGAAAGCCTTGTAACCGGAGCATGTATTTGCTTCACATCCGCGACATCTTGTTCAAATCCTCTAGTAACTAACGTAGCTTTATAAATCGTTTTTCCTTTCTCACCTTCCTTTTCCCTAAAAACCGAGCTATTGCTAATAATCGTTTCATCTTCCGGTTTGTTAACTAGCTCCCATGTATTATTATTTTTTAATGCCCTCAGTTCATCATCAACAGCCTCTTTCCAATGTCTCCACTTAGAGCTTTTTGTTGCTTCCTTATAAGATTCTGGGGTTTCGCAAAAATTACTTAATAATGCCCAGCAACCAAAATCGATATCATAGTCTTCAAGATGTATTGGTAATTTCCTATTTCTTTTTGGTCTCTCAGACAATTTGTCTTCATCAACAATAATTTCATGACTTTCAACTTCATCTTCACTTTCTATTTCTTCGCTTTCATCAAGAACTTTATATCTCATCAATTCATTTTTCCTTTTCTCAATACTACAAAATTGTTTTCATCGAATACAACATTTCTACTATGAATGATCCGATTTTCTTTTTCATTCCATAATTTGTATCCGTTCTCAGCATAACCTATGAACTTACACCTAATTCCTTTACCATTCAGTTTTTTACGTAAAGAATCTGGCATTCTCACATAAGCTGTGCAACCAAACACGCGTATATTTGATACATTCGATTTTTTCTTTACCCTTAACTCCTAAAGAATTTTATCTTTAACAGCACACGACTGCGTCCTGTTTGTTGCATAAGCTGCTGTAATCGCCGCTTCTTCCCAGAAGGTTTTGTCTATTCCGGTTTCCATTATCATAGCTCTTGCCATATTTAGAAGAGTTTGATTCATGCGTTCAACCACGCCTTAAGTGTGGAGTGTAAGGTGGGGTATATAAAAGCTGAATACCTTTCTTTGCACAAAAATGTTTAGATGATGCCGATATATACTCAACTCCATTATCACGTCTGATTTTTGCCAACTTGACCTTACAAAACATTGCTGCTACTTGAGCTAAGTAATTCTGAAAACATTCAAAAATCTGATCTTTTGATCTTATACCATATACCATTACAAACCTAGAAAAATCATCTATAAACGTCAAAAAATACCGATTATTATTATGTGAATCTGGTGTAATAGGACCACATAGATCAGTGTGAACCAATTCTAATACTCTACAAGATCTTGTAGTTTTTGAATGATATGGAAGATTTCTCTGCTTTGCACAAACACATATATCACAAATTTCATTGCTTTTATTTTTGAAATTTAAATCATCTACCAAATTTAAGTTATTGATTCTTGATAGTGATTGATAATTTAAGTGACCACACCTTTTATGCCATAAACTAGTATCTAGCAAGTAACAGCCATAGATTTCCCTTTTTCGGCAAGCTGTATGAAATTCGGCTTTTCGAAGTATTTCTTATTTATTAAGTATTCCTCTTTATTAATGTAGTGATGACTCGCACCAGTGTCAGTATACAACCAAATCTGCTCACTACTAAGACTTTCATTATTTCCGGATGAGTAGAACGCTACATTCTCTTTCTCACATTCTGATGTACTATCCTGAACATAATTTGCCTGAACCTTGCAGTTGCAAGCCTTCCTTTGGTTTCTGCAATTTACTGCTTTATGTCTAAACGTATGACATACACAGCATTTTATGTCACATGCATTTTGTATGTGACTAGCCCTACCACATTTATTACAATTGACAGTACTGTTTAATTTGGTAGCAACAAATAAAGAAGGAACTTGATTATATTTCACCTTACTATATGCATTCTTATTACTGCTAAATACGAGCAATCATTTTTCACAGCTGAAAGTTTAAAATCATCTTCATCAGACATTGTTCTAACTGCGGTAGCTACATTTTCATACTCATTTGGCATTGAAAAATGTAGAAAACACGCCATATCAGACTCCGAAAAAACTGCTCCTAGATCTTTCAGTTCTCTAAAAGGCTTATCCTATTTACTAAAGTGCTGTTGCAAATCATCCTGTAGATTATATTTTAAACTAACAAGTTCCTTTAATAAGAAGAATTTTGAACGGGTGCCCTTTTTTGCAAACGCAATTTTCAACTTGTCTACCGTTTCTGCAGCACTTTCAATATTCTTTATGTACTCTAAATGTGAATCCGCTACACTTTGGATAATTAAATTGCGAGCTTTATTACCTTTGTTTTTCTATTCACTATCCTTTTTACTTTGTTCAATATTATCTAGTACTGTATAACCTCAGAAGGCTTCAAGACAGATTCTACTCTGAATCTCCAATTATCAAAGTTGTTACCATTAAATGGAAGTATGTCATATTTATTTTCACTCATCTGAAATTTATTCATTTCCATTCTTTAACTGATTCTTACCTTTTTAGGCACACTTTACAAATAGTTTTTAGTATCTCCTGGGCTCATACCAATATTAATATTGTGGAAAAAATACACAAAAACTATTAGTAATATTTATTTGAATTAACAACAAAAACTGACAGACCAAATCACGCCTGATTTTATGATCTGGCTGGAGTGTACAAAGTTGGCCATGGGGTTTAATTTACTCTAATTATAGTACATTATCACAATGGTGGTTGTTGATCCTTATATTCAATAGCAATATTATGGAGTACGGCAGTTGCTATTATTACCGCTGATGTTGTTTGTAGCGTAAGCAGCAGTTCTAAAGCAAAAACAGGAAGGCGTCGCTTCCACACGCCATAACTCCTTTCCACTGGATTTCTTTTCCTCGTACCTACAATGTTGTATTGATCACATAGCAAATATACAGCATACAGCTTACCTGCTTCATTGTGCAGCTGTTGAAGTTCAGTTGCAGTCTGCAATAGAGGCGTTACTACACGCATACTATTGGCATAACCGCTGTCTGCCACCAACAGCGAATTGCCAAAGTTATTATTGTCAAAGCGTCTCTTTAACGAAGAATTGTTAAAAATGGCTTGATCGTGAGATGATCCGGGCCAACGAGCTACTATATCCAATATTTTTAATGATGTGGACGAAATGGTTTGCACATTTATTGAAAAGAAGCCATTTCTGTTTCTAAACAGCTCAACACCGTTGCCTCCTAAAACGTAAATGTTGTTTATGATAGTCCATAAAGTTACATGTCAGAAAAACTAGTTAAAAAGTATTCAATTCCTAATTCTATACATATCTGGCGATTGAACCTTGATGTGGGTGCAATCTAATGCACCTATAATGCGAGGAAGAGCAGCCTTGTGAAAATAGTCCGTTTTCTCTGCTGTTAACTCGGCATTATCCTTGGCATATATATATATATATATATATATATATATATATATATATATATATATATATATATATATTGCTGTGATTTGCCTATTATTATTATTATGAGCCCAACGATTGGGCATGTATAAATTGCTGTGATGTTGCCCTATTTTATTAATATTTAGCTCCACGTTATGCGCCATAAAATTTGCTGTGCTATTTAATTTTAGGATTAATGAGCCCCTACGATGGGCGTCATAAAATTTGCTGTGATTTACCACTCGATTGGGCATACCATAAATTTGCTATGATTGTTACCTTTGATTCCTTTATTATTTTAAGCCCCAATGTTATGAAATGTTAAATTAGGATTTTTACTCCGACTAGCTTAATGAATAGATCTTATTGAATCAAATAAAACAATTCTATAATACGCCATATAATAATTTATAATATTTACAACACTCAAAATTTTCCTTTTTGTACAGAATATCTACATATACCAGAGTTATGTTTTTGTGAAAGCCAGCAATAATATCTTTTACTTATTCAAGGACCTCCGATCGTTCCAAGATACCTATTCCATTGTCATAAATCTTTAAGTGACCCTTTTTGATGACTCTACAAATATACAATGTGGCAAATATTAAATCAAAACAGTTTTCAATAATAAAGTGTATTAAGATTGTTAACCTGGAATGGGTTCTGTAGTTCCATCCTAGTCTATGATCTGCATCCCTTTTCTGTGTTCGGTTTGCTTATTGATATGCCGCCCCCATACAAGAATTGCCTCTTATAAACCTATTCCAATTAAAATCGTGCTAAGTCGGAATATGTCCAAATTAGAATACTTTTATTTTTAAAACTATCTCCAAAATTAGAGTATGTTCAAAGTTAGAAGTCCCAAATTAAAGTCGTCTTAAATATCCCAAATTAAAGCCATCTCCATCAAATCTGTCTCAAATTACAGCCCAAATTAAAGTCGGAATTAAAATCCAAGGTTAACAGTCGAAATTCAAATTCAAATTACATGTCGGAATTAAAAGCCCTGCTTTATTAATATTAGAAATGAATTTAATTAAGTCGTTTTACTTACGTCTATTTATAGATCGGCTTATTTTTGTTGCACAAATTCTCCCACCTTTAATTCTGATTTATTTTGCTTTATACTTCACTGGTTACGTAAGCTTTTAACACCTTTGAACATAGTCGTTGCTCAGTTTGAATTAGACTAACCTATCGGTTTGTCACTATCGTATATATAAGCCGTACCTCCAATTGATTTCATTGGGTTGTTGACGTTCTAGGACGATACTTCTACCTTATCTCGCATACCTCGGAATTTTCAACAATTATTTGGTTTAAATCTTTCAATGCATGCCTTGTCTGTCACGTATGCATCCCGCATATCGTGGTATTATTCGAGAATTTCCAGATTTATACTTTTATTAACTCACGTATTCGGATGTTTGTTAAATTTTATCGTTTAAATTGAATCGCCTGGTGCTTGTTTATTTCTACAGAATATTGGTTTTCTGAACAAATGTGTTTTCTTCCTGTCACGTAACGATTTTCTAATAATGAATTATTTAGAGTGTGTGTACGATGATATTTTCGACGCAATTGTTAAATATTTGTAATGCCAATTTATCTATGCTTCCCGGTGATTTAATTTTGATGCAATTTGTTGCGTTTTAAAATCTTTTCTTTACTTGTAAACTACACTTAGACATCTTTATGTTCTTATGCATTTAACCCCGTGTATTTTATATACCCATTTCAAATGGACCTGCACCTTGCCGAAGTTCTAAATTACTAGAACAGGTGAAATGGCTTACGTGTTCTAATGAGCTAAAGAGCCAAACTACAGGTTTAACCAAAGTAGGAGGGTCGTTAGTGAGGAACCAGACTAAGACAGGTCCCCGAAAGAGGGCAGCGGCTTTTTCGGTACTTAGATTGGCAGAGACCATAGGGGTCGGTATGGCAGTCTAAGACACACTACCGCGATGTGGAAGGCAACGGGAAACCACCACATTATCTCCCAAGTACACAGCGTACTTAAATTGTTACAAACATGATGGCATTCTCTGGGGTAAAAGATTCCGGAGTTAAAATAGTCCGTTCACTCACATTTCTAATGCTCCACCCGAAGGTACTACATTGGCCAGGAGGCGAGTTTTTTGTTGCCTGGAAATTTAGAATTTTGCCGAACCCTTGCCGTTCCAGGCAAGGTAGGGATCTTTAACGTGCGTGACAACACTCACACACGGGACCTCCATTTAACCTCTCATCCGAACGAGGGCGCAATTTTTGTGAAAAATGCCCAACTGCCATTTTTCAAGCAGTCGGCCGTGTCGGGATTTGAACCCGGGACCTTGGGATCCGTAGTCTTACGCTTACTACATTAATCCACGGCGACGCCTAGTTAAAATAGTCCCCCATTCGGATCTCCGGGAGGGGACTACTTTGGAGGATGCGATCGGAAAGTTAAAAATAAGAGTCGGGAACATTCTGTGAGTCGGAGCGTGGAATGTTAGAAGTATGAAGCAAGTAGGTAAGTTGGAGAACCAAAAATCGAAATGAATAGGTTATCACTAGACATAGTAGGGATCGGCGAAGTTCGGTGGCCAGAGACAGGGGATTTTTGGAGTGGAGACTTCGGGGTAATTCATACAGGAGCAGAGGAAGGAAATTTGGGTGTGGGGATAGTTATGCGGAAAAAGATAGGATACTGTGTAGAAAATTACTTACAAAAGAACGAAAGAGTTCTCATGGTTAGATTAGAATCTAAACCGGTAACCACAGTAATAATACAAGTATACATGCCCACCTCTAGTTACAGTGACGATGAGGTAGAAGCCATCTACAAAGACATCGAAGACATATTAAGATACGTAAAAGGACATGAAAATTTAATAATTACGGGGGATTTTAATGCCGTGGTAGGTGAGGGTAGGGAAGGAGCGGTAGTAGGTTTATTTGGTTTAGGCACAAGAAACGACAGGGGAAATAGGCTGGTAGAATTTTGCGACAAGAACAATTTAATCATCACAAACACATTATTTCAACATAATGCTAGAAGACGATATACATGGAAGATGCCAGGAGATATAGGAAGATATCAAATAGATTACATTCTTGTTAGACAACGGTTTAGGAATCAAGTAGACTGTAGAAGCTACCCAGAAGCAGATATAGATACTGACCACAACATCGTAATTATGAAGGCCGCACTTAAATTTAAAAATCTGAAAAAAAGGAACGGAAAAAGGCACTTGGACTTGGAGAAACTGAAAGATAAAGATATTCAAAAAAGATTCGAAAAAAGTCAAATGAATTCCTCAAAGATATCGGGAAAATATCTGATACTAAGGAAATAGAAACAGAATGGAATAACATTAAATCCAGCCTAGACATGGCGGCCAGAGATATTCTGGGGTATACACAAAAAGAAAATAAGAAACCATGGATAACAAAGGATATTCTGAATTTAATAGAAGAAAGACGAAAATACAAAAATAAATCAGACAAAACAGGAAAACAGAGATACAAAACCATAAAAAGGGAAATTATTTGAAAATGCAGGAAAGCTAAAGAACAATGGATTGATGAAAAGTGCAAAGAGGTACAAACAAAGATGGAAATAGGAAAGACAGACGAAGCATACAAATTAATTAGAATGAATTTTAGGGATATAAAACCGTATAGCAAAAATATAAGGGACGCACAAGGAAACGTCATCATAGAAAACGTAGAGAAAGTGGGTAGATGGCAAGAATATATAGGGAATTTATATGCAGGAGAGGAACTAACTGCATTAGAACAGGAATCAGACATTGAAAATGAGGACTTGGGATATCCTATACTTAGAGACGAGTTTGAATTAGCATTAAGTCTGAAAAATGGTAAGGCGCCGGGAACAGATAAGGTGCAAGCCGAAACTCTAAAAGCAGTTGGACAAGCAGTAACAGAACGTCTCTTCCAACTTGTAAGCTATATGTATGAGACAGGCGAGATACCCAAAGATTTCAAACGTAGCATCATAGTAACTATACCAAAAAAGAAAGGCGCAGATAGATGTGAAAATTTTCGAACAATAAGTTTGACAGCACACGTGTCAAAAATATTAACTAGAATTGTGCAAAGACGAATGGAAAAACGGGCGGAAGAAATACTAGGAGAAGACCAATTTCGGTTTAGGCGAAACAGGGGAACACGGGAAGCTATTTTAGCTCTGATAGTAATAATGGAGAAAGCAATATAAGAAGGGGAAAGCGTGTATATAGGGTTTGTAGATCTGGAAAAAGCATTCGACAATGTAAAATGGAAAAAAATGTTTGAAGTACTCAAAAAGATTGGAATGAGTTATAGGGATAGACGAATAGTACATAGCTTATACAAAGAGAGTAGAGGAAAATCAGTGAACCCAGCACCTCATTTCCACCAGCATCCTCATTTCCACACATCTGGACCAAATTTACATGTAAATTCGCACTATAAAGTCTTATTTTAGATGAATCTCCTCCTGACTCCTCCTTGCTCTCCTCCTTGCTCGGACACCCCACAACCATTTTGATTACATCACACCCATTCTTTCCACCCGAGATAAATCTTTCTCCACATTTCCACCCACGAGATAAACCTATCTTGTTTGGTATCAATTAATATTAGAATTTTCTTAGCTACCCGAATCTCTAGGAATTTTTAGATTGCATCATCCCCAGGAGCTACCCCATTTTAAGATTTCTTACCTGTAGCGACTTTTGAGCGTTCTTATAAATTTTTTAGTCATGCGATACATCTTGTTAGTCTAAAATTTTATAGAATCCAAATCTGTAAACAGATTTGAAATCGGACCACGCCCTGCAAAGTTATACCCTTTAAAGTCCTGATCTTCTAATTTTGCTATTTGCTCTATAAGCAAACCTAACAAATAGTTTTCTTCGTTAACCAATGCATCTTTCGAGATAAACCTATCTTGTTTGGTATCAATTAATATTAGAATTTTCTCAGCTACCCGAATCTCTAGGAATTTTTAGATTGCATCATCCCCAGAGCTACCCTAATTTTAAGATTTCTTACCTGTTGCGATTTCCGACCGTTCTTAAACATTTTTTATACATGCGATACATTAAATTAGTCTAGAATTTTATGAGAATCCGAATCTGCTAAACAGATTTGAAATCGGACCACGCCCTGCAAAGTTACACATATACCCTCTGCGAGATAAATCTTTCTCCACATTTCCACCCACGAGATAAACCTACCTTGTTTGGTATCAATTAATATTAAATTTTTTAGCTACCCAAATCTCTTTAAATTTTCACATAGCACCATCCCCAGGAGCTACCCCATTTTAAGATTTTTTTGCAGGCAGCGATTTTTGAGCGTTCTTATAAATTTTTTATACATGCGATGCATCTTGTTAGTCTAGAATTTTATGTAAAATCCGAATCTGTAAATAGATTTAAAATCGAACGACCCTTACCATTTTACACACCCTTTAAATTATAAATTTCCTGCGGCTTATACATAAAGAAAATCTAAAAACCATTCTTAAAACTTTTTATTACAAACAATTTTTACTAATACAGTTTAAATTTTGTAAAACCACATTTCTAAATACATATTCACAATTTTTTATTTTCAACCTAGAACTTGTCATATCGGGTCATACTTATTAATATTTATTTCTAAATAGAGCACCTTTTCCAAAGACCAACCGGACCCACATGTTTCAAATTCCTCTGATTTTGTTCGCATGGTTTCGCTTAAGACCTCGTACATATTTTCCAGATTACTAGAAGACGTTATAACCACATTTTTTGTGTTAAAGGATTTCACATCGGTAGTCTCTTCCCCATTTTGATGTAAACGCCGTAGAGTTCGCAGTAGACTTTTACTGCTGTATGTTGTATTCTTTTTCATTTATTAATCGAATAAATCGCTCTTTCTGCTTCAAAGAAACTCGGCACTCCATCGTCGACACTGGCGTTCTTTATGCGATAGCTAGCCATACGGTTGTTAAACGCAGTGCTAACCATTTCTACACCATCGTCGCTAGTAGCGGTAACTGATGCATTTTATGTCTGTTGCTCTTAAATGTGCGGCATACGTAGTTTTCCATTTCGAAATCGCATACTTTACACATAATTCGTGGTTGTTTCGTACAAGTCCTTTAACAGCTGGCGGAGCTGAACGTTTACGGCTTAATGACATACCGTGCTGTTTTCCTTGTGTCGCTGTAAGTTGTCCATTCTCGTAAAAGCGAAACCGCAAGTCCCACAGTTTAAGTACTTTGCTGCGGGCGGATGTATAAGCAACCTTGGACGATGTTGCACCACGACATTTGTTCTGGTGCCGTTTGAGCATTTTTCCAGGTATAGGAAGCACCGCAAGAGTTGCACTTAAAACGTTTGCAGATACCATTTTAGTACAAAACAAAATCCGCACTATAAGACTTGACTTGTAAGCGAACTAACTTATAACTAAAGAGTTTACTCCTGCGTACCTGCTTTATGTATCCTATAGAATGCAAACCGAAGGTTTCCGAAGATACCCGAACGAAGTTGAGGATTCAGCGAGGAACTAAATGACGTCATAATCCTCGCAGCTCGTCCAATACATTTAGCGCCAATGCATGCACCCCTGGTTCGCTTGTCGATGGTGCGAATGCCGTTAGTAGAAACATCGGAAAACGTCTTCCATGTTATACGGATCGCGTGCATATTAAAAATCCAAAAGGGTGGTAGCACACGCACACAAATTGTGTGCAAGTCGTGCTGTAGAAGATGCAGTGCTACTATAACCAAAAACACTTTAAACCATTACTAAGAAAATACCAACTTGTTGTCTACAGGATACTTACTAATAAACCAATTTAATTTTAAATAACTTCTACGTCATACTTTAGGAAATGGTAGGCTTGAATATTTTCAAATGAATCACCAAGCGAAAGTATATGCTTAGCGGTATTCAAATTACCCATTAATTTCCCATTTTACGACCATGGTTAATTATAGATTAAAATTTAATTTGTGCACGTTCGAGCTTCTCGTAAACTAACATATTTTATAGCAACAATGCGCTGTATAATACATGCATACCCTTCGCCGCGCTACTGCTATTCTTGTAATTGCTAGAAAAAGTCACTCTCCTTTTTACTGTTAGGACCGATGCAAAGCACCATTTTATACTTTCTATAGCACATCGCGCTTTTTCGTCTGATAATTAAATTTTGCTTCTGTAGGCTTTTACACTTTCGCATAGCGGTCGGCCGCACGTAATGATTTCTAGAACCGGTAAGTACTCGATATCGTCCAAATAGAAATTAGATGCTCGATGTCTGTCAACTTCCAATTCCCTCGTAAAGGTAGAAAAACTCAGTCAATCATCCATTAAACTTCGACCCGCTCCTGTTCTGATAATTTACAAACATTTTCAAACGACAATGGGCCGAGAATTTTTAAACCTCCGAGGATCTTTAAGTCGTGATCAATTACACATCCGAGCTACGCGTAAACTAACATATTTTGCAGCAACTGTATAATACATGCATACCCCTTCTCTGCGCTACTGCTATTCTTGTAGTTGCTTGGAAAAGTCAGTCGCCCTTTTTACTGCTAGGGACCGATGCTAAAAGCACCATTCCATACTTTCTTTATAAGTGTAGCACATCGCGCACTTTTTGTCGGATAATTAAATTTTGTTTATGTAGGCCTTTACACTTTCGCTTATTTAAACATCTAATACAATTGATTAACCACTTTCGATTATTCTAACGGAGACCACCATACATCCCGCCGCACCGTTCTTTTGAATCAACGATCCTATGGGCTTCCACGCACTAACACCTGACGTATCTTTCCTACTATTTGTTAAACAAAAACTACCGGTATCGCCATTGTGGACGTAAACAGATGTTTGTGGATGTGTACGAGAATATGTAACCATATACATTAACCAGTCTAAGCTATTTTATTTAGTCCACGAAAACTACTATTTTCTAAACCATAATTAATAATCGTCTTTATAGGTTCCACATTTCTACCATTACCCAATGACTGGTGCTACGTACATGGAAACTTTAATTTCTTATTGGAGAATTCTTATTCTCCCGCACTGCTGCGTAGTTGCATGCCTACCCTTTTGAGGTATATGCTCGTTATAGGTTGTAAGACCCTCGGTTTTATAACTACAATTCGTGAGACCCTTTAATCTTTTAATCGTATCTTTCTCGCCTACAATACAGTAGGACTTAACATTACTACCAACAAATTCTAATACTGGACCCCATTAAATACGTCTTTAATTTTCCTACAACTTTTTGTTGACAAGTGTTATATTATATTTATTATACGCGGGGTAGTCACTCTTTTAAGATAAATATATTTTGCTAGGTATCAACTAATATTAAATTTTTCTAGGGACCCCAAATCTGTAAATAGATTTTAAATAGGACCACCCATACAAAGTTATGCGTTTTAAAGACTAATTTTGCCCATCTTTATTTAACACCATCTTTAAAACCTTTTTCGCTACCCAAGACATATGCCTTAGCCAACCATCTCCCGAGAAATCTAAAACCGCCATGTCCCGCGAATACCACGTGGAGATAACACGTATACTCTGTCAACCAGGATAGAAGCCGGAAGGATTTGGAAGGTGGGAAGAACTTAAAAATTATGGAATCTTAAAACTAATATATACAATGGATTTACAAAATCCATACAAATATAAACAACTATCTTATATCTTTACACCCCATGCGTAGATTGTTGTACTATTAGGAATGATGTACCTTTTGTCATCTTCCCTCGATAAACTAATTTTATTAATAAGCTGCGTATACAAATCGTATTCTTTTACTCCGGATACATACGCAGACAAGTACTCGATACCATCAAATAAAAATTGGATGCTTGGTGACTGTTAACATCCGCTTCCCTCGTGTACGCCCAGACACATCCCAGCCCATGCGCACCCCTGCGCATGCACACCCTGCCCATGCGCGCCCCTGCGCGTACGCACCCTGCCCATGCGCGCTGCCATGCGCACCCCTCTCTGTGCGACTGCTATTTCGTGGTAACGTCACAGCCTTTTATAAATAAAGAACAATGTTATATACTATTATAAAATGTTTATTCTGACATTATACATAACAAATTTAAAAATATTTAATACCAAGCATGGATCCATTTAAACTTAATTTTAATACAAAGTTATACACAGAAGACAGTCCTTTCTTTATGTTTGTTTGCGGTGGTTTTAATTTTATCTAATTTTATTCGCAGCTTAAAATTTAAATCGACACCCAAGTCTTCTATCTCCTTTTCTAACCAATAGTTTGATACATAAAGACCGTCTAGGTTTTCGAATTGTAAAATGTACCGAAGTTTGCCTCTATATTTAAAGTCTTTGATTCCGCCGACAACCAGATCCATTCCTTCGTGTAATTCTTGCAGCTTGTGACAATCTTTTAATCGCAGCTTTCCACTATATCCTGCATACGTATCTTGTTAGCTTGATCGACTTCTTCTTGTCGGTATTGGAGAAATCCTTTTCTCCCACACACTGTTGCGTAGTTGCATGTCCACCACTTTTGGGAATATATGGTTGTTATAGGTTGTAAGACCCTCGGTTTTAAATGATCCGAAAGGTTCTTTACTGGGCAAATATACAATGTTTAGCGGAACCCCTTTGCGTGTGGTGTACGCCAAGTTACGAAACCCGCATTCCTTAGTTCGTCTTTGTTATCTGCCATTTTGATAAATACGTTTTAGAATAACCTTTTAAAAAGTATACGGATTTAGTACCATCCTTTTCTGCAAGAACGCCTACATAACTAAAAGAGTCTTTCTTACTAACCGCAAATGCATACAGCTTGTAGAACCCGGATGTATCTAAGTCAGTCCATCGGCACATAAAATAATCTTTTAATTCTTCCTCATTTTCTCTAATAAGATGTTCTTTGTCTAACACATCTTTGTATTGTTCGCGTATTGTCGCAGTGTTTTCCATGTACTCAATTTTCGCCTTTTGCATCCATTTCCTCTAATTCCAGTTGTCTTTTCCTTCCACTTACAGCGTATGGTATGCATAATGGGGCAATTTCCTTTAGCGTAAACGGATAAAGTTTACTACCAATATTTACGCGTTGTCGTACAACCTCTGGACGAATGTTATGCGTATCTATCAATCCCAATTCCGAAATGATTATTTCTTTTGGAATTGTAGAATATGGTGTTGCAGATTGTGTAAAATATGTACTACCTGCTTTAATGTAGCACTTGTGTAAGATTTTTATTTTATCTTGGCTGTCTTCCTCCTCTACTATCTCCAAATAATTTACAGGTAAATAGTTAAAACTAAAGCCGAAAGCACATACTTTATCAATTTTTCCCTTTCTTTTGGTTTTCGGACAACTTAATTTGCAAGCCCGTCAATTTCTTTGTATTACCATTCCCCAATACACGTACTGTAGCAGGTTATTAAACACTAAACAGCAGCTATTTTGTAGCTTGTCCGATAGCTTACTCCACATTTTGGCAAGTGGTACCGAGTACATTGGCGCCTTTAGGAAGTATAACACTATCTTCCAATAACGTTAAACAGTCTTTTAAGGGATTATACACCCGTTCCGCACTGACATGCTTCCAATTGCACAAGTTGTATATTGTCGCTTCAATCGCGTAATACCATGTTCTTTGGCCAAAGTAGACGCAAATGTTTCCCTTAAACGTACATCTGGACAACGTAAAAATCTAGTATATGATTGCCAAGTTGTTTATTAACACCAGGACTTGTTATCTGACACACAAATTTGTTGTATATCTTAATTCTTGCATTGGTTGTTAGCCATGTTAAACAATCAATTCCTACAGTTTTATCGTTGTCAACTATAATATTACACTTTTCTTCGTATTCGCCCTTATAGCAAAAGTTATGGTTTGTAGTTAAATAATTACACATCTCCATCTTGCTAAATATACCCGCAAAATCTTGGGTTACATCCATGTCAAAAGATAGAAATAATCTTTTCGAGTTCGTCTAATATATCTGGTAGTTCCTCCAATAAAGTTTCCAACTTAACATCTGCTAGTTCCACTTTGTATGGAACACATATAGGATTTTGGAATTTTTATTAATGCATTCGAGGTCTTCTTTTCCGATAATTTCTTTTACTCTCTGGCCCATCTTGTTAGTGCTTTCCAGAGAAAACGGAAGCTTAGCTTTAACACCATGCCTAGCGAAACAAATCGGTCAAACTTTCTTCGTAGATAGCTGTTAAATGCACCACAAATTTCTTTTTTAGGATAAACATCCTTTTGCTTTGCAGATGTTTGTTCGGTGTCAGAAAGGTCGCAAATTTTAACCAACATTATATTGTCACAAAATGGTTCTGTAATTGGTGTGTGTAGTCCACCAGTCAGCATCTGTTCGCCTTCGACATAACAAATATTACCAATATCTGTTACCAGATTATTGTTGCACATATTTTCTGTCAACAGCCATAATCCAAATCGCTCATTTGTCGGTTTCACTTTATTCCCAGAAGTTGAGAAACGTTAATCACCTTGGAGACGCTCATGTTTACCGTTCTAGCTACTATCGAATACTAAATTGAATACGAAAAAATTGTTCTCTTATGTATTCTACAGAGTGGGGCGTATATTGCCGAAGATAGTCGAATATGTTGTTATCCGACCTAAGCCGACAGGGATGCGCATCGACATATATCCGGATATTAGATGTTAAGTTAATATGAAATTGCCCCATGACCAATGACTATGACCACATGACCACATGACCACATGACCATATGACCACATGACCACATGACCATATGACCACATGACCATATGACCTATATGCTGTTTTTAATGGTTTTCTCATTAAAACCCATTAACACTAATTGCTTTTTAATGAGTTTTCCATTAAAAACAAGTGTGGACCTAGGTTAGATAAAGGAAAAATTAATAGGTTGGGTCAGCGCCGCGGCGCGCTAACCTTTATCCTGTCACTGCTGTTCTGAAATGGCTGCTGCGTATGTGAAAATCGTGTGATATGTGTAATCGCTGCTCATTCATGTCGTCATGTCCGTATTCGTGGCATTCGTGATCGCTAATCGCGGCTGTATCAGTTTCTGTGTCAGTGTCGGATGCTTCATGTGGTCGACGCGTGGCTGGGATGTGAGCATAATTATCGTGTGCATGTTGATGGCTATGGCGGTATGTGCGTCGTGCTGCGTGTTCTGTGATGGCTGGTGACAACTGATGTGTTGTTAAGGCAATATGTGTGTGTCAGCTGACGTGGGCGCTGTGTACTGTGTGATTCGTGCGTGACGTTGGCATTGCTGGTGAGATGGTATCTAAAAAGCTGTGCTGCGATGCTTGCGTTGTTCGCGGGTGCTGGTGGATTCGTGAAAGACTGATGGTCAAATCTGGTTCATGGTGAACTGAATCGAGCGTTGGGGCTGAACGCAGGCGTGATGACGATGCGGTGCTCTCTGTTGTGCGAAGAGATTGGTGCATGCGGATGTGCATGTGTGACAGCTTGAAAGTGGGCAACGAAGAAATGTGGCTGGCTGCTGTTGACGGTGATACGTTGTGAGTGTGTCTGATGCTGGCTGGTAATGATGGTGTGAACATGGTGATGCTGAAAGTGCTGAATCAATGCGTTGCTGGAAGGATTAACTGTTACGGTCAGATGGTTGGCGTCTGACTGAAATGCAGTGAGCGTGTGCTGATGGTGCAGCTGGGCGTCGTTTGCTGTTCGGTAGGAAGATGGATTATGCTCTGAAAGGCTGTTCAAAATCGTGCTGTTCGGACAAAAGCTGAAGCACTGCTGTTGCGTGCTGAATCGCTGCGGATGACGGTGCTTGCGTGGTAGTCGGTCTGGAGAGCGTTGTGCAATGATTGCTAGTGGTGAGATGAGGAGAATCGACAGAAAAGTAAATCTTGACACGTGCTTGATCTGGCGGTAAAATGTTACGATGCAATCACGAATCATTCGTGTTTGGTTGTGCTCAACGTCGAGTGACGGGTGGCTGATCCGGGGTTAGCGAGTGCCGTGCATGTTGCATGCGCTGTGTGGAAGAAAGACAGTGGATGGACAGGCTGGTTGAAGCTGCGACTGCTGCTGGAGATGCAGATCTTGATGAAATGAGGAAGATGGTGCGATGGCTGACTATGTGGTTCCTGTTTGCTGCGGTTGAAGACTCTTGTTGGCGTTCTTCGAAAGATGTAAATCCGTATGCTGGTTAAAACGTGTTATCAAAATGACGAATGAACGAACAATGCGGTCATGATTGCGTGCACGAGTTCCTGATGACGTGAAACTTTCTGGATCGTCATCGGCTTTGTTCAAAGTGGTGGATGCAACGGGCGTGGAGTTTTCAGCCGACGAGAGTCGATCACGCTGCGAATGCGTGGGCTGCGATGGGTGCTGGCTGCACGGCGAAGATGGTCTGTCGGCGTCAAACATGAGCAACTCGGTACGTTCGACTGACTTGTCAAATGAGAAGGATGAAGGTATCGTTTGAGCTGCGAATGAGATGGTAAAACTGCGAAATGAAAGGACTGTCTTCTTAAGTGGTGGTTTAAATGGATCCATGTGACGTGCGTGTAAATTGAATCATTGTCGGAATAAACGTATTAAGTTGCTGTTATAAAGGCTGTACGTTACGAGACTGAAGGGGTGTGCGCGTGCGGTGCACGTGGTGGTGCGCGGTGCGTGGCTGGAGCGAGCAGGGGCGGTGATCAGCATCAGTCTGTTGGATGGTATCGTTGCTCGGCGCTGTAATGGTAAATTGGTTTATCGAGGAAAGACGGTCATCATTCTAATGTACAATCTGCGTGTAAATGGATGAGTTGTTTATTGTAATATGTTGTAAATTCTAGTTCTTCACCGTCTGGCTATCTGGCGATACGTGTCGTCGTGTCGCGGCTGTTTCATTACTGGAATGACTGGGATGTGCAGTAAGATTAAAACAAGTGATCGGTGCTGTTAATGAACTGATGTTGTTAAATTGTGTTAGGTGACATGAACAAAATGTTGTCTTAAATAACTGCATGATGCGAGCAAAGTGTGAAATGGACAAGTGTGAGTGTTGAATTACTGTGTGAGGCGATCAAAAAGGGCTCTGTGTGGTTAAACCGAGGTCTTGACCTGCTCGGGCGGCTCACGCGGTGCGCGGGATGGAATCTCATGGGGTACCATGCTGACATTTGGACGGCTGGGATGGTGTGGTTTAAAAAATGACGGAAAAACGGGTGTTGTGCTGTTGGGGGGGGGGGGGGGGGGGGGGGGGGGGGGGGGGTTTTTTTTTTTTTTTTTTTTTTTCCCCCCCCCCCCCCCCCCCCCCCCCCCCCCCCGGGGGGGGGGGGGGGGGGGGGGGGGGGGGGGGGGGGGGGGGGGGGGGGGGGGGGGGGGGGGGGGGGGGGGGGGGGGGATTTATTTAAAGGTTGGGATTATTGTTTTTATGGTTTTGGAATTAAATTTTCCCGGGGAAATGAGTTTAGCGGGGGTTAAATTTGGGAATTTAAAATGTTTTTTTGGGGTGGTTTTAAATGAGGTGGGATTTGGGGCCGGGGGAGGGGTGGTTGAAGGAGGTAATGGCGGTGTATGGGTCTCGGGTGGGAATGGTGAGCGAAAGGTTTAAGGAAAAGGTGTAATCGGTTGTTGTAGGCTTAAATAAGGTGTCTGGGGTTCTGAACGGGTTGACGAAGGTGTGTTAATTTAAAGAAGGTATCTCTTAAAGTAGTCGGCGGAACGTTGAAGTGTTTGTGATTGGCGTTTTCAAGGTATGCCCGGTGTTGTGCAATGAGTTAATGGCGGGAAAATGCGTGTGCAAAAGGTGTAATGTATGGGGAAAGGCGGGTTAAGGGGGATTTAAAGAATTGCGTTGTATGGGTGGTTAAATCTTCGTTAAACGTTGTGGAGTGGGAAACAATTGGTTGGAATGGTTGTTTGCGGGCGGATCGGAATTGTTATTGATTTTTAAAATGGGGAATGGTCAACGGATGGCGGAAATCGTTTAAATCGGGAAAGGATAAAATGTTGTAAATGAATGTTAAAAATTTGTTATCGCTGTTTGGTTTTAATGGTTTGGCGAATTTTAATGGGTTGGAGTGTTAAGGTTGTAAAGGTATGGTTCGGTAAGGTGAAATGGTTAAAAGTCATGGGCAAATTATAAATGGAATGTGTTTAGGCGGTCTATGACGATCGAGACAGGTTGGGGAATTGGGACTGTTAAAATGTGAAATATCGGTTTGGAGTTGGTTAAATGATGCACTCGAAAATCGGTAATTTGGGAAAATGTTTAATGATTACGGAATGTGGTGCTAAATGTGGAAATTTTGTCTCGTACTGTTTGAAAAATGGTTAAAGTAACGTGTGCTAACGATTGGCACAGAAATGGACGATGTGTATATTAAAAAGCGAAGTAGGAGGTCGGTCTTGGATGTTGCATTTTGGGCGTGGTCGTTTTAGGAATAAGGGGTTTGCAAAATGGTTGAACTAAAATTATTGGACAATGGGGTTGCATATGGAATATGGGTGTCGTAAAATCGCTGGAGGGCAATGCTAATTGTTAAGGTAAAATGATGTTCGTAGAATTTTAAATGTAGTGATGGTTAAATTGAGTGGGGAAAATTGTTTTTGTGGTTAATTTAAAGTAAGTTTAAATTACGTTGAGATTTTTTTGGCTGGTTGCGTGGAAAATGGACACGGGTGGCGAAATGTGGTTCGGTAGGGATTAAAATGTTGGGTCCGGCCGGTTGGGTGTGAGGAAAGGGTTGCAAGAAGCTTGAAATGTGGGAGTCATCTGTGATCATAAACGGTGGGGGAAAAAATGGTGGAAAATGAAATAGGGAACGAATTGGGTGGTTTCCTGGGTAAACCTGGTTTTCATTGGGTTGTTTAAAAACCCAAACCTTTCCGCCGGGGCCCCCCTTGGGGTTGGGAATGGGGGCCCCCGGGTGGCAACAAATTTAAAATGGAAAACCGGGGAGAAAGTTTGGCAAAAGGGGCGTTTGGGGGTTGGGAAAAGGGGGACATTTGGTTTTTGGGAAAAAGGGGTTTTCCTGTTGCGTTTGGGGTTGCTGGGTTTGGGCGGCGTCGGGGGCCCCCTTTAAAGGGGTTTTTTTAAATGGAAAGGGAAAATTCCTTGGGGAAAAAAGAGGGGGGGGTGGGGGGTGGGAAAAATTTTGGGGAAAAATTTAAAAGGAAAATTGTTTAAAATGAAAATGGGAAAATTTAAAATTGAAATTTGGGGGTGGGTAAAATTTTAAAAATTTTTTAAAAATGTTGGGTTTGGGTCTTGAAAAAAAGGTTGGAAATATGAAAATTTTTAAAATTGTTGGGGAATTGGGTTTGGGGGTCTGGGGAAAAGGGGGTTTTTTTGGGATAAAACTTTGGAAAATCTTTTTTATTAAAATTTTTTGTTGGGTAAAATAAAATAAAGAAAAGTTGTGGGAATAAAAAAAGTTTTTCGGGGAAAAATTTGGGTTTAAAAAAAATAAAAAAATTTTGGGGGGTTTGCCATTTAAAAAAAAAAAAAAGAAAAAAAAACAAGGAAAAAATTGCTTAAAACATATGTGTGGAGCACAGCACTGTACGGCTGTGAAGCCTGGACAGTAGGAGAAGCGGACAAGAAAAAGATAGAAGCCTTTGAAATGTGGTGCTACAGACGTATGATGAAGATATCATGGACAGACAAAGTTAAGAACGAAGAGGTACTAAAAATGGTAGGGGAAGAAAGAAATATGTGGAAAACGGTAAAAAATAGAAGAGATAGGATGATAGGCCACATACTACGGCATGAGGGTATAGTGCGGAATATATTAGAAGCAGAGATAGGAAAAAAGAGAAGAAGAGGCAGACCTAGGTTAGACTACTGCACACAGATAGTAAAAGATGTAGGCTGTAGGGGTTTCAGGGAGATGTGTAGGCTAGCCCAGAATAGAAATCAATGGAGGTACGCATCCAACCAATCCCAAGATGGATAAACTAATGGCGAAAAGATAACTGTGCTTAAACATGAGGATTATTATAAGTAACTACAAGAATTGGTTGGGCAATATTCTCGAATAATGTTAAGTGTGTTAAAGGATTTACTGGAAAACCATTATTTTGGCAAATGTCTAAGTGTTGGGGGATCTTGGTAGCCACAGGTTGCTTAACCTCCTTCACTGAATCTCGGTAAAATAGGGCATAAAATTAGAAAACAATAGAAGGGGAACGAGCTGAATACGCATGCTGTGTAAGAATTTAAGGGAACTATGTAGGCTAGCTCAGAATATAAATAAGTGCAGGAACGTGTCCAACCAGTTTTGAGACGGAAAACCTAATGACGAAAAAATAAGCACAGATAAATCTGATGATTAGTATAAACAACTAGTTGTTGGTTGCGAAATATCTCCAACTAATGTTGGCTGTGCGAAAAGATAAATTGGAAAATATATTAAATCGCTAAATGGTTAAGTGTTGGGGGAACTTGGCAGCCACAGGTTGCTTACCTCCCTTCACAACCACTAAAGGTCGAACAAATAGGGCATATAACTGTAAAACAATAGAAGGTGATCGAACTGCATCTAGCAAGAAACAACAGCGCCTATGAGGAAAGGCAACAAACATAGAACAAGAAAGCATATGTGTGGAGCAAAGCACAGTATGCCTATGAAATACGGGTAGTCTGAAACGCAGACAGAAAAACGGTAGCAGCCTTTTGAAATGCTGTGCTTCAGATGTATGAGAACGATAGCATGGACAGACAAAGACAATAACAAATAAGTTATAGAAATAGAAATAGTAGGGGAACAAGGATATCTGGGGAAAAAGAGAAATAGAAGGGCGGAATACGTTCTAAGGCATTTTGGGGAATAGTATGGGATATATTACAAGCAGAGATAGGAAAAAAGAGGTAGATGTAGACCTAGATGAGATAGTTATAGATGCAAACTGTGCAAATTTCAGGGAAATCTGTAGGTTAGTTCAGAATAGGAAACAATGATGGTTCGCGTCTAACCAGTTCTAGGACTGAAGACCTAATGATGATGATGATTTTATATACAGTGTCTTCTCAATTAACAATATGTCGAGTGACCGTTTTACTCTTATGATTTGTGGAATTATGTGCTTTTCTTAAAGTGGAGGTTGTTTACATTTATTCTACAACCCCCATGACTTAACCTACTCCTAAGCTACCCTATTATCATAGCAATATATATATATATATATATATATATATATATATATATATCTTGGTGCCAAAGCTGCAATAGCATATGTAACTTTTTTTACAATTTTACTGACAGGAGATTTGCTAGCTTTAAAAATATCGGCAATAGTAAGCAAAAAACTGCCTGTTGCAAAAAATCTCAGTGTCGATAAAATCTGGTTTATTTGGTGATATAGTTTGATTTCTGCAAAAATACATGAGATTATGATTTCAATTAATAATTTTTTGTTTATGATGACCTATCAGTTACAGTTTCAATCTGGTTTTCAATTTGTTCCAGGATGTGGAGAGCTGTTTCTTTGATTAACCGGAATCTTATAAAAAAATTTTGATCATCAAATAGACCGAAACAGTTTTCCCGGTTCCTTACAATGTACGGTCTTCTTTCATAAGTTAAAAATTCCACCGTCTCTTCATCGTGGTCACTTATTACTTCGACTATAATTCATCCATATTTTAAAAATACAAAAACCGAATCAAGATATTACATAAATATTTTAGGTAAGGTGGGTTATTGACAAGTTTTTTTAACTATGTGCAGGTTTCCATCCGTTTAATAAAGCTGCTCTCTGTCAGTTAGAAGTGCCAGTTAAATATTTTCAACTTTAACCTTTCGTTAAACTGTATCTAGATATCAATAAACATTCTACCTAACAGATAAATTTTATCTGAAAGTTATCCAACTAACTTAACTAGAAATTGATAAACCGGACCTCAGATATATAAAACATAATCAAGTCCGTTTATGAAAAAAACGAACTGCTACCAATGCTTTTGTAATCGACATGAATTAAAACAAATAAAAGAAGCTGTCCGCTTTCAATATTATAATTCAAATGTATGAAACCAACTTGTTAGTTATAAGCCAGTTGAATTAGTAAAGCAAGGGTTACATTAACTGTAATATATCCAGAGCGAAGCTGAGTGGTGTAGTTTACTACTGAATTAAAGCTGATGTTGTAAACTGTATGTAGAGAGATGTAATTAGCATGTCCATGACTGTCTGCTTTTTGCTGTCCTCAACATCACCAACAGCTCTTCTGAACTTTAACCCTTATCCCTTATACATGGGAGCTACATGACTACTGTGCTCTTTCTTGGACATATTGTGGTAGTACTAAGCGTATTCTCTCTAAGGGTAAATTTGTAAGCATTGTTTATTTTATTTATGACTTTTTCTCTAGAAAGCACAACGACGCCTGCTCTGAGTGGAGCTTGTTTAATACAATGGAAAATATTATTGGCTCTTACGCGTAGTTTACAGTTGACAAGAACAACTCTATACTTTGGAGAATTGTATTCGTTAATGTTTCAGAAAGCAAATGTAGGCCAATCCGGCGTGAATTTTAATGATGCATGCTAGGAGATATAAAATTTAACAAAATAAAAGATCGACGGCCAACATTCGGTGTGTTACGCAACATTGTAGTATATTTTATAAGGTGGTATGTTACTATATGTTTGGAATGTATGCATAATTTTAAACGCACTACATTTGCCATGTTCTTTTTCATTTTTGCAAATATTAAATTTCTTATCTGCTAAGTACAATTATATATACATATTACGAGGGTAGCGCTGCTGTCGGTAATAATATCAATAGCTGTGCCATTAATAATAAGAATATGCAGTATTTAGTAGTTAGTAGTTTGTATCGCTCGTGGTAATCTTCTATAAATCGCTATCGTTTAATATGTGTGTTCTTAAATTATGGGTTCGAAAAATATAGATAATTTCATTAGCTAAAGAAAAGATATTTATACATTTTTGTGTATTTATGCGTTTTTGTCAACGCAGAGTTAACTTATCACTACAGTAATGAATGAATTGGCATTTTCATAATTTTCTTTAATTTTGTTTTGATAATAAAACCGTTCAACGCAGTAGCTACCTAAAAAGTTTTAGCAATAAATTTACTACGATTTTTGCAAATAATTCGTAATTTTCAATGAATATCTAGGAACAATGACAGTTAAATCGTAACCAGTGGAATTCCAAAAGTTTCAAGTCGTTCAACGGGTGTTCCACCTATAATCTACATTAATACAATTACCAGCCGAAATTGATAAGCACGAATAGTTTCATCTGCAATATAATTATGTAGCTTAGTACCCTTATTTCATTTTTGACATCTTCTAGATATACATCAGGGATGTATTTCAATAGTTCATTCTGAAATAGTTTATTAGAAGCAACTTTAAAAAGATTTAATGTATGTTCTATTAAAGTAACCTGCTCTAATTTGGCACTAAAGTTAACAAGTTCTTCGACTGTGCTCCAATTGTAAAGTCGTTCCCGTTCATCGTTAATTTAAATACTCCACTAAAACGAATACAGTGAATTATTTTTAGATGGAGCGTACTTATTTTAGACACTCTCATCAATTTTTATTGAAGATTTAGTCGGAATTCTTTCCATTTTTACATTTAAATATTTTACATTCCTAACACGGATAAACTAAATATTTTGTTTTGTGTATCTTTGACGATTTGTGCTTTTTTATACCACGGGAAAAAAGTAAATTCATAAAAAGTAGCATTTTGTTATCTGTCAAGAAACATAAAATGTCAAATTTTTTCCCGTCACAGAAAAAAATCATTTTTTTAATCGCAAGCACTATCTAGTTAATGTTATTTCAACTAGCAAAACGATGTAGATAAGACTTGATATAATAATATTAGACCCTAGAATTGATGAACAGAGGTTTAAAATCATTTTATTATCATCACTCATCAGGTATTACTTCCTGTTTTGTTTTTACTTTATGTGGAGATGCAATTGCTCCATTGCTCCATTGCTCCTTAAAGTAAACTGCCATTGGTATAGTATATAATTATATCTAAATCACAACAACAAATTTATGCGTGTTACTTTAAAAGCTCTATTTACAAAATTAGATGACTTTGAATATATAAGAATTTATAAAGGGTTATTCACGGTATACGCCTCGGAGCATTGTAGGTAAACTAATAAATATTTTATAAATTTTCTGTCACATATGGATAGAGGAATATTAGAGGTACATTCCAAAATTATTTTGAAATTATACAGGGTGTTCCAAATACTAAATAAATAACAAAGTAATGTTTTTTAAATTATAACGCTTGTATATTATTAAATTTTTGGATTTCCCGGTCCAAAAAAAGATCTTTTTTATTAAGGTTTATTATATCTAAATCTTAAGATTTTTGAAGTACTTTAAATTTTTTCAAAAACAACCTAATTTTAAAATATTAAATACGCAACAAATATTATACCTATCCAAGCGAAATTTTTTGTTATGTGTGAGAATTGATCATATTTTATACTCCCATTATGAAGACTTAGATTTCTTATACAGAGTATTCAGAAATCTAATTTAATCTGTTACAAAGTTCAAGTTGCTATAAGTTAAAACTAGGTTAAGCACAACCCTTTGTAATACGTTAGTTACTAATGCAGAATTTAATTCCCTATCGAATGGTATAAGGATGTCCTTCATCTAGCTCTTAACGTTTTTACAGAATTCGCCAATTAAAAAGTTCTTAAACAACGTAATACAAGAATTTAACAATTAATGTAAAAAACCTGCCAAATTTACGAATTAAGTATGAGGAGTTCGAAAATTAATTCAACAAAGGTACAAAATGACCACCATTATTTTATAAACACATAAGAATTCTTTGCCGAAAATTAGTTCTAACTCTGGAAAGCATTTCTGTTATTTGTTGTATCATATCCTTTTATGCAGTTGAAGGTGTATGATAAACAACTAATTATATGTAACCCATAAAAAGAAATCGGGTGAAGTCAGGTCTGTTGACCTAGTGAGCTAATTTACATAATCGTCTCTTTCAAGCCATCTATTTGGAAACATGTTATTCAAAAAATTACGAACCTCACGATGATAATGAGGCGAGACTCCATCTAATCTTAATCGCATGATTCTTCTTTTTTCCTAAAGGAATCTTATGTACAAAATTTTATAAAATATGTCTGATAATTTTATCAACTGCCACTTAAAATCGTATTTAAACGTATATGGTCAGTTATGTTTAATAATTTTATATAAATCTACCGAAGTCAGCCACCCTCAAATCGAATTATTCACTCTCACACAAAGATTTGCACACAAAATCTTACGTAATTTAACCTAACTGACTACTACAAATGTTCTTTTAAAAATTTTAAAACAATGTGATTTTTATTGTAGCATGTACATTATGCTGGTTGTTCTTTTCCATCATCATTGTCTTCAGTCCTGGAACTGGTTAGACGCGTACCATCATTGTTTCCTATTCTGAACCAACCTACAGATTTCCCTGAAATTTGCACAGTCTGCATCTATCACTACCTGATCTAGGTCTACCTCTACCTCTATTTTCCTATCTCTGCTTGTAATATATTTCATACTATTCCCCAAAAATGCCTTAGGACGTATTCCGCCCTTCTATTTCTCTTTTTCCCCAGGTATCCTTGTTTCCCTACTATTTCTATAACCTATTTGTTATTATCTTTGTTTGTTCATGCTATCGTCTTCATACATCTGAAGCACAGCATTTCAAAAGGCTGCTACCGTTTTTCTGTCTGGGTTTCACACATATGCTTTCAACAATTTCCTTCTTGTTCTATGTTTGTTGTCTTTCCTCATAGGCGCTGTTCTTTCTTGTTAGATGCAGTTCGGTCACCTTTTATTGTTTTACAGTTATATACCCTATTTCTCCGACCTTCAGTGGTTGTGAAGGGAGGTAAGCAGCCTGTGGCTGCCAAGTTCCCCCAACACTTAACCATTTACCAATTTAATATATTTTCCAATATATCTTTTCGCACAGTCAACATTAGTTGCAGGTATTTCGCAACCAACAACTAGTTGTTTATACTAATCATCAGATTTATCTGCGCTTATTTTTTCGTCATTAGGTTTTCCGTCTCAAAACTGGTTGGACACGTACCTGCACTTATTTATATTCTGAGCTAGCCTACACAGTTCCCTAAAATTCTCACACAGCATGTATACAGCTCGGTTCCCCTTTTATTGTTTTCTAATTTTATGCTCTATTTCACCGAGATTCAGTGACGGGGGGTTAAGCAACCTGTGGCTACCAAGCTCCCCCAATACTTAGACATTTGCCAAACTAATAGTTTTCCAGTAAATCCTTTTACACAATTAACATTATTCAAGAATATTGCACCACCAATACCTGTAGTTGCTTATAATAATCATCATATTTAAGTATAGTTACTTTCTTTGTCATTAATTTATCCATCTTGGGACTGGTTGGATGCGTACCTCCATTGATTTCTATTCTGAGCTAGCCTACACATCTCCCTGAAACTCATACAGCCTAGATCTTTCGCTATCTGTGTGCAGTAGTCTAACCTAGGTCTACCTCTTCTTTTCTTTTTACCTATCTCTGCTTCTAATATATTCCGCACTATTCCCTCATGCCGAAGTATGTGGCCTATTATTCTATTTCTCCTATTTTTTAAAGTTTTCCACAAATTTCTTTTTTCACTACCATTTTTAGTACCTCTTCGTTCTTAACTTTGTCTTTGAAATCTTCATCATACGTCTGTAGCACCGCATTTCAAAGACTTCTACCTTTTTCTTGTTCGCTTCTCCTACTGTACAGGCTTCACAGCCGTACAGTGCTGTGCTCCACATATATGTTTTAAGCAATCTTTTCCTTGTTTCTATGTTTGTGGTCTCTGAGCACAGTAGTTGCTTTTTTTTGTTAAATGTAGCACGACCTTGTGCTAATCTTTGTTTTATATCTTTTGTGCTTTTCCCATCTTGCGTTATTTGGCTTCCTAGGTAGCAGAAATCCTTAACCTCTTGTAAGTTCGTGTTACATACTTGTATTCTTGTTTTTGATTTATTTTCCTCACCTTTGCATACCAGAACTTTAGTTTTAGTTTTGTTCATTTTCATACCGTATCTCTCTGTTAGAACCGTTTCCATTTCATTAAGAGCAGCTTCTAACTCTCCCTTGCTAGACGCTAATACCGCTATATCATCTGCAAATCTAAGCATATCATTTTTTTGTCCTTTTCCATATTGTTGAAACTTTTCCACTAACGATCGAAATTGTGTTCCAATTACATATACGAAGATTGTTCAAATCGTTTAAAATTTATCATTTATTTACCATTAAATCCATTCAAGTTTTATATATGCTTTCATTCAGATTAAAATTATATTTTACTGTAATTTATTATTGTTCGTTTATTTTCAGTTTTTGAAATGAATGTAATTATCTACTTCCTTCAGAATAAGAGTATCTTTCAAAGTCGTTAGTTAAAGTTGTCTGTTTACTACAATACTTTACTACTAGATATCACCTCATATTAGACTAGCATGTTGACGTTTAAAATAAGTATTCAATAACTGACCTTTTCAAATGATTAACAACTGCTTGCAACTGGTGGTATATAGTTCAGCTTTCATGGTACAACACGCATCTAGAAGCTGTAAGTCCACTCTAGCTGTTACTTCTACGTTTTCATTGGTCGAAATTTAGAGGTCGGTCTTACACGTAGAATCTAGAATCGTTTTGAATGATGCAACTTTTACAAAATTTGGCATTTTACGACTTAAGCCTACTAATTGGTTTATTTTATCTATGCGTTATATGATCTACAAGATTAATTGCTGTAATTCGCCTTAATTGAATGAAGGTATAAGTTTCTTATCTTTTACGACTTTAAGATCTATGACTTTCGTTAATTGTTTTATCTTATATTATAGCTTCTAATTTAAACGTTCACTTATCTTTACTATTAATTAAATTTACTCGAAGGTTCAATGAACACGTTCTTATTATTCAATTCAATATTGTGTACGTGTTTTTATCAAATTTTGTTATCAAATAAAAATATTAAAATATGATACATGCAATCAATGCGCTTTTTAACTATAATATCAAATCCTTTATAGAATATTTGAATGAGATCAAACAAATTCTTTTAAAATAATTTCGCATTTCTGTAATTGAGTACCTTGACAGCAAAATTTATTGATGAGAACCTCTTTCAAAAATGTCTTTCTACTCGCGGAATATATTATTATTCTTATCTAAAACACGATTAAGGTACGTAATAAGAATTATACTTCACCAATCACGGGTATGTGCTTTTATAATTTAATATACTGAGTGTTTTTAATAATTACGTTACTATGAAAATGAATATTTACATTATTTGAATTTTTTTTACTTTGCTCAGGTTAACGGCGTTGTACGCTCACAGAATGGTGCTAATTTAAGGTGCACTTACAAAGTAATATCCTCTGAAAACCGTTTCAAAATTTCTCTTTCGTTTGGTCCTGTTTCATAAGTCATCGAAAAAGCTTTAATATAAGCTGCTCTCAATTTTAACTAGGTAAGGTTAATTTCAAGGTAAAAATTTCCTCTTGGTTTACTCGTTGTTTGTTTAGATTAACTCCATATCTTAAATTTAAAGTAATTTTTAAGTTTTAGGAGTTGCATCTCGCTAAGAGTGATTAAAATTTAAAAAATGGTAAAAGATTTAAATTCTACAAAAGGATCTATTTAAATACATGCCTTAAATGTTTTGAAGTATATGAGATAGTTTTCGAAAAAGAAACCGAAATCTCAAAATAAATTTAGAGTTTAGGGTGTGTATATAAGGCTCGCGTTGATTTAAAAAATTTCAAAAAATTTAAATTTTCCGCAAATTTCTTGTTTGAAATATATGCGTGGGTATCTAGAGAGCCTCTGGCAATAGTTAAATATAAATGTGCAAAACCTTTGGGTTCAGGAGTTAAACGGATTTCAAAAATTCAAAAGAATTGGATACCTCATGGAATTCTGAATTATATAAATCATACGACCCTAGAATAACCCTCGGGAACCGGAATAATGAGCAATGTGCAAAAATCTCGTCGTTACCGTATAAAACGTCTACTCCAAACGATGATTCAAATTAAAACTGTTTGACATTAATTTGCATAGTACTTAACACATATATTTACAGCGCCTTAAACTATCAATAGCCACGTTATAAAAGCAAATAAAATTCACCAAATAGTATGCATACTATTAAATCAGTATCAAGTTTCGCATCTGTGTGCTGAAAGCTCATTTCAATAACATATAAGAGGGAACAGAGCAGCACACATTTAAATGAATCCTCCCCGCAATAACAAACCAATATATCGCGCTCAATACAACATTAACAAATTACACTTCACACTTAACAACGTTTATTCCGGCATATGGGCTAAATATATGCATTAAATAAACTGAGGGCATTAGTCACAGTCCTGGGCGGTTCTCTTAAATTGAAAAGGCGAGGGTGATACTGATTCTGGAAGATACGATAACTGCATTAAGTGAAGGGTTGCAATCTGTGCATGCTGTTTATACGAATAACGACTTCTTTAACTTCATTTCACTACGTAATTTGGATGTTGATAAAAGCCATGTCATATAAAAAGCAGTTTGTAGCTTTCGAAGGATTTCATTGTTTTGACTGTTCAAATCGCATGCAAAATACACGCGATTCAATCTTCTCCACTCATATAGGTAAAAGCAGATCGAATGAAAATGGAATAGCATTTGTGAAGATGCTGGAAACCAATATGTTACAAGAACAATGAATTGTCGAACTCGATGTCAGCGAAATGGGCAAACATACGATAGGAGAGAGGTAATCAGGATATCACGAAAAGTGATTTCATCTTACAGGGAAAGGGCGGGCTGCACCGCATGTAAAGCGCCCGGATGCGATCATTGTAACACCGTGACTTCTAACCAATGAACCTATAAACCAGTCATTGTATTTCAAATTGAGACAGCTGTAACAGAAGTAAACCATTAAAAATGCACAATGCTTCTAGAAATTTATCCAGCTATTTTGGGCATGAAAGGTATTGTGCTACACTGTAGGGAGTCAAAACATATCACAACGAAATTCAACTTGCGACGGAATAAAAAAGGTATGTATTTTATCATCTAGCAGCTCATGGCAGTTGGCAATGGAGTCAATGTAATTCTAAACCACAGTTGGGGGTAACATTAATCTAAATAATGGCTATTTTAATAAAAGAGATGTTTGGAGATGTCAGGCCTAATATGACAATGTGTGAATACGATTTTCTGGTTATTTCTCAACGTGGTCGGTGATGGAATCAGCTATTGTGTCTTACTAAATAAGCATTAAATGTGTGTTATATAATCCCCACAGCTTCCTGAATTTACAGACGATAGCATTTTCAATAACCGTAGAAAATTTATTGTGATTATTATGCCATTAAGATTATATATGATTGTATAACGATGGTGTGTGAAGTAAGAAATACGACATGGGCAACATTATATCTCTTGTAATGTCTGAGGTAAACATGAAAGGAAACTCAAATCATACGTAAGTATTAAATGAATTCAGAGCAATTCGAGAAATCTTGATATATCAGAACGGCATTTCTTATATTCTTGGTAATTCTAAATATATGTGAAGCAAACAACTTTCTATTAGGGAAAAAGGGATACGTTATACAAATATGAGAATATCAGTGGCGCATGTAACGTTGGTGTCACCAGGAGCAATAGTTTACGATGCCCGCTCTTTCTCTCATATTATAAACTTAGGGAACATAAAAATTAATACTAATTTTTGTTTTTATTTGAAGTATAGTTTGTATAACGCTCGAAATAATGGACGCAGAGACATACAGTAAGTAAACCTATATAAAGAGAAATTGAATTTAAATAAATAATACCGTACATCACATACTTTTCCATTTATAACTGCTAAAGCTTTAAATGTACTCATTCTTCCACGAAAATTAAGGTCCTTGAAAAATTCACTTTTATTGAAAATATTTCCTTATGCTTTGAAAATTTTTTATCAGCTTCAATTTGAAGAACCCTCGGTCACAAGCAAACTTTTTAAAACATTAGTAGTACACATAAGTCGCAACGATAGCACAATCTGACTCGTTAAAATCAATGGGTAAAACAACCAATTGACTCTCATAACAAATACATTAAGATTGTCTCTATATGGACTATAAGTGAGTGGAAGGGAGATATACATATATAAATCTTTCGTTCTCTGACCGTGCTTGTAACTCCACCACAAGACCGGTAATGCTATTAACCCTTTCGAACCTGTTTGCCATATTAGGTTAAGGCCAGGTTCGCCATTTGTAAAATACATTATCGCTATGTCTGGTCATTAACACTTATCCCAGGTTAGCCACATTAATTTATACTCTGTTAAATATTTTTCTATACACAAACAAAAGATATGTACTATAAATGTAGAAGTGTGTGTGTGTGTGTGTGTGTGTGTGTGTGTGTGTGTGTGTTGTATATATATATATATATATATATATATATATATATATATATATAGGTCGAATCTTTATATAACGAACGTGTGTAATTAGCGACGTTGATGGTAGTATTTCGTGGAATTGTCGTTCGTAACCAAAAAATAACTATTATGAAATAATCATTTATTGTGAAATCTGTTTCGACTTATATAAAGTCTTTATCAAGATCTAAAATTTAAAAATTAAGAGTGAAAACACAGTCATTAACCTAATTAAAATTAAGAAACTTACACTCAATTTGATGTTAATACATGTACTGATTTGACATAAAAGAGGATCCCAAATAAATAGTAGTAACATTTAATGTAAAAATAAAATGTAAAGATAAAATTAAGACTACAAACAGCATACAATACGGATAAACACAGACTAAGAAACTTAGGTCTAACAAAAGAAACTCCAACAGTAAAGTAGGTTTGTTTTACAGCAGAGTTGATAAATTCGCCAGGTGATAGATAACAAACAGAAAACTCAATATACAACTATTACAAAGACATGAATGTGTTATGTGAATGTATTGCAAATCCCTACAACTTTGTCAAATAAATTTAAAAACTCATTTCACTATAAAACCTAAGATACACTATTGTATCACTTATATATATTGAAACTATATAATAAAGCATAAGTAGTAAATAAATTATGAATGTCATGTTTGTTATTAATGCAGTTGACTTGACGTTCAATATGGTAAGATTCTAGATAAAGTCTCCGTTTGTAACCATCCTCTTGTTCTAAAATTTTAACGTCATCGTAATTAGGAGAGTGGTGGGTTAGGTGGACGTGTGAGGATAAAGCGCAACAAGTTTTACCAACTTTGGCACCACTACGGTGTTGGGTGAGGCAATTACGCAGCCATTGTTGGGTTTGGCCAACATACGAACTATTGCAACTACAAGTAATCCTATAGACAACGTTACTGACTAAAGATTTTGGAGTTTTGTCTTTAAGAGTAGTTAACAATTTGTTAATAGATTTTTGATGTTGACAAACAATGGAAGTGCCAGGTATTTTTAAAAATTTTTTAAGTTGAGGTGTAAGGCGTTGAATATACGGAAGCATTTTAAATACGACAGTATTCTGTCTGTCTTGGCTTGGACGATAAAAAGTACCATTAATGCACCTCAAAATTAATTGTTTTGGATAGCCATTATTAAGTAACGTGGTAATTAGATCCCTATAGTTCTTATTTTTAAATTCAGATTCAGATAACGAATCAACTCTGTGTTTTAGTGTCAGAATGGTGTTAACCTTTTGTTTAAAAGAATGGTCAGAAAAATAATTGATGTACCTACCAGAGTAAGTAGGTTTCTTATAACAGTCGAATATTAACCGGTTATCATTATTTCTAATAACAAGAGTATCAAGAAACGGAATCTTTTTATTAATTTCTAACTCGACAGTAAATTGTAAACGAGGGTTGAAATTATTGAATACCATCAATACCTCATCAATTTTTCTCTTTGGAATAGAACAAAAAATATCGTCAACAAACTGGACCAAAAAAGGAAATTGAAAGGACAAATTGGGGGTAACTACACCTAACAAATGATTCATGATCAGCTGGGCGATAACAGGAGATAAAGGCGACCCCATCGGAGTACTGAAAATTTAAAGATAGTATTTTCCCCGAAAAATAAAATAAGTATTTTTAAAAACAAGATTTGACGTAGCCAAAAACATTTGTTTACTGATTTTGCAATTCTGAGAAGTAATGTTCCATTTCAATTCAACGATATGAGTAACCAACTCTAAAGGAATGTTTGTGAACAGTGAAGTCACATCTAAAGAGATAAGTATGTGGTTAGACGGTAACTGAAAGTTTCTATATGAGTCAACAAATTGAAAACTATCAATGGTATTGCAACCTACCAAAGGGAAAGACCGTTGTAAAATTTTAGATAGAAAGGACGCTATATTGGAGGTTGGTGTGTTTATCGACGATATGATAGGACGAAGCGGAACATTAGATTTATGAATTTTAGGTAACCCATAATACTTGGCCGAGATTGAGTTATTACAAATTAGATACTTTTTTTTTCTTCAGTTGTGATCATGTCACGGGCATGTAACAATTTGATATGATCGTTGACTTTCTTTTGGATGGTAAAAGTAGGATCCCTATTTAGAGTACTATAGGTGAGTTTATCTGATAACATGTCCAAGGATTTATTTAAATAGTCTTGATGGTCCAGTAACACAGTTACGGAACCCTTGTCAGCTTTTGTCACGTAAACGTTTGGGTGATCTTTCAAAAACTTATTGACCTTGCAAAACATCATGTGTTCCTTGCTAGCAGTATTATAGTTGGAGGGAGTTTGAACGAAATTAGTGATAGCATTCGTTACTCTAGCAGGAAGTAAAAGTCTATGTTAATTAGTTATTTCATCGTTGTCTAATATGGACTCCACACTAACTAATAGTTTTCCCATATGCAAATCACGCGGATGAACTTCTATATTAAACTTGGGTCCCAAGGATAAAAAATTCTTAATGTCTTCTGGTATTTCTACATGACTGATATTAACTAACCATTTGGAATTATCAAAGTACAGTCTTTTGTGGCCTAATTGATTGTGTTTTAATGATTGAAACTTCTTAACATGTATTTTTCTTATTTGTGTGAACCGTTTATTATAAAACTCACATTGTCCACTATAAAATTCAAGAATAATCCTACCAGGCAAAGTTAACTGAAGGTCTTCCTTTACCTTTTTTATTTTATTACTATAATATAAAATGCTAGTATGAGTAGAGGCAATTTCTAATGTAATTAAATGTACCTTTAACCTGGTAACATAATTTTTTATCTTCCTATTTAAGCGGTTGCTTCTGCAATCTAGAATTTTGACCACATTGTACGTGCAATCGAGAATATGTTTTGGTGTGATTTCTTCCCTTCTACAACGTTCCAAAAAATATTTTCTTTTGCTTAAACTAGCTAGTTTTGTTGTGCAACTAGCCCATCGTTTTAAGTTCTTAACTGTGTCTTCACCATAACGAGCACGAATATGTTGATAAACTCCCATATCTATAATATGAAGGTCGAATCTTTATATAACGAACGTGTGTAATTAGCGACGTTGATGGTAGTAATTCGTGGGATTGTCGTTCGTAACCAAAAAACAACTATTATGAAATAATCATTTATTGTGAAATCTACGTTTCGACTTATATCAAGTCTTTATCACGATCTAAAATTTAAAAATTAAGGGTGAAAACACAGTCATTAAACTAATTAAAATTAAGAAACTTACACACAATTTGATGTTAATACATGTACCGCTTTAACATGAAGGAGGATCCCAAATAAATAGTTATAACATTTAATGTAAAAATAAAATGTAAATATAAAATTAAGACTACAAACAGCATACAATACGGACAAACACAGACTAAGAACTAAGGTCTAACAATTAAAGAAACTCCAACAGCAAAGTAGGTTTGTTTTACAGCAGAGTTGATAAATTCTATTTCCTCTATTCTCTATTAAATCTAATATCTCCTTTGTTACCCAGGGTTTTCTCGCTTCTACTTTTTTCGTACCTATAGTCCGGGTTGCTGTATCATGTACAGCCATCACCCTTGCCGTCAACCTCCACCCAGGTAGAACGGACAACGACATATTAGTTGAAGACATTAAAAACAACCCCGGTATACTACCAGTAAAATTGGGAAGTGTGCAAAATACAATAGATTACTGGACATTCGCACAAAAATTTGATTTAACGGAATTAAAACAAGAATTTTACATAATTAGAGACAACTATTACAAATTGAAACAATCAATGGACACAGCCAAATTCGGAAAGGGGTACGCGATAGAAATGCTAAACTGCAACAGTATAATAGAAAACATTATAAGAAACATAGAAGATAAATTTAATAGATTAATACCAACAGAACAAATTACAAGACGAAAAGAGGATTTATTCGCGGACTAGGTAACATAATAAAAGCTATCACAGACAATTTAGACAACCAACATGCAGAAAGATATGACAACACCATACAACAGTTAATTGAAAACCAAAACGACATAAAAACCATTGTTAGAAACCAAATATTTCTAACCCAATCAACTATAATAAAATTCAACGATACGTTAAGAAAGCTAGTGAAAAATCAAGACAGTATAGCCAATAGAATACAAACCCTTAAAACTAACATGCAAACCACAATGTTAGGAATGCGAGACTTAATCAGATTCAATACGATATTCACTCAAATAATATCAATCCTTACTGTATTCCAACAAATTTTAGCCACATTAGAAAACGCCGTAACGATTGCAAAATTAAACACATTACACTCTAGTATTATAGAATCAACTGACGTATTAAAGGAATTATTAAGAATTAGATCATTTATAACTAACAGTAAACTACCCTTCGTAGTAGAATCAAACATACTCATATTTGAAAAAATAGCCATAGTGAAAGGCTATGTAAAGAACAACAAAATCACATTTTCAATAGAAATCTCCACAGTAGAAAGTAACACTTACAATTATTATCATTTATTTGCTTTCCCCATGAAAAGTACTAGCAGGTATCAAGCTATTATTCCTAAAATCAAGTTCCTTTCCTTAAATGAACTTAGGTATGGCTACACAAACGAAACATGTTACGAAGTAACATCAAGTCAATATTTATGCCAATCATTAACAACAACAGCTATTTATGCAGATAGCCCTTGTGAAGTACAGTTATTAAGATTTTCAAATCATTACGACAACTGTGAAGCAAAACCAGTACAAATCACCAATATGAAAATTCAAAAAGTTACGGAAAACAAATGGATTGCTGTATTTTCTCAAGAAGTAATAGCAACCGCCCACTGCGACCACGACGAAAACAATTTAGCATTAACTGGAAGTAAAGTAATCACCCTTAAGGAAGACTGTTTTCTAAAATTGAAAAACGAAATTATTCGAGTATATCAAGACCCAACAGTAACCAAAAAATTCGCAAATCTACCAGAACTACAGTTCAAGATTACACAAACCAAAGACGACGAAAGCAACAAGAAACCAATGCAACTAGAACACCTAGACTTAGACGATCTCAACCACGCCATGAAGCTAATGAACAATTACAAAGAATACTTAAGTGAGTTAAAAGTGACAAAATTACATTATGATAACATAAGTGTTTGGACAATTTTATTAATTATTGTAATGATTTTATTAACTATGTATGTATTGTACAAAATGTATCTTAGATATAAGAATAAAAAAGAAGTTTTAATCATAAGGAAACAAAGTAAATAAAAAAACAATAAATGTTCCCCTAGGGACAACGAAATGTTAAAAAATTAAACAAAAACCTGAGTTTTTCATCTACGTCGGAAGGAGTTACATATCCCCCAAATCAATACATGTATAATTAAATAGAAATTATTAAGTAACTTAAGTTAGTTGCAACAATGTAATTTAAGGATAAATAAAAAAAAGGTTAATGAAAGTTTACAAGCAAGGTGTGAGAACGGATGTGAATACAATGTATTCCAGACGTAAGTGATATTGCAAGTGCAGGTCACAGTCGGTTATAAAACCGCAACTATTAGAATTAAGATTATTACTCTGTCTTGTATAAATTAATAAAGAAATAAGCAGACATGAGCTCTGCACTTCCCACAGAAATGTAATGGGCAGGGACAACATAATTACCCCGGGAGCCTCAAGAAAGATAGTCAGTCTTGAGCCGCACAACTTTTGCATTGTTGGTTGTTCAGGCTACTCGCCCTAATTTAAATCCATTTAACAGTAATTTCGACTTCGAGTAATTTTATATAGTTTTGTAAAATTCCACTTGTAAATTCTGATTAAATAGAAATTGTTAAAAGAGTTTTTGGAAGAAGACTTTTTAAAAAGCAGCTCCCAAGGCCCAAAACGTAACTCTTATGCATGTACAAAATGTATCAGGTGAGCCTCGTAGAATATAAGTCCACTTTGCATTACATTCAACGCTAAGAAATTTTAAATCATTAGAATAATTCCACACTGTGAATATGAAAACAGTACCTCAAGAGTTCATCCATGGCTAAACTATTTAAATGCCATTTGTACGAAATTTCCTCCATACAATATGTTCTGTACATTCAAATTAAAAGTACCGAAATATTTATCATGCAAACGTGTAGCATGTAGAAGCGAAAGTATCCATATGATTTTGATTAGTCATTGGTGCTGTCATAAAATTTTCGGAAAATTTACAATAGTGTTGGAATTCTTGGCTGAGGGCAACATTTAATTTGACACATTTTATGTCGAGTTGTAGTTAAGTCTAACTGCAAAAAGCATTTTTATTCAACGAGCTGAAATGAGAATGGGAAACGCCATTAATTTTAATAAGACTCTAAAGCCCTGGAAAAATTAAGCTTTTTACAATTTACATTTGAAAAGCGGAGAAAGAAAAGAAAATAAAACAGAAATATCCTCCAATACAGCTAGTAGCTATTGTTTGCAGTTAAGGACATTTGTATACAGACAATAAACATAAAGCAGCAAAAAAGTGTTGACAATTAAGCTTAACTACAACCGAATACTGGTAGCATTGTATTTTGCAGAACATAAAAGAAATTTTCTTTAATAATGTAGTTTAACGCTGCGGAGCGAGCAAGCAATGAAATTTGCATGCTGCGACGTTTAACAGTCGAGGGAATCGCGTCAAACAACCAAATGGTTTAGGGACTAACCTTAATACTTAGCGTCCAACATGTTATTTCATATTTGTTAAGATCCATGTTTTATCCAAACAGGATGTGTACTATAATGTTCATACCATGCACATATTTCTGGACGTTGATATACACTTTGAAATGTATTATTATTATGATAACATTTAATAATAGAATTTAAAATGTAATATACAGCATATCAATGAACGCTTAAAAGTCTACAAACAAACTTGCAGTTAATGATATCAGTAAAGATCAGTATAGATATGCAAGTAAAAGGCTATTTATAAGAATGTATTTGTTAATAAAAAAATCATATTAATGTCACTCTTGGAAACAGCTATTACAGAAAACACACACACTGACATTTTATCAGACAAGTTCCAAGAGCTGGAAGTTTTTTTCAGCAAACAAAAAATTCTCAAAAGCCATGTCGCCTACTATTTATATCGCCATTGTTTTTCAATTACAAGATTAAGCTACAAGTTATGGAACAAGTTATGAAAGATAGACCTTCAGATTAAAGGATGTTTGGAAGAAATAATCAACATAAAACTACCCACAGAGGAATTGACAATTTCCTCTCTGCCTGTCGGTTTTGGAGGTATTTGGAGTAGGAAAATAACAGATATAAGTATTCCTTGTTTCTTTGCATCAGTAAATTCAGTGTCAAGTCTCGCCCAATCTATGTTAACCACACATCCGGATTTATTTGGCATTGCCTGTTACGAAGATGCTTTAAATTTATGGAAAAAAGACTACGAAGAACATGAAATTCCCCCAGACAACTTTCGCCATAAACAACAAGCTTGGGACAATCACGTACGCAATAGGAGAAGCAAATAGTTCACAATATGTCAGTGCATTACACCGAGCAGCTCTACGAAAAGAATCAAGTGCGTGGCTCGACGTTTTACCGTCAAGAAGCATTGGTACTGTATTAGATAATAACACCTTTCGCATTTCCATCTTACTGCGCCTAGATCTCAATTTATGTGTACCACATAAATGTATCTGTGGTGAAGAAGCTACTAAAAAAGGAACTCGAGGCTTGTCATGCAAGAAAAGTACTGGACGTCAATCTAGACACTTTTCACTGAACGATGCCATTCGGAGAGCCTTGATATCAGCTCAAATTTCTTCGATTTTGGAATCAATCTATTTGAGCAGAGATGACAACAAAAGACCATCATTCCTTGAAAAAAATGGTTAGCCTACGGTTTGGGATGCTACATGTACCGACGTCTCAGCTTTATCAAATTTGTCTTCAACGTCTAAAGAAGCAGTGTCAGCAGCCGAGAACGCAGCAAAGAAAAAAAATATCAAAATACACTAAAATCATAGAAGACAATTATCTTTTCATTCCTTTCGCAGTAGAAACTCTGGTACCTTGATGCGTAAACGCAATCAAGTTGGTCCTTGATTTAGGACGTTTGATAATATCTGTAACCGGCTAGAAGAGATCTACTTCTTATCTGATGCAGAGAATCAGTATTAGTATTCAAAAAGAAAACGCGGTATGTGGTATGCGAACCCTTCCTCAATCACTTTCTGTGAATGAATTTTTTTTTATTTATCATAATTATTAAATTTACCCTCAAGTTTTAATATTTGAATCGTGAAATGTTCGCCAATAAATCTATTATTAATTGCAAAGTGCCGTAATTTTACAAAACACCCTGGGTATTTAGAGAAATATTGTATATTCTCCAATAAGCAAAATAATTTTTAGGCTTATTACAATGCGCCGATATCAAAATACATGCTATTTATTTCCCAAACAGCCAAGTTGTACTCAGGTTTATTGCAAGAAACCATATCTTTTACCGGCTTATTGAAGACAAAACATTGTTCATTGCCCACCAGTCTAACCGAGAGTGCACGAAAGATTATCTACGATCTCCTTCTTCTGCAAAATCCGTTATTTATTTTCTGTTCACTATTTATTCAATTATTTCAATCCGAGTACCGTCAGTGGGGGTAACATGAGACATTTTCTAGCTTTCATAAACGGCTGTGTTCTCAATATTGTGCTTTTATTTTTCAACAATGAGCAAATAACCATACTTAACACTGGTTAGTATTACGAGAAGATTTAATTTAATTTCATAATCAATTTTTTTTTGTATGTCCCATGTTAAACTGATAACGGGATAACATAGGATGCGAATATAAAGGTATTAAAACTCATTTTAGGAGCTTTCAGGGTTACATAGGACAATTCTCTAGATTTTTGAAACTATTATAAAGCATTTTTGTATTTTTTAATATAAAAAATTTAAACAACGGGTACTATAAACTATATTTAATCCAAATAAAAACACAAAATTAAAATAACATTGTTTGATTTAGATACCTACCTACTTAAAAAGCTAGAAACCAGGTTCCTACGTAAATGAAAGTATCAGTACAAATTAGGAAGGGAAGCACGGTTTCCCTCGATTAATTTTTATCGGGTTCTATAATATCAGTAATATAATCAATTGTGATTTCTTTAATATCCTTAAAATTTGGGAAATATAACAATTTTTTATATTAATTTTTAAAGTTTTTGGCGGCTGTAAAGAAAGTATTTGTCCATAAAAGTTTTTTTCAGCTTCCCTACTAGTTCCCTTGTCATAGATATATCTTACAGGGACAAACATTTCCAGCTTTAAATCTTTTAATTTAATGGTCTCATGTTGTCTGTCTAAAACTTGCTGTAATGTAATATTTTCTAACAATCGATCATTTGTATATAAAATCCCAATATTACATCAATTTTAAGGTCAAGCTCTTCCTCGCTTAGTAGAAGCTCTAGTGGAAAATTTTTGAATCATGGAGTGAATATTGATCATCACTGATATCGCTCCCTTCCAATGTGGTTTTTTTTTCCCACTTGGTCCCGGACCATTATTTGTTATTCTAGCTCCTTTATTACATTTGTTCTTGCTATTAATATCTTCTACATTTTTACTTTGGGCCTCTTCAGTTTTTTCATTCAGCAGCATTCCTTCAACAATATTTTTACCCGCTGCCAAGTTAAGTTTCTTCTTTTCAAATTTTAATGGTTGAGTTTTCCTTGCACGAATCCTTAAAACTTCGAACTATATTAAATCTTTCTTCATTTCTATCGGAATCTATAGTAGTGAGTTGCTTTGGCAACATTTTTTGTAGTTCAGATTTATCTAGAGCGAAATATACCCGAAGCCTTAAATCCTGTTCTAACATTTTTCTGTGTTTTCCTGTTCCATTTCTTTTAAGCAAGAGTTCAAAATCCTAGGAAATATATCTTTTGGTACAGTTCCTCTATTTTTGTCTTCTATTACGTCAACACGTTACTCCATTTAGCCTTCAAAGGCTTAAAATAAGCCACATCCAATAGTTGACATATTGTAGTACTGTTTGGCAAAAACAAAATGAACCTGAAGTTATTGGCTTGACGTTCGTCTATGACTTTTAAAGAAACATGGCTACTTTGATTATCTCCAATCATTACTTTATTGTCATATATATCAAATCTTTTAAAATATGGTAAAAGAACCGTTTGGAACCAATCTTTTAAGAGGTCCATAATAAACCATCCATTTTTAGAGCGGTTGTAAACGGCCCCTTTTAGACCTCTTTTTGTCCAAGTGGTGCATAAATGCTCTGACTTATATACGACATAAAGAGGTAATAATTTGCCTGTGGCACTCGTCGCAAACATCACAAATGTGCTTCTCCTTGATGAATGAATTATTCGTTCTGGGTGACGACATCCTCTGCGAACAACATTTCGTCTTTTTGAGTCATCCGTCATGTTTATCTCGTCATAAATTGTTATTAATTCTGGATCGACTGTATCCAATGCGTTTTACAATTCTTCAAAATACTCATTGATAGTATTCTGGTCAAAAGCAGTTCGAGCTTCTTTTTATATTTTGGCATAATCATTGCGTAAGCCTTTCCTTATGTTTTTTTAGAAAAAATGTAAACCAGTCCCATTCTCGTAAATTATTTTCAAATCTGGGCTCCGAAGTACCTCTACTGTCGAGATTGATTTGACAATTAACCTTTAGTTATATCCGGTTAGGGAATATCCCCATTCTGTTGCAACAATAATACAATCCACTATGGTATTTTCAATTTCTGCCAAAAACAAAAAGGTCTTCCAGGTATACCTATCTTTACCCCTTTATGATGTCGATGGAGTGTACTTTTTGAAATTCCCTATTGTTCAGAAGCTTTTCGAATGCTCATATGCCCCATTTTAACGGAATTCGGGGCTTTTCTTAAATCTTCATCTCAGAAGTCTTTGTAGCTGCGATGCCCTACTTTACGTTTTGGCGTTCTCGTCATTATGCACGAGATGCTACTGTAGCAAAAAAGTCTAACTTTAGGCTCAAATTAAAGTTAAAAGCGAAACAAAAGCTATTTGTAAAATTTAATATTTTTAAACGTCTCGCAAATTAGCTTTTTTCTATATTTTCTTTTTTTTGTAATGCGGGTATATGTCCCATGTTACCCCGCATTGTACATTCTTTTGAAGCAATTTCTAGCAACAACAACGCAACCATTATATTAAAAAAGATTAAACATGTAATTGATTTAGGGCGCCAATAAGTTTTTATTTACACCAGTTAATTTTGCATGGTCAGAGTTTTCCATGGTCTGCCTCACGGTCAAAAAATACATAAATGCTATGAGTGTGTTCAAAACTGCTTATAGTTTCACTTTTGTGCTTGATTTTTAATCACAACTTTGGCGGTTGATCCTGAACGAGTTTTGATGAACGTATTACTGGTTGGCTCAACAACGTTGCCAGATTTGAAAAAATTATTTCATACCTACATTTTTGCCCAAGTTATGCCTGTATCCTGTGTTTCCCCAAATGACGGGACGTATTATTTATCTGCAACGCTTGAATCCGCACTTTGCTGTTGATAATTTTGTATGTTGTAGATAAAATCAAATAACATTGAAAAAGCATTTAATAACACATACGCAAACAGAGCATAGGACAATAATTCGAAAGATTCCAAAGACGAAATAAATAACACGAAATTACCTTTGGCGAAGAGATGAATATATTACAGAAGTAGTGACGTTTTAACAAAATCGTGGACCACTGAAAAAATAGTGAAAGGTATTAGTAATATTTTAACTTCAAATACTATCAAAAAAAAAGAAAACTAGTGACAATATGGATTCATTATAGCAAATACGAATACAGAGAAGATAAGCAAACAAATGGTTTTGATTAAAAAAAGGAGAAAGTAGTGAGGGTGCAGTTGTTATAATACTGCCCGCAGAATGGAACTTTAACACAATTATTCAGTATTCTCGTGCAATTGGTCGTAGTATAAGCAACAGAAGGTTATTCCCCTTAAAACGTTAATTTTAGTATCGCTTTGTAGAATGTGTAGTACGATAAAATCTCACTGACAATACCACAATATTGTACGTCCAATCACTGCAAAATATTTTAATCTTCAACGTCAAGTACATTTTGTGGATTTCAATGAACGTAACTTGGAGAATTCAAATGGCTAACGAATTTTTAAGACTATGCCACAAAATATTGCTTTCTTCGTTTTTTGAAAATAAAATGTGCTGCTGAGGTTACTGTGGACTTACTCAATATATTTTAAAATTTTGGTGTAGCTCATATCTCAAATAGCGATAATTTTGAATTTACGTGGTCGACGAACTTTCTGCTAATGGCGTCTTATTGCAAAATAGCACATGGAAGACAAGGTATCCCTAATCACAGGGAAGCGTTTAGCGTCGCAACCACGATACTAATAGTAGATTACGTACTTAGATGAACAACAGTAAAGTACGGATTCAGTTGTAGAATAAGATGCAGTTTTGTTCAGTAGGTTTCGGCCAGGCGACCAGAACACTGTAAGTGGTGACAACGTGGTTACCTGTCCTCGACGTCCATTAACGGTAAGAAAAGAAAAAATAAGTACTTCTTTTGCTAAAAAAGATTTCTAATTTTGTTAGCGCTTCAGGGAAATTATAATAGGAAGACACTTTTGTTATGGAAGAATTTGAGGCCGTCCGTAAAGTATTTTTTGTATAGCGTGATGAGAAGACGTAAGTCGTTTATTGTGGAATTCCCGTCGGAGAGGCTTCGTTAAGCAGATGAAACCCTAAGTTTGTGGATCGAAATTCGCTTAGAAGCAACAGTTTTCTTACGTATGCAAAGTCCAGGTATTTAAACACTCATTGACATAGGAAACAATTCCTGGTGAGTGTTTGACCATTTTGTGTTACTTATGATGCAGGTTTTGTTACTACGTCTTCTAGACTTTTAAAAATGCTCATGCTCATAGAGTCGTCAAATGATATCAAACTATAGGAGTGGATTAAGTTAATGATACTAAATTTTATGAAAGGATTAATTTTGCATTTAAGTTCAAACATAAATGATCGTAGAAGTAATAATATTCTAACAATCTGATGTCAGGGTTATTTTCTTAAATTGTGTTAAATCGATGGAAACCAAAAAAAGACCACCTTGTTCTTTAAAAAGTAATCTAAAGTTGTTAGTAAAACACGTGAAGTATACATGTGCTCAAAAACAAAAGGTTGCAAAGTTCACTTTCCATTTAAAAATGTTTAATTAAAGTGTGTCCGATATTTAGTAGGGTTGCTGTGTCATTTCTGTGTCATGACAAATTAAAAATTTTATTCATTTAAATTATTTACATGTGATTTAAATTTTTTTTATAATGAATACAAGCTAAACTCAGTTGAAACATATGTAAACCACTCTAACAGATCTGTTAATTGGGTAATAAGAATTTTGTTTTAAAATAATACCAAACACTAAGATCTCACTATGTATAGAGAAATTTATGGATTTTCATAAATCAATTTTTTTTTAATATTATACCTGTAACTTTATTCTAAAAAAAGGAATTACATTAAATTACATTTTTGTTTCAAGTCTTTTTATTCATGAGTAGTTAACTATAATAAGACTACAATTGAGAAAATAAATTTGGAGTAAGGAAATTAGAAGAATGCTGAAGCAGTATAAAATTATAGAAATGACGTACTTGATTTATCTTTGATATCTATTTTTAAGTAAAACACCTTTGGTGTGGTAGTTTCAAGATGATTAGTTTATAATTATCGTTGTACTCTTTTGTCGAAAGACACAAATGGTGTCTCTTAATTAAAATTTATTGTGTGACATTTTCTTTCAGGGTCATCATAATACAAGCTGAAGTAGATACGTTCAAGAGGTTTCCAGATGTGTTGTTTTATATAACTTGTAAGTTTTTTTGATGACCATTATGTCTTTGTCTTGTGAGTTTCTACATTTTCTCATAGGATACTTTTGTTTCTTTTGTTGTCCATATAGATGCGGTGGCGCTCAATTCTTTTTCTTTTTCCTTTTCTCTTTCATTCCCGTTTATATTTGAATTTACTTTGTATCCACGCCCATTCTCATAGCTCACCCTTGGGGTAATTCCCAGACTAAGCCGCGAATATCGTGAAGATCGTGAGGATAATGGAAGTGAGGTTACTTCACTGACATATATATATATATATATATATATATATATATATATATATATAAAGGACAAGTTTATTGCAGTCCGCGATGTAAAACAAAATAAAAAATAAGATGTATCTGTGAATAAACTCGTACGAAAATAATAAGAGCTTATTCATCTATATAAATTGGGCTAATAGTTGTATAGCCATTATCAAAACAATAGCTTTATTATTACAACTTACCTTGTGTAAACAACTACCTAAAATATTTATATATAAGGACACACACCTTGATGTATATATATATATATATATATATATATATATATATATATATATATCAAGGTGTGTGTGTGTGCGCTTGCGCGTGAGAGCATGCGTATGCGTGAGTGCTCTGTGCAGTTGCTCTGATGAACATGTACATGTGTGCAAGAATGCCTGGACGTGCGTATGTGCTTGTGCGTATGCGCGTACATGTATATGTATATGCGTGGTTGTATTATTGAGTAACATAATGTACAAATAATATATCCGTTTCTGTTCCGCGATAGTGCGCATGGTATGTTCATGGCTATCGCATTTGTTATGGCTGGAAGAGACGGATGTAATTTTACACCTTATGGAATTAAACCTTGTGTTTTGTAACTTTTCATTCCTCCAAAGTTCTCAAATCTAGCGTATACCACGCATATTAGAAAGTCGGGTTCTAAATTAAATCATTAAGTAATGTTAAATACAAATACTATGGAGTTTTAAAAGATTTTCATCGTCCAAGTATACAAAACTGTCAACGTTCAAAATGTATTTTTTTTATCATATTAGTGATAGTTATGTAGGTGCAAGAATTTCAATAATAATTGGTTTACTGGTTATGAAGATATTAATTTAAGATGATACACATCTTGGAATTAAAAATAATCGAATTCCTCTACGTATTACCAAACCGTTAAGAAGCACAGTTTCCTATTATAACATACTCTATGTTTACCCGTTTTATTATCAGCTCGACTGCAAAGGTTAAGTTTAATAAACAATTCATACTTACAGGAGTTATTCATTTATGGACTTAAGTAAAATATTTCCTCAGGTTTTAACATAACATGTAAATAGAGCATTAAAATAGGTTATGCAGGCAGATTTCTATATAAAAATTCAATACACTGGAGCGCATTCTTGTTCAAATTGTGTTCATTTTAGTTGAACGCTTTTATAACAATAGTCGTAGCTCGCAGCAGCAGCAGAGCAGTAGAATAAAAAGGGAGCTTAGATAGATATCGCACAATATGATTTCGATGGCGCTCCGCACATCTTTCAGGGTAATCCATGACACTGGTTCCCTCAATTCTCGCTAAGGGACTATCTTCTAGCATTATTCGCACTCTGTGAAAACATACGAAACATCGAGTTTTCTTTGTAGGAAGAAGGTACGAAATGAATTTAGTTTTGTTGAAACAGTTTTAGTCGAGAAGAATACAATGTATAGCTTTCGGTAGATATTTGAAAACTCTTTTGTTAATGTTCTTATATTAGCCCAAGAAGTAATTGCGCAAGTACATTAAACATTAGTTTTGGTTGATTGTTGACACTTTAAGAAAACCTTTTTGACACCGACTGCGAACAATGACGTAACTCATTTTACTAACTTTTCATGACGGTGCAAAATATAAAATATTTCGTTTGAAGTTGTATATAATAAACATTCATTGGAATTTTTTATCCTTCAATTTATCTTTTTTTTTGGTATACCAAGAGCATATTATTTATTGGTAATTTTATTTTTTAAAAAAAATTAATGGTTTCTGAATTCGCTTGAGCTACGTCCAGTAGAAGACAGTGTTGAACGGAAATAATAAGATATTTCCAAAACCACGTGTTTGAACAGTTTTAAATTTATAATCGGAGCAATAACATAGACGTAACTCGAAAAGTAATTTAGGGTCAGATTGGGACACAGCTATAAATTCTATTCATTACAAAGAAAAGACAAAAAATTGTTAAACTCATGTTATATTTATTACATTAAAATATATTTAAGAACTTTAAAATGATTTAGTATACAGAAATGTGAAAACAATTAATCTGAAAAGAAAACGAACAAAAATATGTCAGTTCTACAATTACAATTCATCTCGCCGTGCAGTATCATCATCTTCAGTCTCTTCTTCAACTGGCTCTTCTGCTGCAACATCCTCAACACCACCTGACTCTACAAACTTAGATAGCCCTTCAAAAGTCCTAGGACCATTGTAATCAATAACTTTGTTGTCTTCTTTCTTGTATAGATTAATTGTAGGGAAGCTTGTAATACGAGTATGTTCGAGTTCATTTGTTGTGGAATCAATTTTAGCAATAACAACATCAACATTACTTTCAAAATGCTCTGCAACTTTTTCATAAATAGGGACCAACTGTTTACAATGACCACACCATGGAGCATAAAATTCTACAAGGACGTTCTTGGATTTATCTAATACAACTTCATCGAAATTGCTTGCAACAAGAACACGCACGGGTTGTTTATTCCAATCTTCAGGAAGTTCTTGACTTAATAAATGTTGTTTAAGCTCACCTTTTAAGAACTGATCTACAAATGTAGTTATGTTTTCAGCATCAAGTTCGGACGATTCAGGTTTGAATTTTGACATTTCTTCCTCAAGTTTAATAATACGTGCAGTGGGAACCTTTTCTTTTTTTAATTCCAAAGAATTCTAAAATTCGCTGATGGTCTTCCTCCTCTACATCGATTGTAACAAACAAAATTTTAGATTTGTAAGGTTTGGCGACAGAATGAGCAGCAGATACAATAGCACTGGTTTTGTCATCACTTTTAGATACAAAGATGAGTAAATGGCTCTTAATTTCACCTCCAAAGATCTTAGGTGCCGTTTCATGATTGAATTCTACGAGGTTTGGTAGCGACTCTGATGTAACAAAACTTTTGATGTTCTGTTCAGTATGTTCACCTTCAAAAATGGATTTTCCTTCGTCGAACTGTTTAAATAAAACAATACAACCACATGTAGCTTCATATTCCTTGTAAATTGCTTCGTCAGAAGTGATTCCGAACTGATAATCATCGACAGCATTAGCAACAGATAAATAAGCTTTAGCTTTATCTGAAGTTTGATCTGAGAAGAAACCAACAACTGCAACTTTATTTTCTTCAGTAAATTGTTTAGCTTCCTCGACTGTCTTAAGCACTTTAGCTGCAGGACCAGTTTTCTTTTCAAGCCAAGCTACTATTTGGGCAGCATCACGTCCTCCTGAATAATCAATAGGCTGTCCATTTCTAAAGAATTTAAGGGTAGGATAACCTTTGACATCATATTCCTTAGCAAGATCTTCCTCTTCGGTAGCATCAATTTTACCAAGCTTTATCTTTGACTCTTTGTCTGCTAATTCTTTTGCAGCTTTGGAATATTCTGGTGCAAGGGCTTTACAATGTCCACACCATGGTGCATCGTCATAGCAAGCAGAATTTTTAAAATTTGCTCTATATCAACCAAAATTCTTCACGAGTATGGTATTTTTTTGCTGCAAGTTATCTCGAATTGACTGTAAATCCATGGGTCGTTGGATAATATTTTGATAGTGTTCGACTAAATTCGCATTAACAGGAAATAAGAATGGTTGTACATCTGGCATATCATGAAGTTCATTTAAGATTTCTTCAAGAATACTAGATAGTATAACAATTGGATCGGTTGTTCGTCTATTGGCAGGTTTATTATGTTTTGTCAGATAATCGCAATGTAGTTCAGAATTAGGCCGATACAGGTTTCTTGCATGCATTGTATCTCTAGGAACTTTCGAAACTAAGGTACTTCGTTTCATTTCTTCAGAATGCATTTCGTAGAATAGAACATATGCTTCTGCTTTTACAAGTGTTTTAGAGGATATACTGCACACCTTGGAATCGTTATATTCATGGCATACAATTGAGTACGGGTGTCGACAGTATGCGATGTAACTAGTGTAACTAACTCGACAAAATTAAAACAAATAAATTTTTTAAACATAATATATACAGTCGCACTATTATAAAGAGCCAACAACAAACTATTCAGAGTCAGAGTCTTGTTTACCAGTTGTGAATGGCAGTGTTTTGTAAAAATTGTAGTACTTTTGTGACATAGCAACAGAGGTACATCAACTCATTAAGTCGTCGTATTTAGCTTTTGACATGGGTGAGCAACTTTCATAAGCTATATTTACTACACAGGTGATACGTTCTTGGTTTATAGACCCTTTTTGACTTTTACAACGAACAAGCCTTGCCTCTGTATTAATAGTGAAAAAAGCTTCCTCTTCAAGCAACTCATACCATATTTTGATGATGTGTGGTTCATTTTTTAGAACAATAAGATGCCTAATTTTACTCCATTTCACTTTGTTTTCGTTATCGTCCAAATCAAAATTTTGTTGGTTATTCATGTAGCTTTCTAATTGTTTATGTTTGAGGGATACATTTCAATTACATCATAAGGTTTTCCAGATGATTTGGCACATCTAGCCAATGCCATCCATTGCGCAGGTGTGTTTATAGTTTATCCTTTCTTTCGTCTTTCAATCAAGGCATGTACAGAGCGCCTTCGTTTTGGCTATGACCAACTTTAAAAAATGAATGACGGATGTCTATTTCGTACTTTCTAGCTACATAGGTATACATTGCAAAAACAATTCTGTTTCTGTTCTGGTCGCTGCAATTATCCGAATAGAATTGAAGCTCGCTATTAACTTTTTCTTTTAAAAATAATAGCAATGCGCTACTCACTGCGTTACAGCTTTTTTTCCTATGGTATCATGCCGCATGTGGTAATAACCTTCATTGGAGCCAATATTGAAAAGTGAGAAATTATATATACCTAACCTTCGTTTGTAGTAAAAAGTGGAAACCTAGGAACAAGGTGCCCAAAACTTTTTCTGTAAGTCAAAACTTGCTACTACAACAGAGTGTGATTTAGAATATAAATCTTTATCAATAGCTTTCAGCTAACGGGTTACAGATTTACTAGCTATATGGGAAGAATAATTTAAGAGTTTCTTTTTTTCCAGATTCAACTGATCATTGACAAATATTGCAAGTTAAGCATTGATCCTTTTTGGGTTGATGAAAATCAGTATTAAAATCCTTGTAAAATAAACCCCTGTACTGCTTTTCAGTTGCTTCCTGTGCGTCTCTATTGTTTCCCTCCATCCACTCTATATACAATTTATATAATTTTGGAAATGACAGATTTTCTTCTAAATATTTCTTCGAAGACTTTGTGTAACACGCGTTATTACTTTTCTCTGGTTGAACACATTTATCATCTATAGAAACGCAGAGGTTGTTAAAATCTAAATCAACGTAATTACAATTGTGTTTACTTACCCTAGAATGCTTCATCATTTTTCAAAATATCCACCAAAGTCATATTAACTAATTTAAGGCCACGATTCATTTTAAGCAGGCTGTCAGTCGACAGATATTTCAAAACACAATATACTTGTAGATTATACAAAAACGTTTACTAGACGATTGAATTCAACTTATAAGTTTCATCGGTTTTAGTGAGATTCGAAGACGTTGATGATGGTTGTCAACCGACCAAATAGGTCGATGACGTATTTAACTAATCAAATATCGTCCTATTAACGTTGGGTAATTGTCTGTAATTGTTAAGCTATTGAACGACGTGGGATGAACGTTGGTAGTAGTATAAGTTTGATTAAAAATTCTTAACCACCAAATCAACTTCGCTTTGGTTATGCGTTTTATACATATTTGGAAAAGTTGCGTATTTGTCAGTAAATACTCGATCATATGTCTCGATTAACAAATATTCCTGTAACTTGTATGTAATATAAACCATTAATATACGCACGATATGTTGACACTCGTAATATGATTGAACCTACCGTATTTGTTAGTTATGAATAACGTCAGGTAAACGTTGGTAGTAGTACATTTTTAGTTACCAAATTCTTAACCCTCGAATCAATTTTGTTTTGGTTATGTTATTTTTTACGTATACAAATAAATTTGGGAGGGTTGCCTATCTGTCAGAAGGCGCCCGATCATAAGTCTGAATTATTAAACATACTTGTAATTTATATGTAATATAAACTGTTAAAGTACGCAGAATATGTCGGCACTAGTAAGGTACTTGAAGTTATTACTATCATAAGTCGATTTTGTGGTTAAAGTTTGTACTAGATGACTTACGCAGTGCAGTTTGCGGTAGATATTGGGACTACATACCGGAATTGGCAAAAGAATTGTGTAAATATTGTTACTAATATCCGGAATTAGTATACTTATTTGCTCTTTGTTTATGTTAGGTTTAAAAAGGATGTCGCCATGCTTTTTAACACAAATGTGCACGGCCATTGTATATAAAATTTTGAAAAACGTCGATTTTGCCTTATTTGAGGAAATCACTTTCTTCTAATAACGATACCGTTTTGTATTGATATGGGTTGTTGTTAACACGCGAGGGGTCTTATAATTTTATATATCGATTTACCTCAGCCGTTCTATTGTTCTATAAGTGTCGTTTCTACTCTTCGACGAAGTGGACTGTATGGCTAATTATTGGACTATCACTGTGTTTTTTAGAGTTTATCCATAAATTCACATTCGGAGACACTAATGTCCTAACTCACTTTACCGAGCCAACAAACGTTTCTCTTCGATGTGTATGAGCAAGTGTCGTTACTACCCGTTTAGTCCAACTTAATTTCCACAGGCACAAAGGAGGTTTTATGACTGGATATAACGGGAAAAGAGATGACAGCTTTCCTATTTTATTTACTACGACTTAAAATTAATCACGAAAACGTGCTACAAAGAGACCAAACAGCTGTAATTGTAAAAGTTTTGCAATATTTAATTTATGCAAAGGAGTAAATTTTGAAATACATACACGTACTATTATTATGATAGTCAAAAGAAATATTTGATAATTTTATAACGCTTTGATTTGTTCAGCATATATCAGTTTTATCAATGAGTACCTTTCATTTACATTTTCATATTTGTCCGGACACAAATTTCATTTTAAATATTACGCATATCACGTCATAAATAAAAGCATCAAAAAGTATTTATCATATTTGAGTAAACCAACTTGTTGTTAGAATACGTACGAGCTTATTTACCATTATATAATATTATTATGAAACTAGTGTTGAAATGTATACCGATACCGATTTAACCGATTTAAATATTATATTGTGGGAAAGTTCGAGGTTACACGATTACGTTAAAAAATATCATAATTTGCATACTTTTAGTAAGTATTTCGATCGAGTGCTGACGTCAAACCGACTCATAATTCATTCCCAAATAGGTATAGAAAGTGTGTCGCTTGAAGGTAGTGCCACCATTGCAGCCCCACATCAGGTGTGAAATACCTCCTTGGGTACCTTCTTGTGTACAACTACTTTTTTTGTAAATTCCAGATAGTAATTTCTTTCTTTCCATAACTGTATAGCAACGTGCGCATTTTTACCATATAGTTCATATCGGTGTTACCAAGAAATTCTTTTTTGAGTCTGCATTTTTGTTTACGCCTAATCTTTTAGTCTTCTGACCCTTTTAAATTTAAAGTTTATCCTGTAGCAGAGATTACAATTGCATACAGAATATAATAAAATCAGCTGGTTGCACGGGGGGGCAAAAATTTAAAATTGAGGGTTTAGTAATTAGACATTTAAAAAATAATGCTGTTTCTCGAGGTGTGGAATGAAATCTGCATCCAAACTCGAATTTCTAAGAAAATTGAATTATAAACTCTGTATTTATCCCTACAAATATATTTGTGTAAATTATACAGCCTTTGCGTTAGGAGTTAGAAATTATATTAATACAAATATCTTTCAATGATCAGTTCTGTTCTGCTAGTATATGTTTTATTTGTATTCATGTTTTTCAATATGTCCAAAATGTCCCTATTGAAAGTTCACCCAATGGCTAAAGTAAGGGTTACTTCCAAAATAAAATAATAAAGTCAGCTAGGTCTTGTCTTTTTTTAACGAAATGATACGCGCCCGTGTTCAAATATTTGTGGTAACCGAGTTTCTGGGGTGCAAGGTAAACGAAGGTTAAGAATTTCCTAGTAAAGGATATTTATTTCTAAAAAAATCTTTGTACAGTCTAAAACACGACCGGTTTATTCTTAAAAATAAAGAAGTTAAGAAATTCTGGCACCAGGATATCGGTGTATTCTCCTACTTAGATGCTAACAAAAAACTGAAAATTCACATAACTTTGCACCGTTACTGGTATAAGAACAACTAAATCAAATTGGAAAAAATAGGTATTAGGTAATTAAAATGCATTATTTCTAGCAAAAGTGGATTCAAGCATTACAATTATTACAAAAAAGTATATTTTGATGACATTATCAATATATTTGACATTGTAACTATATGAAGTTTATACAGTAGAAAAGCGCAAAATATGCAGGTGAGTGAAATGTGATTACACTAGATAAACGTGGAAAACACATTTTTTATATCGAAGGGAAGAGTTTAAAAGATTTTCGTAAAACCTACACAAATTATTATGTGATCAAAAAACGCCTTTAGCCTCATTTTATTAAATCTCTTAAATCTAAGTCTAGCAATAATACCAATAAATGAACAGCGTTGACACATGCACAACTAATAACAACCCTACATAGCTACTTTTATAAACTTTGCCTATAAGGGGCATCACTTAGAGGTTTATGATTTATAAATAAGAGAAACGTGTAATTATCTGCCTGAAAGTGATCTGCAACCCTCGGTGTTGCTAAACCATAGACAGGGGTTGGATTGCGCGTTCACAGACCGATGACTCGCGTAATCTGAGATCATGGGCTCAAGCCAGATCCGGGAATATTAATCATCTAGTAGGCACACATACACTATTATTTATGTGTTTGATCAACGTTGTAATAGTGTGAAGTTAAACATAAAAGTTTTAGCGCAGCCTGTGCTTATATTAGACCTTATATTTAAAAAATAATAAATAAATGATTAGAGGAACTAAATAGAAAACATAGTTCAATAAATATTACTTGCCTCTTTAGATATAAAACTATTCAGACGGTATTTATAATTACATGAGTTATGCTTAACGTACAGTAGAAGAACGCTTTACATTAACATTAAAACGAAACACGCAAATTTCGCAACACAAAAGTATAGAAAATTTTTGAAATATATCGCCACAAAATTACGTAAAATTTTACCTATCCATTTTTTCAGGTTCTGTACAGGGTGGTTGGTTTAGTCGAGTAATTTTAAAGTGCATTATATATATATATATATATATATATATATATATATATATATATATATATATATATAGGTGTGATGATGATTTAAATTGATTCATGTTATATAAGGAAGCGTAGATGTTATGGAAATTTTCTACATCTAGTTTATTGTTCCTGCAGTTAGCTGCTTTATTGAAGTAGAAAGATTCGAGATATAATCTTGTATGTTTGGTGTCATATACATGCGTGGATAGAGCACATTTCTTAGAGTCAAAACGGCAATCGCTTCTGTGTTGAGTTAAACGATTTCTTAACCATTGCGAAGTTTGCCTAGCGTAGCATTTCTGGCAACTGCAGACTATCTTGTAAATTAAGTTGCTATCAATACTGTAAGAGCCATGAAATATCGTATTGAGCGGATCTCCGATGCTCAATTTCTATCAAAAAACAAAAAAAAATAATTAGAAATATTTATAAACAACGGTTATCCTAAAGCTCTTTTACAGAAACTAATCTACAACAATAATTTAAATATCAACACTATTAATAACAAAAACAACATTATCTATACAAGACTTTCTTTCATTACTAACTTGACACCACATGTATCATTATTTTGTAATGTTAACGAATACACAGATCAATTAATTAATTAAAATTCAGTAACTTGCATAACTTAGAGACAAAAATTCCACAATAAATTATTTCATATTTTAGTTAGGCTCCCTTATAATAAAAGACCAGGGTTATAAATAGCTTCAGGCTAAACTATTAGAAACTCCAGCGGCAGGTCATCATAATTTAAAGCTCTACCCTTGTAAATCAAATACAATAAACTTAAAGCTTAGGTCGGTTACAGATTGACGAATCTGATAAAATTAAAATGGAATAGTACCTTTTAACGTAAATAAAGAAAAGCAATTTTCTGTTTGAAAAGCTTAATTTTCTTAATAATTTCTTAGATTGACAGCGGGTTATAGAAAACGAAACATTGTAAATAGCGAAAACTATTTCCAATTTGATTTGTTCAAAGATTGCAAGTAATTTTAGATAGTCTGGAGACATCCATTGTATTTAAAATCCATTTCGGCTCAAGTGGGTTAACCGGTCTTTTGTTAATGGCAGACAACTGTCACCATAGATATGGTCCACATTTCAATAATTAAAAAATTCTTAGAAGATACAATAAATTTAAACCCTTAGAAAAATAAGTGCTTCCGTGACCCTCATCTAAAAAGGGGTTGGATTTGGTTTCTAAAATCTTGTTTTTGTGGGAGGTTCTGTTCAGTCATTGGATAACAGAAAATGACGTAGATAATGGTTATAGTAAGAATTAATCTATATAACTTAAGACTTTAGCCAAAAGCCAGAGAGTTTTTCCAATGGGGCTGTCCATGGTCAAGAAGTAGAAAGAAACGTAGTTCGCGGGTAGCGTTCTCCGGCATCACAGATATAATATTTCACTTAGTACCACGATAGTAAAAATTAAAAAGGAGTGATAACTCTTCCAGTTCGCGAGGGTTATGCCCGTATGTTCGCGGATTTATAGTGATACAAGGTAACTATTAAAAAGCTTGTAAGCGTGTGACGCACAAGTAAAGTGATATTGTCAATAAGATCCTGCCGGGTTCGTGTGCCACTCAATTATTTAAAAATTACAAACAGAAGCAACAAGCGAAATTCTCTCCACCAATTTAAGAGCTGTTCTACGTTGGATGGCAAGCCATCAAACAATGGACGATTTTTAGAAAGTAAGTTTCTATAGTTAAGTAGCATGACCCATTTTTAGTTAATTTATTTGTTAGGACGTTTTGGCCATAAACCGTAGGATTAATTTAGTGTAAGATTTATAATATAAATTTTCTTTCATATACAAGTGTTTGGGAATTACTTATGTACGCAAAATTACTATAATTCCATATTCACCTATTCAATTAAATTTCTAAATTAAAATCAATGAATGTAAGAGGTTCACGTTTATTGCTCTGTTAATTAAATAGTTTTGTTTGCCGTTGATTAAGTCAATAGTTTTGTTTCTTTTTTATTATTTTTTTATCACGGAAGTTGCATAAGTAGTAAAAAAGATAAAAGTTGATTAAAAGAAACAATTGTCCTCTTTGGGATGACAGGTCTCTCAAGGTTTTGCACGGACATTTGAACATTCTCGACTTGTCTGGCGCCCTTGGTAATTGTCATTAAGCCACAATATTTATGAAAGGTAAGTGCCAAATCTTTTTGTAGTATATTATAAATTAATTTAACCCTTTCTGCAAAATTTTAACCTTATATAAGATCCACGACCTTCCGCTAGCTAGTGCCGGTGACCTTCCTTTAATTTTTGTTTTACAGGCCGCCCCCATTTTATAATTTTACTGGAAAATACATACGTAGTAGCTTTTCCGCCTGTAACACACATTTAATCAGAACATTAAAATATCCAAATATTTAAATTGCCTTTGAATACACAAACTGTATTAAAAACCTGTTTAACAAACTAAAAGATTCAACACCTAAATCTTTGGATAGCAACTTAATTTACAAGATAGTCTGCAGTTGCCAGAAATGCTACGTTAGGCAAACTTCACAATGGTTAAGAAATCGTTTAACTCAACACAGAAGCGATTGCCGTTTTGACTCTAAGAAATGTGCTCTATCCACGCATGAATATGACACCAAACATACTCCTAATTTTGAAGAATGCGTAATATTAGATAAGGAACCTGAATATAAAACAATATTATATCTCGAATTTTTCTACATTAATAAAGAAGCTAACTGCATGAACAATAAACAAGATGTAGAAAATTTCAATAACATCTACGCTTCCTTATATAACATGAATCAATTTAAATCATCATCACACCTTTAAAAGCAATTTTCTATGCATCAAAGTATGTTCACTTAATCACAAACGTATTCTGTCAGTATGTATCAATTATAACTGTCTCCACCTATATCGCCGACAGACTTTTACCAAAATATTTTAAAAATTTGTGTTTCCATCTAAATTCATTTTATTTACAAACCATTAGGATTATTTATAGTAAGTGTATATTCATATAAACTATCAATTTGTTATTTATGTACTTTAATTTATAGATCTTTTGACAAAGGCACAAAAATGTCACCGAAACGTCAAGAAATTAAATAAAATTTAATAACCACATCTTTAATTATTCATTGGACTTGATACCCACTACATACATCCATTCATCATTAAATATTATATATATATATATATATATATATATATATATATAATATTGATATGGTAACGCTGCACGTCGATGTAATTATTCAAATAGTCTTCTTCTGACCACCACCACCACCGCTCTGTGTATTTTAATCTCCTGAAATTTTAAATCTGCCTCGGCTAGCCCAGTTTAATTCACACAGAGTGCACAACGTTACGATAATCAAATAGTTCACCCCTTTTTCCTTAAAATTTTATCTACTTTGAATGATAAAACGAAGTCAATTAATATTTGTATAATGAGAAAAGAAAAATGATTTACACTTCACAGCTAAATTACCCCTTTAATCAAATAACAATAAATTTTAAATTGTTTATTTCCAAAAATTAAAGCTCCTTCTCTTATTTTAAGGTCAGCAAAATGTGGTTTGTACTCTACTGGAAATTTCTCTGAACGTTCAACATTTTCCCTTGTTTACGAAATTTTTCACGTATCAAAATAAATTTTTGTTGACTCCTTACATAAAAAAATATTCAAGTTTAAAATATGTTCAAAAATACTAAATAGAAAATAATGCCTTAATATGATCAATGTTCAAATATAATAAACAGTAAATAATGTCTTATGCAAGATAGTCCTGACCTATAGTTTTTCTTGAGCGTCTTTAAGCTGCGTGCCGTGGATCAGTACCCCAATATTACTTTTAGTTGAGTTGCTTAGCCTCCAAGTTCTACCCCGTTTAATGTGATCTGCCTTAAATTTTTATAACGTTATAATGTCCTTTGTATTTTCGTAATGTCTTTCAGAATTTTTGTAATATATTAGTTTTCGTATTTAGACTTAGATTTTTCTTAGATTTATGTACTTAGAATTTTCTTAGAGTTTTGTACTTAAATTTATTCTTATAGTGTCTTTAGATTGTCCTTAGAGTATCCTTAGAGTATCCTTAGAGCCCTGAGTTATAAATATTTTAGCTAACATAATTAATAAATTTTTACTTACGTTTTCTAGCAAACGACCTAGCTTGTCTCAAATATTTTCACTATAATTAATTCAAAATATTTTATAACATCACTTTTCACAAAATTTTCATTGTTTAATTCGAATATTTACTCGACGCGTAAATTCTTAAGTATCAGTGATGCAACTTGTATGTGGTTCAAATTAAGACTGTTCGCTTAACAAACTTGCACATTATATAGTCTACGCCCCATTTAAATTCATTGGTTTATTTGAGCTACTGTTCAAAATGTATGACTAACCATCAGTTGTTTTGGATATTCTTGGGCTTTTACAGCTTTATCACTAACATTGCCTTAAAGAAACGATTAATCAATCACGTAGGTACTCGTACATTTCTGGTTTGTATTTATTTTATAGCGTCTGTTTTGATGTGGTTACAGGAATTTCTAAATCGCTTTGGCACGTAATTTCACTTATGGCTTTGTTTGTCAAAATAATACTTTCGGGATCTGCACTAGCTTCATATAGAAAATCACTTAAACAAAGTGACGTAAATTAACATATTTCTGTTTACATTTTTGCGTTTCCGAACCGTATTTATTTTGAAGAATGCGTTTCTTATCAGGAGACTGCGTTATCTGCTTTTATTATCGCTTGTTTAATGTGAATTATATTATGATTTTACAATCTATGAATATTTTTGGTTTAGAACAAGTTTGATTGCGTGTAGAGTTATTTCTTTTGCTGCATGTGTGTGTATTGTTGAATGATATGCTACTTGCCATGAATTAAAGTCCCTTACGATCTTTATACAGGGTGTTAAATGTTTGCTCTTCGCATAATATACAAATTACGTATTTATAATGCTAAATAAATGCGGTTTCTAACTCCTAGTACTATTTGCATGTTTTATGTAACCATTATGACTCAGTATACCCGTAAATAACCCCTTATCATAGCATATATATATATATATATATATATATATATATATATATATATTACTCATATTTAGACCAGGGTAGAAAATTAAATAATCACATCAAATAATTTTAATCACCGTGTATAATGAATATTATTAGATAATACGCGTTATTAAAACCGTGAAGCATAAAAATTTATTAGTTTCATTAAACATAAGAGATTTCAATCATGTACAAGACGCTTTATATCAAAAGAAGGAGTATTAAAAAAGCTCTGCGTGTAATGTAATTATTCCTAAACAAATGGAAATTACGTGCAAAATTTATCTTAATTAACTCTATTTCAAGTAACCGGTATTAAACAAAACGTACAGATAATATCTATAGAAACTTGTAAAAACCAAATGAAATGCAAATCCTAGAAGTGTTAGTTAGAAGTAGGATGTTTGAACACACCTGCGTATTTTAAAAGGCAATTTCAGTTTAATTTGTTTAGATAAACATGTCAATTCTAAGGATATTGGAAACGGTCAGATGCTTTAGCACGAAATACAAAACAGGGTTTATTTAAAAAGCTCTGAGAATTAATATCATTTTGAACACCTGCGTAGTTTAAATATCACGTACGGTGAAAATTGTGTAGATAACAAATGGTTTCAAAGAATCTTGGAGAAACCGGGGCTTAATATTCACGAGAATGTGCGATACGGGGTTATTTAACCCAGATAGTCCACATGGACTAAAATATAATCGAGAATAAAGAATATCCATTTGCACCAATACGAACAGGTTAGAAAAGGAAAGAGAAAATGCGTCAAGCAAAGACACATATCGTAAAAGGCGTGATTTAAGCAACGTCACGAGGGTCACAATTGGTTGAAAATAGGATGCAAATATCAGAGGTAGAAACAACAATTTCTGTACAAAATTAATTAGTTTTCTCGGACATGTTTGCGTGCCGTGTGAGAATTTCTGAAATTTAAATGGGGCGAGTGAAAATTTCGTAAAAACCGACGCGCGAGCGACGGACTGGGAACATAGAATGAGAAATTCGTAAGAATTGTCTGTTTTGGGGAACAGACCGACAGACAGGCTTTTTGCTATATATACCGATGGTAATATGAATTTCGGCCTCTTAGACTTTTGACTATTCGATGCGTTAAAAGCTCTTACATCCGCGACTTGATTCAAGATGTTAAACAGTGCATGTTAGTTTGATAAAATAATTTAAAATTTTGCTCGTATATTTTAGTGATTCAAAATAGTTTGTTATTTACGTGCTAACATGAATGTACTTCAGTGCACTTAGATACAAGGTAATAAAATTTAGTATCACTGTACCTAATTAGCAAAATTTACAACGACAAATGTATACACAAAAGTAGGCAGTTTTGGCGTATATTGGTGAAAGACGCATGAATTTCTTTGCTATTTTTCGGGGGTGTTAATAATTAAATGGTTCAAATACGTGTCTGGATCCACAAAACCAGGGTCAGATATACACAGATGAGTTCCGGAAAAGCCCAGAAACAACTTTAAATAAATGGTGATGGAGAAAATTTTAAAAGCGTTGAGAATTAGAAGCCGTAAATATAATCCTGTTGGAATGGTGTGATTACTAAAGGGACGATGTACATTGAAGCTTTGAGGACAGTAACCTTCAGGTAAATTATACTATTTTGTTTGACATTTTGTGTGTGTTGAATAACTTTATAATTGATTTACTTTAAATGGACATTAGTGAAATTGTACTAACCATAAAATTTTAATTTTAAGATGAAATTTGCTTGTTTAAGTAGAAAGGGTATTTAGTATTGATGTTCTGAATTATGATAAAAATATGGGTATGTCTTTGAGCTCAATTAGACGAACCTGGTTAATTAACGTAAAGGGTGGTAGATGCTCCTTTATACTCAGACTCCGGTCTGCTTATATTGTTATATTAATTAGTAGGCATCCAACAAGGACTTTAATTCTGGATGCACGTTAAAGTGATAATAAAATTAATCTTGAAATTCTTTTAAAACTGAATTGTATGCTGAAATTTAATTTGAAAATTTAATGTATTCTGAATATTGATGTAAATAGAGTTAACGTTGATGTTTGTGGTAGGAATGTGTTTGTTTTTTATGTATGAGGATGAAAGCTATCTAGAGGAGCAGCCGAGGCGATTAACAGAAGAAAATCAACAGACCAGGTAATTCAAGAGGTTTCACAGCATTCTTGACGCCCAATCTGTGGGGCTCGATTCGAAAAGCGGAGTACCCGGATAGTGGAGGTCTCACAGCATTCTTGGCGACCCAAAAGTGAGGCTCGAGTTCCAAATAAAATTTTTGTGATTTTATTCCAGGAAACTGGCGATCTGAGAGACAGAGTTTTTGTGTGTGTATAAATTTAAGAGTATTTTAGAGTGTGTGTGAGTGATTAGAACGTATGCAGAGAAAAGAGTGGTTAAGGAGTCAAGGAGTGGAAATTGGAAGTGACGATAGTGCATTGTGTGAGAAAAATTCTAAAATGGAAGAAGCTGGAGGCAGTAGAGATCAGTCGAGGACGGAATCAGGGGATCAAGGAAACGAGATGATATTGAGAATGTTAGAGAGGATGAGTGAAGAATCCAATAGAAAATTAGAACAGCTAAGCGATGAATCTAATAGAGCTAGGGAAGAATCGAATAAGAAATTTGACCGAATGAATGAGACATTAACAGGAGTTAGGGAAACCCTAAGTGAGAAAATAGATAAGACGAATAAAGAAGTTTCGGAATTTAAAAATAGTCTTACCGTAAAGATGGGGGAAGTTGAAAATAGGGTTGAAAAAAATGAGAGTGATATTACAGGTCTTCGACAGGAAATGGGACATTTAAGGTCCGAAGTACGCATTTTTTGTGAAGAAGAGATTAATATAAAAATGACTGAAGTGACAGACTCATGTAGGGATCAGTTAGGCAGGGTAGAACGCGAAGTTAGTAGTATCAAATACAACATGTCAAATTTAACGGGGGAAGGTCCCAGATTTTCTACAGGTGGAGTATCATTGGACCAACACATGAAGTTTTATGGCGATAACAGGGTAAATCCACAAATTTTTATTAATAGTGTAAGAAATCTAGTGGGAAATTTATTTGACGAACAGACTAAACTGAATACGATAAAGGCTTTATTAAAGGACAATGCGGAAGCGTGGTACAATTTAGTAGGACAGGACATAGACACGTATCAGGACTTTGAAAACAAATTTTTAAAGCACTACTGGAGTGACCACAGACAAGACCAGGTACGAGACGACTTAATCACAGGGAAATTTAAGGGAGAATTTTCAGGAAGTAGGGAGCAATATGCTATACGCAAGTATAGCATAGCAAAGCAACTGAACTCACCACTGACGGACCGACAAATTATTAAGTATTTATCACGACACTTCGAGGTAGAAATAAGACAGCACGTAGCACTACAGAACATAGTGGACAGAGAAATGTTTTTGGAATACCTGCAGAGGTACGACGACGTAAGTAGTGGACGACCTCGGGATAATAGGGAAAGACAGATCAACACAGTTAGGTTTGACAATAGACGGGACAACTATGCTAGAAGGGGGAATAATTACGGATACCAGCGACAGAATTGGGAACAGAGATGACCATACGTTAGGAGTAATAGTTTAGGAAGGGGACCTGCACAGAGACCGGGACCTACCAGAATGAATAGTTCACCAGACATGAGCGGGACTGCTAATACAGACATGGCACGAGTGGAAACGCCTAGGACGTACGCTGAGGTGACGGCTAGACCAGGACCGAGTAGGGAAAACAGACCTGGACAGGATTTTTAGAACGCGACAGACCACTAGATTTCAGTGTAAATGTATATGAACATCCACGTGAATTTTTCAAAATTGAGGAGGAAGTAGAGCCAGAAACTGAGGAAAAATTATGTTTGCCAATTATTAATTTAGAAATTTTTGAGAATAATGTAGAAGTATCACTTGATACAGGGCAGAGGCGAGTTTAATATCGGAGGAATTCGTCAGCAAAATTAGGGATAAGGTTTGTGATAGAATTATGCCTATAAAGCGTAGTCATTTAGTAGCTCCAAATAAAAAGAAGTTTGCTGTAGTAAATAGTGTTGTGGTGCTTAGGATAGATATAGGAGGTTTAAGCTGTGAACAGGAGTTTGTAATTGTACCTGGACTGAAGTTTCAGAGCATTTTAGGTGTTGACTGTATGATGAAGTTAGGGGTTTTGATAGATATGGAAAGGAAGGTAGTAAGGATTAAAGATAGGGTAGTGCCATGGAAGGGCAGTTATGAAGTCACAGAGGATGACACGGGGTTTAGTATTAATGTAGTAGAGGTAGAGAATGATGAAGTTAAACAGAGCAACACGATAATATGTCCAGAGGATAGGATAGTAGAGGTTCAAGCTTTAGTACAAAAACATGCAGAAGTAGTGGGGGTAGAAGCAACAGCAGCATATCGGGAGCAGGTGAAGGCAGAATTATTTTTGACGAGGTTAAGTGGCAAGTTTGTTTTTAATAAAGTAGATTTAAGGAATTCATTCTGGCGGATTCCATTACATAAGAATTCTAGAAGGTACGTAGGATTTTCCATAGAGGGAAAAATCGATAATTTTAAAGTAGTATCGTTTGGTTTGTCGGCAGAAAAGGAAATAAGAATAAATAAGAAACAGACAAGTGTAGGGACTGAAGAAGAAGCAATATTTAAGAGTGAGGATAATAGGGATAAGTTTATTGTATGTGAGATAATAGGGATGTTAAGTATAGATATAGAAGGGGGAGAGATAGGGATGAAGAGTATTAGGATAGTGAGAAGAAAGACTTGGAGGGTCAAGAAGAGAGTTAGATTTAAATAGGATAGGGATAGCATAGGTGTATATAAAAGAGTAGAAGTAAGTGGTTATAGAAAATAAAGCTAGGTATAGGATAAATATGGGAGATAATTAGGAATAGGTTTAGGATGAGAATAAAGAGTAAATGTAGGAGGAAAATAAGATAGGTTAAGTATAGATATTTCATAGAAGATTAGTGGAGAGTTAGGAATAGAGTAAGAGTAGGATAGGCATATAGGATTAGGTGGGGGGAAGTAAAGTATAGTGAAGATTAGTTAAAAGTTAGGAATAGGATAGGTATATAGGATGTATATAGGATTAGATGGATGAGTAGGATGAAGTTAGGGATAATTTCAGTTTATAGAATTAGGTGAGAGTTAGGAATAGGATAGGGATATAGGATAGGTGTAAATATTTTTTTGGATTGGAGACAAAGTAGATAAGTTAGATAGATAAGGGTAGAGAGATAGGCAATTTTTTTGTAATTTTTGTCTAAATGCTTAATATTTGCATTCAAATAAGTGGGATTATTTGTATTCAAATAGGGGGAAAATACTCATATTTAGACCAGGGTAGAAAATTAAATAATCACATCAAATAATTTTAATCACCGTGTATAATGAATATTATTAGATAATACGCGTTATTAAAACCGTGAAGCATAAAATTTATTAGTTTCATTAAACATAAGAGATTTAAATCATGTACAAGACGCTTTATATCAAAAGAAGCAGTATTAAAAAGCTCTGCGTGTAATGTAATTATTCCTAAACAAATGGAAATTACGTGCAAAATTTATCTTAATTAACTCTATTTCAAGTAACCGGTATTGAACAAAACGTACAGATAATATCTATAGAAACTTGTAAAAACCAAATGAAATGCAAATCCTAGAAGTGTTAGAAAGTAGGATGTTTGAACACACCTGCGTATTTTAAAAGGCAATTTCAGTTTAATTTGTTTAGATAAACATGTCGATTCTAAGGATATTGGAAACGGTCAGATGCTTTAGCACGAAATACAAAACAGGGTTTATTTAAAAAGCTCTGAGAATTAATATTATTTTGAACACCTGCGTAGTTTAAATATCACGTACGGTGAAAATTGTGTAGATAACAAATGGTTTCAAAGAATCTTGGAGAAACCGGGGCTTAATATTCACGAGAATGTGCGATACGGGGTTATTTAACCCAGATAGTCCACATGGACTAAAATATAATCGAGAATAAAGAATATCCATTTGCACCAATACGAACAGGTTAGAAAAGGAAAGAGAAAATGCGTCAAGCAAAGACACATATCGTAAAAGGCGTGATTTAAGCAACGTCACGAGGGTCACAATTGGTTGAAAATAGGATGCAAATATCAGAGGTAGAAACAACAATTTCTGTACAAAATTAATTAGTTTTCTCGGACATGTTTGCGTGCCGTGTGAAATTTCTGAAATTTAAATGGGGCAGTGAAAATTTCGTAAAACCGACGCGAGCGACGGACTGGGAACATAGAATGAGAAATTCGTAAGAATTGTCTGTTTTGGGGAACAGACCGACAGACAGGCTTTTGCTATATATACCGGTGGTAATATGAATTTCGGCCTCTTAGACTTTTGACTATTCGATGCGTTAAAAGCTCTTACATCCGCGACTTGATTCAAGATGTTAAACAGTGCATTTAGTTTGATAAAATAATTTAAAATTTTGCTCGTATATTTTAGTGATTCAAAATAGTTTGTTATTTACGTGCTAACATGAATGTACTTCAGTGCACTTAGATACAAGGTAATAAAATTTAGTATCACTGTACCAATTAGCAAAATTTACAACGACAAATGTATACACAAAAGTAGGCAGTTTTGGCGTATATTGGTGAAAGACGCATGAATTTCTTTGCTATTTTTCGGGGGTGTTAATAATTAAATGGTTCAAATACGTGTCTGGATCCACAAAACCAGGGTCAGATATAACAGATGAGTTCCGGAAAAGCCCAGAAACAACTTTAAATAAATGGTGATGGAGAAAATTTTAAAAGCGTTGAGAATTAGAAGCCGTAAATATAATCCTGTTGGAATGGTGTGATTACTAAAGGGACGATGTACATTGAAGCTTTGAGGACAGTAACCTTCAGGTAAATTATACTATTTTGTTTGACATTTTTTGTGTGTTGAATAACTTTATAATTGATTTACTTTAAATGGACATTAGTGAAATTGTACTAACCATAAAATTTTAATTTTAAGATGAAATTTGCTTGTTTAAGTAGAAAGGGTATTTAGTATTGATGTTCTGAATTATGATAAAAATATGGGTATGTCTTTGAGCTCAATTAGACGAACCTGGTTAATTAACGTAAAGGGTGGTAGATGCTCCTTTATACTCAGACTCGGTCTGCTTATATTGTTATATTAATTAGTAGGCATCCAACAAGGACTTTAATTCTGGATGCACGTTAAATGATAATAAAATTAATCTTGAAATTCTTTTAAAACTGAATTTATGCTGAAATTTAATTTGAAAATTTAATGTATTCTGAATATTGATGTAAATAGAGTTAACGTTGATGTTTGTGGTAGGAATGTGTTTGTTTTTTATGTATGAGGATGAAAGCTATCTAGAGGAGCAGCCGAGGCGATTAACAGAAGAAAATCAACAGACCAGGTAATTCAAGAGGTTTCACAGCATTCTTGACGCCCAATCTGTGGGGCTCGATTCGAAAAGCGGAGTACCCGGATAGTGGAGGTCTCACAGCATTCTTGGCGACCCAAAAGTGAGGCTCGAGTTCCAAATAAAATTTTTGTGATTTTATTCCAGGAAACTGGCGATCTGAGAGACAGAGTTTTTGTGTGTGTATAAATTTAAGAGTATTTTAGAGTGTGTGTGAGTGATTAGAACGTATGCAGAGAAAAGAGTGGTTAAGGAGTCAAGGAGTGGAAATTGGAAGTGACGATAGTGCATTGTGTGAGAAAATTCTAAAATGGAAGAAGCTGGAGGCAGTAGAGATCAGTCGAGGACGGAATCAGGGGATCAAGGAAACGAGATGATATTGAGAATGTTAGAGAGGATGAGTGAAGAATCCAATAAAAATTAGAACAGCTAAGCGATGAATCTAATAGAGCTAGGGAAGAATCGAATAAGAAATTTGACCGAATGAATGAGACATTAACAGGAGTTAGGAAACCCTAAGTGAGAAAATAGATAAGACGAATAAAGAAGTTTCGGAATTTAAAATAGTCTTACCGTAAAGATGGGGAAGTTGAAAATAGGGTTGAAAAAATGAGAGTGATATTACAGGTCTTCGACAGGAAATGGGACATTTAAGGTCCGAAGTACGCATTTTTGTGAAGAAGAGATTAATATAAAATGACTGAAGTGACAGACTCATGTAGGGATCAGTTAGGCAGGGTAGAACGCGAAGTTAGTAGTATCAAATACAACATGTCAAATTTAACGGGGAAGGTCCCAGATTTTCTACAGGTGGAGTATCATTGGACCAACACATGAAGTTTTATGGCGATAACAGGGTAAATCCACAAATTTTTATTAATAGTGTAAGAAATCTAGTGGAAATTTATTTGACGAACAGACTAAACTGAATACGATAAAGGCTTTATTAAAGGACAATGCGGAAGCGTGGTACAATTTAGTAGGACAGGACATAGACACGTATCAGGACTTTGAAAACAAATTTTAAAGCACTACTGGAGTGACCACAGACAAGACCAGGTACGAGACGACTTAATCACAGGGAAATTTAAGGAGAATTTTCAGGAAGTAGGGAGCAATATGCTATACGCAAGTATAGCATAGCAAAGCAACTGAACTCACCACTGACGGACCGACAAATTATTAAGTATTTATCACGACACTTCGAGGTAGAAATAAGACAGCACGTAGCACTACAGAACATAGTGGACAGAGAAATGTTTTGGAATACCTGCAGAGGTACGACGACGTAAGTAGTGGACGACCTCGGATAATAGGGAAAGACAGATCAACACAGTTAGGTTTGACAATAGACGGGACAACTATGCTAGAAGGGGAATAATTACGGATACCAGCGACAGAATTGGGAACAGAGATGACCATACGTTAGGAGTAATAGTTTAGGAAGGGACCTGCACAGAGACCGGGACCTACCAGAATGAATAGTTCACCAGACATGAGCGGGACTGCTAATACAGACATGGCACGAGTGGAAACGCCTAGGACGTACGCTGAGGTGACGGCTAGACCAGGACCGAGTAGGGAAAACAGACCTGGACAGGATTTTAGAACGCGACAGACCACTAGATTTCAGTGTAAATGTATATGAACATCCACGTGAATTTTTCAAAATTGAGGAGGAAGTAGAGCCAGAAACTGAGGAAAAATTATGTTTGCCAATTATTAATTTAGAAATTTTTGAGAATAATGTAGAAGTATCACTTGATACAGGGGCAGAGGCGAGTTTAATATCGGAGGAATTCGTCAGCAAAATTAGGGATAAGGTTTGTGATAGAATTATGCCTATAAAGCGTAGTCATTTAGTAGCTCCAAATAAAAAGAAGTTTGCTGTAGTAAATAGTGTTGTGGTGCTTAGGATAGATATAGGAGGTTTAAGCTGTGAACAGGAGTTTGTAATTGTACCTGGACTGAAGTTTCAGAGCATTTTAAGTGTTGACTGTATGATGAAGTTAGGGTTTTGATAGATATGGAAAGGAAGGTAGTAAGGATTAAAGATAGGTAGTGCCATGGAAGGGCAGTTATGAAGTCACAGAGGATGACACGGGGTTTAGTATTAATGTAGTAGAGGTAGAGAATGATGAAGTTAAACAGAGCAACACGATAATATGTCCAGAGGATAGGATAGTAGAGGTTCAAGCTTTAGTACAAAACATGCAGAAGTAGTGGGGTAGAAGCAACAGCAGCATATCAGGGAGCAGGTGAAGGCAGAATTATTTTGACGAGGTTAAGTGGCAAGTTTGTTTTAATAAAGTAGATTTAAGGAATTCATTCTGGCGGATTCCATTACATAAGAATTCTAGAAGGTACGTAGGATTTTCCATAGAGGAAAAATCGATAATTTTAAAGTAGTATCGTTTGGTTTGTCGGCAGAAAAGGAAATAAGAATAAAAACAGACAAGTGTAGGGACTGAAGAAGAAGCAATATTTAAGAGTGAGGATAATAGGGATAAGTTTATTGTATGTGAGATAATAGGGATGTTAAGTATAGATATAGAAGGGGGAGAGATAGGGATGAAGAGTATTAGGATAGTGAGAAGAAAGACTTGGAGGGTCAAGAAGAGAGTTAGATTTAAATAGGATAGGGATAGCATAGGTGTATATAAAGAGTAGAAGTAAGTGGTTATAGAAAATAAAGCTAGGTATAGGATAAATATGGGAGATAATTAGGAATAGGTTTAGGATGAGAATAAAGAGTAAATGTAGGAGGAAAATAAGATAGGTTAAGTATAGATATTTCATAGAAGATTAGTGGAGAGTTAGGAATAGAGTAAGAGTAGGATAGGCATATAGGATTAGGTAGGGGGAAGTAAAGTATAGTGAAGATTAGTTAAAAGTTAGGAATAGGATAGGTATATAGGATGTATATAGGATGAAGTTAGGGATAATTTCAGTTTATAGAATTAGGTGAGAGTTAGGAATAGGATAGGGATATAGGATAGGTGTAAATATTTTTTGGATTGGAGACAAAGTAGATAAGTTAGATAGATAAGGGTAGAGAGATAGGCAATTTTTTTGTAATTTTTGTCTAAATGCTTAATATTTGCATTCAAATAAGTGGGATTATTTGTATTCAAATAGGGGGAAAATACTCATACTTAGACCAGGGTAGAAAATTAAATAATCACATCAAATAATTTTAATCACCGTGTATAATGAATATTATTAGATAATACGCGTTATTAAAACCGTGAAGCATAAAAATTTATTAGTTTCATTAAACATAAGAGATTTAAATCATGTACAAGACGCTTTATATCAAAAGAAACAGTATTAAAAAGCTCTGCGTGTAATGTAATTATTCTAAACAAATGGAAATTACGTGCAAAATTTATCTTAATTAACTCTATTTCAAGTAACCGGTATTGAACAAAACGTACAGATAATATCTATAGAAACTTGTAAAAACCAAATGAAATGCAAATCCTAGAAGTGTTAGTTAGAAGTAGGATGTTTGAACACACCTGCGTATTTTAAAAGGCAATTTCAGTTTAATTTGTTTAGATAAACATGTCGATTCTAAGGATATTGGAAACGGTCAGATGCTTTAGCACGAAATACAAAACAGGGTTTATTTAAAAAGCTCTGAGAATTAATATTATTTTGAACACCTGCGTAGTTTAAATATCACGTACGGTGAAAATTGTGTAGATAACAAATGGTTTCAAAGAATCTTGGAGAAACCGGGGCTTAATATTCACGAGAATGTGCGATACGGGGTTATTTAACCCAGATAGTCCACATGGACTAAAATATAATCGAGAATAAAGAATATCCATTTGCACCAATACGAACAGGTTAGAAAAGGAAAGAGAAAATGCGTCAAGCAAAGACACATATCGTAAAAGGCGTGATTTAAGCAACGTCACGAGGGTCACAATTGGTTGAAAATAGGATGCAAATATCAGAGGTAGAAACAACAATTTCTGTACAAAATTAATTAGTTTTCTCGGACATGTTTGCGTGCCGTGTGAGAATTTCTGAAATTTAAATGGGGCGAGCGAAAATTTCGTAAAAACCGATGCGCGAGCGACGGACTGGGAACATAGAATGAGAAATTCGTAAGAATTGTCTGTTTTGGGGAACAGACCGACAGACAGGCTTTTTGCTATATATACCGGTGGTAATATGAATTTCGGCCTCTTAGACTTTTGACTATTCGATGCGTTAAAAGCTCTTACATCCGCGACTTGATTCAAGATGTTAAACAGTGCATGTTAGTTTGATAAAATAATTTAAAATTTTGCTCGTATATTTTAGTGATTCAAAATAGTTTGTTATTTACGTGCTAACATGAATGTACTTCAGTGCACTTAGATACAAGGTAATAAAATTTAGTATCACTGTACCTAATTAGCAAAATTTACAACGACAAATGTATACACAAAAGTAGGCAGTTTTGGCGTATATTGGTGAAAGACGCATGAATTTCTTTGCTATTTTTCGGGGGTGTTAATAATTAAATGGTTCAAATACGTGTCTGGATCCACAAAACCAGGGTCAGATATACACAGATGAGTTCCGGAAAAGCCCAGAAACAACTTTAAATAAATGGTGATGGAGAAAATTTTAAAAGCGTTGAGAATTAGAAGCCGTAAATATAATCCTGTTGGAATGGTGTGATTACTAAAGGGACGATGTACATTGAAGCTTTGAGGACAGTAACCTTCAGGTAAATTATACTATTTTGTTTGACATTTTTGTGTCTGTTGAATAACTTTATAATTGATTTACTTTAAATGGACATTAGTGAAATTGTACTAACCATAAAATTTTAATTTTAAGATGAAATTTGCTTGTTTAAGTAGAAAGGGGTATTTAGTATTGATGTTCTGAATTATGATAAAAATATGGGTATGTCTTTGAGCTCAATTAGACGAACCTGGTTAATTAACGTAAAGGGGTGGTAGATGCTCCCTTTATACTCAGACTCCGGTCTGCTTATATTGTTATATTAATTAGTAGGCATCCAACAAGGACTTTAATTCTGGATGCACGTTAAAGTGATAATAAAATTAATCTTGAAATTCTTTTTAAAACTGAATTGTATGCTGAAATTTAATTTGAAAATTTAATGTATTCTGAATATTGATGTAAATAGAGTTAACGTTGATGTTTGTGGTAGGAATGTGTTTGTTTTTTATGTATGAGGATGAAAGCTATCTAGAGGAGCAGCCGAGGCGATTAACAGAAGAAAATCAACAGACCAGGTAATTCAAGAGGTTTCACAGCATTCTTGACGCCCAATCTGTGGGGCTCGATTCGAAAAGCGGAGTACCCGGATAGTGGAGGTCTCACAGCATTCTTGGCGACCCAAAAGTGAGGCTCGAGTTCCAAATAAAATTTTTGTGATTTTATTCCAAGAAACTGGCGATCTGAGAGACAGAGTTTTGTGTGTGTATAAATTTAAGAGTATTTTAGAGTGTGTGTGAGTGATTAGAACGTATGCAGAGAAAAGAGTGGTTAAGGAGTCAAGGAGTGGAAATTGGAAGTGACGATAGTGCATTGTGTGAGAAAAATTCTAAAATGGAAGAAGCTGGAGGCAGTAGAGATCAGTCGAGGACGGAATCAGGGATCAAGGAAACGAGATGATATTGAGAATGTTAGAGAGGATGAGTGAAGAATCCAATAAAAATTAGAACAGCTAAGCGATGAATCTAATAGAGCTAGGGAAGAATCAAATAAGAAATTTGACCGAATGAATGAGACATTAACAGGAGTTAGGGAAACCCTAAGTGAGAAAATAGATAAGACGAATAAAGAAGTTTCGGAATTTAAAAATAGTCTTACCGTAAAGATGGGGGAAGTTGAAAATAGGGTTGAAAAAAATGAGAGTGATATTACAGGTCTTCGACAGGAAATGGGACATTTAAGGTCCGAAGTACGCATTTTTTGTGAAGAAGAGATTAATATAAAAATGACTGAAGTGACAGACTCATGTAGGGATCAGTTAGGCAGGGTAGAACGCGAAGTTAGTAGTATCAAATACAACATGTCAAATTTAACGGGGGAAGGTCCCAGATTTTCTACAGGTGGAGTATCATTGGACCAACACATGAAGTTTTATGGCGATAACAGGGTAAATCCACAAATTTTTATTAATAGTGTAAGAAATCTAGTGGGAAATTTATTTGACGAACAGACTAAACTGAATACGATAAAGGCTTTATTAAAGGACAATGCGGAAGCGTGGTACAATTTAGTAGGACAGGACATAGACACGTATCAGGACTTTGAAAACAAATTTTAAAGCACTACTGGAGTGACCACAGACAAGACCAGGTACGAGACGACTTAATCACAGGAAATTTAAGGGAGAATTTTCAGGAAGTAGGAGCAATATGCTATACGCAAGTATAGCATAGCAAAGCAACTGAACTCACCACTGACGGACCGACAAATTATTAAGTATTTATCACGACACTTCGAGGTAGAAATAAGACAGCACGTAGCACTACAGAACATAGTGGACAGAGAAATGTTTTTGGAATACCTGCAGAGGTACGACGACGTAAGTAGTGGACGACCTCGGGATAATAGGGAAAGACAGATCAACACAGTTAGGTTTGACAATAGACGGGACAACTATGCTAGAAGGGGGAATAATTACGAATACCAGCGACAGAATTGGGAACAGAGATGACCATACGTTAGGAGTAATAGTTTAGGAAGGGGACCTGCACAGAGACCGGGACCTACCAGAATGAATAGTTCACCAGACATGAGCGGGACTGCTAATACAGACATGGCACGAGTGGAAACGCCTAGGACGTACGCTGAGGTGACGGCTAGACCAGGACCGAGTAGGGAAAACAGACCTGGACAGGATTTTTAGAACGCGACAGACCACTAGATTTCAGTGTAAATGTATATGAACATCCACGTGAATTTTTCAAAATTGAGGAGGAAGTAGAGCCAGAAACTGAGGAAAAATTATGTTTGCCAATTATTAATTTAGAAATTTTTGAGAATAATGTAGAAGTATCACTTGATACAGGGGCAGAGGCGAGTTTAATATCGGAGGAATTCGTCAGCAAAATTAGGGATAAGGTTTGTGATAGAATTATGCCTATAAAGCGTAGTCATTTAGTAGCTCCAAATAAAAAGAAGTTTGCTGTAGTAAATAGTGTTGTGGTGCTTAGGATAGATATAGGAGGTTTAAGCTGTGAACAGGAGTTTGTAATTGTACCTGGACTGAAGTTTCAGAGCATTTTAGGTGTTGACTGTATGATGAAGTTAGGGGTTTTGATAGATATGGAAAGGAAGGTAGTAAGGATTAAAGATAGGGTAGTGCCATGGAAGGGCAGTTATGAAGTCACAGAGGATGACACGGGGTTTAGTATTAATGTAGTAGAGGTAGAGAATGATGAAGTTAAACAGAGCAACACGATAATATGTCCAGAGGATAGGATAGTAGAGGTTCAAGCTTTAGTACAAAAACATGCAGAAGTAGTGGGGGTAGAAGCAACAGCAGCATATCGGGAGCAGGTGAAGGCAGAATTATTTTTGACGAGGTTAAGTGGCAAGTTTGTTTTTAATAAAGTAGATTTAAGGAATTCATTCTGGCGGATTCCATTACATAAGAATTCTAGAAGGTACGTAGGATTTTCCATAGAGGGAAAAATCGATAATTTTAAAGTAGTATCGTTTGGTTTGTCGGCAGAAAAGGAAATAAGAATAAATAAGAAACAGACAAGTGTAGGGACTGAAGAAGAAGCAATATTTAAGAGTGAGGATAATAGGGATAAGTTTATTGTATGTGAGATAATAGGGATGTTAAGTATAGATATAGAAGGGGGAGAGATAGGGATGAAGAGTATTAGGATAGTGAGAAGAAAGACTTGGAGGGTCAAGAAGAGAGTTAGATTTAAATAGGATAGGGATAGCATAGGTGTATATAAAAGAGTAGAAGTAAGTGGTTATAGAAAATAAAGCTAGGTATAGGATAAATATGGGAGATAATTAGGAATAGGTTTAGGATGAGAATAAAGAGTAAATGTAGGAGGAAAATAAGATAGGTTAAGTATAGATATTTCATAGAAGATTAGTGGAGAGTTAGGAATAGAGTAAGAGTAGGATAGGCATATAGGATTAGGTAGGGGGAAGTAAAGTATAGTGAAGATTAGTTAAAAGTTAGGAATAGGATAGGTATATAGGATGTATATAGGATTAGATGGATGAGTAGGATGAAGTTAGGGATAATTTCAGTTTATAGAATTAGGTGAGAGTTAGGAATAGGATAGGGATATAGGATAGGTGTAAATATTTTTTTGGATTGGAGACAAAGTAGATAAGTTAGATAGATAAGGGTAGAGAGAGATAGGCAATTTTTTTTTGTAATTTTTTGTCTAAATGCTTAATATTTGCATTCAAATAAGTGGGATTATTTGTATTCAAATAGGGGGAAAATACTCATACTTAGACCAGGGTAGAAAATTAAATAATCACATCAAATAATTTTAATCACCGTGTATAATGAAACCAAATGAAATGCAAATCCTAGAAGTGTTAGTTAGAAGTAGGATGTTTGAACACACCTGCGTATTTTAAAAGGCAATTTCAGTTTAATTTGTTTAGATAAACATGTCGATTCTAAGGATATTGGAAACGGTCAGATGCTTTAGCACGAAATACAAAACAGGGTTTATTTAAAAAGCTCTGAGAATTAATATTATTTTGAACACCTGCGTAGTTTAAATATCACGTACGGTGAAAATTGTGTAGATAACAAATGGTTTCAAAGAATCTTGGAGAAACCGGGGCTTAATATTCACGAGAATGTGCGATACGGGGTTATTTAACCCAGATAGTCCACATGGACTAAAATATAATCGAGAATAAAGAATATCCATTTGCACCAATACGAACAGGTTAGAAAAGGAAAGAGAAAATGCGTCAAGCAAAGACACATATCGTAAAAGGCGTGATTTAAGCAACGTCACGAGGGTCACAATTGGTTGAAAATAGGATGCAAATATCAGAGGTAGAAACAACAATTTCTGTACAAAATTAATTAGTTTTCTCGGACATGTTTGCGTGCCGTGTGAGAATTTCTGAAATTTAAATGGGGCGAGTGAAAATTTCGTAAAAACCGACGCGCGAGCGACGGACTGGGAACATAGAATGAGAAATTCGTAAGAATTGTCTGTTTTGGGGAACAGACCGACAGACAGGCTTTTTGCTATATATACCGGTAGTAATATGAATTTCGGCCTCTTAGACTTTTGACTATTCGATGCGTTAAAAGCTCTTACATCCGCGACTTGATTCAAGATGTTAAACAGTGCATGTTAGTTTGATAAAATAATTTAAAATTTTGCTCGTATATTTTAGTGATTCAAAATAGTTTGTTATTTACGTGCTAACATGAATGTACTTCAGTGCACTTAGATACAAGGTAATAAAATTTAGTATCACTGTACCTAATTAGCAAAATTTACAACGACAAATGTATACACAAAAGTAGGCAGTTTTGGCGTATATTGGTGAAAGACGCATGAATTTCTTTGCTATTTTTCGGGGGTGTTAATAATTAAATGGTTCAAATACGTGTCTGGATCCACAAAACCAGGGTCAGATATACACAGATGAGTTCCGGAAAAGCCCAGAAACAACTTTAAATAAATGGTGATGGAGAAAATTTTAAAAGCGTTGAGAATTAGAAGCCGTAAATATAATCCTGTTGGAATGGTGTGATTACTAAAGGGACGATGTACATTGAAGCTTTGAGGACAGTAACCTTCAGGTAAATTATACTATTTTGTTTGACATTTTGTGTGTGTTGAATAACTTTATAATTGATTTACTTTAAATGGACATTAGTGAAATTGTACTAACCATAAAATTTTAATTTTAAGATGAAATTTGCTTGTTTAAGTAGAAAGGGTATTTAGTATTGATGTTCTGAATTATGATGAAAATATGGGTATGTCTTTGAGCTCAATTAGACGAACCTGGTTAATTAACGTAAAGGGTGGTAGATGCTCCTTTATACTCAGACTCCGGTCTGCTTATATTGTTATATTAATTAGTAGGCATCCAACAAGGACTTTAATTCTGGATGCACGTTAAAGTGATAATAAAATTAATCTTGAAATTCTTTTTAAAACTGAATTGTATGCTGAAATTTAATTTGAAAATTTAATGTATTCTGAATATTGATGTAAATAGAGTTAACGTTGATGTTTGTGGTAGGAATGTGTTTGTTTTTTATGTATGAGGATGAAAGCTATCTAGAGGAGCAGCCGAGGCGATTAACAGAAGAAAATCAACAGACCAGGTAATTCAAGAGGTTTCACAGCATTCTTGACGCCCAATCTGTGGGGCTCGATTCGAAAAGCGGAGTACCCGGATAGTGGAGGTCTCACAGCAATATATATATATATATATATATATATATATATATATGTGTGTGTGTGTATGTGTGTGTGTGTGTGTGTGCGGGTGTATATATATATATATATATATAATTTAGTTGGTGCATTGTAGGCATTTATGTTTTAACGATCTACATGTACCCAAAGCTCCCTCATGAATAACCAATGCTATAGTATAAATACAGTATAATGTCAGAAAGAGACGCTATACTGGCGACCAAATCCCCAATGCTCCGCCCGAAAGTACTACTTTGGTTTTAAACGCGAAAATATACATACTTCAAATTAATCTTATTTCAAAATTTACTAATCATGAATAAAATGTATAAACTAAAACTAAGGTTAGAGTTTAAATAATGGTATCCCTAGCGTTGACTTTATGTGGTGTGTCCGATCAACAAGATACTAGCAAAAGTAAAAGTGGAGGGATCTGCAATACTGGATAGTGTCCGCCAGCTATGCCTACCGGTGCAACAGAGTCGACTTAAAACTATCCAAATCTAGCCAACCAACATTTACCAATAGATTCGAATTTTTAAGCTACGCCAAATTGATTAATAGAGAATCAAGCTATTTGTCCCTACTCTATAAATTTACAATATCGTCCTCCCTAGTCTTAAGTATTACTACAACCCTAACGTTCCCTATCGCTGTCTAACCGACTTATTCTAATTTCAGTCTTCCATCCTAAAGATACTGCGACCAAAAACACACAAAACGATAAACAAAACAAATCCAGCGACAAAACAAAGCAATCAAATATATATATATATAATACAGGTATAAATAAATAGCAACGCTAAAGTTATCAGGTGCACTTGCATAACCAATATTTTGCCTATCACCATTATACTGAAACGTGTCGTTACAAATTAATTGCAAAATCTATTTATTAATATAAGTCAATGCTTATGCCAGTACAGTCACCACAATATTTATAAATACTTCGAATAAAAATTTCTCCAGGATCCGAAGATCTGATCGTCTACTTAAATCTAATTATCTTACTACTAAGGGAAGATGGGTATCCACGACTAAAGTCGTGGTGGCTATGCACTAAATGTCTTGAGGGGTCACTATCACTATCACTTTTAACTCCTGGGGAATGCGTTACATCACTCTAGTTTATTTTTTAATTTAGTTGGTTTCAGTTTATTAGGTTTCCTGATTTAGTTTTGTTATTTATTAGCCCTATGTTAAGGATTTGATTTAATATTCGTGTTTGGTTCCGCGCGTTTAAGTAAGTCAGTGATTGATTTAGTGTGAATTTCATCGTGCATATGTAAATATTTCGGTGGTTTGTTTTTGTAAATTCAGTTGTAACGTGCCATAACAAAGTTTATGCCAAGTATTCTAATCTAAACTACCTCCTACCTCAAACTTCAGCCCCTCTCTCCCCGACTTACACCTGGTTCTCCGTGGCCAGTCTAATGACCCTTCCCGCAAATAATATCTTCAAGGCTACTATCAGCACCTTCTGGTTAGCCATTCCTTGAAGTTCTTCTAGCTTTAGGGTCATTGTAGACTCTCGATATCTAGTTTTTTGTCCGTCAACCCTCTGTTAGTCACCTCTAGTGGACAGTCAAATCGCTCGCGTTCAGTGCTTTCTGCATCCTCATCGTAATCGCGGCATCGTTCTCGGTCAATCTGATTCTTCGTAGTAGGTTTTCAAAGCCCCGTGCCCTGTTACTAGCTGCACCATGTTATGCTCGAGCTTCACCTCCACTTTATCTCTGGCTTCTAAGCATGGTATAAATTTGTGTGTCAACCTGCCCGTGGCAGCGTTATTCCATCTCTCTTCCCACTGACCGAGTGATCTTTCTTGCAACACTTTTCCCATTTGGAAACCTTAGTACCAAAGGAAACGATATAAGATACTCTTCTGTTCCGTCTTCTTTGGCAAAATCATCTGCTCTGTCGCTTTATCGATTGCCGTTATGCTACCTAACCCAATAAAACTTCAAATCCCGAAACCCAAATGGCGTGTGTGCAATGCTCCAGATGTCCCTTTGAAGATTTGTTGATATGATCATATTTGCCAGAGCAGTTAGAGCCGATTTGCTATTGCTAGTGATAGAGTACCCACTTGCACCTAAGTGGTTGTTGACGTACTCCATAGTTTCTCTTATAGCTACCAATTTGTACTGAAATGCTTTAATCGCAAATTTAGTTTCGAATCGGACCACTTGCTTCTCCTCCTTATACACAACGAACGCCGCTGTTTTCTGCCCATTGTCTAATCGTTAAGCATTCGTATAAATCCCGATCCTCTCCGCGTTTTTAATGCCTTTGACAAACTCAATCCCCTTGACATCGGTCGGATTTCCTAATTTAGAAATATTGATTTTCCTATTGACCTCCCTAGTTCCAAGTCCAAGACTTTTGAAGACTTCCCGCCCGTGACGGTAAGGACGTTCAAACTCCGCAAAGATAAAATAAACCACTGAACAACATCACAAATAACATCGACGTCATAAAGTAAAGTCGCTAGTCCAATAGAAATACCTCAATTACTTATAAAATGAACCGTATAAACCCTGTATTTGTTTATTTACTTTAGCTTCAAACTTCCAATTCAAATTTTAAATTTAAACAAGCGAATCTACTTTAAGGAATTAAATTAAAAAAATCTTCGACAATGTTGGGTCGCTCAAACTTAACTATTGAAACGAACGAGTAGAAATCGGATTAATGGAATGCAATGGAATGCGACACCGGAAACCCACTAATTACTCGTTTACTCAGTTACTGGTACAAGATTGTACTGTTATACACTAATTATATCAAAAGTTCGATTTAGAGAAACTTTTAGTGCACCAACCATTAAATATTATAATATTTTATTTAAATTTTAGCAAAAATTTGCAATTATTTATTTAATTCAAAAAAGGTTTAAGTTATAGTTTTAAGGTTATTAGTTTATTATACGTAAATTACAAAAAGCTTTACAATATATTTGGACGTTTACGCGATTTGTACACGATTTACACTGTTTATAGCAATAAAAATTCGAAACGTACTACTAAGGGAATAAACTTTGCTTTTGAAATTATTTATTGCATCCTATTTTATGGGGTTTTGATTTACTTAGTGAAAAATTTAATTTTATTTGGTTTTAAACACCGATTTTAGTTAGAATTTGAGCAATCACACTTTATCTATTATTTGATCGACTAAATTTTTGTTTTTGAGTTTATTTTACTGCCCCGGTTTTAAAAAATTTATTCCGTACAGTATTATTACATAACACAAATAAAAATTAAAACTACAAAGTAAAAAATATAAAAAATCCCATATAAAACTTTTTTGAAGCTGTTAATTTAGGAGCTCCGCAAAGCACGTTTGCTTGTTTTAACCGTTAAAGAGAAAGTTATTGTACAAATACAATGAAGAGGACATACGTAATACAAAAATAGGTTACCGAAAATGACAACTAATAATAATATGTCAACATCCTTGCCAAAAGTTTATACATATTGTAACGAATAAATGTAAAAATTGCACTAAAACCACATTGCGTCATTAATTATAATTTATAGAAATGAGTTGTCTTCGAATAATTATTATTCATTTATTTCAAGGAATTTGCTACACTGCTGTAATCAAGCCTGGCAATGAGACTGTTAATACACACACGCACGCACGCACGCATGCATGCATGAAAGTATGCATGCACGCACAGACATACATACATAATAGCAGGATATGCATTGTTGCAATTCCATCATTTGTACTTTCTACGAAGAAAGCATGACATACTATTTAGATCATTTTATGGATTTGTCCAAGTAAGACTATCTTTCGCAGTGGCATTATTAGTTAGTTGGTTTTTTATAGTGGTAAAAATTTTATATCCGCTGTGTGGGACTCTTCCTTGCCGGAGCAAGGACATGCCCACTAAAAATCCACTTTGGTGTCGGACTCGAGATCCTTGTCATAGACTTTATAGGAATCCCGTGACTAGCGTACCTGGACTACGTCCTTCACCGCCGTCGCGAATTAGAAAAACATGGCGTTTCGCGCAGTCTATTTCTTTCGGACGTCTGATAGAGTTACTAGTTAGTTCACTTTGGTGATTTTGGCTATATCACCGCATCTGCGCTGAACACAGAACAGACTGAGGATTTGCGGTTGACTATATCAACGTACACGAGCTGGAAATAGAAAAAACTAAGAATCGCGATAAATTTCCAACTCATTTTTTGTGGTACCCAAAAATCAGCACACTCATTGGTCAAACTAAATTTGAATATTCTTTTACATTTCAAAATCGAAATACACAATTCCATTGGTTAAAGACATCATTAACGTTTATCAACACAGGAAGCATAGAAAACGAAAGTGTATAAATATAATTTCAAATTCTCCGAAGAACATTTGTTAGTGCTCACCATAGCCTAAGGAATCCTCTTGGAGTACTCCCCATAGCCTGCAAAACGTTCAGCGAGCAGTGCTCTCCATAGTCCGCTATACTCCGATACGGAGTGCTTTCTATAGCCTGCGTATTCTCCGACAGTGACGCTGTCCGCCGCCGTACCTATGGCACGCTATTATAATTCATTGTTACTAGTTAAATACTCTACCTGTGGGTGGTAAGATTCGTTCCATACACCAGGCCAATCGGAAACAGGCACAGAATGCTCTCTGACGTGTGATCCGTTTTCTCCTACCGCACCCAAAGCTTCTGTCGCCTCTGCCACCATCGCCGAAAAACGTATTCAAACCGTTTCTACTACAAGTACAATCCGAAAAATGGTTTATTGTGATGTCATCGACTGCATCTGTCAAGTCTACCTCTGGGAAAACACTCCCGTAGAGTTTAACGGCGATGTACTCAATGAGGCCTAAGGCACCACTTCCACGACGTCTGTCGAAGAGCACCAAAGATCACCGAAGACGTTTGGGCCTCTTTAAACTGTAAATATTTTCTAACTACCGCTGTTTTCTGGGCCTCACAATTAAGATTCCGAAGCCTTCCGAAGAGTTCCGAAAACAACCGAAGATTTCTGAACCCTCTATACTTGTATATATTGTAAGGTAGTAGTTTCTAATTTCAAATCATAATTCTTTGTAACTTAACGTTGTACCAAAAGTAAAACACGAAGCCTTCCGAAGAATTCCGAAGACCGCCGAAGACGATTGGACCTCTTCAAACTATAAATATTTTCTAGCTTCCGTTATTCAAGTTCCTACTCGGCCTCACTTTTCACTGCCTTCAAGCTGTATCTACATTTATTTATTAACTGGTTAAGTTTATTTTGGTTCCACAAGCAAGCACCAAGCCTTTCGAAGAGTTCCAAAGGTTACCGAAGAACTACTTTAACTATTAAAAATCGGTCAATTTTAACTTTTTCATTTTCATGTATTTATGAAACTTATAATTATTTTTGCTTGTACTTATTAATCAAATAATCAAGCCAAGCCTACATGCTTCCAGACACCGCCCACCCGAACGATAACAAGTGGCGTCCAACGTGATTGGGCCGTTTTCACAGAAGATTTTGCAAACAGCGCGCTTTCAAGGACCACCAACATGCCCGAGACGACGAGTCAAACGACATCACACATCCAGCCGGACACCAACCCGAGGCCTCCAGCCCAGGAGGTCACGCAACCACCCACAGTTCTAGGACTGCAACAACCCAGTGTCGCTAAACAAACACAACGAACCAACAAAATCGTCACAATCAAGGCGCTTGTGGAAGACCTGTACCTCGTCGCCAGAGCCACCTCCAAAGCAGAAAAACAACATTCTCTGGCACCCTTCTGGAGGATCCCGTAGAATTCCTCCAACAGATGGAAACGATGGACTCAAATGTACCACCAACAACCGCTCAATTCCGAGGCCAAGCAACCACATTGTGGGAAGCATACGCAATGTTCCAACCCACCCACAGCGAATTCAAAAAGCTCTTACTGAACAAGTACGACAGTCCAACTATCAGAGCCAAAATAACTTTCGAGTATTATGGACAGAAGCAGATGGCGTCTCAATCAATAGCCGACTTCCTCGGTACTAAGGTAAAGCAAGCTCAACGCCTAAAGCTAGACATCAATCGGGACATGGAGCTGTTTACGAATCTCCTACTACCAACACTGAGAAATCCAATTCAGTGCCACATGCCGACAACAGTAGAGAAAATGTTCTCCCGCCTCACAAAAATTGAAGAAAACTTTAAAGAGGCAACAATAAAGACGACCAATCCCACACCAGCTGCCAAATGTCCATCCACAGAAGAACAACTGCCAAAGTGCTGCTTCTGCCCTCGAAGACACTGGCACCGAGACTGTCCAACCAGAAACTTGGGCAACGACACTCCGGCCGACCTGCGCCAGCACACCGCCCGGCCAGGCGAAACGAACTGGCGCAACTAAACATTACGCACGATAACCTACTACCAAGTATCCCCGTCACAGTACAGAAGAAAACCTTCAACGCACTACTAGATACAGAAGCATCGACGTGCATGATTATGGAAGATCGAATACCCACAGGTTCACGGGTAGACCCCTATCATGCTTTCGCCTATCTAGCCGAAGCAGGGACTAAAATGGCAATCAAAGGCAAGTTCCGCACATCATTCACCCTCGGAAAAGTGACGGACCATGAAACTTTCCTGGTAGTGGTCAATCTAGCAGAGGATGTCATTCTGGGGCAATCCTGGCTCCAACGCCAAAGAGCAGTCATGAATCACGAGTCAGGATCTGTACACTTTGGAACACACAACCGCCGGACGCTCCACTGGAACCGAAGGACAACACCCGTCTCCGCCAGCAGACCACCCTCACAAATCACGATCTACCACTTCCCAGTCGAATTCCAATCCAATTTTAATAGTCTTCTAGAGGAGTTCCAACCGTTGTCAACGGACCAACACAGCCAACCACCACTGCCAGCACCAGTCATACGATACGGACCAATTCTCACACCTTTCCGATTGCCGCCGTATCGCTACTCCCCACAAGAAAAACTTATCATCGCCGTCGAAGTAGAGGAAATGCTGGCTAACCAAATCATTGAGTCCAGCACCTTAGCCTACAACTTTCCTATAGTAATCCTGAAGAAGAAGGATGGAAAACCTTACATGTGATTTTCCAATGCTCCACCCGAAGGTACTACATTGGCCAGGAAGCGAGTTTTTTTACTGGAAAATTTGGAATTTTGCCGAACCCTTGCTGTTCCAAACAAGGTTGGAATCTTTAACGTGCGTGACAACACTCACACACGGGACCTCCATTTTACCTCTCATCCGAACAAAGGTGTATTTTTGTGAAAAATGCTCGCCTAACATTTTTCAAGCGGACCGTGTCGGGATTTGAACACGGGACCTTGGAGGATCGAAGACCACGATTTTGCGTCAACTATGGAAGACTCAACTCCTCACCAAGGAAGAAAGCTCAAACCTACCAATAATTCATGAAACGCTACGAGACCTCGGCACAGCATCCGTTTTCACTACCCTCGACTTCAAATCAGGATACTGGCAAGTATCACTCGACCCCAAGTCCAAGCCTCTTACAGCATTCACCACGCCTGATGTAGCCAGTTACCAATTTCGCGTCATGCCATTTGAACTGAAAAATGCCCCAGCCAGTTTTTAGAAGCTGATGACACAAGAGGTACTGGCGGGCTTCCTCCGCCAATTTGTGCTCGTATACCTGGACGACCTAATAATTTATTCTAACAACTGGGAAGAGCATCTACAACACATCCGGCTCCTTCTAGAGATGCTCGAACAACACAGGTTTCACCTAGCGTTAGAGAAATGCACCTATAGAGTACAAAACATTGAATACCTAGGCTACGTTATAACCGCCGAAAGTAACCGACCCATGTGGAACAGATCCAGAAAGCATATCGACCCACGAACCGACTACAGCTAAGGTCCTTCTTCGACCTTACCAATTGGCTCCGATACTATATCCTGCGGTGTGCAGACCTTGAAGCACCGCTAACCAACTTACTCCAAACCAATCAACGCTTCCAATGGACAACAGAAACTGAGCAAGCCTTCCAAGCTATCCAGCAGGCCATGAGCCAACCATTGAAGGTTTACCGACCAGATTTTATCCAACCTTTCATTTTACAAACCGAAGTTTAGTATTTTATTGTCGTAATTTAGTCTTATTTATTTAATTATTTGGTTTGTTGTTTAGTTTATTGCTCAGTATTTAGTTGAAACTCAGTGTCAGTATTTAGAGTCGATTTTCATTTTCCATACTTAGAGTCGATTTATTCTCGATTTTAATTTCCCATTCTTCAAGTCGATCTATAGTTGTGTCCTTACTTAGAGTCGATCAATAGCTGTGTCCTTACTTAAGGTCGATTTATGGTTGTGTCCTTACTTGAGGCCTAAATTACTTGTAAAGATTTTGTTTATATTAATTAAATCTAGGCTTATGTTTTATATTAACGGCAGAGTTTTACACTTGTATTTCAATCGCGCACTCTTACTATTTTCCACTTGGAATTTTTAATTAATATGACTTTCACTTATAACTTTCAGTTTAACTTCACTAAATTGAAATTTTCGTAATAGCTTTACTTCGACTATTATAGTCTATGTATCGATTATGGAATGCTCCCCCTTATCGGTCCGTTTTATAGACAAATTCGTTCCACGTGTTCGTATTGGTTGACCGCTCGCTATCTTGTTATTAGACCATGGCCAAGGCGTTGCAATTTTGCGCTATCTGCACTCTGTTAGATTTATTCGGCATTACATACTTTATACGCTCAAATTTGCACATACATCAAAGCTTAGTACCGGAATTTGTTATTTTTGTACCTTTCAACTGTGCGTAGTCTTAATTTTAATGTCCATACTTTGTTTACATATGCTGGGTTTTATTAAACGAGGCAATTCCTACGTTTCAAACTACGCTTTCGCCTCAATTATATTATACTTTATGAAATATGCCCGATTTTAAATGTTTGGCTATACAAACTGGTATAAATTATATGCGTTTTATTGACTTAGATCTCTTCCGCAAATGCATCCAGGTTGAAATAAATTTCACTTTACGTTTATTTTACTTTAAATATGTCAAATTTGTATTTATTTTGAGCTTAGGAACGTTTTAACTGTTTTAAAATGGATTGAATTGCGTCCGCAATTATTTGTTTTGATGGATGTGGTTTTAAATTATTACTGAATGTGCTTCCTTGAATTAACTGTAGCTGGTTAGTAATTTTATACAGGGTAATTTGTATCTGCTTTTGCATAATGAACGAATTATTTACTTTTTATGATTTAAATGTTTGGTTTTCTTGATTTTTGTAATGTTTACATAAAATATTCTTCCCTTGTGACCTTATATACCCTTAAATAGCCCTATTATCATACCATTTTACATATATAATTTGTTTTGGGTTTTAGGTCAGTAGAGTTGAAGAGTTCTCTTTTTATTAACTCAAGCTTTCCAAAATTATTTTTTCCATTATCAAGAGTACTAAAAGTGAATACAAAGTAATTAGTTTTAAGAACAGGGTTGAATTAATAGCTAAAAATTATATATAACTGATACTTACTAAAGTGAGATTAGATACAATTGGACGATTAATAATGATGTATATTGTATAAGAGTATGGTAAAAATTAAATTTAAAAATAAAGATAATAATAATTATATTATCAAAGGGAGTAAAAAATATTTTTGATTGTGATGTATACTGTTTCTATATTTAACTTTTGTAAACAGATGTTTATATGAGAATCTTTTTGTTTGCGAAAGGTATCTTTATATGTATAAATTTAAAAAAAAACCGTCAAAAGTTACTAAGCATAATGAAAAAGTGTACTCAAATCAGCATTTGCACACATTAAAATTGCGAGCAGGTCATCTAAGTATGCAGATGGTGGGTATATTCGAATAAGTAGGCACCAAGAAGCCAGCTGGTCAAACAAAACCTTTAAGATTAACAACGTACAATTCGCAATTCTAACGATATATTTGTTAAAAGACGAAAATGGTGAAATAATTAAAGGCCCTTTTTATGAAATGGAATTACAAAAAGTTAAGGATCCGGGAATATAGTCGATTAAAAAGATACTAAGGAAAATAGGAAAAGAGTTTTTGTTAAATGATTGCGTTTTTCTACTGCTTATAACATTTGGATCGATACAAGTAACATTATCAAAGTACTATGTTATTGTTGTTGTTGTTGCTGTTGTTAGTTTTATATATTGTGTAAATTTGAGAAGTTAAGCAAACATTACTCTTATAATGTGTTTCATAATACTATTCTTTTAATTACAATACATTTCATTTTGCACGTTGTAGATTATTATTACTGTGGTTACTCAGGTGTGTTGTATATGGCAAATAGTTGCTACGTTTCAACTTAGAAAGCTAAAGACAGTCCATACCAAACAGAGCAGTAATTACGTTTTGCGACATACATCTCCAATTATTGTTTCTCTTCTAATCTTTTTACGAAGATTTTTTTGCAGGACTAATAATTGGTTTTAAAAAATTGGAAAGTGTGATATCAGCAATCCAATTGCTGAAGAGCCATCCCATAAAAAACCATGAATGCTTCTTGTCCCCTAATCATTTTGACTTAAATAATCTGGACACACGGAAATAGAGTCTACCAACATTATAAAAATTTTATACCAAAAACTAAAAATTCAGAATTACAATTTCTTGCACACCACTTCACTTCTTTCATATTCAAACCCTTGTATACCTAGAACTTACATTCCGTTTATTTTATGCACTTACAATTAAAATCAATATGTACAATGCCAAAGGACGCACCTGCAATTGAAATCGATATGTTCAATGTCAAACAAAATCCCCCTTTTATATCACAAATGAACAACCTTGTGGCAGCACTCTTCCCTTTCTTATGCAAGCGCGACAGTATACTATTAAGCGTTTACCAAAATTATCCAACTGTGCTTGCACCATCAGCACAGCTTTACTGACCTACTTTGGGTTCAAAAGCACCTTGCTTTTAGTCGGCTGACACATTTTGAGTTCAGAATAACGCACATTTTTAGTCGGTTGAGTTGTTTTTAGTAGATTGACATACAAACTAGCGCACTCATGTAGTTTTTAGTCGATTGACCTACATTGAATCCAAAATCGCATAGTTTTACTACTTATGTACTTTACATTATCCTTACTAGGAAAAAAATCAAATCTAATCCAAATTGAGATATTTGCATAACAACAAGAAATATTAAACGTAATATCGAACTCTCGGTTGGTTACTGCTACATTTCAGTACAGTGACATTTGCGAATCTCCTGTGTCCAAGTTGGTGTCCTAGTTTATAACTATTTATTCCTCGGGACAAATGAAATGTTGCTCCGTCTGTGCTTTATGTGATATTGTTGTATACTTGTATATTGCGTTCTGGTGCAGGGCTCACACTAATGAGAGAACTGGTTATAATCAAAGCATTAGAAGAGAGTATAAATTTCTTCTAAAGACAAGTCTTCTTTGATCACGAAAGTGATCAAACTTCTCGATTCAATGATAAACCCATTGAGTTGCATGTAGGTCAGTAACTTCGAGCGATGACAGAAGCCCCATATTTAGTATACTATTGCGCCCATGGAAGTCAAGGTCATAATGCTTGCCCTGACATCAAATTCACCCCTTTATATCTACTAGTACTACAAATTGGCATAATACTGGGAACAAACCAGGTTACTGCATATATGCACATTTTTTATAAAAGAGCAAATACATCAATTGCGTTCATAGCATATATACCTTAGGAAAAGGAAGATTGGGATAGTCAGAACTATAGAACGGTAAATGATAAATAAGAACTTTCACTTATGTTATTAACGTATTTCTCAAAAAAAAAAGGATTTTATTTAATTACAGCAGCATTACAAAAGGTCATTGTTGACGCTGTAAAACCTTTAGCTATCAGCAGTTATAAACTCGATGCAGATTTTACCTTTATAATACCGATAAATTGCTGACACTTTGATGATAAATTAATACCCACCAGTTTAATTAAATAATAATACGGTTTTGATCCATGCTTCAAACAATTAAAGATATTATCCAGGCTATGTCATAAAGTAATATCCTGCACATATCCAGAATTACTCGGAATGAAGTGGCAGCCAATGATGAACGGACGTGCGTGGCATTCAATTAATAAGTCCGGGCTCTGGAGTTAATCCTAAACTCGTGTCTCTTGGGACCCTGGGATATCATTACTATGTAGATCACACGCCGATCCGTTTGTTTGAAGGGTCAAATCAATATATATACATAGTAGTTAGGATTTAATTTCATTGCTGATGCAAATTCAAATTGCAATCACGTAACTGTTAGCAGTTCAACGTGTACGGCACAAATTAATTTTACACAGAATAATTCACAATTTGTCGGAAACTAATTTCCTAAAATGAATGGATTTTGAATAATCTGTTCAAATAGGAATTAAATATATTATTAGCAGTAAAGCGCATGACAAAATTTCTGCACGAAGTCCGCTTTAAAGCTCTGATCGTATGACACATGTCACTTTACTAGCTAAGTGTGAATTTTGCATGCAATTCTGTTCGGAAAATTCAAATATTGACAATTTGCGTATACTATCGCCCATAATTTTAGGATAAGCTACCATTTGAATAACTACTGGTGGATTTAATGGTTCGAGACTTCAATCTTACTGATTAATCATTATAACTAACCCTTCTTTTTAACAATAAAATAATCAGTAAAACACATAGGCACATCAAGCAGCTGAAATTTTATGACAACTGATAATATTTTGATAATAAGTTATCAAACTTATACTTAGTGAATTTTTTATTCGATTCAGCTTTAAGCTTTAAAACAAATCTATAGGTGTCACGAATATTTACATCAAAGCAATTACCTAATAGGCACTTAGCTAAATATCGTTTCTTATTAATTAATTATTCAAATACCTGTTTGTACTATTATAAGCATTTAGTTGTTGGTAGATATAGTTATCCGAAAATCAAGGCATTGCACAATCATGTTAGAAACATTTTATATCAACGTCAGTTCTTCTGTAGAACGAAGGGTACGGTGCACAATTAGTTGTGCTAGAGTATCTAAATACTAATTATTAACAAAAAAAATGCAGGTTTTGTACGATTTTTTGAATAATTACAATTTTAATGTGATACTATTTTAACCCCAAACCATAGAAAAATACTAACTTCAAAGACGTCGACGGAATAAATATTTGACTCTAACCACTTACCATTAAACACACTGCAAAATCTTTAATAACTTTATTTATAACCAAGCACATTCTAACAGGATTGGTAATGCACCTTTTGATCTGTGCCATAGGTTGGGGTACTTTTCAGAAACACATTACAATCGTATTATCCCAAGATAGATTAACGTATTATTTACATGAAATCGCACCAGGCGCCATCAATTCAAACAGGTCATTCTAATCTCAAGACTATGGATACGAATAGTCTACACAAAAAAAATCCGTTCATTTTCGTATTTACATTTACATTTATATTATACACTACATTAATAGGGTAGATTACGTAGTAGAATAGGTCGTTCATTACTAACACTAATACTAATTTTAAAATAGCAATAAGTGGCCATAAGGGGGGCAATGTAAGACAACATCAAGGCCTTTCTCCCTCTTGTATCTGGAAACGAGTAGTACACACATAACACATAAACACATATTGCCCCTTTCAAAACTTGGGTATCCGACTGCCGACGGCCCTGGCTAAAAGGGACAACGGATGGCGTGGAGCCTCTCTCGATGTACTGGGACTTCCGGCTGCTCGTGGTCACGGTGCAGGCGGAAGGGGCGGCGCTGCTTCCACACCTACACACCCACCCACTCACACACTCACACCAGGCACCCACACACACATACACACACGCGCAAACACACAAACACAGGCATCTATCTAACAATACACCAAAGCGGTGTCCGGGAATGCATCGCGGTTCCCGGAGTGCACAGACGGGCATTACGCACGCTGGGAACCTCCGATATCCGGCTGCCGATGATCGGACCCCAGTTACACACAAATACACGCACACACACACACACGCACACAACACACACACATACACACACACACACACACACACACACACACACACACAAACACACAAAAGCTACAACAGAAAAAAGACGGACCTACTTAAATATTAGGTAGTAGGCTAGCAAAATCTTAATTTAAATAATTAAATAAATGCATTAATAGTACTGATGTTTTGAGGTACAAAGCAAGTAAAATCATTACCTAATAGTATAAACATTACATGAGCTGCAATTTGTAGCAACTAACATTACTACACAACCTTTAATTACTTTATTTATTATGGGGTACATTTTAACCGGAACGGTATTACATTCTTTGATCTATGTTGTAGGTTAGGAAGCTTACGAGAAACACATTACTATTGTATTATTTTAAGAAAGTTTAACAAGTAACATTACAAAAATGTGCTAGCAATCAAAGTAGGTGATTCTAACTCCAAGTCCATGTAAACAAATAGTCTACACAAAAAGTTCTGATCATTTTCATATTTTTATTTATATATAGACTACAATGATAGCACCTTTGTTTTGAGATACAACGCAAGTAAAAGCATTACTTAATAGTATAAGTATTGCACGAGCTATAATTCTTTACAATTAAGCTACGGCAAAACTTCTAATAACGTTATTTATGGGCACTATTTGTTACACCTGTTTTTTTCTATGTACTCCACTTTATAGGCGGCAGAGTCACCACACAACAAAAAGTAGATTCCTATCTAAAATTCAAGCCCAGGGTAAAATGCATGGAAAGCGGCTTTTTGTACAAAAGGACCTTCGAATAAGATCTTCCAGCCAGCTAAGTTTCTTCAACTTAGGGCAGAGCTATGAGCTGGGGTCGTAGGTTGGTATACGATAAAAAAGAGAATATTATGGACGCCACCATAGCTTAATAATATCTGTAATGTCTAACAATACGAAGATAAGATACGGAAATTTTCGAAAAGAAGAACATATCCTGAACAACCAAAACGTATAAACATAATACTCACTTATCATTAACACTCCAAGCTTGAATTGGAACGATGATCTCGTACTGTCTGAAAATATAACCACCTTAAGAAAGTCCTAGAACTAGGGCTTCACTAGAGCCTAGTCAAATTATCACAAAAGGTTTCAAAAATTAGCAATTCAAAAATATAACTCTAAAATATCTTACCGATAGAATGCTGATGGCCTTTCTCTCCATACTTATGAATTTTGTGAATTTGCTTGTACCAACTGTGAGAAACTATGATCAACTTCAATAAAAATAAGATTTAGAATAACATAATCCATTCCCTATTTTGTTAAAGAAATACATCTTTTATGCAATTTTATATACACTATTATTTCTGCAATCAAACTAGCAAAGTATTTATACGTTATCTCTTATTACATAAGTGCATTTCAAAGATCTTAATTATTTATTAAAGTCCTTTGAGGCAGATATTGAGTTTCTAATTAAAAGTAAGGACTTTTTAATAATCACCGAAAAAGGATCCTGTTTTGAATTACAAACAAGTGCGTAAATGATTAGAGCTTATTTTATGTAAGATTGAATTTGGATATTTATAAAATTTATACTTTGAACGAAGTCAAATGGTCTTATGGTACAAAATAACCTGAGTATTATTATACTTTCGAGTAAAAAAACTGGATCATAAAATGTGACAAACAAGCGCTAAAATGTCACCTGTTAAGTTACAAACAAATTCTTGTTTAACTTTTTCGATTCTCCGAAATTTATCGTTAAATTTTCAACGTTCTTATGAACATTTATACAAATCAGCCTGTTAAATATTGTACAAAAAAAATATTCACACCAATTTAAACTACTGTATACATTTACTAAAAAAACAACCGCTATATTTCCTGTAGTTTCTTTGTTTAACAAGAACTGAATAAGGAATCGCTCACCACTGAAGTTTGCATGACCTTTATCTAACTCCGGTAGCAACTATTTACCAACTTATTTGGGAATAAACTTTGTACCATCGCCCACCAATTTTCGTGTTTAACTCAACAACAGATGCACGTCCTTTATATATGCCTAGAACTACGAACTTGATTTCCATTCGAAAATGAACGCTTAAATTATTGTTTGTTCACAACAGGGGCACCTTAACATTTCAACTTTGAAATGCTTAGGAACAGAAACTTGCACTACAAAACTCAAGAACCATTAATTTAAATTCAAAATGAAAATAATTACATACCGTAATAACTTTGCGCCAAAGCCATATAAATCATCGTAAGGGTCGACTAACCAAAGGAGTATACTAAACAAAAATTTCTTCACGTCTCTCTAGCATCTACCCTAGTGATAGTTTCTACTTCAAATCTAAAGATACCCTTCTTTTCCAAGCCACCTGCTTGTTGGACTCCATGACTTCAAAAAACTCTATTCGACCACGCGTCGAAAACCTGTCTATTGATTACATCCTGAAATTAAAATAGACTAAAGTGTTTTACTACGCAAGCAAGCGCAGTGAACCGAATTCTTGCATCAACACGTTCGCAAGTATCAGGGGAACCGAAGTGCTACATTAAATTTATCAACACAGATGGAGTTCTACAAGATAACAAATAAATAAAGCTTTTATACTAATTGAATAGAAACTTATACTTTCAATACCGTAAGGAATATTTGTAAATTAATAATTATAAAAAGGCGTAAATTAACAGGGAACAAAATCGTATTTGTTACAAATTATCAGGAGTGATAACACGCTCTTTCATATACGCTGTACGAGGGGAACCTGCTGTAAACACATTACCTAAAAATAGTTTAACAAATAATAACCACACGAACTACACTGTATGAAATGTAATTAAATAATTTATGTTAATGTTGGAGAAGGCATTTTATATTGTTGCGCATTAGCAATATGAAGCGCAGGCACAATTGTAGCATAGGATGCCATTATGAATAAATTTTTGTAAAAAGCACAGTTATAAAAGTTAACGATTCAACTGGGAGTTGGTTTATTCCAGTCCAGTTTAGGTTACTGTTAGAAACAAATATTACTAATAAAAAATACATAACACTAGGCACGTAGGGTCCCTATAGTAGTTCCTATAGTAGGGGAGGTCCCTATAGTAGGGGACAAAGAATACTTCTATAGGAAGGCAGCTTTTCGTAAAAGGTGATTAAAAGGCGCAGCAAGGGGTAGCAACCTTGCTGACTAAAAGATATTGAAAGAGAGACGGTTGGTCTCGGGCGATTCTCAATAATTTACAAGGTTGTTGGGGGTTGGCCGTAACAGATACGGCTTTTTGCTAAAAACTGCGATTGTGGAAAGATATGGGAACCTACCCAAATATTTCCCAGGTATGCGTGGCCTAAAACACGAACTATGTATGATGGAGAGCTCACAGATAAAATTCTTGTCCGGAGGAAAAATACACCACCATTCGGATCTCTGGGAGGGGGTACTGGGGGTTCGTCGTTGTAAGAATTTAAAACAATGGTTCGATTTAGTGATGGGGATTTGGAATGTAAGGTCATTACTTAGAGTAGATAAATTAACGAATTTATTAGTCGAAATGAGAAAAATGATCAGAGAGTAATGACTTTTGGAGAGATAATTATAGGATAATTACAACTTCTTCAACTAATGAACAGGCAGGGGTAGGAATAGTGTTAGGTAAAAGACTAGGACGTAAAGTCAAAGAGTACTTACAATTTAGTGATAGAGTAGTTATGGATAGATTGAGTACGAAACCCACAGACACTGTTTTAGTACAGTTTTACATGCCAACAACTCAGTACGAGGATGAGAAGGTAAAAAAGGTATACGAGGATATAAATAGTATAGTGAGAAAAGTAAAGGGAGATGGGAATTTAATAGCTATGGGCGATTTTAATGCGTCAGTAGGCGGAGGTAGTGAGGAAAAAATGGTAGGAAAATTTGGGTATGGTAGACGAAATGATAGAGGAGAAAGATTAGTTGACTTTTGCCAGGTACATAGATTAGTAACTGTAAATACCCTATCCGAACAACATGTTAGAAGAAGATATACCTTGAAAACGTTAGGTGATAGGGCTAGATTACACATAGATTATATTTTAGTTAAACAAAGATTTAGAAACCAAGTTAAAAACTGTCGTAGTTATCCAGGGGCTGACATAGGTACCGATCATAACTTAGTTAAAATGAAGAGCAACCTATAATTTAAAAAAATGAGGAAGGCTAAAAGAGAGGAATGGGATCGAGGTAAGCTTAACGATAGTGAGGTAAAAGAAAAATATAAACAAGTATTAGATAATAAGATCAAAGGGATAGCTATAGGAGGGAACGTAGAAAATAGATGGAAAAAATAAAAAGGGCTGTATATGATACAGCAACACAGACTATAGGTAAGAAAAAAGTAGAAGCGAGAAAATCCTGGGTAACAAAGGAGATATTAGATTTAATAGAGAATAGAAGAAACCTTAAACCTCCCAGAGAATTGGATACTGAAAGTAAGCAAAAATATAATTAGGAATAAGATAGTACATGAGTGTAGAGGAACTAGAAATAAATGGATGGAGGAGAATTGTAAAAGAATACAAAATGATTTGAGAGTAGGTAAGACAGACAGGGGGCTTACAGGGCAGTTAAAAAGTTTTTCGGGGAAGATAGGAAAAATATAATGGTATTAAAGATGAGAATAATGAGCTTCTAATAAATAAAGTTCAGGTATCAGATGGATGGAAAAGATATTTAGGAGATTTACATAAGGGAGTCAATATGGATGAGTTAGAGAATGACCAAGAAGAGGATGTAGAAATAGGGTTTTCAATGATAAGAGAGGAATTTGATAGAACTGTTAGGGATCTTAAACTAAATAAAGCTCCGGGGATAGACGATATACCCGCAGAATTAATAAAATATGCAAGTCAGAAAACTTTAGACAGATTATGTGAACTAGTAGAAGTAATATATGAATCAGGTGAGGTCCCAATAGATTTCGAAAAAAATATTATTATCCCAATCCCAAAAAAAGTCAGGAGCTGATAGATGTGAGAATTTTAGAACGGTTAGTTTAACTTCCCACACTTCCAAAATACTAACAATAATAATTAAAAATGGAGTAGAAACTTTGACTGAGAATTATTTAGGCGAAGACCAATATGGTTTTCATAAAGATAGAGGGACTAGAGAACCGATACTAATGATTAGGATAATTATCAAAAAAAGGTAAAAAAATAAAAAACTCATATCGCGTTTGTAGATTTAAAAAAGTATTTGATAGGGTTAATTGTAATGTTATGTTCAGGGTTTTGCGAAAAATAGGAATCTTTCATAGGGACAGAAAAATTATTTACAGTCTATATAAAAGCCAAAGCGTAGTAATTGGATTTGATGAAATAGAAAAGGAAGTTAAGATTAGAAATGATGTGAGACAGGGCTGTATACTATCTACCTTGATTTTTAATGTTTATATTGAGAAAGCTTTCAACTTAGCTAGAGAAAGAAATGAGATAGGTATTAGTGTACAGGGACAGAAAATAGACATGTTACGTTTTGCAGATGATATAGCCATTATAAAAAAGAGTTAGCAAAGTTTTTAAATATTTTAGATGAGACACTACAGAGTAACTACAGTATGAGAATTAACCCAGGAAAGACAAAGATAATGACAAGTGAGTTACAGCCTAGTTCTGAACCAAAATTAAAAATAGGTTAATAGGTAATACTGAGTTAGAGGAGGTAGATGAATTTTGCTATTTAGGTAGTATAATTTCAAAGGACGGACGTAGCAGGAGGGATATAGTAGCTAGAATAGCTCAAGCTAGAAAAATGATTTTTTAAAAAGAAAGACTTAATAATAGCTAATAGTATTTGTTTAGATAATAGAAAAAGTTTCTTATAGTCGTGCGTATGGAGCGTTCTATTATACGGTAGTGGGACTTAGACAATTAAAGAGGTAGATAAGAAAGAGATAGAAGCTTTTGACACTTGGTGTAATAGGAGTATGTTAAAGATTAGTTAGACAGATAGAGTAACAAATGAGGAAGTTTATAGAAGGATAAGTGAGGAACCCTGTATGTAGAAACAATTAAAGGTCAGGAGAGATAGAATGATAGGGCACCAGTTATGACATGAGGGACTATTTAGTAAAATCTTAGATTATAGACTACTAAATAAAAATAGGGTAGGAAGACCTAGACAAAGCTATATTAGTCAAGTTATTAGAGATTTAGGTAGCGAAAGGTATGTAAACATAACTTACAACTAGTTAGCGGTCTGGCATGTTGGCAGCGATTCGTTGCTTAAGCCTTACCATAACATATAATTTAACACTTTTCCTTTTTTGAAGGGGATAACCAGCTAATATTTCATTTCTTTATAAATGGGACTCATGTTAACATATTGGAGTTCTTTAACAACCATCAGGTTGCAAATATCTTTGTAGAGCCAGGTAGATAGTAAAACGATAGAAGAGTATAGGAAGACATAGACCAAGCTATATTAGTCAAATTATTAGAAATTTAGGTTGTGAAGGGTATTTAGAACTTTTTAGATTAGCACAGAATGGAAAAGAAGTTAGAGCTGCGTCAAACCGACCTTAAGTAAGGCCGAAAACAAAATTATGAATGATGATGAGGCACGTAGATCACTATAGTTTTCACAATAGTTGAGAACGTAAACATCATAATGTTAAAATATATCACTTATTGGTTTTGCAAACTGTAAAATAGTATCATATACTTCCTTGATTTACTGATGTTAGATATGACCCATTTTCGTTTGTTGGCACTATTGCTTCAAAGAATATGCAAGTTATGTTAATGTCAACAGCGATACATAGGATTTGTAAAACAATAACACAAGATCGAATTTCTGCTTTATTATGTGTCCTATTTACTAGCCTGTTACAACTACCCTAAACCAGATATACAGAATATAACTATAGTCAGCGCGTGAAAAGCACTATCACAATTGTTAATTACAGTTAGTTATGTTTTTCCTTCAGTTAACATTTGCTGTCATAATCCAAAATAGAGGTTACATTGTTTCTTGTGGATACCGCTGCCTCAGGTGTTCGATAAAAGTTTAAAGCACTTCCTCTGGAGTTCCTCTTACAAAGTGTTGGGGCCACATGAACTCGTACAGGTATTCTGGGAGATATTGTGATGCGTACACTGACACACAACGACAGAACAAAAGAAACTAGAATGATTTACGGTCTGGTGTATGTACAGAGTAATTTCGCCTAAGTTACCTTATTGCGCATTTACTCACCATTCGTTTGTCCAAATTGTTAAGCCTGTGCAAACGTGTGCTTCGAAAAGGGGGATCAATGTTGCAGCACGTCAATCTGGTATCGAAACAACAAAACCTCGCCTTGTTGTGGTGTCATACATTCCAAAATATACTGTTACTGCACTAATCGACCGTGGTTGTACCTCCGGCGAGTTATCAACGATTCGTCTTTCTGGATTGTGTGGTTTCAGCTGCAGACGTTCCTGAAAAAGCGGTACTATCGAATTACCACGTTTACGGAGATATTCAAGATCACAGCTGCTGGTTTCATAGCCGATTCACTTATCCAAAGCCACACGAGATTCATTGCGATTGCAACAAGATCACCGCTATTATGAAAAATGTATTTCTCAACAGACTATAGCTGCTATGGTAAAGTGATTAATAAAAGTATGATCATATGCTATAATAAAAAGAAAATCTTTAGCTCCAGTATGCGTATGTGCACCGCACAGGAACCAAATTCCTAAAACATAAAATAATCTTTACAGTTTTGGGATTATAAACCTAAAAATTTGGAGTAGTTTCTACTACCAATTTTAGTGTCGAATGTCAAAAAGCAAAGTCGACGTATTTTGAAATTTCATATACGACATACAACAATAAAGTAATGACACCGATTTTTGGCTGCGAATGTGGCAACCCCGCAAGCTTCATAGATGCGTTTATGCGCCTTGATCCCTACCTCAGTAATAGCTCAAACGATACATTCATGTATGCTCTGGTGTAATGAGTAACACGTGTTTCTGTCGCTCGTCACGGAAATGGAAACGCGAAATATTGCACAACTCGGAGAACGTGCAACGTCAACTTACAGTAAGCTTTGAGATGGTTTTGAAATTGAGGTTAATTCAAGAGCTAAAAGTTCTTTAGCATAATATGTTTAGTGGAGGCAAAACGTAGAGCGTAGTGCCCAATTTGCAACCTCACATACAAACGTCGGCTCCGCCAGGGGCAAAATTCTACGAGATCGACGATTATCTGTGAAAATAATTGCAGGCGAGAAGTCAATACGAATCGGATTAACCACTTACCCAAAAAGAAATTGAGCAAATTATTAAAAATTTGTCTGATTTAGAAGCAGACAACAAACTAGATATTTCAAAAGTAGATGCAGTAGTAAAAGACTTAAGAAATAAGTTTGAAAACGGTTCTGACGACGACGAAGATTTTATTTTGCGCGTATTCTATTTTTAACAATAATTAGAAGCAAAATGTCGAAGTGATACAGCTGGTACAAGCAGCAGTTAGTAGAATGTGAAAATATAGAACAAGAAATATCAGCACAAAATAATGAATTCAATCTGCAAATGATGATGAAGTAAAGAAAGACAACATATATTTGCAAATTGATTTTTGTTTTCAAACCGAGAATTTTTAGAACCGAATTTTGCAGTGCAGTAATTGCAAAGTTCCTCTTGTTTAATGGTAGGCCACAGTATTTTGTTAGAAATACACATCCTCTACACCTATGTAAGACTTAAAATGAAGATTTGTATAAAACTTTATGAAAGGTTGTCTATGGCAGCGCCAATTGTTTAAAACAATGTCGTATGGAGTTACCTTGTGACAGTGACTGCGGCTGTTTTCTATTAAATGACTAGGACGACGAAACACAAGTGATGTTTCATCTTTAAGAGGAAACGAATGTTAAAATTTTTTGACAGTTTGACGTTTGTCATAGACCGTAAGGCTGAATTTATTAAGTACTTAGTTGTTACTGGAACACCTCATAGATGCCACTAACCTAAAATAATAACAATGTGCTTAGTATATAATTCCTTTGGAAATTGAAATATTTCAAATATCGGTTAGTTTGGAATCAACATAATTGTTATACCCATTGGTAGTAAGCGGTGTTATTACACATCATTTTAGTGCTACTTAATTATACTTCAGTTTTAAGTAAAAATTTGCATTTCGTTAGTACCGATTTAGAGAATTTCAATTTGTATGTGCATATACTTTCTAAAGGATTTAAGCCTTCCCCAAACGATTAGGAATTTTGACGAACATTTATATATAGAATTCGCTAGAAGCTAAAATTTCGAAATAAATGTGGAAGTGGGCTGATTGAAATCGAGGTTGCATGATATTGTGTTCATCCTTCAAAATTAATAATTGGTTTCCAGATTATATTCTGTCTTATTAGAAGCTGAAGGCAACTGCATTCATAAAATATTGAATAATTGCGTTCGTTATTGATTAGACTATCTGTATATGGTAATTATGCATTTGTTCTAATGTAGAATTATCTTCAAATGCTTTAAGCAATTCCTAACACGCAATTTACGAAGTATAAATGTTTCTTATTACAAGAATATGGCTGACCATCGACTATACCATTAAAATGATAGCAAATTCTCATGTTTATCTTCAGTAAATGGTGTAATAAAGAAACGGCTTTGTTAAACAATTTAAAACATGGATCTGCTACTAAATGTCTGCTTTTATCTTTACGACTATTGACTTCTGTTAACGAAGAACGAAACGAAGCTACTCTCCTCCATTAATTAAGCTTATCTGTTTTAAGGACCATTGAAAATTAAGACAGATATTGTATTTATGACCAAGATTGCGTTAATTGTTGGAAAATAACGTCAATGGTTAAATTATAGAGACAGCCGTTCTTACATTTAAATTAAGCGGATATCATAAAAACTTCAGATTATTATAACAAATTAGAAGTAATAATATTAATCGTCTCGTTGAAAACAAAGAGAATTATCGACACATTACAACGTTTGAAATATAGCGTCATGTTTCCAAAAATAGCTGCTATCTTCTTCATAATAACATCTTATATCTGTTTATATATTGTCACCAAACTCTTACTTTTTTAAAATTTTAAAAAGTTTGCAAGCACGGAATGGCTTGTTTCCAATATTATCGAATTTACAAAACTACCAATTCAATTACCAAGATGAAAAATGGAATAAGTGGTTACATGCTATTGGTTTATAATAATTCAAACAAATAGTTTTACAAATCTATAAAACAAGAAGTAATTAAAATTCATGGTGGATGAGGTAAATACAAAATGCGGCATAGATTAAATCCAAATAGGTCGCTATCACTCTTAAAAACAGGATGCATGTTTTGCGTTCTAAAAAACAGCAAGCTTTTTTCAACTTTCACTTCTTGCATAAATTGAGCCTTTACATTATCGTAGAATATGCATGTGTGTGTGTTTGTGCATGTGTGTGTGTGCGCGTGTGTGTTGCGTGTTGTGTGTTGTGTGTGTGTGTGTGTGTGCGTGCGTGTGTGTGTTTATATGGTGCGTATGTATTTATAACGTTAAACATATTGCCAAATATTACATTCTGCATGCAGCTATGTTTTAAAATTAAGTAAATAATCTTTTTTGTTTATTTTTCTCTAATTCTAAAATAATCGATTTTCGAAACCTATTCTATGATCTAAAGCGGTTGAATCAATCGATAAAGCACAGCAATTTGGTTTATCTTCTGTGTCACTTCTGTGTTGAGTAATACGTTGATTTAAAAATTGGCATGTTTGTCCAATATACAGGCCATCACAATCTAAACAATTAATTTGATACACAATATATTTTTAAAATAGTTTGGGTATTTTATCTTATAATTTTGAAAAGAGATTGCTGACTGTTAAAATATTTTTCTTTGCATACTTAAAATTATAATTTATAAATACTTGAATTAGCTTATGAGTTAATTGGTTGTCTGTATTTGGTATTGTATTATATACATTTCTAAATTTTTACTATGGTTACTACTTGTGTAATTGTTGTCTGTGTTACTTTTACTATTGTTTGAGTTTATATATTCCTTAGAGCTATATAGTAATTTTGTTATGATGGGAGTAGGATAGTTGTTGTTGTTTAATGTTTGAAAGTTTTCTTATATTTTTATTGTAGAAGTTGGATGAGATATTTTTTAAATCGATTTTTTAATCCTAAAATGAAACTTATTTTTGTTTTAAAAGGGTAATGCGAGAGATAATTTAAATATCTGTTGGAATGGGTTGGTTTTTGATACCAATCAAAAGTTATTTTGTTTTCATCATTACGAATTAATAATGTGTTAAGGTCCGGTACTGATTTATTGGATTCTGTTTCTATGGTAAATTGAATGTGATTTTTATAACTGTTAAAAATATAAAGAGTTTAAACTATTTTATTTTCCGGGATAGCTGTTATTAGGTCGTCAACAAACGGAAGTTAAACGGAAGTTGTGGAATAACAATATTTAATAATTGATCCATAACTATTTGTGTAATAATGGGGCTCAGATTTGAACCCATTCGACATCTAAAAATTTGCAAATAAAATTTATTTTTAAAAGAAAAATAACTGTTATCAAAAAGAACTTCAACGATTTGTAAAAAATTAGTTTTTGATAACTTACAATTTGGTTCAATAGCAGTCCAAAATTTACTGATACTATTAATAACTAACACTTTAGGGATATTTGTAAAGAGAGATGCAGCGTCTAAACTTACTAATACGTAATTTTTTGGTAATTGAAAATTGTTTATTTGTTCTGAAAATTCAAAAGAATCTGTTATATTATATATGGTTTTAGGAATAGATTTTGTTAAAACTTCAGAAATGAATTTTGAAGGCTTTTCAGTAGCTGCATTGTTGGTAGCAACAATGGGACGGCATGGATAATTCTCTTTGTGTATTTTCGAGACCATAAAGCTTCGGGATTGTGCTATATCGTAATTAGTGTTTGGGTTAACTAGTTAGGGGTGATTTTTATATCCTCAAATGTGACCAGTAACCTTTAAGGAAGGGTTTCCTTAAAATGATGGAACGCAAATATCTTCCAACTATGCTAGGGGTCTATTCCTTGGGCAGAGCTTATGAGGATTGGTCGTGGTCCTTTTACAAAGCATTATTTTCTTACTAGGGCTAGATTCTCAACAAAACAGGGGTTTGAATAGGGCGCCACCAAGTCATTAACTTTAAACACCGGGTTTCCCTAAGGGGGACTTGGGCGTCCTTAGGGAGGAATACCGTATTAACTGCTAACGCAGGAGCTGTAAAGAAAATTTAATTAAATATACAAAAATGAGGACACTAGAGGTATTCTCTTGTTACCTCATATAAAAAACAACAAAGATTAATCAGGCAACAATAATATGAACACAGATTTTATGCTTCAAATTCTGAAAAGGCTATCAAGCTTCTTGTTAAATTGGGTTTACCACTTTACTTTATTTGATCTTATTCTTTGTTACCTTACTTCTGAACGTACTTGTTCAGAATAAAACAATTAATTAAGAAAATTAAATGTTGCTTCTTTAATTAAAATTGTTCTTTCATAAAAATTGTAAATATAAAATTCATGTTTAAGAAAAGATAATACAAGTTTCCTCTATTCATAAGGTAGGCTTATATATTCAAAGAAAAATAACAAAAACTTTAAATGTTGCTTTAGTTACAAACGTTTAACTTGAATTTATACCAGAAATACTAGATCTGTTTTTTCTGTTTACATATTTATAAAACTTTAACTACTTTGTCTATTAATTCATTATTCAAAAATTGTAAGTGAAATCATGCATATATGAAACATCAATAAGAACGCTTTAGGTTTGCCTAACTTCATAAAATTTAGTAACTGTAATTATACTAAACTAGTATTGACAATAAAAATTTACTAAGGTCCTTTTTAATTTGCGAAACGGATTTATGATAATAGATAGTTACAAAAATATTTTCTGAAGCAGCCTCGTATAAAAGATCACCAAATGTAGACGTGATGCAAGAATAATTCTAATTGCTTACCTCGGCTCGGCAGGTGTTGTTTACATGTTGTCGTTACATCATGTTAGGGCAGGTGTTAATACATACATTTTTCAGAAAACAAGTGACGTAAAATCCACATGTTCCACAGAACACGAACAGCTGCGTGACCCTTGGACCGGACCATACTAACTTCCATGCGTTTTTGTTATACGCACAAACTGGACCAACCAAATTCCAATACCAAACTTAGATGTTCTACTGTGTGTAAATCTTGAACAAAAGTTTCAACAGCGCCATTTCAATGCATCATCGGACTTAATTTCCAAACCATAAAAATTTCTACATGCTTTGTAGAACGTTTCCGTAAAATTCGAACTTATTGTTTTCTCCAAAACATTACATAAAATCCAACTATCTATCGTACGGTTGAGGGACGTTCATATTGGATCGATACCCTATCGCAAAGTTGACGTGAATAAACCATAAGTTGATACTCGCAGGTGCAAAGGTAGAATTTATATCTTCTTTAAATACAGCATACACGCTACCTTATTTTTATAAAACCAGATAATACAAAACGACTTCTTAAAAGTTGAGAATTATAAAATAAATATCTAATTGAGGATTTCCAATGAAGCGTTGAAAAACATGTTTTATCTTAACTTTTACGAAATTATTAAAGGAATATTTTAAGTGCTATTTACACAAATGTCCAAAAAATTATTGAATGAATTTATTAAAGGAATTATCCAAACGAAGTTATTTATTAAAAGTCATTTAAAAACGTCGTTAAAAAAGAACGTTATAACACAAGAAAATAAAAAATACGAAAAGAGCGCATCGTTAAAACACAAAGCCTAGTGTTCAGCGCACTAGGGCTCCACTACCGCACAAAGCCAGACGCAAGTTACATGCCAGAACCCTTATTAGTTCCATAATCGTTCTCGACGAGAGCTCTAGCTAATGCCAGTGCAAATGTGCTATGCACGAAACAGGAAAGCTGTTTGGCCTTGATAATAATTGTATTAACATTCGGCGCCTGATGTTAGCAACCAAACTAGCATTTCTGTATGGCGGTTAGCACGTACAATACCAATACTGGTATTTATTTGTTTATAAATGGTTTGCATGATATTAATGACTATACTAGAGTTATTAAAACTAAAAATTCGTTGATGTTCTGCAGTGGTCAAAAAAACTGTTACAGTGCTGTTATAATTATTAAAAGATTTTGCTTCTAAATCATTAATCATTTTTTATTTTTTAATTGTTTTATAAGATCTAATGTTTGTTTTTGTAATTTTGCAGTTGAATCGTTTTTAATTTCATTGTATATATTATTATCGTTTAGTAAATCAGACACTTTTTGTATATAACTTGATTTAGATGTAGCAACGGTGACATTGCCTTTATCGGCTTTAACTATTAATAAATCTTCATTATCTTTTAAAAAAATTTTGCATTGAATGTAGTCGCACAAGAATTTTGAATTCCTTTTTGAGTTTTGACGAACGAAATTTGTAATAATATTAGTGATGTAAGCTCGATTTAGGTTTCTTCCCCTTCCGTTTCTAAAATTAAATTTTCTAAATACGCTAATAATTTAATGATTATATTGTTATTGATTAAAGGTTGTATACTATATTTTGGACCTAATGCAAGAATTGTTTGTATATTAATAGGTATTTCTACAGTGCTAATATTTTAAACCGATTTGTAGTTACAAAGGATTCAATCTTATTTAATTTGGAAAGCTTGTCAAATTTTTCAGGTCGACATGCTTGACATTATAAAATTTTTGATTGTATTAAATTGTTTGCCTGTGTTCATATTTGTTATATATGTAATTTGGAATAATATTCATCATCATTAGGTTTTCAGTCCTGGAACTGGTTAGACGCGTACCATCATTGTTTCCTATTCTAAACTAACCTACAGATTTCCCTGAAATTTGCACAGTCTGCATCTATCACTATCTGATCTAGGTCTACATCTACCTCTTTTTTCCTATCTCTGCTTGTAATATATCCCATACTATTCCCCAAAATGCTTTAGAACGTATTCCGCCCTTCTATTTCTCTTTTTCCCTAGATATCCTTGTTCCCCTACTATTTCTATAACTTATTTGTTATTATCTTTGTTTGTCCATGCTATCGTCCTCATACATCTGAACCACAGTATTTCAAAAGGCTGTTACCGTTTTTCTGTTTGCGTTTCAGACTGCCCGTATTTCATAGGCATACTGTGATGTGCTCCACACATATGCTTTCAACAATTTTCTTCTTGTTCTATGTTTGTTGTCTTTCCTCATAGGTGCTGTTTTTTCTTGTTAGATACAGTTCGGTCACCTTCTATTGTTTTACAGTTATATACCCTATTTTTTCTACATTCAGTGGATGTGAAGGGAGGTAAGCAGCCTGTGGCTGCCAAGTTCCCCCAACACTTAACCATTTACCGCTTTAATATATTTTCCAATACATCTTTTCGCACAGTCAAAATTAGTTGCAGATATTTCGCAACCAACAACTAGTTGTTTATACTAATCATCAGATTTATCTGCGCTTATTTTTTCGTCATTAGGTTTTCCGTCTCAAAACTGGTTGGACACGTACCTGCACTTATTTATATTCTGAGCTATCCTACATAGTTCCCTGAAATTCTCACACAGCATGTATATACAGCTCGTACCCCTTCTATTGTTTTCTAATTTTATGCCCTATTTCACCGAGATTCAGTGAAGGGGGTTAAGCAACCTGTGGCTACCAAGATCCCCCAACACTTAGACATTTGCCAAAATAATGGTTTTCCAGTAAATCCTTTCACACTTAACATTATTCGAGAATATTTCCCAACCAATTCTTGTAGTAACTTATAATAATCATCATGTTTAAGCACAGTTATTTTTTTCGCCATTAGTTTATCCTTCTTGGGATTGGTTGGATGCGTACCTCCATTGATTTCTATTCTGGGCTAGCCTACACATCTACCTGAAACCCCTACAGCCTACATCTTTTACTATCTGTGTGCAGTAGTCTAACCTAGGTCTGCCTCTTCTTTTCTATTTTCCGATCTCTGCTTCTAATATATTCCGCACTATTCTCTCATGCCGTAGTATGTGGCCTATCATCCTATCTCTTCTATTTTTTACCGTTTACCACATATTTCTTTCTTCCCCTACCATTTTTAGTACCTCTTCGTTCTTAACTTTGTCTGTCCATGATATCTTCATCATACGTCTGTAGCACCACATTTCAAAGGCTTTTACCTTTTTCTTGTCCGCTTCTCCTACTGTCCAGGCTTCACATCCGCACAGTGCTGCGCTCCACACATATGTTTTAAGCAATCTTTTCCTTGTTTCTATGTTTGTGGTCTTTGAGCACAGTAGTTGCTTTTTCTTGTTAAATGTAGCACGACCTTGTGCTAATCTTTGTTTTATATCTTTTGTGCTTTTCCCATCTTGCGTTATTTGGCTTCCTAGGTAGCAGAAATCCTTAACCTCTTGTAAGTTCGTGTTACATACTTGTATTCTTGTTTTTGATTTATTTTCCCCACCTTTGCATACTAGAACTTTAGTTTTAGTTTTGTTAATTTTCATACCGTATCTCTCTGTTAGATCCGTTTCCATTTCATTAAGAGCAGATTCTAACTCTTCTTTGCTAGACGCTAATACTGCTATATCATCTGCAAATCTAAGCATATCAATTTTTTGTCCTTGCATAGTAATTCCAAATGTCTTCCTGCATTTGACAGTATTCATTGCCTCTTCTATGTACAAGTTAAAAATCAATGGGGATAGGGCACATCCCTGTCTCACCCCTTTCCTAATGTTTACTTCTCTACTTTCCTGCTCTAATTCTATTACTGCTGTTTGTTCTTTGTATAAGCTATGTACTATTCGTCTATCCCTATAACTCATTACAATCTTTTTGAGTATTTCAAACATTTTTTTTTATTTTACATTGTCGAAAGCTTTTTCCAAATCTACAAACCCTATATACACGCTTTCCCCTTTTTCTATTGTTTTCTCCATTATCACTCTTAGAGCTAAAATAGCCTCCCGTGTTCCCCTGTTCCGCCTAAACCCAAATTGGTCTTCTCCTAGTATTTCTTCCGCCCGTTTTTCCATTCGTCTTTGCACAATTCTAGTTAATATTTTTAACACGTGTGCTGTCAAACTTATTGTTCGAAAATTTTCACATCTATCCGCGCCTTTCTTTTTTGGTATAGTTACTATGATGCTACGTTTGAAATCTTTGGGTATCTCGCCTGTCTCATACATATAGCTTACAAGTTGGAAGAGACCTTCTGTTACTGCTTGTCCAGCAGCTTTTAGAGTTTCTGCTTGCACCTTATCTGTACCCGGCGCCTTACTATTTTTCAGACTCTTTAATGCTAATTCAAACTCATCTCTAAGTATAGGATATCCTAAGTCCTCATTTTCAATGTCTGATTCCTGTTCTAATGCAGTTAGTTCCTCTCCTGCATATAAATTCCCTATATATTCTTGCCATCTACCCACTTTCTCTACGTTTTCTATAATGACGTTTCCTCCCGCGTCCATTACATTTTTGCTATACGGTTTTATATTCCTAAAATTGGTTCTAATTAGTTTGTATGCTTCATCTGTTTTTCCTACTTCCATCTTCGTTTGTACCTTTTTGCACTTTTCATCAATCCACTGTTCTTTAGCTTTCCTGCATTTTCGAATAATTTCCCATTTTAATAATTCTAATAATATTAGCAACATTATATTTAACGTTATCTAACTCTTTATAAAAAGAGCTTATGGTTTGTTACGTATATTCAATTTCTATATAAAAAACTTTTTTGGATAAAACTTTCATGAAAATTTTAATTTTAGGACAATTTTCATAATTTTAATACTTAAACAAATTATATAAAATTCGGGATGCATTAAATATATGATTTGGTAGAATATCAATTTTCCTACATTGCAGTAAAAATATTCTTCTATTTTCAAAAGATGTCAATTTTTAATGGACAAATGCCGCACAAACAATGATCTAAAGTCATGGGAAGATCTACTTCTCCTTCCGTACATGACACTGCGACTTTCCGTTAAAAACTTAAGAACCTTTCACAGACAATCAAAATAAACGCCACCTCTCCAACAGATTTTACTTTAGACTAGAAAACCACCAACAAAAACACAACCACTTTAGCCAGACGCATCGAATCAAAATTTTCTGACGGAGACCAGAAAGGAGCAGTGAAGCTTTTATCATCTTCTGACAGTCTGGCATTAGAGAATGAATCCACTTATTCTAAATTACTGGAAAAACATCCTTCCCCATCACCTTTTCTTAATTTCCCAACACCGCCCAGCACTGAGAAAAACTACCTAACCGTAACTAAGTCACATGTCCAAAAATCTATTTTCAATTTCTCGAGCGGATCTGCAAGTGGTTTAGATAGATTATGTCCTCAGTATTTCAAGGATCTTCTTGGAAAATCCAATGGAACAGCAGCAAAAACTCTATTTACTTCTCTAACAAGACTGCAATATCATGTTATCTGGAACAATAAACAACAACATTACAAAATTACTATATGGAGCATCTTTGTTCGCTTTAAATAAAAAATGTGGCGGAATTTCCGTTGGGAATACGTTACGGAAACTAGTATCAAAATTTCACCAACGTGTAAATTAAAAGTACCTTGCTCGTGCAAGGCATAAGTTCAAAAATTAGTCGCACGTCGTGTTTATTATACCTACGGTAACATCTATATTTATTTTATTTTCCTTGAAGCGGTGTTTTATTCAACTTTTTACTATTCGCTTATAGTACATGTTTGCGTTCTAAATTAACTTTTCTTAATTTTTCTTTTGTGTTTTGCTCTTTAAAACTTAACTTTCCGTCATACCGACCTCCTACTACACGGGTCCACTGCTATATTACGCGTTCAAATGACTACATTGTGACCTGTTCTAATTACTGGCTCACGAATAATTAAATCAGATTTTCGTTGTATGTAGTTATTGTCATTTAATTTCCCCATCTTTATTACGTTCAGTCGGTGTTTTTGCCATGTTAATCTTCTTATTGGCTTATGTAACGCTGCACATTGCTACTATTTAAACCAAAACTGTAACATAGATATTTTATGGTATTATATTGAAAGGGATTTGGATAAATAGTTAGTACAAGTGTGACGTCCCGGATGACGAGGGCTATTTAGAAAATGCAAAAACTATATAAAACAATATAATTCAATATCATATAATATAATACAAAGTTAACGTACAATAATATAATATACCACATTCAACTAAAACATAAAAGAGAAATAACAGATAAAAGGGCGAATTTAAAAAATAAGTATCGCTTAAAATTAAATTATTTCAAAAATTTTCTGATAGTGAAATATTTAAGTACATTCATAAGCATTGACCTTACGGGTGCTGAGCACGACGTGACTCCAATACAACGTCCTGCAGATGGCCCCTATTTCACTGTATACATTCCTGTAACTACGAACGGAAATTGTCTATTACATATCAAAATGAATTTATCTCATCCGTCGTTGCATTTTTTGTTTAAGTTCTGAAATATTTCTTGGAGCTGAAGCAGAAAACACTTTATTTTTAAATATTCAGAAAGAAAGATAAGGTTAACTCGGCGGCCAAACTAAATTCTCATTTTTTGAGATGAGATGACAAGGATATAATCGTCTTAGAGTTTCCATGGACACTTGTGTTGTATGGTTTGTTGGTCTATCATGCTGAAACTACATGTACTTATTAATATTAAAATTTGTAGTCAACTTTGAAATTAGAAATATTTGTAACATTTTTACATAACCCTCAGAATTTACAGCACTGCGTGCGTCCATCACCGTCTACAAAGAAGTAAGGTCTGATAATCTTCAAGGATGTACATTGCGCACCACACTATGACTTTGGTACAATGCAGGGCAACTTGATCCAGTTGTTTGGGGTTACCTAAAACCAGTATCGATAGTTCTGATAATTCACTTATCTTGATAGTTGAAAATAGTTTCATCACTCATTAACAAGTTTTAAATGACATCTTCGTTCTCCTCTGAAAGTTGCATAAACCGTCCGCTGAAAATGACGCAATTATCTGCTTCATTTTCGGCTAGTGCATACACTGTCTGAATCTTATAGGGATGCAATTGCAAGTCTTTGTGAAGAATGCGGCTTACACTGGTAGCGGAGATTCCAAGTGATACAGCGTAGCGAGTTGCAGACTGACTTGGACTGCGCTGAATAGCTCTACTCACTGCAGTAATGTTTTTCAGTGTACTTACCGTTTTTACCCTTCCTGGTAACTTCTTAGGTAGTACGAGGCCTGTTTCTTCAAAATTCTTAATCCATGTTGTAATTGCATGGACTAATGGAACTCTGTTTCTGCATCGATTCTAAACTAGCGTCTAAACAATCGTTTTTATAGGAAATGTTCATTCTTATTCCTAACTTACTTGTACTTATCGTGGAGTCATTCACTGAGGGGTTGATAACTCGCAAAAAGTATGTACACCTGATTGATGATTGACAAAGATTGATAGGGATTGATAATTATTGACAAAGATTCATAGGGATTGACAAATATTAAAAGAGAATGCCAAAGGATTTATTAAAGATTGATTGGGATTGAATAACGAATAATTGGAATTGACGGAAGACTGCGTTTTATATGTAGATACCATACGAAATAATAAAAGTAAGATCATGAATACGAGCTAGTATCAATGACTTAAAAACAAAAGGTAATAGCAAAACTGGAAGACTTAAAAATGAAAAGTAACACATGCTAGTTTTTACATAATTGCATCATTCTCAACGAATAGGTCAAATGTTCCACTGTCATGGGTTGGCAACGTAGGTTTATGAATTGTACATTAATAGTAACGCAAAGATTGATACCCGTGAGTGCCTACTGAAGACTGATGCAGTTCATCATTATCGTTCACCGCGTACCGGGTACATAAAGCAGTTACTTCATTCTCTTTAACTATGGCAGAAGTTAGTGAAGAATATTCGCGTTCTCGTATTGTTCCTTGTATATAGTTGAATGCTATGACAAAACCAATAAGTGAACGATTTCCTTCTTCGGCAGTAGATGAGCACCAATCACCTATAGGAGCATTAGATTTTGATATTGTAGCACACGGCGAATCACGTACGCTACCAGAATAACAATATTTTGCTGTGCGGTCTGTGCTTCATTAGGCATTACACGTTGAAGTATATCGCTGCTTATATGAAAATCGCTAGAATTAAGTAACAAGCGAACACTAAACAAAAAGGGCATAATTGAGATATCTGTAATTCTTCTTTAGGTTCGTCTGCAAAAACTGTTTAGAACCTTTCCAATGAGCTAGGAAAGAAAGATCTTTCGCAAGATCATCTGGCAAAGCGTTATTTTTATCTGCTTCACTACCTGAACAACCATCGTTTGGCTAGAAACAGTGGATTCTATAATGAAAAGAAGCACGTTTGTGGAATCAAAATGGTGAAATTCGGGATCACAGCTCATTTCTACTGCTAATGCTTCTTTGAAAACTTCACCTGTAGCAGATAAAATCATTTGATTATTGGCATCATCTGAAGGTATATGTTCTGTGGTACACAGTTTTGTAATCCCAAGTATCGTTTATCTGTTGCTTAAACATTCATGTAAACACAATATTATACCCAATATTGTAGTCTACATCTAATGGAAATTGAATTCGCTTACTTCTACGAATCCTTTCCAACATTGAAATTTACTATAGTACAGCAGGTACTAGTCATAGATCTAAGAGCACGAAAATAACTCTCACAGGGTTGACTACTAAAAAGGTATTGAATAAAACGGGCAGCATTTTTGCAATTTCTCACATAGCGAAGAACTTTGATTCGTAAGTGTGCATTTACTTCAATGCCCAAGAAAGTGTTGTCAGTAATAAAGTTTTCACTAAGCTTATAGTTGAAGATCTAATTTTTCCAAATTCTAAGAAAAATACAGTATTCCATATCAGAATCACCCTTTGTAAAGGTTCTAAAGATTCATCCAGAATGGAGAAAATTCTATCCTTCATATCCCGTAACGTTACTACCAGATACATGTTCTGTAAGAAGATTCCGTATTAGTGTTGGACCGGGTCACCGGGCCACTTTGGGTCACTTTTTTGCCAGGTCACCGGGTCACCGGGCCAGGCATGTGACCCGGTACTGACTCGGTGACCCGATGTTGACCCGGTATTGACCCGGTGATCCCGTATCAACCCGGTAACCTGGTTTTGACCAAGTGTTAGCAGTATATGCTCCTGGTATAGACGTGCGCATAGGTACCCGGTTGTTGTATTGCTTAAATACCAGCCAGTAAAATAACCGGGCTGCTTACACAAATAAAAAAATTATTTTAAAATTGTTTAATGGTTAACAGCTTAGAACACAAGGCGACAACATTTATTTAATCATCACTTATCACACTCAATGCTAAATTTTTCTTTAAACTCCTTCATATACGTAGTAATTTTCAGTTGAATTGCAATATTTCTACATTTTTTATAAGACTTAGAACATAGTACCTAATCAACAAGAACACCTCAAATTTATTCAAACACTACAAAGCAAAACACATCTACAGATCGTTTTTATCACCGGCACCATTGCAATCTCGGAACCAGTAAAAGTTAGAAAAACGATTAACTTAGAAAAAAGTTGCGCATTTGGGAGAACAGTCAGGGTCATTTTGTGTCACCGGGTCAGTTTGGGTTCCGTGTCACTTCTGATCACTTTGGGTCACTTCGGGACACTTCGGGTCACTTCGGGTCACCAGGTCACTTCGGCTTACTGCGGGTCACCGGGCCAGTTCGGGTTACCGGATCAGTTCGGGTCACCGGTTCAGTTCGGGTTCCGGATTACCGGCCCCGGGTCAGTCTGTTTTCGGGTCACCGGGTCAAAAAATCGTGACCTGGTCGAACTCTGTTCTATATTACTGGTTTGCAAATTTTCCAAGCAGTTTTGAAATTCATTTTATCCTTTGGTTTTACATCTGTTTCTGTCAGCCCATGTAATGCTTTAGAAACGTTCGTTTAAAGTATTTTTATATGGTTCATATGGCAAAAGTAATGCCGAAGTGGAAGTACTTTAAAAGGCTTTAGTAGGCAATTTCTAACTTCGTTGCTACGTGAACAATATCTTGAACACATACAGTACCTCCTTTATTAGATGCAATAAACCAGAATTTCCAATTAAATGGCACATTTCATCTTGATACGCATTCTTCAACTGATGCTGTAGTTGTGTTGCAATAAGTTTCTCCTTAAATTCTCATTGTTTTTAATAACCTACTAGCACCATCTGACGAGATTGTAAGAACTGTTATTCCATAGTCAGCTGCCTTGTTGACCATGTAGTTTCGCCTTTTTAATATATCTTCGGCAGTGAATTTATGTTCGATGGCAAAGAGTGCAAGACAGGAAGCGGGTGCTCCATAAAATAATGATTGCGCAATAATTGCGTATGACAGGTTTGCAGTAGTTTGTTCCTTAAAATACTTAGATCTTTTGAACAGAATTTGCAGGGAATGACAGTGGTTTAGGCAGCCCATTTTTATCAAGTGGAAAAGAATATCCAACAATCTGGTTATTTATTCAATCGTACTGAATACGCCCTGAATTGCTGTAGCATCTTCACTAGGAATAACAAAGAGCGGAAGGCATCTTTTGATTAAAAAATCGATTGTTGCTGAAATGTATAACACTCTTTCATCTAAGTTTCCACCAAAAGTATTGATTGTATTTGACACTGTGAATAATGATGGGAGAACACTATTCATATTGTGCTGCGAGGTTTCAAACATTTTACGTCCTCCGATAACAAATAGATACGATGAGAACTGTTTGATTGTTTGATCGTATCTCATTCCTGTTCGTTCTCTCTTTGTATTTCTTTGTACAATTGAAAATACGCGCTGCAAAAGTTATTTTCCTTAGTTTCAGAGTTATCTGGAGTTGACTGGCTATTTCTTGTATCTAGAGCAGCTTTTAATGTTTCTCTTAATTGTTTGTTTTCTTTGACTAAGTTTTATGTTTTATTGAGAATGGGCAAGACGTCTAGAATTAGTGTACAATTTTGTGCTGCATAGAGACGTATTCTCTTTTCACGTTCAATGCGACCATATCTTTTCATTGTCGATGTAAATGTTTTTTTTTAGGCACAGACGTCTCATTTGAAGGTGAAGAGGAGCAGGCAACTCCGCTACTGTTCCTCATTGCTGAAAATTATGTGATCCACCTTGAGAAAAACGGTGCATTTTAGACCCAGAAGATGTATTATAACGCTGATCGCTGACTAAAATGGAAAAATTATTGTCCTCTGATGAACTGCTAAGAATTTTTTTCGTCTCGTTTTGCCAGTGTCTTCTTCTGAAGAACTAGCTGTAGACTATAGGAAAATTTGAGCATCGGTAGGTAACTATAATTGTTTTTAGCAGCATTTATTACATCAGTTTTGAAAAAATAACTAGTAATTTTTCAATGTGCGTTTGCTTGTTAGAATATTTTTTGCCTTCTTACCTTGAACTTCTCGAAAATGCGTTTTCCGGATATGACAGAAGTAGTTGGACGGAACCCAAAATCTTTTATTGTTTACGAACACTTTAAGATTTTCTTTGCATTCACCACAAGATACTTTGTTACGAAAAATTTATGTTACGGACATCGTAGCCCCACTTTGAGTCTATCAAAAATTTGGCTACGATCTAGAATTAAACTGAAGGGAAAAGAAGAGAATGACCGCGCTCAATCGGCGAGTAAGTGGGGTTTTACAAGTCACAAAGTAAAGAAATTGTTTGAAATAAAAAAAATTAAACGTGCAGTTCGAACTGTAATAAAAATAAACACACTAATTTTATAACAGCAAAACAAATTGTTTATTGTATGAAATTGCATGTAACTTAACGATTTCGCCAAACTACAGAACATACCAACTGACAAAATATTTACAATTTACAATTAATGTCCTGTAACCTTGGGATTATTGAAAACGTTTTCTCCCACCCCCAATTGTCATGACTCGAAAATGAATTCTAGTATTGGAAATATCTAGATATAAATAGGATATATATATATATATATATATATATAAATGAAAAATAATTGCTTATAGCAAATTTTAATAAATAAAACAGTATATACGATGTATAAATAAACACAAACTTTACGAAGAATCGAAAAAAAGTTATTAATTATACAAAGCAAGCTAGTAATTTGCATAGCCATAAATAAAAGAATTTGTTTGTTTCATAAAGGGAATAAACATTCATCTACTAGTTTCGATCTCACTGGATCTCATCAGGATAAAATGGTTTATAACCCTTATGAAACAACCAAAAACAATAAGCAGAAATAACTTCGAAAGAACTTCCATAAGATGGCAAGAGTAAAGCAAGAACGCCATCAGGTAAGTAATCACTAGTATTAAACTAGTCAAATACAGAAGTAAAATCGAAATTAAGTCGATATTTCATAGATGGCTATAACAAATACGTTTTACCTTTGGGTTGTTAGGTGTGCTAAATGCAAGAATTTTTGCAAAAATATAACACACCGTCCCTTGGCGGCGCTCGGCATAATACCCTAGAGGGGTAAAGATCAAAGCAAAATTGAAAAATAATTGTTTATAGCAAATTTTAATAAATAAAACAGTATATACGATGTATAAATAAACACAAACTTTACTAAGAATTGAAAGAAAGTTATTAATTATACAAAGCAAGCTAGTAATTTGTATAGCCATAAATGAAAGAATTTGTTTGTTTCATAAAGGGAATAAACATTCATCTACGAGTTTCGATCTCACTGGATCTCATCAGGATGAAGTGGTTTATATATATATATATATATATATATATATATATATATAACAGTAGTAAGTCAGGAAGTTCTTTCTCTGCAAATGTACAAATAGTAGAGTAAAAGAAATTCCTGCTTGTATATATTATAGTCTTCAGATACACAAGAAAACAGACGGGACACGTCCAAATAGCACCCGGGAATTCCTTTCTTTATATATGATAATCTTTAGAAAAGTAATCAAGCAAATAGGACCCATACAAGTATGCAGTTAAGAAACACTCACCCGCGCGTCCTAGTTGATGGATTGATCACACCTTCCTCTAGAACAGATAGAAACAGATGGATCCCGGACGACGCAAGCCGTGCATCTTTCCTACAAAAGAAGCGGTAACTACTCCATTAGCCAGGTGTCAATATAATGAACGGTCATGTCCACCGGAGGAAGCTGCAACAGGTACGATTAAAATTAAATCATTTACGAAAAAAGGTGCATTTTTAAAACTGAAAGCAGTTACCACACAACGGTGTGCACAAAATTTCTGTAGATAACGAAATAGGTAACGCCAAGTATTCTTTGTGGTATTGCTGCAGAAAGAATAAATGGAACTCGTTTTATAGCAAGAACTAAATTCAATCCCAAAGTTATCAAATACACAGGTGTTGACAGAAGCTCGAAACAGACTTTATCAGATAAGTGTGATCTATTATTTTAAAGAGTTTTTAGGATTGGCTGTTATAAGAATTTAATTATACTCTATAGTAATAGGTATCAAGCCAATAAATACTTAAAATAAGGTACCGATTATTTGAATTATAGAGGAACTTTCCATTTCGCAGCAAATAGGTTTAAATGGAATTGTAGTAAAGCGTACTTATTGTCGTAATGTTTCATATACAGGGTAGTGTATGAGTATCAAAAGCAGAATCTATGCCAATGAATAATTAAATAAAAGGGCGTAAGGTTTAGTACACCGCTGAAAGGTGGACGTAACAACTTTTGCAATCAAAAGATGTCTTTGTTGCACTTCCTCTGTTGAATCTGCACTGTTGGATATTTCAAACTCATTGTTAATATTATCCTAAAGTAGAGATTTTTCGTAACCTATTTTGCAGTAGCGTCATTTGTTCGTTAATATTTAAATTGGATCGTTGAATGTTATGAGCACTAGATCCTAATGTTGATATTTTTTCCTTCATTTTGTGTATATTACTAACAAATGTGGCAATTTCATTAGCTCTATGTGCTTTTTATACTAGGAATTGGTTGTGCTCTTTTTCTTTGAAATGTTTACACAGCTAAGATTATTTTTTATGTCCTGGCATAAAAATAAAGGCTTCGGTTTTTGGAAAATACGCCATAGTATTTTTCACCGTCTTGAACAGGATTGACGTGTTTCATCTGTGAACTACAAAACTTTTCTAAATTTAGAATATCCTCATCAGAGAGTTGCCTAAGAGATAGAGCATTGTTATATCCACTAAAATTTAGTAAATTGATTGTATGGCTTGGAATAACGACATTTAGATCCTTTTAAGGAGTAGTCCAAAAAGGAATTGATATCGATGTTGATGATGGATTATCCTCAGGATTATTGATTATTATTCCATTTCTACACAAATGCGGAAAGCTACAGCGCGGGCTACGGAACAGAAATCTTTGTAAATGTTAAACATTACCTGTTGCAAATCAAGAGACAAATCTGCACGATGCTGAAATCAAGTATGTCTGCGTCAAGCTACGTAAGCACTATCCGAGCATGAGCACAATATAACTGTATAAAATTCTGTAGCAATTTTCCTATAAACACCATTTCTTTTGATTCGAACGCTGCTAAACTAATCGAGAACTAATTCTGCATTAGGCATTACTGATCGAGCGTACCGTAAAATAAAACTATACAAAATGATCCGAAAGCCTTACCCCTTCCTCTCGCCGCCACCCATACTATAAACGAATTCACTATAGCCTAAACAATCTGAGTTTATATCGAGTACATTAGGTTTCTTTAACGGATCTTTTTATCATGCTGAAAACGGATAGCTTTTACGCGACATAATTGCTATACCAGTACTGCAATGTTCAAAAGAGTACCCTAATTTTGTAGTTTCAGAATTTACGAACTGACAGACATTAAATAAGGATTGATTAGGAATGACTGAAGTTTGATTAGGATTGACCTAAGATTGAGTGGGATTGATTTAAGATTTAATGAAATTGACTGAGATAGAATAGTAATTACTAGGAATGACTAAGATTTAGTGGGATTGACTTAAGATTGAGTTTAACTTTGTACACCGGGTTGACTGAGTTGTCAACCCCTCGTTCACTACTGTGTCGAGAATTTGTTGTTTAACGTGAACAGTTCTTACTCTTCTAGGACGGCCAGCGTCTACATTTCTTTTTCGCAGACATTCGTTTTTACTAAGTCGTCGTTCAGTACTTAAAAAAGTTTAGGCGTTGGGGATACTTCTATTTGGAAACTTTTCTTTAACGTCTTACAGCTGCAGCCACATTTTCCGAACATTCTCTTCACATCAAAAGTATGTTCGTGAACTCAGAATATGAATAGTTTGTCATATTGTTACATGTCGAAAATCGGTATGTAAACATTTCTGATATTAGTTTAAATTTGTAAAGGAATTTGCGCCAATAATTTAAAAGACTTGTGCGTGCATTTCCGTCACTTTAGATAGTTGTATCGGCGCCCGGGATTGCGCAGACGCGGAGTGGGCAAGTAAGTGGTGATTTCCGTCACGTCAGGGACTAATGAACTAAACGTCAAACAGTGAGGTTGTTTTGTGTGCCTTTTTGTCTTCCCTTTTAGGTAAGGTAGGTTCCCTTGTCGTATCTCTGCCCTGTATCGTTCCTCTTACCTGTATCCTGTCATACCTCTACACAGAAGAGAGAAGACAATCGAATTTGATTTCGTCGAGGGGACAAAGGACGACCCACGCCCACAACGCTCCACCAACGCGGAGAGCCTGACGGGAGAATAGCTGCAATGCCGTTACGAGTACTACATTTTACGTGAGTACCCTTATCTTTTCTCTTTGTATGCGATAATAATTTGTGGCCTAATAATGACGTTATTACGCATTATTAGTCAAATATTTATTGTGTTACCAACTGTCGTAGTGGCTCTTATAAATTACACCCGGGACTTTAACAGTATGCATTAGAGTAGAGAACCCGAGTATAACTATATTCAGAACAAAAATGTGAAACGTTTTACAAAAACGGCGTGTTTAACCAATTTCACTTTTGAATATGCCACAAATGCTATTAAAACAGTTCAATTGTTTTTAGACGTGACTTATATTTCATAGACGTGACTTAGATTTCATAGAAAACTTGTTATTAAAGTGTCGTTGTTAAAACAAGCTTCTATTTTTAAGTCTACTAAACTTGTTAGGGATACATAAAATGCATATTTACTTTTGCTTTAAATTACTCGAAAACAGTAACATTTATTGAAATGTAGAAGTATAGGGGTTTTTCGGTAGAATAGTTAATAGGTTCATGTTTTTAAAAAAATTGTTGAAATTATTGCAATTTAAAAAAACTTGATAATTCGCCTCGCACCACCTAAAACTGTCCCTTAATCATACGCGATGGAATAAGTGGTAGCATACATTTAATTATTCTAATGTCATATACGCATCCCGAAAATATAAATCCGTTTTCAAAAGCGTCTGGTAAATATTAAAAAAAAAATTTTTTATTTCACCCCGTTACAGGGTTGTATCTCTCTTATTATTGAATTTTGAAAAAAAGGTTGTAGAAAGAGATTCGCTTACTTTTAAACGTTCTGCCAACTCTAGCGATTACGGTATATATATATATATATATATATATATATTATTGCAGTGGTTCTTAATCAGTATGAATCATGCCTCACGAATTGGGTGTAATAAATTGCTGTGGTTTACCTGGAAAGAAACCCTAAAAATCGTGCCCCAATGTTGGGTGTCATAAATATTGCAGTGGTTCTAAATCAGTATGAATCATGCACACGTTGGGCGCCATAAAAATTCTGCGGATTCCCTTAGGATCGGCTCACTAACTCGTGCCCCTCCCTTTGGGGTCATAAATTGCTGTGAATCACTTCTTTCGTTCGGTATCTTCTGAAGATGCTCTCCAAATTTTGAAACCCCGGCTAGCTCTGCTCACTGCGTCCTCCTAGATACTCACCCCTGCTACTCATTCTTCCAACAACCTTTGTAGTTAATAATAAAAAAATTTAAAAAAATATTTTGACAAAAAGAAACAACCCTTTTATTCTGCTAACATACAAGATTAATTCCCATAATTTCAATTTACAGTAAATATGCACGTTACAACATTTCGTACTTCTATTCAAATGGCAAACATCAATCTAAAATCCCGATAAATTTTTATGTACCTCAACATTTTATATTTTATTAAAAGTAGATGGGCCTATCCTCTACCCTTACTTTACTTCTTCGGTCTATGTTGAGCTCAGTATAAACCTTGTTATTTCCTGTGCATAAAATTTTACATTTCCAAATTATACCAAAGACCCGTTTACTTCTTACATTGATAACATATTATTCACGTATTTACATCCTCAGATTATAAATAGAAAATTGTCCTTTACATGTGTCCATAAAATTAAATTTGACGTTTATAAAAATTTCACCACAAAAATAATAACCAAATCACTCATAAATCAAAATAACTACGCACCAGCACAACAGTTTCAATAACAAAAATCGTTACCTGGATTGTTCTTTCCGATTACCACCTCCATAGATGAACCACCTCCATGGATAACTTTTCAGGTTGCTAGGACCTGCATTGCTTCATGTTACTCGTTCATCCAAGTCATTACCAAACTGAAGTCGCCTTCCGTCCTACTGCACGTACAATAACCAAATTAGACCTTTTCGTCTAGTTAATGTGCTACCAGCACCCTCGTTCAAAATATAAATGCTTCTACTTACGTAGCATCCAGCTTTTAATTATTATGATTTATTTTAATTCAGCCCATAATAACTTTGCACCCACTTGTGCGTTATAAACACCTGTAATAACTTTCGGCAGACTGCACTGTACGCGGTATAAAAAGCTAGGATGTTCTACAAATTCTCATCGAGAAGTAAGATGATAAAAGCAAAATATAGAAGCAAAAAATCAGAGAGAGCCAATCTAACTTCAACCTTCCTTAAATATTCTAAACCCGACTTAGTTCGCACGTATTTTCATTACCCATTCTTTGAAAACTTTCAAACTGCCACTCAATTCTAAAAATTTCCCGTACAAACATGTAACGAACTGTCAAAACTGAGAAATCGTCCACTCCACGTCGTTCTTACCACGAAAAACTACGTACATTTTCTAACCGTTTAAATTTACCGTGAATTTTGTCCTCTCTTATTCTCCCAAACAAATCCAATGCACGCCCCTTATATGCGCGTCTATATCGTTATTGCAGTCCTGCTTTTATAACAACTTTTCCTGTCTTTGTCTTTCTTATTGTCCCACTATTACCGTGTTGTCTACGGCTAAAGCTCCCTTCCTATTTGAAAAATCGATATTGTGTAACACAAACCTGTTGCATCTGCGCCCTTCGATTAGCCTCTACAAATATACTTGTTTACCACGCGCTTGAAAGACGTTTGTCATATGCCCATCTGTTATTTTCATCTCACTTTGTTTCGTTCTAAAGATCCTCTGTCTCCTAGTCCTATCGATCAGTTTTAAAATAGTCGTCTGTTCTTATAAACCTTGAGTTTGTCCGTTAGCATAATACTCTGAATTGTTGTTTTCAACGTTTCTAGTCGTAATAGGAATTATTTATTTACCCCAGGTTTTATTCCTTGAAAACCTAGACTGCTTTAACTTGTTTATACTTTCCTACTTTGTAGCTTTTTTACGAATGTTTTAATTTATAATTTTTAAATAAATGTACGTCGTTTAACTTGACGTATACAAATTAAACTTACATTATAATGTGTAGTTTTGTAAACCCAAATTGAAGTTTTTCAAATAAATTATTGATTTTTACGTACAGGGTGATTAAATAAATAAACGCTTGTCCTACTTACCCATGTTTACACTTACCCGTACACAGTGATATATATATATATATATACAGTGTGTCCAAATTTCGAGTCTCTACATTGTGATTTCAGTTATTATAAGAGATAGAAATTGGGTTAAATGGGGAAAGATTTGGAGGAATCCAGGCCAGTTTTGTATCCGTTTACAAAATTGGTGTAGGTTGTCTGGTTTTGGAGATATTCGAAGAAAACTAAAAATGGCGGATTTTGTTTTTTGATAATAAAACATGAATCATAAGTCGCACCATCACAAGACTTGCACATTATTAAGACACTTTTCTAAAAGGAGTATTTTAGCATAAACAGAATCATTCGACTGTCTTTTGTTTTCGAGGAAACGCCCACAACTTTTGTTTTTCTTATGGCCGCCATTTTGAATATTAAGTGAATATTATGCGCCTTAAAATTACCTTTTCAAAAATATGCCACATGTCTATAAAAAAATGCAAAACTATCCTAAATTTTAAAAATAACTAAATTTGCATGTTCTTTAACGTTTGGTAATCCCAACAGGGCAAAAATTTTATTTCTACTTTATGAAAAGTACAATACACATTTTATAATGTACACAAACAGCATTTGTCACAAATTATTAATTATGGTGGTACTAGAGTTAAAATGATATCGTTTTATAATAGTAGGCGGTGGTATGTGACAAAACCAAACAATTGAATTACAGTTATGTGTCAAACAAATTCTAAAATTTAGATAAACTTGTGTGTGTTGTAAGTTTTGGTGCCGGTGGTGCTCCATTTTTAATTTAAAAAATGGCACATGTCTACAAGTTTTCGAATGAGGAAAAGTTTGATATGCTAAATACTTATTTACAATCGTTTCGGAACGCTGATACGGCATCCGCCAGATATTTGAAATTGTATCCAGAAAGACGACAACCGCATAAAACATACTTCAGAAAAATTGTAATGAATTTACTGAATTATGGTGCTTTTGAACAGACTAGGGAACAATACGACTTAAACAATAGGGAACGTGTTCTAAGCATTACTGAGGCGGTAACACGAAATCCATCCACATCCGTAAGATCTGTAAGCCGTGAACTTAATATTCCAAAATCAACTGTTCATAATATTTTAAAAAAGGAAAAGTTTCATCCTTATAAACCTACTATTGTCCAAGGCCTCAAAAGAGAAGATTTCGCCAAACGAATGCGTTTTTGTAATTGGTACATCCAAAAATGCGAGGAAGAACCGCACTTTCCAGAATTGATAATATGGACAGACGAAACCCGGTTTACCAATTGCGGGGTGTTCAATAAATATAACACGCATCACTGGAGCACTGAAAATCATCATCTGACGGCGCAACGCAAATTTCAAACGAGATATGGATTTAACGTTTGGTGTGGTATCATAGGTAGTTAATTATGATATAAATATTTTAGTAAATTAACCAATGTAATTAATACTTTTATAGGTAATAATTTGATTGGACCCTTTTATTTTGTCAATAACCTCAATGGCGCCAGATATACGGAATTGTTAAGAGACCAAATAATTCCGGCTATTAGAGGACTTGTACCAAATGATGATGATTTTCGAAAACTATGGTTTCAGCAAGATGGTTGTCCAGCTCACAATTCCCGAGAAGTTAGCGCCTTTTTAGCTGAACATTTTGGCCAAAATATTATATGCAATAGTGGACCAATTATGTGGCCGGCAAGATCACCACATCTTACACCACTTGATTTTTATTTATGGGGTTTTGCTAAAAATGAGGTATATGAGTTTGAACCGCCTCATAATATAAACGAACTGCAGGAAAGAGTCCGTGACATTCTTAACTCTATAAATAGGCGCACGTTAAGCAGAGTTGTACGGAAAGTTTTAATTAATTGTCGAATGTGCCGTGATGCACACGGACAGCATTTTCAGCATCTACGGGAAGGGATTTATATGATAGTTTGCTGTTTCGGTCACATTTAATTTTGTTCCCTAAATTAGATAAGATAGGCTACAGTTTTATGTTTAAGTTAATTTTAAGATTTATATCCAATACTTTACGAGTTCTACTAAACAAAATGTATGTGGTACTACTACTACTACTACTGTTTGGAATGTAGAAATCAAATTTTTGCCCTGTTGGGATTACCAAACGTTAAAGAACATACAAATTTAGTTATTTTTAAAATTTAGGATAGTTTTGCATTTTTTTTATAGACATGTGGCATATTTTTGAAAAGATAATTTTAAGGCGCATAATATTCACTTAATATTCAAAATGGCGGCCATAAGAAAAACAAAAGTTGTGGGCGTTTCCTCGAAAACAAAAAACAGTCGAATGATTCTGTTTATGCTAAAATACTCCTTTTAGAAAAGTGTCTTAATAATGTGCAAGTCTTGTGATGGTGCTACTTATGATTCATGTTTTATTATCAAAAAATAAAATCCGCCATTTTTAGTTGTCTTCGAATATCTGCAAAACCAGACAACTTACACCAATTTTGTAAACGGATACAAAACTGGCCTGGATTCCTCCAAATCTTTCCCCATTTAACCCAATTTCTATCTCTTATAATAACTGAAATCACAATGTAGAGACTCGAAATTTGGACACACTGTATATATATATATATATATATATATATCTGGACCACCTTGTATATAAGCAATACAACTGGCGCCGTTTGTACCTACTTCACACCCAAATCTTTCATTAATATATCGATGAAGAGATTTTAGAGATCACAAATAGAAAACTCTTGTTAGAGGTTTTCAAGAACCATAGTCAGTGTTCTCTAAATTTCAGAATAACACGTTTTTTTCCATGAAAACTTTAAAAATTCGTACACTAATACTCGCAGTTTACTATTTGGTACTTCTAATAAAAGTGAAAATAAAACCGATTCATAATGAAATTTGTAAAAACTGCAATTTTCATAACTCTATTAAATCGAGAGGTGCAAAAAAAAGATTAACAAGCTGCTCAACGCGGGTATTCCAATCAATTCTAAGCGTATTTTCATTGAATCGCTGAAAACGTCTAAATATAAAAGTTTTTCCGCCAGACGGCTAATTGAAAAACAATTATTTATTTAGCCCCTACGACTGGATTCGAATAGTAGTCGTGACCGCTGATTGGTAAACCGCCTCATCCATTATTGCTAATGACACTCTTAGGAACCGCCAGTCAAGACAATTACTTGAAATAATCAAGGAATTTTTAATTATTGTTAGCTTGATGCAGTTAAAAACGAAAAGTAGGTACTCGCACCCTCTTTTCTTTAGTCTTTTAAGAGTGATTGTAGTTTTAAATTGCTTCTGACGTTTTCAAAAGAATTAAAGAAGTAATTAGCGGTATTTTTCGCTTTGGCGATCATAATGGAACTTTCAGTTTAAGGGTAATTTAATCTGAATTCAGCTAAGCAATCGTAATCGTTTTCACAACTATAAAAGATTAACCGAACCGAATTAGGAAGAATATTAGCGTGTATTCTTATCTTATCATTTCTATTGTAGTTATCGAAAATTTGAGCAAAGAAACCTACATTCATTACGTTATATGCTGATATATTTACGACGCCATGCTAAAACCGTGCGTGACAAAGGAGGATAATGAAAGCAAAGCAAACTGTTATGATTAATGTATACACTTCATTTTATGAAACAATTTCGTATTACGTCGCTTGGGGGTTGATGGGAGGCCACACAAGGTGGCCTTATAATGAAGTGGCCATCATTGTAGCGCGTGTCCAACCACCCCTAGTTCCCACTTTGTGATTCACAACGTGGCACATTTACACACTTGCAAGAAAAAGTGGTTATGTATATAGATGATAAAGCATTACTCAAATATAGAGGATAAATTATATAAGAGTGACACGTCTCCGAGTTTCTAAAAAACTTCAGAACGCTGTAGTCTATTGTTTTCATAAAACCTTGTATATGATTCGAAATTTAAAACTCTAAACTGCCGAAAAACAATTTTCTGTATTAGGTACTACATACCTTTAAACTTTATTGTAGACAACAGCTTAGGATAATTGCACGGTCCGAGGTGAAAGATAGATAGTTACAACAAAAGCAATTCCTTACAATAACCTACATGTGGTCGAAAAATTATAATACCTACCCCTAAATAGAACATATGGCGTTTAATAAGATGATTATATTCTCTTTCGGTAAAAAAGCGTTTACTTTACCGAATAATATAAGATTACTCTGACAAGCACAACATGCTACTACTAAGATAAATGCATCCTACGACTTAAAATATTTACCTACTTAAAGAATAAGGGTACAGCAGGTACAACAGAATCTGAAAAGAAAATTATCAGCTATTCTACAAATATAAAAGAAGGTAAACGGGTTCGACCGAACGACAACTGAATAAACATTGCGTTTAAAGCTTATTTACTATTACAAAGTATAATACTCAAATACCTATTTCAACACATAGATGCAAGTATATATTTTTGCCATGTTTAATGTTTGACTAATTTGTCATTATGCTTAACCCTGTTAGGCCGTTTCTGGTACGCAATGGTGTTTAGTTGAATTTATAACAATTTACCTAATTAAACCACAGTTACTAATAGTTAAAATTCTCAGACAATTATTGTTTACCTGGTATTGTTAACATCGGTAAAGGTTGAATTGAACTGCTTTTTTTCATAGCCTTTTGCGAATGCCTTTCATTTTTGATAAATGGTGCACGATTTAATTTACTGTGTTAATTTAGGGTAAACTATATTACGTGTTAAGTAAATTAACCCCTATCATGCCTTTTATTTATTGGATATCCAGTTTCCATTTTCTTATATTCAATAAATCTATTCTTTTTTGTATTAAACGTAAAAGTAATTTCCTTTGTTTCTTGGATCTAAATTTAAGTACGTTATAAATTATCAATTACATTGTAGGTTTAGAATGATCTAATAAGTGTAAATACGCTAAATTGGTCACGGGATTATTTATCGGGCTGGGAAAAATGATGCGGAATTTCATTGCGACCGAATTACTTCTTCCAGGAGTTGCAAATTTTACATTAGTACTAGGACTCAACTAGAGCGGCAATGTTTTGGACGGAGTGCCGTTTATTGTGAGTTTCTAGATTTAGTGATATAACTATCGTTTCTATCTTTCTTTAGCTTACCATTTAAAAACACTACTAGATTCATGTGACAAATATCTGATAAGAACTCGAATTACGGTGTCCTGAAAATTCGACTCGGTCGCTGAAGATTGAAAGTGTAAGTAAAAACCTGTTAATAGCTTGACAAAGGTTTGAATGCCTAAATCATACAATTTATTACGTAAGGGTAAAGCGGTATATAACGTGTAGTAGTTGACACCCAAACCGGAGTATAGCAATGGGCGCCTTCTATGATGCGATATCGGTTATTAATTTAAAGATTTCAAAAGCTGTTTTTTTTCTCTGTATTAATAGAAAAAAAAAAACTAAACGATCCTTACCGATTGCAAGTACTTTTAGCTTTTCTGTCAATGCCTGTTTCTCGCTGGTATTCAAAATATAATATAATCTAAAAACTAGTGATGGATTCGAACCGAACCGAACCGAACCTTGCCTTAGGTTCGGTTCGGTTCGAAAACTTTTTAGTCCGGTTCGGTTCGAGGTTCGGTTCGAAAAAATATATTCCGGTTCGGTTCGGTTCGGTTCAAAAAAAACGAACCGAACCTCGAACCAAACCGAACCGGTTCGACATTTTGATATTTTAAACAACTAGTGCGTTCAACTACAACAATTTAAATGTTTAATGTAGTTTTTGTATTTAGTAGTTACTACTTTCAAACCCAATATTAATTACGAATTAAATTGTTTCGTTTATTCTGAAAGCTTCTGTAGTCTCTAGACCGTGACGTCGGCTTGTATATGTGTAAGATAGTTTTGCGACACGATTTCTGTTCATTAAATAAAATAAGCTTGTTTTAAAACCATTTCGAGTTTCTTTAGTATCTAATACTAGTTATAAACAAGCAACAATTTGAAATAAGGAGCATTAAACAAATCGAACTAATCTAGAATTTTTTTATCTACAAGCGTGCCTCCATGACAAAATTTATTACCCATTACATTTTTTACCTATTGGCTTAAAACTCGATGACCATATACATTAAGAAATCGTTCTATTTCTTATATGCTTGCGACTAGAGATTTTTAAAATGCGCATTTGGGAGAAATTAAGATTAACATATTCTTAGTGAAAATTAAATTTTTAAACTAAATTTTTATTTAAAAAATCGAACCTTTCGAACCGAACCTTGAGCTAGGTTCGGTTCGGTTCGAAAAATTTGCCGGTTCGGTTCGAGGTTCGGTTCGAAAGTAAAATGTCCGGTTCGGTTCGGTTCGGTTCGAAAAATCGAACCGAACCTCGAACCGAACCTCGAACCTGTTCGGTTCGTGTCCATCCCTACTAAAAACATTAGCTTTACATCGGACCGCAAAATATCGGTCAATTTTATAATAACTCCGTTCATTATTATAAAATAACAGCGAAAACTTTATCTCCTCGTACCTAGATAACGTACTTAAAGTCAAACCTCGCGTGTAAGCTTTACTAAAGTAATGACTTGGAATTATGTTTATTGTTACAAATACTTCTAAGTTTATCTATATATTAAGCCTTACAAGATATGTACCCAATAACGCTTCCAGATCGCATATTTTACACATAACTTGCTACGAATTTCTTATTGAACATTATTGCACCAGCCCTGCACTGGGTGCCAGTGAAACGAATAATGTTTTTTTGAAGCACCTGCCCTACGTTTATAGAAAGCCAGTCAAGCGAATCTTTCCTACATACAACTGGTCTCACGTTATGAGCAAGTGTAACGAAGTCTTCCGACATAACTAGGGGTCTATTCCTCGGGTAGAGCTATGAGAAATGGGGGGGTAAGTCGAATTCTGATTGTATACTGAATCTAATCTAAAACAAATAGGGCGCCACCATGTCCAGACTTAATTAGGGTAATTGCGTAGTATAATTCTAGGGGCGGACGTGGAAACCCAAAGAAAAAATATCGCCTTCGATGACAGGGACCCGTCTTAACTGAATAAGACGCTGCTCCTGAAAGAAATGGTAATAATTAATTTAATAGAAGGGTGGAACACTATTTGTGTGCCACAAACATATCTAAAGAAACATCAAAATAAATAACTCCTATATAAGTTGTCATTAAAATTCTACTCATACGGAAATTAGTTTCTTGTCGTTAGTTTTGACCATCTTTGATCAAAATAAAAAAGCTTTAATTTTGAACTACTAATTTACTCAAAAGATTCTCTTTTAAAACAAAATTCAATACTACAAGGTTTCATAAATAATTACCTGAGGTCAAGTATTTTAAATAAAGTTTCATCAAAATAATTTCTCAGCAAACATTTTAAAAGTTAGTGTTTACATGTTACCAAGAAAAGCCGACTCTAGCAGATCTGTCGAGAGGGTTACAAAATAAAGCATATTAAATCACTTTTCTTAATCTTAATTAATTGTTTCAGTTTTAGTTCTCATAAAGAAAGATTGTAAAATATTCTTATAAGTTCAACTTATGCAAGCATTATTCAAAGCATATGTTATTTGAGCACAGGTGTCAGCATTAAACTGCAAGCAAACAAGTGACGTAACAAAACATCTGTCGTTGTTACCAACAGAACAAAATGAACCACGTGTATGGTTTCTCAAACCATTATAAATGCTGAATTATAATTTTAACACTGAAAATTCAGTCCAACAAACAATCTAAAATTTATATTATTCGTGCTTGTATGCACTACACAAAACAACGTGATTCTAATTTAGAACACGAGCAAAATTCCTAAAGCTATCTACGAACCAGAACTGTATTAATTGGATGTTAACAAGTGTTGCAAAATCAAACTTAATCGCCAAACTTCCATCAGGTTTGTGGTAATATGCTCTTCTACCAATTATTCAATTACTAAATTACCAAAGCCGCTTCTTACGAAACGCAATACAAAGTCGTTCTCCATCAGTAGTTGGAATTGTGGTTACTATAGTTGGTTTTATGGTGGTGGAATACGCGCTAAACAAAATACCTTAATTAAACAAAGTAAATATTCATTATAGGATACCAACCGCTATTTAAAGATGGATCTCTAATCGTCGAAATGTAACCGCAAGTTCGCGGCCTGCCTCCAATTGTACCTGGTCATTTCACAAGCTTGCAGGACCGACTCTCTTATCACCTCGCACGAGCGACGACGTAACCCCCAGCAGAGGCCTTCAAGCAACACGCGCCTGCGAAACGTTTTATACATAGAAAACAATATGTAGATACGACCTTAGCGTATTACTAAACTCGTTGCTTGTACTTTACTAATAATTTGAATAAAAGCGCTTTATGACTTTGCTTTTTATGATTGGATTTAGTAACTGCGAAATAAACTTGTTACAAACTAGAAATAATTTAATTTCTCAATTAGACCTGTATAAGGTGATTTATTTTTAAATATTTTAGAGTTTTTTTGAATGATTTGAACTTATCTCTAATTTGCCGTTGCCGACTAAAAAATTTTTTTGCACTAAATCTTTGTCACTTATTAAATTTCTCTACGGCAGAATTTCGAATTTCATAATCAGTCATCAAATATTTATATTAAAGTGATTTTTACTTATTTATTTAATAACTCGACCCTTAATAATTGTTCTCTTCTCGTTTGAATGCTAAACATTTTTTATTTAAATAGGTTTGTGAAAATATTTCATTATGTAACATTTTGTCCATTTATTTATTAAATTAACTAAGCTTTTGATAATTTGTATTTACCAATTTGCAAATAAAAACTCGTAAATTAACTTCCTTACAGATCTTTTTAGTAAATTAAATTTAAACCTTTAAAATGAATTATTTACACTTAAATACAAATTAGTATGTTTTTGAGTCTATTTTACGCAATATTATGCATGCAAAAACACAAAATAGGCGTAGATTGCAACGATTCTCACTCAGAAAAAATTCCACGAATTGCTCGTACCATAAATACACATTTTTACTATAATATTGAAGAACTTTTGATGACATTAAAGCTATTGTATATTTTGCCGATTATTCGAAAATAAAGACTCTGTATAGGATTGAATTCCTTTCGACGCTCAGCCTGTATGTATAGGGAGATAAGGCACCAGGTAGTAACGTGTTTTCTTTCACAGGTAGTTCCCAGCGACAAAATACCTCCTGCAACCAAGCGCAAGTAAGAAATTAAATGACGACATCCACGAAGTATGTTGCGTGAGAAACCCCTGCCTGGTAGTATCCAAACAATATCTTTTCAAATTGTTAAGTATATCTGCAACCTACATGGCAGCATTGTGTTGTTACATGTATGGCAGGTGGCCTATCTCCTGTATAAAGCCATAGAGATCTACTGTTTCGAATACTACTACCGGAAACAGATAAGCAGGTGGAAAATTTTCACTGCATGCATTCTGAACCCGTGAACACCTGTGTGATATCGGAATATAGTATTTTGTAGTAAAAGTATTGATAACCAACATTCTAAAGCAAACTCGTTAAACGTATTTATTTAGAGATGCAAGTGTTTGACAAACAACACGTTCTAAGCTTATTTCAACGAATCTATAATACGAGAATTCTTAACTCTTGCAAACCAAAGCAAATTAACATAGGATATATTGCTAATATTTAACGTTGTAACTATACATTTAATAAGATTCTATAGGATGCTTAAATAAATATTCATTTCAATTCAAAAGGTAGTTGATACTTGTTAATAAATACTTAAATGACTCGAAATAACATAGGGAATGCGAAGTCGTATAAGTTAAAAATTTTATGAGGCATTTCTTAATACGAAGTAAGAACGAAGAAGTTAGAACTAAATATTTATGTAAAGGGTGCAGAAGTAAATCGATTGCGGAAATATAATGTAACAACTTCTTTAGAAAATGCCATGAATACATTTCCTGAACTATCTACTACGGAGCGAAATTTTGACTGCTATGCGAAAACATTTAAATAACGTCAAATCCCTTATTGCCCGCTATCAAGAAGCATTTATACGTCGCAATTGATAAAATTATTAAGTCTGGTGTTATCTCCCTGAGTTCTTCTCCGTGAAGCAGTCCTATTTTGATAGTATGAAGAAAATAGTATCGTGTCTGTTTTGATAGTCGTAAATTAAATTCTGTTACAAATCCTGATAGCTACCCTCTACCACGTACCGCTTACGTAGCGCTAAATGCATATCCCCAATAGATTTTAACCAAGGGTCTAGAACAATGCTCTTGTCAAAATAATGTCTTTTGCCTACTTGGGATAGGTTTGTATGAATTTCGCTTTCTACCGTTTGGTTTATCTAACGCCTCTTCACTTGAACGTACATTGGACGAGACATTAGGTTGGAACGTGCTTTCGTTTATCTCGATGATGTTCTAGTAATATCTAATATACCTTCGAAATACATATCCGAACTTTAGATGAAATAGTAGATTGCTTAGATAATATCTGGTTTGAAAGTAAATTTGGATAAATGTAATTTTTGCTGTTCTTTCTTTTCTTTCCTAAGATATAATGAGGACGAAAATGGATTACGAGCTGGGCCAAACAAAGTAAATCCTATTACAAATCTAAAAACGCCTGATAACATTACTGATTAAACGCTCACTAGAAATGATATCTTATTAATCTATCTATCTAGCAAACCTATCTACCATATCTGCTTCAAGTACCGCTTTAATTAAAAATAAAAAGAAAAGCCTGTTTGCTGATTGGAGTTTCTCCGCACAAAACGCTTTGGAAGAAATAAATTTTTTAATTACTTCTGTCCCTAATCTAATTTTACCAAATTTCGATGTAACTTTCTCTATTCAAACTGACGCTCCACTTACTGGCTTAGGTGCTATTTTTTTTTCAAGAAAAATATGGTTTATAACATCCCATTGCTTATGCTTGTTGCACTTTAACTACCGCTGAACAAAAGTATTCTGCTACCGAATGAAAGTTTTTGAAGTAATTTTCGGCATTGAAAAATTTGAAAAAACGGGCTATTTCTTTTGCCTTGGAATAACACGTTTGCAAAAAGGATCATGTTCTATATGATGCAGCTAAAAATTGTCAGCCAAATTCACTTTAAAATTTACCTTGTATAACATAACACGAGGTTGTTAGTCCACTTATCTATAAATTAGAAGTTCTCGATGGTAAACCACAAGGAAAATGGGATATAAAGATATAAATCTTTTGGCGGTAGCACTCCTTTAAAATAATTAATACTTTTATCTACCTTCTTGAATATGTACTGTAGTATAAAATGTTTTATACCTTATAATGTCTTGCGTAGTTACTCATTTTTCTCCTTGTTTTACATTGAAAACCAATTCCACCTTTCTTATTTGAATGGTTAAAACACTTTAGTTTTTGTAAATTTATTTATTCTTTTAATAATTTCATTTTAAATTTTCCGTCTTATTGCGTTCATTTTTCATTTGCACAATGCCGTTTTAATTTTTTATTTTTGTTTCTTTTAGTTTTTTAGATATTCAATGTATTATTAATAGTGTATCTAATATTTTCTCGGTTACTATTTTCACTACTCACCCATCTCCACCCCCTCCTTCCATTTACGATGTATGTATCTTTCGCATGAGTAACGCAATAATCCTCTAAGACTTCTCGAAGCTGATGTTAAATTGATGCTTTTCGTTTTCATTTTGGTGGTTTCATTTATTGTCCTCTCTACCTCCCCCCCCCCCATTTATCTGTAACCTGGAAATTTTATTGCATTTTCCTTCTTTTGTCTAACATATGGGTGAAACGTTGTCGCTATTTATACCTGTGGTGGGTGGAGTATGCTTATTTTTGAGAATAGCAGGACGTGGTTTTGTTTTTGTTTTCTTTTTACTAGGCAGTGGCTAATTCAGACTGTCTGTTTTTTTTACGTGGGGGTATTTTTCTCTCTTACTCTCTATCTGTCAGAAAATTGAGCTTTTTACATCCTATTGTTTTCTTTTCCGACTTATTTCCCTCCGACAAGCTTGTGTTAAATCTCTTGCATAAGAGTAGGGCTTCTACATCCAGATTACTGACCCCGTTTTAGTGAGTTGAATAATTTTTTCTATCCACCTCGTTCAGTATCTTATCCTTAATGCGAGTACTTTTTCTTCTCTTTTAATACCTTTTTGAAGACTATTATCTTAATGTATACTCTGCAAAACAAAGGAGTGAACAATATATAACTAGTTATAGCCTTTCTTGTTATTGAGCTTTTAATAGATATAATGAAACTTCCAGATTCTACACATTACCGGTTCGAACCATAATGTTGAATTCATACCGGTCAAAAAATGTCAACTTATTCTAGCATGAACGCTGTTTTAAAAGTCATCCAAAAGAAATAAGGAGGTAATTTCTTGTTAGATATATTTCTTCAGCCCACTCAGAATACGTCGAAATAAAATTGGTTTCTTAATTCATTTTTAAAAGATGAGTTAACGCACATACCTGAAATTTTATACATTTGTTAAGGAATAATTATAGCTATCTTCTAAATATTCCTTTTGTGTTATAAAGGGGTGCCACTTACAATTCTGTAAATTAATGTAAACCACAAAAGTGTAAACGAAATATTTATAACTGTAAACTTTATAGCAAATTCATGTCATTTTTTTTAAGAACGCTTTAAAATTATGAAACAGCAGTAATTTTAATTATATCCATCTCGAACATAAGAGAGCTTTTTTTATAAATTTTAGTTAATTAAATTCCACTCAATTTTACATAGTTTCAATATACATAGTTGCAGCATCAAGAACACACCCAGACAATAAGTAGGGAAAATGCACAGATATTGGATGGCACATACAATACTACAAAGTATTCACTTATATTGATGTACAGAAGGAAACACTAACGAAGCTTATCACATGATAACACAACTACTTCCGCGGGTTTCTTTCAATAAACTCAATGGGAAGACTGTACTATAATTAAAACCCACCGACAACATAGGAAGTAGAAAAGAGATTGAATGGCAATAATTACATCCAACGGAGAATAAATAATCAATTATTTGTTATCTGATAATAAGCCACATTAAATTGTAGTTATACGAAAACTTAATACGGCGGTAACTCCCAATGAAGGAGTCGGTAAGATGGAAATTAAGTTTGAAAATTAAGATTCGGAAAGTAAAAGTGAGAGAAGTTTGTTATTTAATAAAATTTTCCTGTGCGATAATAAAAACCTTTTATGCAAACAGAAATTGAGGGAAATACGTATTTTGGCTAGCTCCAGATATTATCTCTGCAGAGGGCATGAGCAAATGGGCGTGGGTCCTTACTTATTACTTCGAAGTGGAAACAACAAAAAAAAGGAATGAATGTTAATAAAGAAAAGGGCGCCACCGGTCTAAAAAAAATCTAATACAAAAAAAGCACTATAACGGAGGATGCAGAAACCCTTTAGTATAATTAGATATCGTTGCCTAAATAAGAATAAAAGCTACACCAAGCTTAGGTTATACCAGCTATAACACACGGCTAACAATCGTACCAACAAAGCTGAAATAAAATTTTATCGTTACATATAATACGAGAAGGCAATTTTGTGTCGATTTACCTAAGTTAAATATTCAAACATAAACTTATGTATAAAGGATTCCAAATTTTTCTAAGATACCATTGATAATATTGTTTTATCTATAGATCCCCTTGTACGACACTAGCTTTTGTAGACAGCTATATGTACTTTCTCCAGATTTTTTTCAAGAAAAATAAACTAAATAAAACACTTAAAGCTCCAATTAAATTTTTGTGCTTATAATTAATAATTCATGTAATGTGATATAAACGTATTTACAAGAAAAGTAATTCAATATTTAAACATATAAATCATAACTCACCAATTGATATAAAACTCAAAAGGTTTTTGTCATATGCATTCAAAAGATTCAAATTCAAAGTTCGATCATTATTAATTTGACACAAGTTATAAAAATATCCTATATCAGATCTGTTATAAGAATTTGACTTCTTGTGAAAGTTTAAGCTTTCTCTAAGTTCAAAAATAAAAAAGGTTTTATTGTATTTTATAGTAGTTCATATAACTGCAATTTTAGGAACAAGCAATTTCTTTATGATTTCGATAAAATGACCATATTTACCTGCCGTATTAAAAAAGTTCACAAAAGTGACCTGTGAGTACAATAAAATTTGACCTACATCAATTAAACGGACTAAATTAAAAACAACTGCTATTTTTGCAAAACAACATTTTTAAAACATACTGTTATTTCAACCATTTCATTTCAGTTTTATGAACACTATACGTTTTCTTAATATAAATTAATATTTGAACAGTAATTAGTTTACCATGCTCTTCAGTGCATTTTATGTTATAAACAATCTATCAAAAACCTTGCAATTGAGCGGGTAAATTCAAATATCAGCTGGTTTAAGGGCATGTACAAAGTTCTACTCACCCCTTGAACATCCAAACAAAGTAGTAATGTAACGTACCACAAACCAAAACGAACTGAAGCTTAATGAAAAATTTTATGGCAGCAAAATTCCAAGTTGCATTACTGTGATGAAATCCTAAATTCGTAAATCAACCATATTCGTTACAAAAATATATGCTTACAATCTTCTTTAATAACTTAGATTCCAATCTGGAAATTAATATTCTAAATTACCATTGGCAAGTTCTGCTTGTAGAAAACTCACATCAAGAGTTGCATTGCACCATTCTCTCTAATTGCCTATCCGCGTTTTCCAGGAAGACTCATTCCCGGCCATCTGAACTATCCCCTAGAACTTGATAAATCACTTGTCCGTTCCTCTCTTAAACATCCGACCCGCGATAAACGCAAGCGCTCATCTTGTATCGTATAGTGATGCCTATTTAACAAGCGTTGTAATAAAGACGATACTCCGCCTAATTATATGCAACACAATATGCAGGGCTTGCCAATTTGATGACCGAATCTTTTTTAAAGACAACGAACTGGATAGAAATAAATATTGCATTATAAGGAAGAAATGCAATGCGATAAAATTAACAATAAGAATTTTGTTTATTTACTTATACCGTAAATTTGATTTCGTTACAAGTTAATCTAGAACGTAAAAACGTCGTAAGGTGAGTAACTTGTAGAGTTATTAATTAAGCGTTTGTGGAGTGAAGAAATCTATTGTTTGTATTTAAGTAATGGGGAATTAAAGCGAAAGTGTTTTGTTGGACTAAAGTAGCATTGGAGGTAGTGCATATTGGTTTTAAATACAGCTTTAATTGGTAGAGTTTAGTGTTAGTAAAAGCTTAAAAAATAATATTTTGGAATGGACAATGAAATGATATTATGAAAAAAGCAAAGATGCAACTGTTCTTTTTGTTACTATTAAAGGCAATTTCAATAATTGGGATTTATAAATGTCATGTAAGTAAATATTGAAAACAAGAATACGTGGTCAGAGTGAGGTTAAGAGGTTTAGGTCTTTTAATGAAAGTATATTATGTAATATTACTTGAAATAATTTTATCTTAATAGAGCTTAGATTTCGGTTCAATTTTTGTTTGAATTTATTTAAACACTAGTAATCAGATATTTGTAAGGGATATCCAGGTACCCCAGTGATGGAATCGTATTTGGAAAGCATTTGATTTTAAAATTTTGTTTAATCATAACCGAAGAGGTAAGAGTGTTTTTAATGTATTTTCAAAAAAGGTAGGATATATCGTTATAGAGTTTAGGATATCGTATATGTTAGTTCAGAAAATGAAACAATGTAGGTACGCGTGTAACCAGTTACAGAACTGAAAACCTAATGAGGATGATAGAAACATCAAACGAGATGGCCGTGACACCATTCGATTTTGACAAAAGGGTAAGTGTTAGTGTAACTGACTTTTCTGTATTTCTATTTATTAATGTTGTTTTCATTAGTTGTATTTCAAATTTTTCTGTTTTTCATTATTTTTCCATGGGAACCTACATTCACACTACTGAAGTTAACCCTGCACCCTTATATTGCTTCGACGTGCACACCTCTACAGGGCAAATTAAAATTTATTGACTTAACAAACATCTTGCCCGTAACACGCATTCTTCCCTAGAACTAATACTTTTCACAAAACCCAAAATTTTTTATCTCTTAAATCTAAAACCTGCTTTCTATGTGTATGTTAGAATATTTACACTCTGGGTACTATAAAGCGTTAACAGGCATATTTGTATGCCATGCATGTATCTAACTAGAACATGTTTCAGAGTAACTACAAAAAACCGCCCATGTAGCAGTGCATCTCAAGAGATACATTATAAGAACCTCAAAAATACAATTTAAAACGTTTGGCATTTAATTTTGTTATTTATAAACCTACTGTAGGTCTAAACCCCTGGTAGATAGTTTTTAGTGTTGCTGATTACAGCTTTTCAAGGTGAGGGTTAAAAGTCCGTCAAAAAGGAACCTTGTCTTTTGGTTGTTGAGAAACGGTACTTCACATGGTCACGAAATATGCGATTTTTGAGATTAACAGCTTCCTATTGCTAAAAATTCTGCAAGAAATTAAATTTGGGCCGTCGGTTTTGAAATGCCCAGAAAACTTCCAAGGAAGTGCCTTTGGTTATTGCGTGACTAAAAGGTTGATTCCAAGTTGAAAATTCCACCAGGAATATAAATTTCAGAAAAACAACTTTAAGCAATCTGTGTCACGAGTAGAACTACAAAAATAAAAAGACGCGCAGAGAGTTTTTAGATAAAGCCTAGCTGTGCTTAAAAGCCGTGGGAACTAAAATTGTTTATTATAATTCTCCAATGCTCCACTCGTAAGTACTACGCATTGGTTAGGAATAACATTTTTCTACATAGGAATTTATCATTTAGCCCAGCCTTTGCCATACAAAGTAAGGTAGAGTTTTTTAATACGCGTGGCAACACTTACACACGAAACCTTGTTACGTTCCATTTCGTACTTGCAAATTTACTGCCTCCTTGATTTAAAAACCATTTCAGTTTGTACTTATTTGAATACACGGATTTAATACATTTTATTATTTCTAGTTCGGAAGTTAGGCAATCAACTTTGTTACTCCTTTATTTAATACGCAAGTCCGCATGTTGATGTTATATTTTCTGGTTTCTTATCTAAGCATGTGTTTTTGATAATCAATGATTTCCGAATGTTGATATTTTAAAGTTCAATTGAAAAACGTTTTTGGTTCTGTTGTTCCGTAGTTACTATAAGTTCGTACATAAAACATACATCATACATAAAACGAGCGTTTTAATTTAAACTATAACTGTTGATTTTTCAAGGCGATATGGCTTCTTGACTGCGAACCCAAATAGGCATTTGGAAACAAATACCTTTATACTGTTGTAAAGTGAATCCACAAAGTAGGTTACGATACCGTTAAAGTATACACGCGATTTTCCATCAAGGATCTGATATAATTCCTAAAATTGTTATAAATTATTTCATTACAAAGTCAAGGTACTGTCGTCAATTTCTTTGAAACACATGTTTCACGTTGTAATATTAATATTTTGCGTTTCATTTGGATGTAACTGTTCGCTACCATTTAAAAAGTTACCAGCGCCCTTCACAGACTGCGTGATAGAATAGCATATCAAGGTTACTAAAGCTGCTTACTTGATTCTTTATGGTACGCAGATTGCCTACAATTTAGGAATATTAAGTGTGCTGATAAGTAGACTTGAGCAGTTTTATTCTGTAGGATTCGCCCAATAATTTGGGGATTGTATTATTTGTACTACTGTAAATATTTATTTTTTTGAGCTTTAGGTTTCAGTAGTTTCTATTTATAATGAGCTTGATTTGAAAATAGTTAAAATCCTAACGATGTTCATGATACGTACGTTGATGTCGCTTGTAAATATGATTAATTATATGCTGTGCCATTTTAGTTAGTGGTTGAATACCACTTAGTCTGATATTCTACAGTACGCGGTAATATCTATGAGGTGTATAATGGAGTAGTTCTTTTATTTATAAAACACCCCTTAGCTTGATTGCTATTAGATATAATTACTATTTAATGTTTTTGCGTGTGAGAGGTTGAAGGATTCAAATATTTGTCTTTAAACCAGTAGTTTAATATAGTTTGCAATTTAAATTCGTACCAGTTACCTATTAGAGTTATATTTTACATGTGCTTTAGCGTTTATTTATTATTTCAGGTACATATGTTTTAGATGACTCGAATTAGTTTGTAGGTCCCCGTAATTCGGGCGAGTTCACTCCTTTTTACCGAGAGATTTCTTTTCTTCCGTGCCCGCTTGTCTTACGAGTAACAACCTACATTTAACTTCTCATATGAAAAGGGCAAATTTTTTTAGTAATGCTCGTCTAACAATTTTACATAGTCCATGTCGGAAATCGTACGCTGGACCTTTGGGATTAGTAGTCAAATCCTAATTAACACGTTGACTGTCGTATGTATCGCATACGTTTCACAATGGTTTTACTTATCACGCCGTGTGAATCACTGTTGCTTCATATACAGGTTTTTAGTCTAAGTCGCGTAGCTTAGGTTTGTTTCACACTGCAATGAAATGCTTATGGAGAATAAAAGTATGTGGCCTGATGAACAAATTCATGAGTTAAGCGCGAATGTTTTTTTTACCGTGGTGTATTTGAAGTGACCTATTTTTGTAGGATATATTTAATTCATTTTCAATATTTCTTCTTTGCAATATATAGGACCTTATTATTTGAAAGTGGTAGAATAGTTTTTAATATTTTTAATAGATATTTATTAAAGTATAATACACATAAGTTTTTCAAGTACAACATAAAAAATTAGACAAAAAGAGAAGCAAGAAACTCAAAATAAACCACTAAGTTCTAAGTAACTATAATAATTTCATTACAAAGAACAGTTATGTATAATGGTGAAACATGGTACACAATAAAATTTGTTGCACTGTATGCATTTCCAGCGTGATTGGGTAGCCTTAGATCCTGCATATTTCCTGTTATGTTCCTCGGCTAGCCTTTTATAACAAAGCACACATCTCCTTCTATTACTGGTACCCACTTCTTCTAAAATAGGTTTTTACTTTCAGTGGCAGAACTGGGGTGATTATCTTTTATTTGTAATAAATGTTTAGCGATATTTTCTCTAAATTGTGTTATGCTAATATTTTTGCCAGTCGTTCGTTTGTATATTATGAAAGCATTTACCAATGCAGAACCTAATAAAATTTCGATGGCAAGTTTACGGTGCCATTTTATACCCCTTCTCAAGCAGGTAGAATACGCTTTTATCTAATCTGATAAATCGATACAACTTTTACTTTTATTATAGTCAATAATTGCACCTGACTTTTTTACATCTTTTCCTTGTTTTGATGTTAGCATTGCGTTCGTATGTTCTGTTGATAACATTAGCACATAACGCTTGTCACACCATTTTATTATTGTGATTCCTGTATTACTTTCCACTTCAACTATTTTTTCTTTTTTAATTTTTTTCTTAGAAATTTTTTTTGTAATTCCCTTTCGGTTTTTTCAAAAGTTCCACCCAGATGTAATTATCTATCTAAAAGTTTGTGGGCCAACTCAATGCTCGTATAATAATTATCTACGTATATTGTACGTCCACAATCAAGCATATTTTCGCAAAAGCCCATGACAACTGATGTCGCTACACTATCCGAAGTATTTGTTTTTTCTTTGCCACAGTATATTTTGAAATCGTATGTATATCCATCATCAATGCACAATTTGAAAAATTTCACACCAAATTTATGACGCTTATCTTTTATATACTGCAGAAAAGAAAGACGGCCTAGGAAAGGAACTAAGGATTCATCAATGCAAATATTATTTGATAGCGTTATCGCATTTTGAAAATTTTTCCTTATATGGTCTATCAGAGGTTTGATCTTATAGTCTTGTAGAAACATCATTGGCTTCGTTGTTTGCAAAATGCCAATTACTCAGAAGAAGTTCGAACCTATTTCTTGACATAACATTTGTTGCTTCATTGCTGTAGAGAACATTATTCGACCAATAATTAGCCAATTATAGCATTTGTACCAATCCAATCCAACTTTGCATACCCAAAAAAATTTCATTTCACTTATATCTGTACCTTTCCAATTGCTAATTCTTGCTTTTAAAATAGTCTTTATCCCTTTTTGATGGGCATATATTTTCGTTTCCAGCACCATTTTGTTGATCAGTTCTTCATCAACAAATAAAAAAAAATCAACGTCTTCAATTGTTTCTTCTACAGCTGCCTGAGAAGTACTGGGTAGGCATACTTGTGTGTTTTCAACTATAGATTCGATTTTCTTCTTTTTTCGAGTACGAGTATCAATCTCTGTGGAAGACAAAGAACTTGATTTACTTGGATGCAAACTTTCGAATGAATATTCAAACGGTTCTTCATTAGATAAAATTTCATTAATCAGGACTTTTAATCTAAGTTGCTCTTTTTCATAATCGCCCATTTTCTAGTGTCAAAAAATGTACACTCGACCAACTACGTTTACTGGCACGATATAAATGAATAAGTAACAGAAGTATACGTCTACGATAATGCACAAAACACAAGTTTCAATTTGTTTCTGTGATTCACGTACGCTTCATTCGGCCTGTTTGTGAAAAAATGTGTTCTGGCGCCGCGTGGATCATACGTGAATCAGACCTGAAAATACTACTTCCTGAAGAAAAACAAATCGGAAAAAAATAGCATACATATATTTGGACATTTCCCAACAACTATAACAAAAAAACTAATGCGGCGTGTGAGATCCCCAAAATTTTAACCTTGCGGCAGTCAACGTGTTAATTCTCAAAGCCCTGCTCGAACACTAGAACCACGGTTTTGCGATAGCTAACTCTTACCCAGTTTTCTTTCATTCAAAGATGTTTCAAGAAAATCTACCGTGATCGGAATGGGAGAATACGTTACCTCCAAAAGATTTTGTTTAATGACCGGGTGTATTCATTCTTTCACTTGCATGATTTTCAAAGGAATTACAACAGGGTCGTTTCCGTTTCTTTCTACATTGTGCACTTCTATCCAATTGCATAGAATCGAGTCAAGTGTATTTTATGGGCTTGTTTAAATTTCACAAAATGTTTCTTTACGGTTGTTCCGTTCCTAAGCATTGAATATTCACAAATGGTCGTCATAATCTTCTAGTTGTCCCACTAACCGTAAGCTATAGACAGAACTGGTACATGCTAAAAGGCCATTTCTGAAATGTAACGTGAATAATTGTAATTTATAATCGACTGTCCTTTTAAATTTATCTCGACTAACAAACGAAAAATTCTTTAATATTCCATTTCACTTTCTCAAAATTTTTATTGATCGACAAAAGGATAATTCTTTAAATTCAATATAATTTTTCTTCGAAGAGGTTTGGAACGGTTTGTCAATATTATTTGAAAATTTATCATTCACTAAGTGGATGATAAACTGCAGTTATCGACCAGATGACGAGTAATTTGGACTATTTATAGCGTGCTTTTTGAGATATGGGCTGTTACAGTTTACGAGTTCAGTGTTAAGTGGGTGGAATACATGATAATTTATTAGTGGTAGTCAATTTATTCACTGTATCAACTAGAGTTCAATACAATGCCCCGCCTGTCTATTAGTTAAATCATCACAAAAATCTATTACAGCCGAGTATTAAATTTTAGGGAGATTGCCGTTGAAAGACATTAACCACCATTTATACCTTCAGAATTCCCCTCCAGATATTTTTGGCTTCTCATGCTTATAAAAGCGTTGAGAGAAACCACAACTGTGAAATATTTCCCTGACTACACTAAATAAAACAAACGGTTTAGTGTATAAATGACATTTGTAGACTATTAGCGGAACAAAGCGTGACTTTAATGTTTATTTTCACATTCTATTGATGAAATTGGAAGTAGATAAGCGGTTTGCTTATACTACGGAACAGCGATGTTTCAGTTTTGTTTGGCACTGTTGTATTTATTTATGAAACGTGTGTTGGTTTGAATCTGGAGCGGTACTTGCATGTCGTGTTTTCTTCTCCAACAACTAAAGCATGATTGCTGGTTGTTTTATGTGTCTCGGTGGGTGGCAGCTCTGATATTACAAATACCCGATTCACTTATTTCCTATCTGAACTCTGAACTTGCAAAACAACGTCATACTAAGAATAAAAATTGAAAAGCTTATATTGCCACTAGGCGATTCAAAAAGCGTTGGGAATAAATGTAGTAAGAGAATAAATTAAAATTTTGGAGTTAGTAATCCGGAACAAGTGAATAAGGTAAGCCGACTCTTAGTATAGTGATATATAGTTTAATTAAGCTTGTCTTCTGCGCTGTATTCATTTGTTACGGAAACAGATTGCCAACTTTGTGAATGCTCTTTAGCAATCCCACCATAACAATGGCTTATCTCTACTGGTTCTATTAACTAACAATAATTGCGTATTAAGTTAATCTTGATTTGAATTACAGCTTGACATTTACATATGTTAAAAGAAGACTTAGATTTATGACAGAGGTTTGTCTCTGAAAAGCATTTAGTGGCTTGCTGCCATTTAAAGGGACAAGAGAAAAAGCAATTTTATTTTTCAACATGTTCAAGTGCAAAAGTCCCAAAATATCAAAAACTTTAAAATAAATCTTCGTTTAAAATGAATCACTTACGGGACAAAGAATGGAGCACGTACATTAAAAAAAATTAAAATAGCAACGTCATGTTTTATATTTTAGGGTTCCGTACCTTATAAGAAGGTATAACGAAAACTTTAAAGATCACTCTCGTGTCCGTCGGTCCGTCTGTCACAGAGGTTTTTCTCGAAAGCTATGTAACGTAGGAATTTGAACTTTGGCACATATATCGACAGTCAGAAAATAGAAAAAAAGAAATTTTTAGATTAAAGTGACGGGGGTTAATTCGGTCAAGAGAAAAAAAGTTTTAATAAATATATCGTTTCAGGTATCATTTGAAAGAGGATTCTAAAAGGCTTCTGAAAATATTTTTTTTATAATTTTCGGTCCAGTAGTCTTCATGATATAGCTCAAAATGTACCAAAAATGACAACCCCCCCCCGTTTTTCTACGTTTCCGAAGCTATAATTTTGATTTTAATAGAGATAGTAGCTATTGAGTCATAGATTATCGGAAAACTGCAGGTTTTTTGACAGTGTAATAGTTGCTGGGAAAAATTTTTTTAAGCAGAGTAATAGACAACGTATTTATTAATAATGTACCAGTACAATGTGGGACAATATATTCATTTTTCAGTTATCACAATCAAATTTGGATAAGATTTAAATATACACTAAAAATAGAATTGGTTTACTGATTGTTCACTGTAGTATTAGTACGGAACCCTAATAGTTCGAGTACGACTTGCTCTTGTCTAACTTTCATAATGTTTAAATCCAAAAAAGCACGATGTAATTTCTGGAAATAATTAAACGTTTATTTAAATAAAAACTGTTTCGTAGGAAAATACGCAAAAATAAAGAATTGCACAAATACTATTAGCAGTAATCCTATAAGTACTTCAAAATAATCTGGTTGTACTTCGATAACTTGTTGCACAATTACAAAGAGTGTCAGTTTGACAGTTTAAATGATCTGGCCGAGAAGGGAAAGGATCATTTTGTCAAAGTGACACAATTTGTAATTGTGCAGGAAGTTTGAGATGTACAGAGTGTTCCGGTAGAAATGGAAATATTTTAGGACAGGTCTAGGAAGCCAAAGACGCAAAATAAGCACATATGTTCAAGTCCTACTTTCATTTGCTTCAGAAACACTTTGATTAATTGTAATTCACTACAAATTTTCGAAAACATCACCGCTCACTTCGATATACCTATTTGCGCGTTAGAAATAGAACTAGTAGCGTGTTCTCGTGAACGATGATTCGCTCGAACGAACCCTGCGGCATTAACCCTTAAATGCGCAGTCTTTTTATACATTTTTGAGAGTAGTTCATAGCTAGAGGGAGTTAATTAGAAGTGGAAATTTTTTTAAGCGATTTATTGACGCATAAAATAAACGTTGCAGGTATACAACATAACGCGTTATGATATATAATAATGACACACATTATTGTTCGGTATGAAACATTTTAAAACAATTATTGTTTTTTTTACAGTACAAGTTTAGCCCACATTTTTCACAGATAGTTTGGGAATACCCTGAACACTTGGGAAAGTTACACCTGTTTCTGTTTGTCCATACAATCCAGTGTCCTAGTTGATCCAGCCGTACATCTTTCGGTGGTGCATGCTGAGATGATTTACCCTTGTTCTCCTTTGTCATCATTTCTTCTATGCTGTTTGAAGATGGACGTCTTCTTCTCACACTGCTTAATTGTTCACCTTGACACATACATATTGCAACTTCTCTACGAAAGTCAGAACTTTTTTTTAATCAAGAGAGGGCTTTGAACTGGTTATACTTCGATATAATATCCGAGCGTTTGCTAAGGTCATACCTAGTAAATGGCAGAATATACGAATGTACCATTTTTTACTCTTTGCGAATATTTTATGTCAAGCTATGTTAGCATCCAAAAGGTCGACACGACCCATATGCTTATTACACACTTTGATTATATATGGGCAACTAATTTCTATTTTTTCCTACAAGTTGTGTCATATCAATTTATTGTACCATTGGGTTCCTCTCCACCAAATGTAGAAACTAAATTAATAATACGGTTATCTTTCCATATCAGCGAACTAATATCTACATCATTATAAGTTGCCACAAATTCGTAACTAGTTCCACGTACATCTTTATCCATATCTTTTTCGATTGGCAATGTACAATTTGTTAATGTTTCTTCTAACAGTGTCTAGGCTGAGAATGCCATTATATGCCAAATATACTAACAAATCTAAAGACGTGTAATAATTATCGAAATACAATCTATAATTACAATTCCTGGGAATAATTCTTGCTAATAGCACAAGGTTGGCGCTGACTTCCAAATCTGGTCTGAAGCTAATCTGTGAGCACTACTATGTTCTTGGGCAGCATATACCTCAAACTTATATGCAAATCCACACATTCCATAAACAACAATTAATTTGAAACCCCATTTATGAGGCTTTATTGGCAAATATTTTTTCATAGAATGGCGGATTTTAGTGGAACTGAATTGCTCATCTACAGACAAGCATGACTCAAGAGGAATTTTGGAAACATTTCGTTCAAATGATCAACGACTGGTGTAAGTTTATGAAGTCTGTTATGATTATCAGATTCTCTTGACAAATGTGCATCTCCTTTGCCGAAGGTTAAAGGCATTTGACCATCCAAATTTGGGACGATAGCCTGTAATTCAGGTAAATTACTAGCCCACTTTCGAAATTCAAATCCTGGAAAAAAGGTATTGCATTTTTTCTACGTCGGACAACTTAGAATTGTTATTGTATTAAATTTTTATATAAAACAAAAAACGTAGGCCAAAGGGTTTGGTCCCCTTTGAACGTGCTAAGGGTAGTTTTCGGAAGGTTTAACCCAGCTTCATTGTTTATTGGAGGATTAGAATTAGTAGTAGTTGTACCGGAACCTTAGATTTATGACCGAGGTTTGTTTCTGAAAAGTATTTAGTGGCTTTCTGTCATTTAAAAAGACAAAAGGAAAAGCAGTTTTATTTTTCAGTTTGTTCAAGTGCAAAAGTCCCAAAATATCAAAAAAACTTAAAATAAATCTTCGTTTGAAACGATACACTAATCGGGACAAAGAACGGAACACGTACATTAAAAAAAGTAAAATATCAACCTTTATGTTTTATTTTTATAATATTTAAATCCAAAAAAAACGTGATGTTTTTTCTGGAAATAATTGAACGTTTATTTAAATAAAAACCGTTTTGTATGAAAGTCCGCAAGAAATTAAGAATTGCACAAATACTATCAGCAGTAATCCTATAAGTACTTCAAAATAATCTGGTTATACTTCAATAACTTGTTGCATAATTAGAAAGAGTGCCAGTCTGACAGTTTAAATCATCTGGTCAAGAAGCGGAAGGATCATTTTGTCAAAGTGACACAATTTGTAATTGTGCAGGAAGTTTGAGATTTAAAGAGTGTTTCGGGTAGAAATAGAAATATTTTAGAACATGTTTAGGAAGCCAAAGATGCAAAATAGGCACGTATGTTCAAGTCCGATGTTCATTGGCTTCAGAGATATGTTGATTAATTGTAATTCACTACAAATTTTCGAAAACATCACCGCTCACTTCGATATACCTATTTGCGCGTTTATAAATAGAACTTGTAGCGTATTCTCGTGAACAATGATTCGCTCGAACGAACCCTGCGGCATTAACCCTTAAATTCGCAGTCTTTTTGATAGTTTAAAATATAATTGATAAAAATTATTTTATACATTTTTGAGAGTAGTTCATAGCTAGAGGGAGTTAATTAAAAGTGGAAATTTTTTTAAGCGATTTATTGACTCATAAAATAAACCTTGCAGGTATACAACATAGCGCGTTATGATAATATATAATAATGACATACATAACTGTTCGGTATGAAACATTTTCAAACAATTTTGTTTTTATTACAGCACAAGTTTAGACCACATTTTTCACAGGAAGTTTGGGAATACCCTGAAAATTTCGGAAACTTACATCTGTTTCTGTTTGTCCATACAATCCAGTATCCTAGTTGATCTTTTGGCGGTGTATGCTGAGATTAATGCGTATGAGACAGAAAGTAAAGGCCAACCGGCAGTTTGGGTGTTTCAGTGTGAAGCAAAGCCAACAAAAGTTGTTCGTTTTCGAAGTGCTAAGAAGCAAATGCTGACTTTTCCTTCACGAAAACCGATCCTGTGGTAACTGTGGCTTCGAAAATCAAAAGACCGTTAATTCAGCGTGGTATGCGACCATTTCTTTGCCTGAAGTTTTCGGTAAATTGAGAGAAATCAACCCAAAACGATGAATCATTTTGCATCATGACAATGCGAGCTCACACACATCACATGCAACAAACGAGTATTTGGACACACAAAAGATCGAATTGATGGGTCATCCGTCTTGCAGTCCCGATTTGGCACCCAATGACTTCTTCGTGTTTCCAGTAATTAAAGATAAACTGCGTGGACAACGATTTTCATCGCCCGAAGAAGCGGTTGAGGCCTTCAAAACGCATGTTTTAGAGCTACCATTTTCAGACTGGACAAAGTGCTTTGAAGCATGCAAAAGTGTATAGATCTTAAAGGCGATTAATTTGAAAAGCAATAAAAGTATTTTTTATCAAATTCATTTGTTTATTCTTTCTATTGTCAATACATAAATAGAGTCCCTCGTAAGCCTTCTGTTTAGTGACCCCAGCTGGAGATCTTCATCAGACAGACGGACGCCAACTTAAGGCTTAACTCCTCGCAGTACTTTGAACCTTCAATCTTCCGTATACATTACCTAGTTGTACTGAGTTTTACCTTTAATGACTGAATTTAAGGTGCTCCTGAGTTTCCAACGGAGAAGATCAAGTGAACCCCGTAGATCTGCTTTGAGCGAGTAAGCGGCTTCATATTATTAGACAATTGTCTTGCATATGCCATGGACGACTCTATCTATTTACTCCATTATTTGTATTGGTGTGCATTTGTTATCCCTATCTGCCCCAATTCGTAACCCTCGAGCTCCTGGTTGGAGGGGGGGGGGGGCTTATCAGATGCTATCTTCCAACTTATCATACTCCACACTTATTAATGTATGGATTGTGTGATAAAACAGGTCTGTCAGTTATTTCTAAAAGCCAGAAACGTTGCTTATCGCTAAAGAAAGAAGTGTTTCATTCTTGTAGAATAGTGACTTGTATTGAACGCGCGGATAGGGCGCCTGACTGTAATTCTAGATAAAAAGCTGAACTAGAGTAAACACTTGAAAAAGGTAACAGAAAAGACTATTGGCACTTTTTGGCACTTATGCCAGTTGGTTCGTGAGAGCTGGAGGATACCACCACAAATTTTATATTGTCTCTATGCGGTAATTGAAAAATCCAGTGTCTGCAAATCCAATTTGATGCTGTTTCTCTCAAACTGTCTATAATACAGAAATTGGCCTATTTAAGAATCTCAAAACTAATCAGAACAGCAATAACCAAAACTCTTGAAATTCTGATTAGGGCTTGTAGCTCTCTCTAGCTGGATTTAGAGGACTGTATGCTAACGTATCCTAGACCATAAATTACCCGTGGATGGGGATGCAGCGGAAATGTAGTAGAATTCATTATCAAGGGTTCTATAATACTGCAGGAGAGTCCCTTTTCTGCCTTTAAGAAGAAGGAAACAGAAGACAGTAGAATTCACTATTAATTGCTCTACAGCACTATAGGGTTGATCGCCTTTTTTCTGCCATTAAGAATAGTGAAACAGAAAGCATAATATGATTTACATGCGTAATTTACTATCACAACATTTTGGAGGGAAAAAATAGAGTAAAATAACTTCCGCAAGGATTTGTGTTGTTTTATATCGATGGATCACGTACATAAGATTCAGGATTCGCTAAGGCCTGTGTATAACTAGAAGACACAGAAATATACTGTAGCTTCCATATAGACCAAAACACTATGGCACTTCAAGCAGAAATATATGCAATATTGAAAGTGACTCATAACGGGCAATTAAGAAAGGGAGAAAAGCAGGGATTGTCATTTTTTCAAATTAGCAGGTCTTTTCCACCAGGGGCAAGGGACCGTAAGTTCGTAATTGCATTAAAAGGATTAGCTACTCAGAAAGGGTTACAGCTTTTCCGAGTATTGGTATACTTCGATGCACTGGAAAACCTAAGCTGACAAGTTAGCTACGTACCATAGAGCAGCTTTAGGTTTTAGGGCCTATAGAGGGAAAGCAATAATTCGGTGCCACCAACTAAAATTATAGATGCAAAGGTGGCGAAGCAAAAAGTAAAATAGACGATAAGCGTGTAGACTTTAAATATAACCATAGCCCGATTGGAGAATCAAGACCGACATAGACAGGATTAGAATATATTGGTGGGTATAGTATAGTATATATATATATATATATATATATATATATATAGTATAGTGCACTGCATGCTACGTAACACTTTACTCTGTTGGGAAACGAAGCAAATTTCAGGCACCTCGAGTGCATAGGTAGGACAAAATTATTGCGCAGTTGCAATGCTTTGACGTTACGAGAAAAAAAAACAAATTCTAGGATAGGAAAATTATCCTTAACTGGATAAATTAATATTGAAACATTTTGTATATTTCTGATTTCATGTATAGTAGTGTTCAAAAGCATAAAATTATAATAAAAACAGTTTTCCAACAAATTCATCAGCCTAAACCCACATAATAATCGTTTCACTGTTGTTAAATACATACTGCTACGGAACTGAGGTTCGTAAATTATTTTAAAACCAGAAAAGTGTACAAAAATATTTATAACAGTAAACTTTGATAGTGGAACGATAATATTTTCGAAAGCCTAAAAATATTTAAATTTATTAATATATAACCCAAATACAAAAGAGCTTTTACAAATTTAGTTAAATAAATTAAATTTAAGGTTAAATAGCTGCAGAAACACCGGACACACTTTGATTGAATGTAATAATAAATTATAGATTTACGAATATTAAGTTACAGAAAATTATATTTTTCCCTACCGTGAAACAATGGTTTCATTGTATTTATTTATATTGATTTAAAAAAATACAAGTCATACACGCGTTTGTTGTTTGAGAGAATAAAACGGCGTCACGTATGAGTCACGCAGTATAGGGATGTGATACAATGACAATCCTCAACACCAAACATCCGAGGTGTAGGACGGTCAAGCGCAAGACAGTGCCTGAAAACCGCGAATTAATTACTAATCAGCTATAAACCATAGCACGTGACAGTGACGGTGAAAAAAGTTAGTCGAATAAGCCCCTGTGGTTATGAATTAACAGATGGACGGTATCGTGGCCAGCTCCCGCGGGTTTTTGACTTAACCGAAAAGAAGGATTTGGACAAACTCGTTTTATAAATAAATATTGGAAATAAAAAACACCCCGGTCGCAAGCTAATCCACAACTCCTAGCTCCATGGAATTCCTTTGGCCACCTGTAGGCATATTGTAAGTGATAGCTAATTAGATTATGTTGTTTTTTGCCTTTTTGTGGCATTTGCGCATAATGTCGCTGCTTTAAATTTTTTGATAAGACACTGCAACGTCCACTCTTAGTTACAATATAGGGTAAATTATGAAATGTATAAAATCTGGACATTGACAGGTTTTAGTGGATATTTAAGACCTGTTGTAAGTATTAGCATTGGGTCATCAAGGTTGTAACCAACCGAATATGAAATTTTTATAAAATTTTATAATTTTATGGAAAGAAACTCCCATTCACCAGGGGGACACCTGTTTAAAATCTCCTGGGTTGATCTCAATTAAGAGAGATTCTTACCTGACTAGACGAAGTTGACGTTCATAAGCTTGACAGTGATTGAGAGCCGTTCAAGGTAAGTGTTATTTGAAGTTGAAACGTAGCTTGGCATTGTATCTAAGTAAATTTGTTTCAGTGTTTACTTTTGTTCTATTTTATGCCATTTATTGATATAGAGACCTACACCCGTACCACGTTAGTTAGTCGGTGAACCCTTATTTTGTTATGGGATTCCCGTCCTTTTTGGGCAATTTCAAATTTAATAATTTAACGCCTTATTCACCCGCGACACAATGTAGAGGGGGATTCGAGAAGTACTTGGGCTGCATAGAATCCTGGGTTCGAGTAAAATAGATCTAAAGATCCGATCGCCATTTCCTGAGTTGATTATAAATTCAACCTTATCAAAGCCGGTCCGATGCCCATGTAAAACATGCGGCCGCATGAGGCGCGGGCGTAAAGGGACGCCGGCAAACAATGCCGGCATCTCTCCTTTTTATATTTCTCCATCTCTCTAAAAATAAAATTTCAGTTTTGGCACCACGTCACCACGAGTCACTAAAATTTTTTTAAAAAGGACTAAGTAAAGTAGTTACCACAGATACTATTAATAGCGCTTAGCGTGCAATTACAATTTGATTCAATAGGCACAGGTCGTCAAGAAGAGGATTAGTTTTTTTTGTAACATATTTAAGGTTTTGAGCACTTGCCATAACAATGCTGCTTGTTTCAACGCCTAAGCATTTGCCTCCGGCTATTATGCGCTTCAGGGTGCTTCAGTGTTGTCATGGCGACAACAACAAGCAGAGTGACTTGTCAGTCATCTCACGGTATGTGTGCGCTTTGTTTTCCTATCGCAACAATAAACCAAACTATAACTGAACCCTGAACCGCAACAATCGTTAAAGCTGCAGTGCTTTTATTTAAAAGTGACCAGTGCTGACAAATGTAATACACCGTCCACCCAGTTTTTATTGTGACTTTATTTGTATCTAGTGAGCGGCGTAGATCGCAAGTGAATAAAGAATATCTGTTTGTGTATTTTGATAAGTTTGTGTTTACTTTAAATATTAATAACATGAAGCATTGCTGACTTAAGTGTTTTAGACAGTTACTTATAAATTTATACATTATAGTGAAAGTGTCAGTATAAGTGGTATGGTGTTTGGCCTATCATGTCTGAGAAAAAGAAACCCTCGAAAAGCAAATTTGGAAGTACATGCAGAGAAGCAGGCCAAAGCGACGAGGTAATTTTGTCTAGGTCGGAACCATCATTTCGTGGTGCAGATGTTCAAGTAGTTGAAAGCAGCGTTGAACCTCAATGCGAAGGCGCTGAACAACATTCACTGGTAACGGTAAGAAAGAATGTATCGATTAGTAAAACACTAATATTATTAACATACTATGTTATTAGTGTTTTATTAAACGTACTTATAAAAACACACCTACACCCGCGATGCATAGTTTTATACAATTTCTGTTCCAGAAAACAACAGAAAAATGTTCTTCAACTGATGAAATTGATTGTATCCCTGATTCACTTAAGTTATGTACCATTTTCTAAATTTTAATTCGCTGGATTAAATTAAAATGTGAATCCCAGATTGTCATTGTCAAACAGTCAGAGAACATAAAGTGTGTTTTGCATATTTTTAAAACACTCAATACAAAATTTAAAAAAGGTCCTTTTCACAATCTTTTCAATAACATATTTATGTTTCATGTCTAAAAGTAAAATTCACCGGTTATAATTAATGAGTTTAAGTTCCACCTTAGTATAGTTATACTTATGGTATAAGTGGAACTTAAATTCGTAAGTGTAACGGGTGTATTTCGTCTAATCACTGCTGTGCTATTTATTATTTGTAGATGTATATTTTTATTAAATTAAATTTATGTGTTCCAGGGTTGCAAGGAAAATATTCTGATTTTATCTTCGTCAATAACGTCATTGAGCTCATATCAAGATTGTGGAGAATGGCCAGCCTAAGTTACGGATAATATTCGTCAAATACTCGTCGAGAAAGGCCCTGTTCAGGTAAAAGAATTTAATTTTCCGATTGATGGTAAAGGCAGAAGGTTCACTCCTGTCAATTACAAAATAAAATTGCCGAATGGAGAAGAAATACTGAGGGAATGGCTTGTGCACTCCACATAAAAAATTCAATATTTTGTTTATTATTGTAATGAAAATATATCTCTTTCTGGAACATATGGTTACTCTGATTGGCGAAACATTGTAACGTATTTTTTTTCCTAGTTACTTCGTTCTTTAAAATAAAAATAAAACACCTATAATTTAAAATATTTAATTTGTGAATTACCGTCCAATACAAATTAATATATAAAAATGATAATAACACATAGATTCTTTTACGTTCATGCTCTAAAGTTCGTTACTAAGCTCTGTCGAGTTGTCAATTTGTTCACTTTATTAACAGCGTTCGAACGGGCAAGCTGCTCTGTAGAATAAGTGAAGTCAAGATGGCCGTGTGTAAGCACGAGGCTTCTAACAAAGTTAGAAAAAAGAATATAATTGATAAATTCTTGGTGTCTGGAGGTCGAGCCTAACAGCGGTTGCGTGAAGATGATTTTCGATAAGCTTCGCTCCGAGCAGTTCAGTTGATCCCTGCAGGCCTAAGAAGATGGAAGCCCCTTTTGACATCATTAATACAGTTGGTATAATATTAATTAAATAGATTATACTAATATTTTTCATCTTAGTGCAATATCTACGACAATAACTTAAGACAATTTCTTAAGGCAATATTTTAAAGCAAGAACATATATGGATACGTCCTATTTAATATAAAATGCAGTAACGTAGAAGGTGATTTCACATGTGTTCCGCATATTTCAACTTCACCAATAAATGACATCAAATAAGGATATTATGGTTAGTTTTGTTAAATAATCGTTGTATTCCGAGGAACTTTGATGCTTATGGAAATTTCCGACAGCTGAGGTCAAGGTCCAGTATTTTTCGTTGAAAGCAGTTTCGTTGCACGTGAGTGTTCTTTAGGATTTAATAACTTCGAACATACAGTAAATTACTATAAATAATCTAAGATTAAATATTTGAGTAACGTAAAAAGAAAATAGCTTTTGAGGAATCAGCGAATTAAATAATATGTCCATTGCTTGTCAGAATGTTTGCACATGTACGCAAATAGTACTTTTAATAAAGTTGTGAATGACATCTTGTGTCAGATATAAAAAAGCATAGATTCAGTTGTCCTATCTAGACGTCATATGCTGTCTTAATTTAATTTAAAATATGTTTAAATATTCTGAGGTCATGAACTTGCATTTATCATCGACATATGAAATTTGCGTACTTATTGTGAAATAAAATTAAATTAGAATAATTACATTCTACAATATCAGCACTTTGATAATTAAATTTTATTGTGAAGATCAAGGAAGTACTTCATTGATTGAAAGAAATTTATGTATTATGAGTAACTTAGAAATTCCACGTCAATATAATTAAATTTTATAGAAAAGATCCATTCAGAGATCTTCCTAATTTTGAATGCAAAACTTCACTAGTCTATTTCTGTTCTAGAAAATTATTATGAGAAAATTTTTTAAAGATACAAAATTAAATATTGTAGTTATATATATTCAGAAATATATCCAAATAGAATCTGTTTTGTTTTTGAATGACTTTTTATTATTTAGAATTCTAAAAAAATTGCAAGTCATCCCTGATTAAAAATTGTGTGTAATGAAAACAAATTCCCTCAGTATATATTTTAGACGCCTAAATCCTATTATTTTATTTTTGGCAAATATTTTTGAGGACACAAATGGTGTCCATGTTGTACCTTTGTTTGTTCACAGGTAAAGCCGAGATATCTGTATGACATCTGGTGTTAGAGGTCTTGGTAAGTGTCTTATAGAGAGTGAAATTCAGGTTTTATGGCCATGTTAGTGGTGTTAAGATAAGGTTTCCGCATTCCCCTTATACAAGCGCAGTTAAATTTTGTTGGTTATTGTATTGAAAAATACGGTGGCGCTCATTAAATATATTTTTGGTCTTTTAACATCCCATGACCCAAGCTCATGATCTACCCAGAGCTAACACTCGACTATCCGCTTATGTCTTAAGAGTTTTTCTTTATCTCAAGCCATTCTCCATCCAACATTACCTTGGGCTTACATTAATAAGAAGAAATTCTCGACCTTGTGATATCAGGTTAGGGTTTTGGAAATTTAAAGGAATAATTTTTTAGCTCATAGTCACGAGGATAAAGTTAATAATAAAAATCAAGCAAGAAATAATTTTTTTTACATGTCCAGGTTTTTGCCCCGGCATAAAAAGTTGCTTAATCATATAAAGGCTTCCATATCTTATCGAAAACTTTTTCAAAGATTACAGTTAACCAAAACTATTGATGACGAAAACCAACGGCTTATTAAATCTGAAACTCAGTACTGGTATGAGGTTTAGAAGCGACTCCTTTGCATTGTACAGTTTCTCGGTACTCAAAGATTAGCATTTCGTGGAACAAACGATGTGATTCTCAAAAAAAATAATGGCAACTGTTTAAAATTAGTAGAACACCTTTCTAGATTCGGTGCTGTTCTATCTGAACATCTGCGCGTAGTAGTTCCTACGAAACCCATATAAGTTATTTAAACGAAAGAATTTAAAATGAGTTCTTTGAGAGAAAGGAAAAATTGATAGGTTAGGTCAGCGCCGCGGCGCTGACCTGACCTATCAATTTTTCATTCTATCTAACCTAAGTCTACACAAGTCCAACTGACCTAACACAACTCCAGACAACAATAGCTAACCTAACTCCTGAAAAGTCCAACTAGCCTAACCTAAGTCCAGGCAACACCGACTAACCTAACTCCAAACAAAGTAAACTAACATAAACCCTCTCCTCTACCCTAATATGTCCTTCTCTCACCTATCGCATCCGTATGACATACATCCGACATACATCCAAACTATATCCGACATATATTCGACATATATCCGACATACATCCGACATATATCCGACATATGTTCGACATATGTTCAACATGTATCCAACAGATGTCAGACATGTCCTCCATATGTCTGACATACGTCCAACATTCGGAATTCCGACCTAGGTTGTGGGCAATTTCACCCTATGAGGCAATTTCACCCTATGAGGCAATTTCACCCTATGACGCAACTTCACCCTATGAGGCAATTTCACCCTATGAAGCAATTTCACCCTATAAGGCAATTTCACTCTAACCTTTCATCCTACAAATATCCGGTATATATTCGGACATATGTCGATGCGCACCCCTGCCCAGTACGACCTAGGTTGGATTAAATCCTAAACAAAAGAATGTATTGATATGACGGAAAAGGATGTTTATCCTAAAAAGAAATTTGTAGTGCATTTAACAGCTATCTACGAAGAAAGTTCGACCGATTTGCTTCCGCTAGGCATGGTGTTAAAGCTAAGATTCCGTTTTCTCTGGAAAGCACTAACAAGATGGACCAGGGAGTAAAAGAAATCATCGGAAAAAAAGATCTCGAAAACATTAATAAACAAGTTGAAAATGCAAGGCATTGTCGCAACGAACTTCCAAATGTAGACTTACTTTAAAACAAATTAAAGCAATTAAAATTATTATGTTGTAATAATTATAAGTATTCAGATAAAAAAAAAATAAAAATTTATTCCCGGGGGGGGGTCGGGTATCCGTGGTCAGATTTTGTGGGGGTACCATATTTCGACTCAGCTATGTTAGGGGAGTCCAAATATGTATCGCACATTAATTTTGGACCTATTTGAAATTTTAATTTTCCCGACGGAATATCGCGGGGGCACGGCGTCCCCGTGGCCCGATTTCAACTGACATCAAAACTTAAGCTCAGGACACCGAGCTGAATCGATTGATGTATCACACATTGATGTCCGACCATTAGAAAGGCCTCGGACGGACAGACAGACGGACGACAAATCGATTTCATAAACGAACGAAGTTCGTTGAAAATTCCAAAATCCTATATGTGTTCCGTGCAAAGTGGAACTAGCAGGCGTTAAGTTGGAAACTTTATTGGAAGAACTACCAGATATATTAGACGGACTCAAAAAAAAGATTATTACTGTCTTTCTTGACATGGATGTAACCAGAGATTTTGCTGGCATATTTAGCAAGATAGAGATGTGTAATTATTTAACTACAAACCATAACTTTTGCTACAAGAGCGAATACGAAGAAAACTGCAATATACAACTGTACAATTGGAAACTATGTCAGTGCGGAACGGGTGTATAATCCCTTAAAAAGACTGTTCAACCTTATTGGAAGATAGTAAGTTATACTTCCTAAAGGCGCCAATGCACTCGGTGCCACTTGCCTAAATGTGTAGTAAGCTATTGGACAAGCAACAAAATAGCTGCTGTTTAGTGTATAATAACCTATTACAGTACGTGTATTGGGGGAATAGCAATACAAAGAAATTGAGTGGTTTGCAAATTAAGAGGAAAGGGAAAATTGATAAGGTATGTGCTTTCGGATTTTAGTGTTAACTATTTACCTGTAAATTATTTTAAGATAGTAGAGGAGGAAGAGAGCCAAGATAAAATAAAAATCTTACACAAGTGCTACATTATAGCGGGTAGTACATATTTTACACAATCTGCTACACCATATTCTACAATTCCAAAAGAAATAGTCATTTCGGAATTGGGGTTGATAAATACGCCTAACATTCGCCCAGAGGTTGCACGACAATGCGTAAATATTGATAGTAAACTCTATCCATTTACGCTAAAAAATTGCCCCATTATGCATGCCATACACTGTAAGTGGGAGAAAAAGACTACTGGAATTAGAGAAAATGGATGCAAAATAGCGAAAGTTGGACTACATAGAAAACACTGCGACAATACGTGAACAATACGAAGAAGCGATACACAAAGAACATCTTATAAGAGAAAATGAGGAACAATTAAAAGATTATTTTATGTGCCGATGGACTGACTTAGATACATCCGGGTTCTACAAGCTGTATGCATTTGTGATTAGTAAGAAAGACTCTTTTAGTTATGTAGGCGTCCTTTTTAAAGGTTATTCTAAAACATATTTATCAAAATGGCAGATAACGTAGACGAACTAAGGAATGCGGGTTTTGTAACCTTGGCGTATATCACACGCAAAGTGTTTCCGCTAAACATTGTATATTTGTCTAGTAAAGAAACTTTTGGATCATTTAAAACCGAGGACCCTAGAACCTATAACGAGCATATACTCCCAAAAGTGGTGGGCACGCAACTACGCAACAGTAAGTGGGAGAATAAAGATTCCCTCCAATATCGACAAGAAGAAGTCGAACAAGCTAACAAGATATGTATGCAGGATATAATGGGAGAGCCGCGATTAAAAGATTGTCACAAGCTGCAAGAATTACACGTATGAATGGATCTGCTTGTTGTGGGAATCAAAGACTTAATATATAAAGACAAACTTCGGTAAATTTTACAATTCGAAAACCTAGACGGTCTCTATGTTTCAAACGATTGGCTAGAAAAGGAGATAGAGGACTTGGGTGTCGATTTAAATTGTAAGCTGCGAATAAAATTAGATAAAATTAAAAACCACTCCAAACAAACATAAAGAAAGGACTGTCTTCTGTGTATAACTTTGTATTAAAATTACGTTTAAATGACTTCATGCTTGGCATTGAATATTTTTAAATTTTGTTATGTATAATGTCAGAATAAAAATTTTAGGACAGTATTACATTGCTCTTTATTTATAACTGACTGACGTCACCACGAAATAGCAGTTACACAGAGAGGGATGCGCATGGGCAGTGGTGCGCATGGGCAGGGATGCGCATGGACAGGTATGTGTCTGGGAGTACACGAGGGAAGCGGAAGTTGGGTGGTATCGAGTACTTGCCGGTGGATGTATCCGGAGTAAAAAGCACGATTTGTACACTCAGCTTATTAATAAAATTAGCTTATTGAGCAAAGATGACAAGCGCTACGTCATTTCCAAAAGCATATCAACCTATGCATAGAGGCATAAAGATGTAAGATAGTTGTTTATATATGTATTTCAGATTTTTGCATATACCAGTTTCAAGAATTTATAATTTTAAGGTCTTTCACTCCCCTTCCGCTTTTCAAATCCTTCCACCCTCTTATCCTGGCGGACAAAGTCTACGTGATACCTCCTCGTGGTGTTCGCTGGACGGCTAATATTTTGCTGTCTTTGTAATCTGCAAAATGTTGGTTGACTAACAACTCGTACCAGTTATAATTATTACACACCAGCTTTATACACAGTTAAATAATAAAATTAGTCTTTCGGACGAAGATGACAAGCGATACGTCAATCCCAAAAGCATATCAACCTTCGCATGGGGGGCCTAAAGATATAGTATAGTTACCTATATATGTATATATTTTATTGTGTATGTATATAATAGCATGTAAGTTAGTTATAAGACATACCCACCATGTCCATCCCTAATAATCCCATCGCCCCCCGGCGACATGTGTTTACCTCCACGCGGTGTCGCTGGATGGTAAAACATATTGTTAGGTTAACGCAATATGTCTTATTAACCAAAAACACGTTTTCTCTCTTTTTAAACAGCACAATAATGTCATTTTGTTACAGGTTACTTTCAGCTGCTTGGATTCGGCTACACGAAGAAAATAAAATAATGTTATACTCTGAAATGTAAAAACTGTATTCTATTAGTTTATTAAACAGTAAAGCGAATAAAATAAATTATTAAACTTTTGTATGCTTAATTTCTTTGTGTTAATACCTCTAAGTGTTTGGTTAAAATTCTCTAGATGTTAAATAGGAGAGGTAATTAGAAATCACTGCTAGTAAAAAATCTTAAAATAAGGGTAGCTTTCTGGGGGATGATACAATCTGAAAAATTCCTAAAAATTTGGATAGCTGAAAAAATCTGATATTAATTAATACCGAACAAGATAGATTTACCTCGATAGAAACAAGAAACAATCTTTTATATGCTCGCTACAGGGTATGTGTGTAAAACGGTAAGGCGTTGCCTCGACTTTAAATCTTTTTGCAGATTCGGATTTTGCGTCAAACAGTAAGATGAATCCGTACCTCGAACCACCTAAAAAGTATATAGGAGGTGATTAAAAAACCAGTTGGTAAAAAATTCTTAAAATGAGGGTAGCTCCCTGGAGGATGATGCAATCTGAAAAATTCCTAGAAGTTCGGATTGCTGAGAAAAATCTGATATTAATTGATACTAAACAAGGTGCATTTATCTCGTGGGTGGAAATGTGGAGAAAGATTTGTCTCGCAGAGGGTATGTGTGTAAAACGGTAATGGGTGGTTGGATTTTAAATCTGTTTCCATATTCGGATTCTGCGTAAAACTCTAGACTAATTTGATGTATCGCATGGCTAAAAAAATTATAAGAATGGTCAGAAATCGCTACCGGTAAAAAAATCTTAAAATGAGGGTAGCTCTCTGGGGGATGATGCTATCTAAAAGTTTTAAAGAGGTGAGAAAAATTTAATTTTAATTGATACCAAACAAGATAGATTTATCTCGTGGGTGGAAATGGCTAGTCGAAGAAAACTATTTGGTCCACAATCCGGTAAAAATTCTTAAAATGAGGGTAGCTCCCTGGGGGATGATGCAATCTAAAAAATTCCTAGATATTCAGGTAGTTGAGAGAAATCTAATATTGATTGATACCAAACAAGACAGATTTATCTCGTGGGTGGAAATGTGAAAAACGATTTATGTCGCTGGTGGAAAAAAGGCGGGTGTGACGTAATCAAAATGGTTAATGTGGGAGTGTCCGAGCAAGGGGGGAGCAAGGAGGGAGCAAGGAGGAAATTCCTCTCCTCAGATCCTCTTTATGGGTATTTACATGTAAATTTGGGCCAGATGTGTGAGGAAATGGGGGATTCTGGCGGAAATGAGGTTCCAGGACCTTCAATAACCCTCTACTTTCACACTACCAATTTCAGTAGCCAGTGGAAAAAGGTGTTTTTCAAAACTAAAACTCATCAAAAACTACTGCGATCAACCATTTCTCAGGAGCGACTTAGTGGATTGGCAACGCTAGCTATTAATAGTGAAGTTTTGAATTTAATTGATACTGATTTAATTTTAAAAGACTTTGTTAAGGTAAAAGCAAGAAAAATGTGTTGGTTTTAAATTTTTTTTCTTTTTCATAGATTGAAGTAAATGTATCATGTAAACGTTTATTTAGTTTTTGTATATAGTTTGGGCGCGCCAAATTTATATGTTGCATGTGCCAGAAAAATGCTTTGGACCGGCCCTGAACCTTATTTGAATCATGTCTTATTTATATTATACACAATATTTTAAAATCTAAAATCGTATAAATTCTTAACATAATTTTGTAATAAATGAAATAAATCTTTAGCATCGCGAAAGCGCCTAACTGTTGGCAATATAGCACCTTAGATTTTGTAAAAAATCTGGTAATGAAAGATCTTTTTCGCACCAGGCTCAAAAGGAAATTGTGAAATTCATTTTTATGCCAGAAATTATGGAGTATCAACAAAAAGATTTGAGCAAGCTAGCTCTCCTAAACTTAAAATCATCTAGCACATTAGCATTTTAATATTGTACTAAAAAGTTTTTAAAATGTTTCGCAAATTCATAAAATCTATAAAATGGATCGATATTTAAGGTTTAAACACTCAACGTTCTTCAAGAAAATAAACACCCTGAAGTTTTGTTTCATGTCAGTAGCAGCCCATTCCAATAACTACTTCTACAATCTGAACGATTAGTTATCTAAGGAAGTACTTATTTAGAAGATCAACACCTATCACTTAAAGAGTTTTACCCATGTCAACATTTATGTGTGAAGCCATCATCGGATCAAAACATTCACACATTGAAGTGGTTGCTGTAAACTATAAATAATCTATGAGTTTATCTGTTAAGGACATTAAGTTAAGTATTTACTTAATGGATCCATCAAATGTAGAAAAAGTTCTTGATCATGTTAAAATATTTATTATTTATTATCATCGGGGTCTTTGATGTTAGATTTTGCGTGACATGATTAATAAAAGTGTTTATTAAATAACATTTTGATGAGAATTTATGAACTTTTTAAAAGCATATCGATAAAGTAATTGCTATGGTTATCTTAAGAACTTGGAAATGGGGAAAATTCCTCTTGTTACCACGGATTTAAATATTTTGTTACCATATTGATTACAAGATGATTCTGAAGAAGTTACTTAAATTTTGAGTGCTTTATTAAAAAGGTTTCATTTAGCATACATAGGTTCATGTGTAAACATGATTATTTAGAGCTCGTTAGTTTTATGTTAGAACTAATCGAGCTGCTATCTACTGTCTATTTGTAACTTAGTATGCTTCTTATTAGAAGGGCTACATATATTAAAAACTCATTGACCATAGTTGTTATTTTGGGTCTAATATAAATCCTTGATTCACAGCAGTGACTAGTATCATTGCTTAACAATATTTGTCTTCTATTTTATTTTTAGATTAGCCATTAAAGCTAGTTTTGGATTTATCATAATGTAGGTACTGGGATTAATATCAGATACTATACCTTTTTCAAACTATTCCTGGAAGATAATACTTTGTTAGTGACTGCTTTAATGATACACGTGTGTGCATACATTAATGCAATCGTAAGCAATTTTACGATCAATATAGGGTTTAGTTAAATAAAGTATGTTTGGTCTCTTTGTCGCACGTTTTCGTGGTTAATTTTAAATTAATTTAAATTCGTAGTTGTGAATGAAATAGTAAAGTTGACATCCCTTGTCCAGTTATATCCTGTCATTAAACCTCCTTTGTGCATAAGGAAATTAAGTTGAAAAAGGGGTAGTGACAGACACTTGCTCGATATCGAAGCGAAACGATTGTTCGTTCGGTATAGTGAGTTAGTCATTAGTGTTGCCCGAATGTGATTTAATCGATACACCCCTAAAAAACACAGTGAAAGTGCAAACGTAACCCGTACAATAATTCGCCATACAGTCCACTTGGTTGAAAAATAGGAACGACACTTAGAACAATAAAACAACGCGGAGGTAAGTCGATATATAAAGTTATAAGACGCGCCGCGCATTAAACATGGCTTTCGTAACCGGATTATTTGATTAATTAATTAGTTCATATTCCTATCGTTTCTTATTAATGCTTTTAATTTAATAATTGTTGTAATTTTTATATATGTTTGAGCGTGTTACAGAGAGGCTAACATCTTGTTTGCACATTTAATAGTATAGAAACATTTGAGCATAACCGTAGATTTATAGTACATCCCTTTTTCCTTTGTCGCAAATATTAGTGTTGCTTGGTTTATTTTATGTAAACTAAATTTATGAGGGGTTGTATTTTAAATCCTTACCTTATTTTTCGTAGTCAAGTTTGATGAACCACTCGGGTTCATCCAACTTAATATAACGTTTTGTAAGGGCGAACACTGTAATTAGTTGCATTTGTCGATTAATAATTTACTTTCGTAGATTAGTTAGTTGTCGTAGCGTTTTTGCGTTACGCATTGTTTTTACGTTAATTTTATTGTCGTTCATTAATCATTTAATAAAATATGGTTATAGCAATTGATAAAGCTATTCTTGAAGCTAGATTTGTAGTTAAAAGGTTGAATCATATATACAGTAAGATTAATCAACCGGAAAATGTATTGATTCCTGTAATTAGAGCATCGATATAAAGGGTCGAGCAAATTGAATCTCAAGTCTTTCTGAAAGTATATTTTCTTTGATTAGGAAAGTGAACAATTGGACGAATTTTTGGGTCGTAGGGTAAAAATCGATGATTATCTATTAGATATTCGTATTATCGCTAAACAATGTGAATTAGATCTCGTAGAAAATAAGCCGCGGGTGGAAAATATGAATAAGTCTTTGTCGCTAAAGAGTGAAATTCGCTTGAAACATCTATCAGTCCCACGAGTCTAAGGACGTATTTCGGACTTTGAGAGTTATCATGCAATTTATAAGCGATTGATTCATGATAATGTCGGTTTGTACGCTGTTGAAAAATTTTGCTATTTCGTAGATACACTAGATGATTCATCGCGTGCGTTAATAAAACATTTGCCATTAAATGATTATGCATACCATGAAGACTATAAAATTATTACTAATCGTTTTCAGTCCAAGAGGTTATTACTTTCAACATATTTTAATGCTCTTGAAAAATGTCCTAAGGTAAGTTCCTCAGACTTGCACACGGAACTCCGGCAATTAATTAGTTGTTTTGATGAAAACATATTCGCGTTAAAGCAGATGGAAATAGATCTATTAGATTTTATGTTGTTTAATCTGTTATCTCAAAAATTAGATACAAACGTTTTAAAGCGTTTCGAATTAGAAAATAGTGACAAGATTCCCTCGTCCAAAAATTTAAGGTCGTACATTGAATAACAATGTAAAGTATTGGAAATAAAAGACATTGTTTCAGGATCATGCTTAAAATCTCGAGATTTTGTGAAACAAAAGGAAAAAGGAAAGTTCGTTAGCACTTTGACTAATAATTTTTTAGTTGGTACCACCTACGATGGTAAAAATTGTAATTTGTGTCAAGCTGTGCATCCTATTTATAGATGTAAGCAGTTTCTCGATAAAACCCCTCAAGAAAGATTTGAGGTGGTAAAGCTTAAAAACCTTTGTATTAAATGTTTAAATACTTCACATTCGATGAAAAATTGTAAGTTAGGTTGGTCGTGTAGAAAATGTCAACAGTCACACAATTCGTTCTTCACTTTGATAAACGAGAAAAATCGATGTCTCCACGCAGACAAACTCATCGTCAAAGGTCGGCATCTCCTCGTAGAGCGGCGCCTAGATATACTTCTACTCGTAGACCTAGTGAAGACAATCTGTCATTGACGGTTGTGCATAAACAACCTGCCACTAGCTCGTTAATTTCTTCGACGTCATTAGAACATATAACGACGCTGTTAGCTACGGCAATGGTGTCGGTGCTTGATTATACAGGAAAATTGCAACCTGTTCATGTAATTTTAGATAACGGATCCATGGAAAGTTTTATGACTGAAAGGTGCCGTCAAAAATTAGGTTTAAGGAAACGGAGAGCCAATGTCACTGTTCAAAGGACTTGGCTTGAATTCGTCGTTGGTGTCTGGTGCACTATGGTGTATAGTCAGCCCCCGGGAGCACGGTCTCCAGCATATGAAATTGATTATTATATTTCACCTAACATTTGTAAACAATTACCTTCGTCGTCTATAGGGGTCAAGGAATGGTCGTACACTCGTGGTTTAGCCTTAGCTAATCGTAATTTTAATATTCCTGGTAAGATTGACATGCTACTCGGAGCGGATATCTTTGCTCGGGTTTTGATGAACGAATCTCGTTGGGGTGTTGCTAACGAGCCAGTTGCTATTAAAACAACCTTTGGTTAGGTTTTAACGGGAAAAGTCGTTTTCCCGAATAATTCTATTACGTCGTTATGTGCTTTCGTTGAGCCCATAGACAGCGATATTCGTCGATACTGGGAATTGGAAGATATTCCTTTCAAGAAACACGTTTCTCCTGAAGAAGAAAGGTGTGAAAAGGAATTTGTGGAAAATTATAGAGGTAACAAGGACGGTCGTTTTGTAGTCTTTTGTAATCGTTTTGTCTCTTTTCTCGCACGCTTTCGTGGTTAGTTTCAAGTTAATTTAAATTCGTAGTGTAAATCAAATAATAAAGCTGTCATCCCTTGTCCCGTTACATCCTGTCGTAAAACCTCCTTTGTGAATGTGGACATTAAGTTGAAAAAGAGGTAGTGACAGACACTTGCTCATCGATATCGAAGCAAAACGGTTGTTTGTTCGGTAAAGTGAGTTAGTCATTAGTGTCGCCGAATGTGATTTAATCGATAAACCCCTAAAAAACACAGTGAAAGTGCAAACGTATCACGTACAATAATTCGCCATACAGTCCACTTAGTTGAAGAGTAGGAACTACACCTTAGAACAATAGAATAACGCGGAGGTAAGGCGATGTACAAATTTATAAGATGCCCCGCGCATTAAACAAAGTATATGCGAAGTGACTTAATCGTACCAGTATTTGACTATTTATCATAAACCAACACCAAAGGACTCCAACAAGGCACTCTGTAATGAGGAACGGACGGACAAGAAAAAACGATTGGTTATTTCAGCAAGGTGTTTTTGAAACCGGAAAGAAGCTACTGCGCAACAAAGAAAGAACTGTTGGTTAAAGTGAAATCGGTAGAGCACTTTTATAAGCATCTCTATGGCCAACAGTTTCACTTTGGAACAGATCACGCAGCGCAGAAGTGGCTACCTCGGTTCAAAAGCACGGATGGACAGGTCGCAAGATGAATAGAAAGACTACAGGAGTACGATTTCGATACTGAACACTGAGCGAGTTTAAGTAACCGTAACGCAAATGCGTTATCGCGGTGGCCTTGTCCTGCAGAGTAGACATTGTTTATAGCTGGAGACAACATATGATCTTCATAGCCGGACAACTGTAATTAACGACGATTAACTGCTACAGCCGATGAGGACCTAACAAGAAAACTACCCAGACCTAGGCGTCATTATGAACTGGAAAGTCAGAGGAGAGCGTCCGGCAAGGCAGTATGTTAGTCCATTAAGTCGCATACTGAAATCGTACTGAGAACAGTGGGATTCCTTGTAGTTAGTGTACGGGATCTTGGTGCAATACCTGAAAAAGGAAGATGTATCTGTGAATACGTTTTAGTTGGTGGTTTTCAAAGTCGGGTATCCCAAATTTTAAAACATCTACATAATGGAACGGCGGAAACACCCTTTGCAGTCGGTATAAGATTCTATTAGTTACGCTATAAGGAAGACATCATGAAATGGAGCAGAAAATGTCAGTTATGTGCAAAGTTGGTTAATCAGGAAGCATCTATGACGCTATACCGTAGGGGTACAACTGATATCGCAGACCCATTTCCCGGAACCGACTCTGAAAATAAAGGCATTTTGGTAGTCATGGACTACTCCGCAAACTGCCCATACCTAATCAAGTAGAAGCAACCGTCAGTGAAGTATGTATTAGTCAAACGGCTTTTCTGCCGATTTGGAGCTGATCAAGCAAAAACTTCGAGTTGACGCTATTTCAAAAAGTTTTGCCGACTGCTGGTGATGAAAAAGACTAGAGCGACGCCACTGCATCCTTAATCGGATGGTATGGTAGAATTCATGAACGACCTCTTGGGAAGGTATGTCTCCAAGATAGTTTCTGAATATCAAAGAAACTGGGACCAATACAGACACCTATATTTTTTATTCAACCGATCTGTCGTTCACGAGAGTGCTGGCAAACGTATCTTGTGTCCCAGCATAGCGCATGCTGGAGTCTCAGCGCTATGCTGGGACGCAAGATTGTTTGTTATGTAGGAGTTCCCGTAGCAAACCGGAAAAAGACGTTGTGTACGAAAGTTGCGTCAAGTGACACAAGCCGAAAATACATGACATCCACGGAGACGTATGAAGAAATATTCAGATTGTGAGCGACCGCATGAAGACCATGCATAACTTACAAGCGCAAGTGTATGGTTTTTAAACGGCAGACCGCGTGTAGTTGAACAATCGCAGACGGAGTGGTGTATTGTCGTCAAAGTTACAAACAAATTGGGAAGAAAGCTAGAAAAATCGTAGTACACAATAACGGACTAGAATTTTAGGACAGTGAAAACTACGGCAAATGCCGAAAGACATAATAAAATGAGAGAAGTAGTGAGTTAGAAAGGCGAACCAAGTTCATGTCCATGTACAGCGGTACCGGCAAGGCGGTGGCTTCGAGGGTGAGATAGGTGTGCGTATGACTACTAATCCCAAGGTTTCGGGTTCTATTACCGACATGGGCCGCTTGAAAAATGTTAGGCGATTATTTTTCATAAAAATACGCTCTCTTTCGGTTGAGAGGTAAAATGTAGGTCACATATGTAAGTGTTGTCCCGCATGCTAAAGATCATTGTTTGAAATAGCAAGGGTTCGGCAACATTCAAATTTTTTAAGTAAAAAATTCGCTTCATGGCCAATGTAGTACCTTCGGTTGGAGCATTGGAAACTCAAATGTAGAGGCGAGGTTTGATATTATCGAAGAAGGCAACAGGTATCTATTTGATGTGCCGTCAAGATACTGTGTTACACATTGCGTAGCAGCGGATTTCAATATGACCCGAGGGATCCCGACAGTATTCAAAAGCAAGTTTAGTGGTCTGAACAAGCTTCGTCAATAACAACCAGATGTGGGCATAAGTGTACACCTTAAAGATGAAAGTCGTCGTATTTAATACTTAATGACAAAACGATTGTCTTCTGGTAGGCCCAGTTAACAGAACCTTTGGAAAGCAATAGTTGATCTCAAAAACCGAATGATAGAGTTTGTAAACGAGAAGTTGGACTTAGCTAAAATTGGTTGTGAGCTCGATAGATTCGACTGGAAGGTAGTACGAAGCATGCTGGAGGTACTATTTTACAAGGCCCCGGTCCAAACCTTGGCATTCAGCTTTAAGTTCATAGGATGGGACCTGCTATTTAAAGTGCCTATTGTTACTTCCATAAATAAAGTAAATGTAAGAATGACTCTGGAATATGGCATGTCACCAGTTATGTGATCCAAAAAAATATGTCTAAGATTGGTCTCATCCTGTTTCCACAATGCGATGACGTGTGCGTTGTTTCTTAGCCTGTGTTTAAAGGCGCTCGCATAAACTTTGTCATAGGTAGAAAGCGTCTATTGCTTTATGTTTACCAAACGAGAAAAACTGGGTGACCTTGCTTTGTTCGTTTACATAAATACCGTCAAAAACCATAATCGAATCATTTTTATAATCTTCTGGGCCAATCACGTCATCGTCATTTCCATACTCGTGGTAATCAATTTCTTCTTCTTTAGGATGTTCAAAAATATTTTTTAACAGTTTATATTTGGGTTAATAAAGACTTTTAGAAAACACGTAGACATTTTGATATCTAAGGCCATTCTCGTGTAAAATTAGAGATATCAAGGCGTTAGTCTTCCCACAATTCGATAGTCCGGCAAATATTGCACGTAGATTAAATGGGAACAAAGGCCCATGTTTACCAACTTGGATAGGACTCGAAGTGGTAAAGTCATCAAAATTTTGTATTGGAATTCTGACTTTTTGTTTTACAGGAACGTTATTTTTTCTTAAATAATGTTGTTCGAGGTGTCTGCGTAGGTTTTTCTAGATATTTTGGACAGTCTGCTTGCATAACAAGTATTTATCATGCTTTGCTGGACTTCACTTCTCAGTTTCGTTAAAGTTTCCTTGGTGTACATCTTTTAAGCAGTCGGTTGAAACTAACCTTAAATTGACAATTCTACACCTATATATACTTTCGAGGTCGCACCTGACCGCCTCAAGCCGCCCAGAAACAGGTCGCGGCCCACGCAAGGTAAGTGCCAGGCCGCACTGACCTCGTAGGTGCCACACATGGGTCGTCCAAAGCTTTTTTTTAAACAAAATAAAATTTTTAAAACAAAATAGAATTTTCAGACAACTTTATTTAAAAGCAATGCAAATACATAATATATATTATAGATTATTTAATTGTAGAAAAATCTATTGACAACTTCTGTAAACGGGTTGTACTCAAACATAAAGTCGTGAATAATAATCAAAGCATAGGCCTTCATTGAAGGTACAAAATTTCTTCATGATTCTAGCTCCATTTGAACGCCCACTGTCGCATCTTTGAGGCTTTCAAACTGGTAACGACGGTTAATTACAAATATGGGTCGGTCCATCCTTAAACTTGTTGTAGTCCATTAAGCATTTATTAGAAGTCTTGTCGTGGTAGTATTTTTCTATAAAAGTTGAATACGGCAGGTATGCGGGTAAACTTATCATTCTGCTCGAAATTCAAGTTCATGCGATGTTGAGGCAATGCCTATAAGAGTTCAAAAATACTTTGACATTGGTTATATTGGCGTTCGTAAAGCTAGTAGCATTTTCTTCTTTCTTTGTCATATGTGCCGTTTTGGAGTACCAGTAATATCCATCTTGTGTTTTCGGTTTCATTCGACACTTTAATTCTTCACACCTGCGACTTCGATTGAGGTAAAGATGGAACTGTAGTGTAGTTGCCATTTTCCGAATGCCGCTATTATAGATGATTGATTCTGCATTTCGGAGAGCAACAAAGTCCTGGCAAAGTCGTTTAATGTTATATGCGGAACTTTCCATGAAATACGTTGTATGCTAAAAGTTACTGTATTTTCAGCAGACTTGTAACTATTCACATCAGATTTGGATCTAATTATAATCAATTCCTGTGGCATGTTGACGATAGTTTTCTTGCAATCTTCGAAAAATCCAAAAATGGTATTAAGCGGTATAGCACAACTAAAACGACAATCCTGGAATAAAGATTCTAATTTCCAGCCGGTGTGTACAATGGACTTTATTTCTGATTCTTTCAGGAGACTAGTCCTTTAATGGTTCGAGTAATCCCAGGAATTCGACACACGTCGACTATTTGATTCTTTCCCAACTTGTATTGCATTTCTTTAAACAGAAAGTATGGGGCATTACCATTGAACCCGTATGCTTTGGTTGGATCTGTTGTTTTATAGACAACCTTAAAAAAACTAAAATTTTAGTGCGGGTATGTTATGTTATCGCTGCTTTGGATTTCTATAGAAATTCGATCATTGTTTTCTGTGTGTAATGTAAATGGCAAATAGGTATAGTAATCTTCCTTTCTGATAGTTTCGTCTAATTTATAACTTCCAAACACATCTAATTTAGGCACATCCTAATAGTTGAGCCTTTCTAGTTTTAACATTTCTCTTGCTGTGGTAGTCCAAGACACTTTTACTTCTGCCAACCATAATTTAAAACTTTCAATCCTAAGGATTTTAAAAACGGACTTCTTCTGCTGTAAGTCTCTTGACAGCTTGACACTGTGACGTTGTAGACACATCTGACGGTTGCAACGTGTGGTATCGTGTTTTATATACAAAATCAATAAGCATTTCCTTAGATGTTTCTTATTTCTAGTCTAACACAAGTATATGTTTCCGGAGTTTCCCCAAGTGATCGACTAATCTGATTGTAATGTTGTCGATTTCTGATACACTTAATGGGTAATATATAACGTGGTTAGGCTCCTTTTCTAGATTATACCTAGGTGGTACAGAGAGCTGAATTCGAATATACTGTCAGTCAGAGTATTGTTTCTAAACGATCCGGTGGCGATATTGGTTTCTATAAAAATGTTTAAGACAGAAATTATATTCACTTGTTGGTCTGCAATATGTAAGATGTTTGCAGCGACTTTACAGTTGGTAAAACTCAAAATGGTTCTAGCGCTGTTTACACGATTAGCCCCAAAATCAATCGGCATACTGCTTCGAGTAAAACATTTCAACGTGTTATTGTTTGCACTTAGTTTGAAATAACTATCAATCTTCTCGTTAATGTTTGGGATATTACTGAATCACTGTTTTATTACACCCTGTATATATATATTGAATGCCGTAGTTATAGGGTTAATTTAAGGGTAGGTTAAGTCATAGGGGTCGTAGAACAAACAGAAGAAACGTCCAAGTAACAAAAGCACATAAGTACAGATATTAGTAGAGTAAATAGGTCATTCTAAATATTATTAGTTAAGAGCACACTGTATATAGCAGTACAAGCGATTAAACATCCAAGAGTAGCTATGAGCAAAGATAAGAATTTGAAAAGGTAACGAAACGCATTGAAATTAAATCAGTAAAAAACCTGCATGAATTGGCTATACAAATATTCAAAAAAATGCGTGGATATATCATCTTAAACGCACTTAGAAATTATGCATTATTTGAAAAGCGTACGTAATTTAAAAGCATCACATTTGTTCAAAAATCCAATTTATTAGGAAATAAACAAACACCAAATTTATTCAAATTAGATTAGAATAAGGCTAACAACAATAATACTACTTGCTCGATTGAGTGAAGATTTCTGGGATTTCTGAAGTAAATGCAAGGTATAATAAGAATTTACGTGACAAAGTGAGCATCGCGTCATGCTATTAAACTAGACAAAAATTCCCAAAATAACAAGTGATAATACACTTGGTCTCGCATAGCACGTGCAGTCAACGAATCAGAAACTAAAGGGGGCCGATCCTACAAATATCATAACAATTGAATATTGAGTTAGTATACTTTTGAAACTGGGCAGTCACTATACTTCAAAGTGATAATTATTTACGTGAAAAGTAAAGTAAAAATTATTTTAAAGAGTGTATAATTGTGCAAAGAGAGCCGTACTTCTAAAAGACGTAAGTAGATAAGATTTAGTGAAATTATATCATTTCTAATAATAAATAAAACAGGGCTTTGAAAAATTACATTCTGAGTAATTACGATCTGAAAAATTACATTCTGAATAATTACGATTTGATTAAATACGTTCTGAAGAACTACGTTCTAAATCACAATCGAAATAACGTTACGATTCTTGTTAAAACTTTTAATAACAATCCATTACGATCTTAAATACAATTTTAAATACGAAACTCTGGAAAACGCTCTGTTCGAACAATTTAATAATCTCTGAAAATGGTAAATATTCTATTACGGAAATGAAAAACCTTTCATTGGAATAACGATTTGGATACTAAATTTTGGTTGGATGTCGACTTCAATTCTTGGAATGTAGAGCACCTATTGAATCTCCTCAGGTTAGATATATTTTGAGATGCTTTATTTTAAAACTGTTTTATTTCAATAATAATTTAAAAGTGTAAGAGCCGACAAATTGGGATTTCTTGTATAAATTTATGAAAAGTTATAGACATCTTGAAACGTTTCAACAGGTCTTTAAATGTAATAAAAGCTCGTTTTGCTGGCTTTATTTTCTAAAAATCTAATAGATGTAAATAATTCAAAAAGGGAAAAGGTATTTAAAAAGGGAAAAAGTTGTAAATATTTAATCATTATACTGTGTATTGTGGAATTGCTTTATTAAATTGAATCAGCTAGTTGAGGCAAAAGAAAAATTATAGATTAACATTTTCACAAGTGCTTGAGTGATATAAGGGTTATAGCACGACATTTTATATCGACCCAATCCGTGGGGCTAACAAGTATATCACTGCAATTTAATGTGCGCCCAATCCGTAGGGCAAGTTTAACACAGCAATTTATGGGCTGCCCAACCATGGGGCGGAATTAACACAGCATTTTATGACATACCCAATCGTGGGGCTAAATATTTAATACAATAACAAGCGTTATATTTTTCTACAGGAGATTAACACGACAATATATATATATATATATATATATATATATATATAGCTTTCTGTGAAAGTTTATTGACGCTCTAGAACACTCAAGCCTCCTCCTAAATATCATTCCAGCCCCAGCGTTGGGCCGCTATAAAATTGCTGTGAAAGTCACCAAAATTCGTGCCCCATCGTTTGGGCGTCATAAAATTGCTGTGGACTCAGGACCTGCTTTAACATCAAATCCCACTTAATGGGCCAACGTAAAATTTTCAAAAAATTAAAAATTAAATACCTTACCCTTTTATTAGGACGCCTTCGAATTCCTCTACTTCCCCAGCTAGCTCAGCAATCGGCTTCTTGTTGAATACCTAATTTGACATATATACCTCTTTAACACTCACACTCCATAAATAAAATTACCAAATTAATACGACAACCATACAATATTTTATTTACACATATTAACAGATAAAATATATTTACACATGAGTTCAAACAATTGGTACAATAATTACTAGCTCAAATTATGTAATGTTTTAAAGTCCTTGATTTTAAAATGATTTTAAACAAATTCGATTAGATATGAGTAGATGGACCCCATATGTAACACTAATTTGACTTCACACTGGTATATTGTGAGTTCATTATAACCCAGTTTTGTTTGAATATGCTTTCAACTTTACATTAATGAACACAAAATTTACAGACTTGTTTACCCTTTACAACACAATTGATATCCTGAATAAATTTTTATATATTCTAAACAAACCTCTTGGCGTTGTTTCCATCTACTGCTCTGATGTCAGGAATCACAGATTTCTACTATCTGATATCTCCGCTACCATGCAAGATATTCTCTTCGTCTCACAGTACCATATTCAGAACTCAGTATGCGTAAAAGAAGAGAGAGCTTTAATATTTTCGCTCCGGTATTTATATTATCTTTCCAACCCCCTAACGGACCCGTTTCATTAGAAAAGCTTATTTTTCAAAGCGGCTTCTCAAAATTTTGAATCTAACCGTCTCTAAATTCCGCAAAATTTCTCCCGTTCTACGTACTATATTCAGAGAATTCGATATCTACATTACCGTGCGAATTCCTTTCGAAAACTGTTGGCTTTCAACCGATAACAAAATTTTCTGTCGTCAGAAGGCTTCGCCTAACTACTATTCATCTCTGTTCTATTTATGTGTGCCGTCTCCTTTCAAACCCTACTTGCGTTACAGAAAATCGATATTGTCGACGACCTACATCAAATTCCACGTGTATACCTTACGTTCAATTCAACGCTTGCTCTATATTTGTCTCCATCTGTTGTATATTATCGATTGTTCATTCCACTCACTCCTTAAGATGTTTGATACTATAGCTGCTTATACAAATTGACGGTTGCAAACAATTTCTATGGAATTCTATATTAACGGTCGCCTCAAATTCTTTGAATGTAGCATTTAACAAACATGTGCTAGTTGTAATTATCGACCGTTTGAAAACAATTCCTAGATTCTCTATCTGTGTAAATGAACATTGGCTTTTAACGAATATATTTGCGTTAGAAATTATTGATTTTTTTATGCAAGCACGCTCCCCTATTTGCTTTTGTGCGTTTGATTAAAAGAAATTATGACTAATTATGCGTTTCCTTAAACTTCTATATGCCTTAAAGCTTTCTTCCCTTATGTAGTTCTAACCTTCCAATTATTTAAATATAAAAATACCTTAATACTCGTCCGTTTTTACTATATGAATTAAATTAATTTAGCGCGTAAACAATTTGCTCTTTTCTATATACATAGTTGCTAAAATTATTTTGTGTACACCTATTTACCCCTTTAATTCCACAACAATATATATATATATATATATATATATATATATACACGTTTATTTCTTCCAATTCGTAAGAACCCGGTTCAATAATTATTTATGTTGTTCTGAATCGTCAAAGTACATGACATTATTTCCAGGACCCAGGTTATACACAGTGTTACATGTGTACAATCCCACTAAACCTAAAGCATGTTCTTTGTCCTGCTTCAATTTAATTGGCAAGTAAATTAATCTTGTTGATATGGCGTTGCCGTAATCAAATACGCTTTCAGTTTTAGCCATTTTCACTGAGAAATTTTAACACTAAATGTCCGCAATTGTAGGTGTTCTAAGTCTGCTCCGATTCACTGTTGTAGTAAATTTTGCGACCTCGAAAATAACTTTTGACTTTTTCTGGAGACCTCAAGTCTCCAAGTTTTCGGTTCCCCACCCAATGAGTACCCGGTCCTCTTGTGGTATCCAAGTTAATCACACCCGATTTGATGATATGCTGTTTGATCTTTTTTAACTGATCTCTAGAAAAACGCCGCGAAAATGAGGAATATTTGATGCGTATTTCCTTAAATTTACGTCGGTGAGAGCTCTTCGAGGTATCTTGTCTAGTTTTTGATACTTTTTTTTTGGAAGTGCCACGCTCTTGGTTTCAAGAATAATGCAGCTTCTTTCTTGTAGAGCTTTAAAAACAGGCCACTTTCTTTTTCCCTACTGCTATTGCTTCCATTGATCTGTTGTAGCGTTCACCCCCAGCTCTCATCCAAACGAGGGCATAGTTTTTGTGAAAAATGCTCACCTGCCATTTTTCAAGCAGTCGGCAGTGTCGGGATTCGAACCCAGGACCTTGGGATCCGTAGTTTTGCGCCTACTACATTGATCCACGGCTACGTCTAGTTTACTATTGCCCCCAAATAAATCTAATCCCGCCTCTTATGTGCACATCGATACTGTTCTTGCAGCCATGCTTTCATAATCAACCTTTCCTGTCTTTGTCTTAATTCCCTACTTAAACTTTCAACGTTATTTTCACTCTTTTGATATCTTTGTCTGCCGCATATTTGCTGCCTTTCTTATTGTCCCACTATTGCTATGTTTTTAAAATATACACGCGCTTGAAAGATGTTTGTCATTTAAGCCACCTGTTACGTTTCATGTTACTTTGTTACGTCCTAAAGATTCTCTGTCGCCTAATCCTATCGATCGGTTTTTGAAATAGTCGTCTGTTATTATTAACCTTGTGTCTTGTCCATTACTACTATACTTCGAATTGTAATCTCGACGTTATCTCGCTTTAACAAGAATTATTTATTTACACCAAGCTTTTATTCCTTGAAAACCTTGATTGTTTTAACTTGTTTGCAATTTTCAACCTTGTAACTTTCTACAAATGCTTTAATTTATAATATTAAATAAATGTACGTTGTTTAAACTGACGTACACTATAAAGCGTAATTTTATTCTAATCTTACTATACTGAAGCGCTAATAAATAAATTATTGATTTTTACATACAGGGTCACTAAATAAATAAATGCTTGTTTTATTTACACATGTTTACGCTTTTCCGTACACAGTAATATATATATATATATATATATATATATATATATAATATAATATATATATATATATATTGACGTGAAACCTATGATTAATTCGTGCCCCCTTCTGGGCCAACATAAAATTTTCAAAAAAAAATTTTTATGAAAAAAATTCCTTACCCTTTATTGGACGCCTTCGGATTTCTCTGCTCACCCTGGCTAGCTCAGCAATTGTCTTCTTCTTGAATACCTATCTTTAAGTACATACCTCTCTCACACACACACCATCAAATGAAATTACCAAAATAATACAACAACCATACAACCTTTTATTTACACATATTAACGGATAAAATATTTACACATGAGTACAAACGATTTAGTACAATTGTTACCAGCTCAATTATTAAATTCTTTAAAGTCCTTAGTTTTTAAATTATTTTTACAAAAATTCTACATGATATGAGTAGATGGGCCCCATATGCAACCCTAGTTTGACTTCCTACTGGTTTATTGTGAGCTCAATATAACCTAGTTTTTGTAAATGCCTTTTAAACCTTGCATTATTGAAAACAAATTTACAGATCCGCTTACTCCTTACAACCACAATTTAGAGTCTGAATAAACCTTTATATACCATCAATAAACTCTTTTTTTAATAATCAAAATTAATTGTCTAGTACATGTACCTTTTTAAACAAATTTTAAAAATAACAAATACGCTACCAATAAGTCAAACACACAAACACCAAAATATTACCACAAATCTTTATACAAAACAGAAATTTAAAGTTCGTTACCTGGAGTCACCTACGTTCCTCGTCACTGCTGCAGATGGCTACCAGAAACTCTCGTCGGTGTGCCATCTACTACGATGAAGTCCGGATCCACAAATCTCCACCATCCGATATCTCCGCTACCACTCCGGTTCTTCTTCCCGGATATCAGCTTCGTCTCAACAGTAACATTCCATACTAATATTTAATGCATACAAATTGCTTTCAGTTTCGCTTACCCCAAAATATCATCTCTTCATTTAATAACTTTGCCGTAGTAACGGCACCTTTTATCGAAACAAGCACCAACTCGTGCAAACACTTTTATAACTTGCGGTCCGCTACTACAGCTTTTCTGATTTTTCACATGATGTAACTTTACTGAATACAATAATTGCTAACCGAAAGCTTTTACTATTATAGGTTGTAGATCTAAACCCGTATTCGGATCCCAATGGAAAGAAAAAGAGAGTTTTAATATATTCGTTTGTGTATTTATATTATTATCAAACCCCTCTTGTGGAACCTGTATCATGTAAAAAGCTTGTTTGCGAAACGGCTTCTTAAAATTTTGAACGTAACCGACTATAATTTCTAAAAAATTTCTACCGTCCGTCGTGCTGTTTACATAGAATTTCGTTTTCTACATTACCGTACGCGCGCTTCTCGAACTCTGCTCGCTATCAACCAAGATATAATTTCCTGTCGTTACAACGCTCCACCTATCAGCTATCCATCTCTGTTCTACACATATCTCTTGTATCTTTTAGAATCCCTCTTATGTTACAGAAAATCGATATTGTCGTCGACCTTCACAAATACCCGTTTATATCTTACGTGACTTCAATCCAACGCTTCATTTATACTTTTCTCTGTTTGTTTTATATAATCGATCGTTTACTCCACTCACTCCTTAAGGTACTGGTTATTGTAGCAGCTTATCCAAATTGACCGTTGCAAACAATTTCTATGTATTTTTGTGCTAACGTTCGTTTTATATTCTATAAACCTAACATATAACAAAAAGTGTTTCTTGAAACAACCAACCGTTGAAAATAACAATTTTCGGTTTCTTTGCTTTGTAGTGTTTCTATAACCGAAAGTTGGCTTTTAAAATGAACAACATTTGCGTTTGAAATTATTGATTTTCTATGCAAGCACGCTCCCTTCTAGCTTCCATGCGTTTGATTAAGAGTTGTTATAATTACTTATGCGTATCCGTGAGTTGTTTATGTACTCTAAAACTTTCTTCCCTTATATAATTTTTACATTCCATGAAAAATATAAAAAAATACCTTAATACCCGTCCGTTTTTACTATATAAATTAATTAATTTGGCGCGTAATTAATTTGCTTCCATTTCTATATACACGGTTGTTAAAATTTTATTGTCTACACCTATTTACCCTTTAAATCCACAACTATATATATATATATATATATATATATATATATATATATATATATATTGCTGTGTTCCCTTTATAAAATCGAGCCTCTACGAATTGGGCGTCATAAAATTGCCGTGTACCCTCTCTAAATCGAGCCTCAGCTCCAAAAATATTCGAAAATTATATTAATTTACCCAAAAATCGTCATAAATTTCACACAATAGTTAAATTTTCAAAAAAATTATTTCTTACGCAGATTCCTCTCTTCATCACCTTAATTCTTTAACCGCTCCTTGGCTAGTTTAGTTGGGCCTCCTCTTGGCTGCCTAGATTCACTATCATACTCTTTATCGTTCACGCACACTCTCAATAAAACCACAAAATAATACAACAATTATACAATATTTATTTACCACTATTTACAAATAAAATTCAAGATTATCTACATTTCAGTGCTCAAGTTACACCTCAATAAATTCGATTTTTGTAAAGTCCAGAATTTTAACTAGAAATATCAAACACATTGAATGTAACCGGAGTAAATGGGCCCTAAATAATACCTTATTTTCCTTTCTTTATTTATAATTAATTTTAATTAGGACACTCTGTAGTATGGTGAGCTCATAATAACCCAGTTTTTTTTTATTGTTAATGTATGCTTTTTACTTAGCATACGTTTACTGCCAACAAAAACCCATGTACTCTTCACAATAAAAAAATTTTAATTCCTGAGGAACGTTACTAAGCTTTATATACACCTTTAGATTTATATTTAAATACCATAACAAAAGTTAGTTATACGTATTATTTTCAATACGCACATAAATGCAAAATACCTTCATAGTTCACTCTCACACATCACAACTTTCATAGTTTATAAAAACAACAAATTCTAAAGCATTACCTGGAATTTCTTGAAGATCCATACTCCGTTGACGATGTCGTTAAATTGTTTCGCTCTCGGATACGTGGTTCTGCTCTGATCGCCGCCTCCAGCTATTTGTAGATGAACACTTTCTAAGTTGTGCTGCCTGCTCTGCATTCATGATGCATCCAAATCCAAATCCACGTATATTACACTTCTTTTAAAGTTGCTTAATTTAATTTAAGTTACTTTACGTCATCTCACGAGCTTGTTAAAATATATGTTGCACCTCAATAAAATTTAGACTCGACACTATCCGCGTATCAAATTATGAGGCCAACACTGTACTATTTAATTAAAAATTTTTTATATACTTACAAGCTCGTGGTAAATTTCTGTACGTATTCTGAAGCGATGAAAATACTAAGAGCGAAGTTAAAAGAGAGCGATGCTAATTCTTTTAAAGTATTTATATAATTCGAAATGCCACCTCTCCGCCACTCTTCCCGCGAAATCTTTCATTAAAAATAATACTTCCTAAAATTTTGGTTTAACCGTTTTCGAAATCTTCGAAATTTAGCTCGTCGTTATTATATTTTCCGAAAAATCTGCATTCAAATTTTCCCGTGTTTGTCTGTTGTACAACTAACTATATAGACCAATAAGATATTCAATGACGTCCTGAAACCCCGCCTGTATTAACGCTATTCCTCTCTTATGCATATTCTATGTTTCCTTCTAACCTTGTTTGAGTGGTAGAAAATCGATATTGCTGTCCGCGTTCTATCTAACCCATGTGGACTGAATACGTGCATTTTGAAATGAACTGCTACTATGCCTGTCTCATTCCGAAGCATTTCATTGATCGTCTATCCCTTCTGCGCTTTAAGGAAATTTTTAGTTAACATTTACGCGAACTGTCCGACCGTTTACCCGATATTTTTAGAATACTTTCTTTTATCTACACAAATAAGGGGAACCCAACATTTTCAAAACCTGCAGGTGTTCAATTAACGATCGTTTTTAAAACAACATTTCTAGGAGTTTGCTTTCAAGATATTTTATATTCAACGGCTGTTCGTTTGTTAGCAACGCCTTTCACCTTGGTATTATCGATTTTTCAAGCTCTTATGCGTATTAAACTTAATAACCCTTTCAACTAAACTCAATTAAATTAATTAATAATTTGCATTGGCTTCTACACTTTATTTTCTTTACGCACCTAACTAAATTTTAATCACCACTTGTAAAATTATGGTGATACTCGTAACTTTAAATTCATTAAATAAAATAAATTTCGCACGTAAATTCTGGTTGTTTCCTCTATACAGGGTGTTTGAAATTGCCTTGTTTATACTTAAATTTAACCCTTTAAAACCACTACAATATATATAACATTTTTAATGCGAAATTTGACTCTTGGGTGGGAGGCAAATTTTTAAAAACTCTTGAAATGAATTAGAGATTTGTACCAAACTACTGGTATACGTAATCGTATTTATGGTTATGATTTAAGTTAATTAACCTTTTATACATACAGGGTGTTATTTAGTTGATGGCTGAAATGCAGGGTATTATTGCCTGATCTATTTTAATTGTTAAGACTAAAAGTTTATTTAACCAACGGTTGTCCTAAACTGCTTCGCTTTTGAGATACAGGGTGTCAAAATATTTTTTTTTGTTTTCTAGAGATAGCGGTCTTAAATTTGAAAGGTTTGATTTTCCAATATTAGCTATGATGTTGACTTTAAAGGTTTTGGTCTAATGGAAAATATTATGAATCTTAAGGAAAAGAGTAGTTTTAGATCACCGCAAGTACCACGTTTAACTGGATGTGTGAACATGAATAGGTAGAGGTCTTTCAAAACCTCATGGTCTGTTGCACAGAACACTAATTTTAGTTATTTACGTTAAAGTACATCCTAAAAACATTGTCAACTCAGCTGTCGATTTTTAATTCATCTGTCATTCATTTGCGTATTAAAATTTGTGGTTCATTATTATTGTTTGTGATTATTTTTATGACATTTTAGCCTTGATACAACTTTAACCAGTTTTTTCAAAACTACTGCAACTCAGTTTTGTTTTTTATTTGTAGGTTTAATGAAGGTTTCAATTCGATTAGAAATATAATGTTTGGTTTTACAGGTTATTTTGTTATTTCTGAGCTTTTAATTTTACAATGAGTAACCGCAAGAAAACAGTTCACAGTCACGGAAGAGAAATTATCTAGAGTGTGTATAAGTTTATGAGAGAAGATAAGAATGAAATGCCTGTCATTCCTATAAATAATTTACAAGAACGAGTAGCAACAGCAACTAGAGTTGAACTAAACACAGTCGAGCGAATTATTTCAGAAGCGAAGAGCAAACCGGAGGGTGGCAAATTTGTATCACCAAGGAAGAAAATTAATCTGTGAAGTCCTAAATCTAATGTGGACCAATTTGAGGATTGTGGTAGTAATTTTATAGATTAAATTTCTATGAAATATGCATTCTTAAAAAATCATAAGGACGGTATTTTGGCTGCCAAGAGTTTTAAAAAAATTTTGCCTGTCTATTTTTATCCACGCATGCTCGGAAACATGACACTCGAAAATAACAATAAACAATATATCAAAAAAGATACAGGTTCCGCATACAAACATGGTAGTTCTATAATTTATATTATGTAGATAAATTACTGGTTATTCAATCCACATAGCATAGCGGTTAAGTTAATTCAGAATACGCATCCCGAAAATCAATGTTTTTAGATTTTACTTATAGTGTAATATTCTTTATTTTTATACGATACCTTTCGCTTCCTACATGCGCATCTCACAGACCATGAGATTTTGAAAGACCTATAGTTATTTTGCAAATATCTCCTAAACCGCGAATAATGTGAAAAAGGAGATATGGATTCTAAATGTGTCAGTCAGAAAGTAAAGTGTCAATGTTAAATCAAATATGTGGGGGTAGAATTGAGCCTCACAAACGAAAAAAATGCTCTTTTGATTATTTCAAAACGTAACAAGGCGAGGTAGTTCTGTATCGAAAATAGGAATAGTTATACCATTCAAATTTAAGACCGTCATCTCCAGAAGACCAGAAATTATAGAGAAACAAATTATAAACCACAAATAAATAATATTTCAACACCTTGTATTTCAAAAGTGAAGCAGTTTAGAACATGTGTTGATAAAAACTTTTAGTCTTATCAAATAGGCCAGGGAATCATATTCTGCATTTTTAGCCATCAATTAAATAACACCCTGTTTTCAATAATATTATTATCAAATATTTAGCGAAAATTCTTCAAATACATCTCTCAAGTTTTGCACAACCGTATTTTTTTGTAATAAAAATGCACTGTATGACGTCAAATAAATGAACATATACCCTCTATTATTGTCATTATATAGTTATATACAGGGTGGTCCGGTTTTCATTAGCCAGCGTATATCTTCTGAAATATGCAAGATATAGAAAAATTTCATAGGAAAAAGTTGTTTGAATATATTTTCTCTACAAATATAAGGCATTGAGTATTTTTCATGGCCAACTATATTTGAGCAATAATATGTCACTTTGGTTTTTTAAATAGAACACCCTGTATATTTTTTTGAAAAAATACTCTACTTGAAATTGTCTTTACGGCAATATACCACAACCAATGGGTTTTTGTCAGAATACACTAAATAACTCAAATAATAGAATTCCAATAGGAAACTGTGATTATTGTGTATTTACTGTATAAATTAATAAATTGAAATTTTTTTATACATACATCTGAAAATAATAGCTAACAAGAAAACTAATTATCTTAGTAAATGTTCAAATTGTTCACCATTACATTCTAAACATTTATTAACTCGAATAATTAAATTTTTTTAGCATTTTGCAGCATGACGGGGTAATTAGCAACAAGCTGCTCTTATTTTGCGATTAACTCTTCAAGATTTTGAAAAGGGTAGAATTAGAATTACACTCGATCTTTTAAAAACCCACAAACAAAGAAATCAAGAACTGACAAATCAGGTGATCGGGGAGGCCACAAAGTCGGTCCCCTATTACAGATCCAGTTCTGACCAAACTCAATATTTAAATAATTTGTATCATTGATTCCATTATGTGGTGCAGCGCTCTCGTGTTGAAACCATAAGTTTCGCCTGATAACTCTGAAAATATCATCTAAGAAATCTTGAAACGAAGTTTGCAAAATATCTATTTTGGGTTAAACTATACTATTAAAGAAATATGGACCCGGTATGCAGTCACCTACTATACCTATCCTCACATTCACTGAAAATCGTACTTCTGAACGGGTTTCAACAAATTGCAAAGGATTTCTATCATTCCAATAATGTGTATTTTTTCTGTTAAAAATACCATTTGTATGAAAGTTAGATTCATCAGTCCAAATTATACTGTCCAAAAATTCTCTTCCTATACATTCAATATCCATATACAAAAATCAAGTCGGCTGTTGGCATAATTGGGATGAAATGTTTGAACCAAATGCATCTTAAATGCTTTTATTGAATGACGCCTCAAAACATTAAAAATCTGTCAAAACGTTTAGTTCAGCTGCAGCTTGTCTCGAGAAACTTTAGGATAAGGTCTAAAGTAGGCCAAAATAATCAATTTATGTTGTACTTGATTTCTGGTGATAGTTGAAAAGGTACCATTGGACCTTAAAAAATTTTCTAAATTCTTAAATATATTTATATTTGGTTGTTTACGGTCAGGATATAACTTTCGATATAAAACTGCAGCTTGACGTTTACAGCATAACATATCAACTTTTTCATTGTTTGAATAATTCATATCCATTATTTTGCGCGAAACAACTATTAAGAACACAATAATACTTTTACTTATTTATGTGACAAATAATTGTGAATAAACAACTGAAATACTGCAATGGCATTTGTTAACAGAAATAATCAGATTGAAATTCTATTATTTATGTTATTTAGCGCACTTTGAATAGAAATCATTGATTGTGGCATATTGCCGTAAAGACAATTTCAAGTAGAATATTTTTTCAAAAAAATATACAGGGTGTTCTATTTAAAAAACCAAAGTGACATATTATTGCTCAAATATAGTAGGCCATGAAAAATACTTAATGTCTTATATTTGTAGAGCAAACACATTCAAAAAACTTTTTCCCATGAAATTTTTCTATATCTTGCATAGTTCAGAAGATGTACGCTGGCTAATGAAAACCGGACCACCCTGTATAGATATTGATATCTCTTATGGTTTTTTATGAAGACCTATGAGATTCAAGTTTTATGCACCGTGCAACCGTAGTATCATAATTTGAACTAAAAAATTTACTGTAAAGCAATAAAAAGTAAAAGAAGTTAGCATCGAGCCGAATTTAAGGAAGAATTCTCGAGCCGAGCTCCGAGCTCCAAACTACTACTTTCGGGCCGAGCCGAGCTTCAGGAAAGGTCGGTTGGGCTCAGCTCGAATCCATCACCGATAAAATTAAATACTAAGGACATATGTTTTTTTTGTTGCTTAGTAAATTAATTTTAATTCGTACCTAGTAGAATCTTTTGAAACTTTTTTTTTAAATAATTCAAGTATATTTATATGTTATCTGAATCGTTGATGAATATAAAATTTGTTCGTAGTAATATAGAGAGTTTGTAAAGCGTTTGACAGATTTGCAAAACGAAATTCATAAAATGATATAAATTTGATATATTAATCGCATAACTTTAACAGATAACACACACGTCGATTTTGAAAAAAATTTAATTAGTTAAACTTAAAATTCAACTTTCTATTTTTGTAAATAATTAAATCTGGTAACTAGAGTAATATTTATTTTGTGAAATAAACACATTCAGTTATAAAAACATGTTTTATTTGAAATTGGTTGACTAAGAAAGCGTTCACCATGAGATCCTTTTGATAATTGGTTTAAGCTATTGTTCATTAATTATCACAGGTAAAGAACACTGAATTTGCTCTAGGAGTAGAATATCTTCAAGGTTCAGGAACATGATCAGAACCCTCAGATATAATTTTATTTGGTAGTTTTGGTATTTTTGTATTGAGATGCAAATTGTTGCCTCGCATGTGTTGTATGTGGCTTCATTTCAGGAATTGTGTTCAGTAATTTTGTTAAGATTAAGCTTTCTTATGCTCTTGAAACGCCATTTAATTCCTAAGGTTCTTAAGCCTTCCTTAGGGGCATAGTTTCGTTATTAATTTTTATATAGACTTAGTGGCGCCTGACATTCGTATTTGTTTCGATCTCCATGCTAGCCTCATCAACCGCACCGCTGAAGTTAGTCATAGTTAGATCAGAAGTCTCCAAAGGTCACCTTTTATAAAGGAATAGCGTTGGATCTTTGCGAGAGTACTGTTTTATTTAGCTTAGCTAATTATCTAAGCTATCTAATATAATAACCACCCAGGAATATAACGTAATGGAAAAGTTTATCCACGTTATAGTAAACATTATGCTAAAAAATATTTAGTCAAGATGGTAGTCTTTACGGAGTCGAAAATGAAGAATAATGAAGCAATCGCCAACTCCTTTTTACACGCAAAAGATTGGGACTGCCTATAATAAATACTGCCAGTATAATTTTGTAAAAAAGCATTTTTTAATAAAAGACTGTTTGTCGTCAACGCAGTAATACTTCGGAATCATCTTACTTAAAGGCTACACAAAAGAATGCTTTGAATAGAATGTATTAAGTTTTCAATTTTCTACAAAAGTCGCAAAAGTAATATCAAGCAATGAAATTGTCATTTCCGGTTTCCCATTACGCAAAGATTTGCGCTAACTAACTGTGGTTAGTTAAATCCTTAAAGTATGCTTTGAGATAAAACGAATATTTATTACAACCAACAACAAATTAGCATTCAAGAAAGAGGCTTCTGCAGCTTTAGAATTTAATTATACACAATTCCTGGATGTAATATTTATGTATTTATTTAAATGCAATGGTAATCCCTCGGCCAGGAGAAAACCAATGATGATGAGGGGAACCAAAGCTTGTGCTTACTTTATTCTAGCTTTATTATGAGAACCACTTTGAAAACTGTTTACGATCCACAACACCTCAGAAAGCTCTTAAAGCTTTTATTTTCTTGGGAAACGTTGCATTGTTTAATTTTCAGACTCTTATGCTTGGAAAGACAACGTAATTAACGTCGATATTTTGCTGTATAAAACTTTTAATTTGTAGCACAAGATTCGCTCAAGTAGATTATAAGATTAATAAAAGTTTACAATAAGTTTGTAACCGGTTATAGGACTAGTTTCCAAATTCACCTAATATAAGCTAACCGTGGGTCCTATCCTTAATCTATATACACGGTGGTTCATTATTAATGGAAATCCAAAACCCGGTGAAACAGTCAAATAATGACGACTGACCGAACATGGTTAGGTAGAATGTTAATGGTTTGAGAAGTACAAAGTGTGAGAAATTAAAACTGTACCTCAGAACCATAGTATCGTCAGTCCAAAATTGACGATTTTCGTATTACACCTGATTTTATGTCATAATGATGTCTTCTATCGGATCACACTGTCTTAAGTCCGCCAGAAATTACTATAACAGATTTAGTTCGAGTTATATGATCGCAAGTACAATGCTATGTTCGAGTCAGACGAACGTAAGTCCAGTTACGATATTATGGTTCTGAACATTTACCTTAAGTGCATGTAACGTTAAGTCCAGAGTCGGAGTTACATTGGTCTGGCTCTGTTAAGTTGTTTACTTGTTAGTCTGAAGTCCTTTTTTATTCATTCAAATCAGCTCTTTCATAGCCCGTCGGTTTGTTTTGATCACCTTAAATCTGACTTCATCGATAACGTTGCCGCACAATTAAATATTATTAACATCTTTACATGATTTTTTGGCATAGCAGCCCTGCTTCTCTCGGTTGCCTCTCAAAAACAACTAGCCCAGCGCCAGCATACCCGGCTACATCTATAATTCCAGTCAAACGGATATAAGTAGTAATTGCATACAGACAACAGGATGACCGTATACCCTTCAAGCGCTAGCGTTACCATACGGTAAAGCAAATATAACAGGTTTTATTATTTGTTTTTAAAATAAATTAAAGCTAAAATTGTCAGATGGTGCGCGAAATGTGTTCATATTACTTCAAGCTAGCCATGCGTTTGAGTAATGCTTGCACTTGTGTTTTTTTATCAGTTGTGGTTATTTGAAAAGTGTTCTTCTTAAAATGTCTGAAGTAATCGATTTTTGCTTGACGTAAGTACAAAAAAGTAACGTATTTTCAATTGTTTTTTATTGATACATGAAATAATAATTGTGGAGACTTTATAAAATGTCCCTATATATTGTATAATGTCATAACCTTTATCTATGGTCAGTGATAAATAATTTTATTTCTAAGTTACCATATGGTAACGTTAGTATCTTCGCATGTAAATACATATATTATTTCAGTGGCGGACTTACTCTGCAAGAAGCAATGAAATGGCATATGAGGATGATAATGTGGCAACTGATATATTTCTTACACTTCCAGATGCTCACGTTCTTAGTGACGAAGACTGGGGATGAAATAGAATTTGTACCGGATAATCTATATAGGCGACAGCTATTAACTGAAGCAGAAATAAGGCTAAAGATTAATATTGATATGGATAACGAACCTCAGTATGAGGAAAAAATTGAAAATAATAACAGTGAAGAAACCGATGGTAATACTACCCTAAACGACCAATACCGCAAAAATTTTATTTATGATGATAAACTAAATACTCGCAATATTGAGTGGATAAACGGAGATTTGGTAGATAGTGCAAAAAATTCCTTGCTGGTGATTATTCAGCGTATAAAAACATGACAGCTATTGAATTGTTTGAATGCTTTTTCGACAATGACATATTTTTGATGTTGTTAGAGGAAATGACTCGCTACTCTCTGTTTTTAAACTATTTAGATCAGAAAGTTACTTTAGAAGAACTGAAATGTTTCATAAGTATACTTATCGTGAGTGGTTATAATGAATTGCCGGGAAAGAAATTTTATTGGGTTTCTGAGAATGATATGAATAATTCTGCAATTAGTGGGGCTATGCGACGCGACATATTTTTTCAGATAATGAAGTTTATGCATTGTGTTGATAATACCAAAATAGACGAAAATGACAAATTATGGAAATTTCGACCATTGTTAACAAAATTACAAGGAAATTGTTTGAAAAACTTTATTCCAGAAAAGCATTTTGATTACGCTGAATCGATGATAAAATATTACGGCCGACATGGCTGTAAGCAATTTATTAGGGGCAAACCGATCAGATTTGGATATAAAGTTTGGTGTTTAAACACAAAGAAAGCCTACCTTGTAAATTTTGAAGTTTATAAAGACAAACGATTTTCGGGAAACGAAAGAGATGAAAGGTTATTTGGAAAAGCCGCAGCGCCACTTCTGTCTATGATTACCCAATAAACCGAGAAGCATTTGCCGCATCACTTTTATTTAGATGACTTGTTTACAAGTATTCCGCTTTATAACTTCTTGAGGGAAAATGGTTATTCTGGCACTATAAGAGAAAACAGAATCCCAAAAGAATGTCCTCTTACAACAAAGAAACAAATAAACAAGCAGCCGAGAGGATTCTACGAATCTATAATTGCTCGTGAAACTGGTGTAATTCTTGTGATATGGGTTGATAACAATGTTGTCACTGTTGCATCTACATCGTACGGTGTTCATCCAATCTCCAAAGTAAAGAAGTACTCGCAAACTGAAAAGAAGATAATTCAAATTCCAAGACCACATCTAGTAGAATAATATAATAATTACATGGGAGGGACAGATCAAATGGACGAAAATATTGGAAGATATAGAATTTCTATTAGAGGAAGAAAGTGGCGGTGGTGTATATTTACATGGGCAATAGATGTTGCTATAAGTAATGCTTGGATTTTGAAGAGAAAATCAGAAGGAAAACATTCAGACCAATTATCATTTCGAAGAGAGTTAGCCCAGAGTTACTTGCAAAAGTATGGAGTGCCCCCTAAGAGTGCAGGAAGAAAAGATACTGCGAAAAACAGCGTTTCGTGCAATCGCGTAAGCGACGAAGTAAGGGACGATCAGCAAAATCATCTTATTACTCATACCCCTAATAAAAAAAGGCGGCGATGTGCCGGAGAAGGCTGTGATTCTAGCATCAGAACCATGAGCTGCAAATGCAACGTCGGCCTTTGTATTGAATGCAAGTTATATTCCATACTCCGTAGTATGTTTAGTTATGTTAATTTTATTGTAAACTAATATTCTTTTGTAATAAAATACGAGAAAATTGATTATATTTATACCTTTTTTTTTTAATTTTTGTACCTCGCAGTTTTATGTCAGTTAGCCAATAAAGTACTTGCGTTACCATATGGTAACTTTTGAATTTTTCAAAAATAAAAGACAGAACATGCATAAATTAATATTTAAGCCATAATCTACCAAAAGCAATATTATAATTTATTCAAATATATGTTTTTCTGTTAATTAAAAAATTTCGGTATTAAAGGCTTAAGGTTCCTTAGACACTGTGGTTGGTGTTATGTTATGTTGAGGTTATAAACAACTAATCAATTATTGAGGTCTCTTGTGTGTTCGAATGTGTTTATTGCTATTAAAAATAATTAATGGACCATATAAAAATGTTGCTTGTAGTAGAGGAAAACTTATAGTTTCGTTGGTAGAACAGATGATTAAAACCAATCGTGGCCACGTTTATTCTTCAGAACAAACAACTGCAGGTTATGCAAAATCACCATCAATAGTATTTGTTAATAACGAAGCAACATTCAGAAGCTTTAGTCCTGCACTTTCATTAACAGAAATACAGGTTAGTTTATTATTATTATTATTATTATTTTATTTATTTATTAACTCGATAACTTAGTACAAAATTACAATAATATGGTTTACATAATTATCGGTAGTTGAACTATAAGGAAACATTGTTTATCTTACAGCTAAAGTTCTGCGTACAATCTTACAAGTTTGTAATATGACAGCTTTTACCATAGTCGTTGTTAGTCCTCTAGGTATGTCAAGATAGTCTAAATATTTACAAAAATTTTTGCTAACCAATCCGTCAACAGATATAATAATAGGTATAATGTTTATGTTTTTAAGTTTCCAATTTCTCTTAATTTCAAAGGCCAATGAACTATACTTTGTAATTTTTTGTGTTTCAACTTGAAGAAGATTGTTTGAAGTTGGGATGGAAACGTCGATAATGTTTGCTAATTTATTAATTTTGTCGATAATTAAGATGTCTGGTTTATTATGTGCTACTGTTCTGTCTGTATATATTTTTTTGTCCCAATATAAAACAATTTTGTCATTTTCCATAACCGGTTCTGCATGTTATTTGTAATATGGAATTTGATTTACAGTTAGTTTGTGTTTTATGGCCACATATTGATGTATAATGTTACAGATGTTATTGTGTCTTTCCAAATATGCGGTGGGTGCTAAGTTTGAACATCCTGCTGTGATATGTTCTATGGTTTCGCCTTGATTGTGACATAACCGGCATTTGTCTATTATATTATTTTTTAAAATGAATCGTTCGTAGTTACGAGTTTTTAAGATTTTATCTTGTATTGCCATAAAGAAACCTTCTGTCTCCATGTGTAAATACCCCTTGATTAAGAAAGATATTGAAAATTTTTTATTTATATTATCTGAGAAAAGTTGTTGAGCATATCTGCCATGTAAGATTTTTTCTTCCAATCTGTAATTTTTGTTTCATTTTCACTGTTATTAATGCTAAAATGTTTACTATTAAGATTTAAAGGTGTATATGCGTCGTCTAATTTAACAATTATTTTTAAAAGCTGGTTTTGTGTTTCTAGAAAATATTTCCGAATATTTTGTACAGCTTTATTGCATAATTGTTCTACGTTTAAAAGTCCTCTACCCCCTTCCTTTCGAGGTAAATACAAACGTTCAATAGAACAATGTGGATGGAGAAAATTATGTTTAGTTAGAATTTTTCTAGTTACCCGATCTATTTCATTCAAATCAGTGTTGCTCCATTTGATTATCCCAAAAGAATAAGATATTGATGAGACTGCATAAGAATTAATTGCTTGAACTAAGTTTTTTGAATTTAATTCTGTATTAACTAATTTAGTTAAATCTTTCTTATATTTATATTTTAATTCTTCTTTCACTTTGGAGTGTTCTAAACCTCGTCGTTGTTGAAAACCTAAGTAATTGTATGTTTCATCTGGTGTCATTTCTTTGATACCATATAGTGTTTCTGCAGTAAAACTCACTTTACCTTTTATTAATTTAGAAATTGCACATTTGCTTAAGCCAAAATTCATATTTATAGAGTTACTAAAAATTTTTGTTGTATTGATTAAAGATTCTAAATGTTTCTTATTACCAGTAAATAGTTTCAAATCGTCCATGAATAAGAGATGATTTATGATAGTTTTATTTTTTATGTCTAATTTATAACCCATCTGTGATTGTTTAAGTAACGATGATAATGGATTTAGTGCAAGACAGAACCACAAAGGACTTAAAGAATCGCCTTGAATAATCCCCTTTTTTATATTAATCGGAGCTGATGTTGAGTTGTTAATTTTTAGTCTTACGCTCCACCTTTTTGAAAAATTTGTTAGCAAATCTATTATTACTTTATTTATTTTGTAAAGCTTTAGGATGTATATCATCCAATTATGCGGTACTGATTCGTATGCTTTTGAGTAGTCGATGTAGCACATATGCAAATTTCTTTTTTTAATTTGAGCTTGTTTCATAATAATGCTATCGATAATTAGTTGATGTTTGCATCCTAAACTTTTCTTTTTGCAACCTTTTTGCTCTTCAGCAATAATGCTATTTTTGTCGCAGTGTTTATAGATGATATTTGAAATTAGAGAAGTGAACAGTTTGTAAATAGTAGATAAACAAGTAATTGGTCTGTAGCTGTCTGGGTTTGTGGTCTCTCCTTTTTTAAATATGAAATATGTATTTCCTTTAATTAGTTCCTCTGGCATATTTTTGGGTTTTTCTAGTATTTGATTAAAGACGTTAGCAAAAATTTTATGTGTTGATTTAAATTGTTTTAACCAGAAATTTAGAATTTGGTCAGGTCCAGGTGTAGTCCAATTTTTTTGTGGTCTTAAAGCGTTTGTTATGTCATTTTCACTAAAATTTGGTCTTGTCATTTCGTTTATGTGATCTGTTAGTATTTGTTTTAACCATGGTGCCTTTAAATCTCCGTGCGAAGATGTATTCCAACGTAGATTGCAGTATTTTGATGTTTCCTCTAGCTTAATATCTTGTTGATATTTTGCTTCCTCATTAAATAAATTTTGCAAAAATTTCTTCTGATTTCTTTTAAACTGGTAATTTTGTGTTCTTCTTTTAGTGGATTTATTATATCGTCGGAGACGACTTCCTTTAGCTTTTGCTTTTTGGCGTAATTCATCTTTAAGTTCCGTTAATATTTGTATTACATTGGAAGAATTGTATTGAACATTTATTGATCTTAAAATCATCTGTATTTTGTTTCGTACTTTAAATGTATTAACTCCTTGTAAATATTGCAAAATTACATCCGCTTTACCTCTTAGTTTATCAATTTCTTTGACAATTCTAACTTCCCAAGCGGGATCTTTTATTTTGTCATATTTTGGTTATTTACATATTTGGATGGTAAATATTGTTCATTTAACTCAATCACTGTAATTGCTGCGGCGTATACTACATTTGATATAACTAGCAGATCTGATTCATTCTCTAACTGTTCATTTATTATCAAATCCATGTTTTCAATAATTTCTGAAGTCAATCCTTTGTGTATTAATGTAGGAATGCATTGTCTGTCTGATACAGCAACTTTTCATATAAATTATAATTTTGAGGAATTTTCTTTTAAAATCATCTGTTTTACTTGTATCATCATTACATGCGTTTTCTAAATTTGGTGGAACTACCTCTGCTTCCTCATATAATTTGTGGAATGAAAGCTTATTTCCAATCTCTACACGTATAAGTGAAATTTCTGTTTGTGTAAGGTAGCCCTTTTTGAAAATAATATTTTTTGTATCTACGACATTTTGTTCAGTTAAATCTAGTTCAGGATGTATATGACAAAATTCACTGTGTATCTTTTTTCTCCACCCAGGCATGTCTTCGCATTGATTAATCGTATAATAGGCCCTAATTATATCACTATTTAGATTTTTTGACCATTTTATACGTTTGGTATTTTTATAAACAGCAGCTACTTCTGTAGTCGAATATAGCGAGCTATTTAAGTTAATACTAAGGGTATCTTTGGATTCTTCAAGTGCCTGAGTTGTTAAAATCGATTGTATAGCAGAACGTTTATTTAGTGCAGAAGTGTGACTATTAGCAGCAGTTAAATTTAGTTTTAGTTGCGAGCAGATAGTTTTACTATTCAAGTTCCTTTTGTTCAAATCAATATCGTTTGAATGTTTCGCACTAGTTCCTACCTCTAAACGGTCTTTTTCTGATAAAGTCCAATCATTTGCCTGTAAAAACGTACATAGTCTATTATCTTGAGGGTATTTATATTTATATTTATATTTATATTTATATTTATATTTATATTTATATTTATATTTATATTTATATTTATATTTATATTTATATTTATATTTATATTTATATTTATATTTATATTTATATTTATATTTATATTTATATTTATATTTATATTTATATTTATATTTATATTTATATTTATATTTATATTTATATTTATATTTATATTTATATTTATATTTATATTTATATTTATATTTATATTTATATTTATATTTATATTTATATTTATATTTATATTTATATTTATATTTATATTTATATTTATATTTATATTTATATTTATATTTATATTTATATTTATATTTATATTTATATTTATATTTATATTTATATTTATATTTATATTTATATTTATATTTATATTTATATTTACATTTACATTTACATTTACATTTACATTTACATTTACATTTACATTTACATTTACATTTACATTTACATTTACATTTACATTTACATTTACATTTACATTTACATTTACATTTACATTTACATTTACATTTACATTTACATTTACATTTACATTTACATTTACATTTACATTTACATTTACATTTACATTTACATTTACATTTACATTTACATTTACATTTACATTTACATTTACATTTACATTTACATTTACATTTACATTTACATTTACATTTACATTTACATTTACATTTACATTTACATTTACATTTACATTTACATTTACATTTACATTTACATTTATATTTATATTTATATTTATATTTATATTTATATTTATATTTACATTTACATTTACATTTATATTTATATTTATATTTATATTTATATTTATATTTATATTTATATTTATATTTATATTTATATTTATATTTATATTTATATTTATATTTATATTTATATTTATATTTATATTTATATTTATATTTATATTTATATTTATATTTATATTTATATTTATATTTATATTTATATTTATATTTATATTTATATTTATATTTATATTTATATTTATATTTATATTTATATTTATATTTATATTTATATTTATATTTATATTTATATTTATATTTATATTTATATTTATATTTATATTTATATTTATATTTATATTTATATTTATATTTATATTTATATTTATATTTATATTTATATTTATATTTATATTTATATTTATATTTATATTTATATTTATATTTATATTTATATTTATATTTATATTTATATTTATATTTATATTTATATTTATATTTATATTTATATTTATATTTATATTTATATTTATATTTATATTTATATTTATATTTATATTTATATTTATATTTATATTTATATTTATATTTATATTTATATTTATATTTATATTTATATTTATATTTATATTTATATTTATATTTATATTTATATTTATATTTATATTTATATTTATATTTATATTTATATTTATATTTATATTTATATTTATATTTATTATATTATATTTATATTTATATTTATATTTATATTTATATTTATATTTATATTTATATTTATATTTATATTTATATTTATATTTATATTTATATTTATATTTATATTTATATTATATTCATATTTATATTTCATATTTCATATTTATATTCATATTTCATATTCATATTTCATATTCATATTCATATTATATTCATATTCATATTCATATTCATATTCATATTCATATTCATATTCATATTCATATTCATATTCATATTCATATTCATATTCATATTCATATTCATATTCATATTCATATTCATATTCATATTCATATTCATATTCATATTCATATTCATATTCATATTCATATTCATATTCATATTCATATTCATATTCATATTCATATTCATATTCATATTCATATTCATATTCATATTCATATTCATATTCATATTCATATTCATATTCATATTCATATTCATATTCATATTCATATTCATATTCATATTCATATTCATATTCATATTCATATTCATATTCATATTCATATTCATATTCATATTCATATTCATATTCATATTCATATTCATATTCATATTCATATTCATATTCATATTCATATTCATATTCATATTCATATTCATATTCATATTCATATTCATATTCATATTCATATTCATATTCATATTCATATTCATATTCATATTCATATTCATATTCATATTCATATTCATATTCATATTCATATTCATATTCATATTCATATTCATATTCATATTCATATTCATATTCATATTCATATTCATATTCATATTCATATTCATATTCATATTCATATTCATATTCATATTCATATTCATATTCATATTCATATTCATATTCATATTCATATTCATATTCATATTCATATTCATATTCATATTCATATTCATATTCATATTCATATTCATATTCATATTCATATTCATATTCATATTCATATTCATATTCATATTCATATTCATATTCATATTCATATTCATATTCATATTCATATTCATATTCATATTCATATTCATATTCATATTCATATTCATATTCATATTCATATTCATATTCATATTCATATTCATATTCATATTCATATTCATATTCATATTCATATTCATATTCATATTCATATTCATATTCATATTCATATTCATATTCATATTCATATTCATATTCATATTCATATTCATATTCATATTCATATTCATATTCATATTCATATTCATATTCATATTCATATTCATATTCATATTCATATTCATATTCATATTCATATTCATATTCATATTCATATTCATATTCATATTCATATTCATATTCATATTCATATTCATATTCATATTCATATTCATATTCATATTCATATTCATATTCATATTCATATTCATATTCATATTCATATTCATATTCATATTCATATTCATATTCATATTCATATTCATATTCATATTCATATTCATATTCATATTCATATTCATATTCATATTCATATTCATATTCATATTCATATTATATTCATATTATATTCATATTCATATTCATATTCATATTCATATTCATATTATATTCATATTCATATTATATTTATATTATATTATATTATATTATATTCATATTCATATTCATATTCATATTCATATTTATATTATATTATTATTTATATTTATATTTATATTATATTATATTTATATTATATTTATATATTTATATTTATATTTTATTTATATTTATATTTATATTTATATTTATATTTATATTTATATTTATATTTATATTTATATTTATATATATTTATATTTATATTTATATTTATATTTATATTTATATTTATATTTATTATTTATATTTATATTATATTTATTATTTATATTATATTATATTATATTCATATTTATCATATTCATATTCATATTCATATTCATATTCATATTCATATTCATATTCATATTCATATTCATATTCATATTCATATTCATATTCATATTCATATTCATATTCATATTCATATTCATATTCATATTCATATTCATATTCATATTCATATTCATATTCATATTCATATTCATATTCATATTCATATTCATATTCATATTCATATTCATATTCATATTCATATTCATATTCATATTCATATTCATATTCATATTCATATTCATATTCATATTCATATTCATATTCATATTCATATTCATATTCATATTCATATTCATATTCATATTCATATTCATATTCATATTCATATTCATATTCATATTCATATTCATATTCATATTCATATTCATATTCATATTCATATTCATATTCATATTCATATTCATATTCATATTCATATTCATATTCATATTCATATTCATATTCATATTCATATTCATATTCATATTCATATTCATATTCATATTCATATTCATATTCATATTCATATTCATATTCATATTCATATTCATATTCATATTCATATTCATATTCATATTCATATTCATATTCATATTCATATTCATATTCATATTCATATTCATATTCATATTCATATTCATATTCATATTCATATTCATATTCATATTCATATTCATATTCATATTCATATTCATATTCATATTCATATTCATATTCATATTCATATTCATATTCATATTCATATTCATATTCATATTCATATTCATATTCATATTCATATTCATATTCATATTCATATTCATATTCATATTCATATTCATATTCATATTCATATTCATATTCATATTCATATTCATATTCATATTCATATTCATATTCATATTCATATTCATATTCATATTCATATTCATATTCATATTCATATTCATATTCATATTCATATTCATATTCATATTCATATTCATATTCATATTCATATTCATATTCATATTCATATTCATATTCATATTCATATTCATATTCATATTCATATTCATATTCATATTCATATTCATATTCATATTCATATTCATATTCATATTCATATTCATATTCATATTCATATTCATATTCATATTCATATTCATATTCATATTCATATTCATATTTATATTTATATTTATATTTATATTTATATTTATATTTATATTTATATTTATATTTATATTTATATTTATATTTATATTTATATTTATATTTATATTTATATTTATATTTATATTTATATTTATATTTATATTTATATTTATATTTATATTTATATTTATATTTATATTTATATTTATATTTATATTTATATTTATATTTATATTTATATTTATATTTATTATATTTATATTTATATTTATATTTATATTTATATTTATATTTATATTTATATTTATATTTATATTTATATTTATATTTATATTTATATTTATATTTATATTTATATTTATATTTATATTTATATTTATATTTATATTTATATTTATATTTATATTTATATTTATATTTATATTTATATTTATATTTATATTTATATTTATATTTATATTTATATTTATATTTATATTTATATTTATATTTATATTTATATTTATATTTATATTTATATTTATATTTATATTTATATTTATATTTTCAAAGAGGGAACCTGAGAAACGGCTACCACATCCAAGGAAGGCAGCAGGCGCGCAAATTACCCACTCCCGGCACGGGGAGGTAGTGACGAAAAATAACTATACGGGACTCATCCGAGGCCCCGTAATCGGAATGAGAACAATTTAAATCCTTTAACGAGGATCAATTAGAGGGCAAGTCTGGTGCCAGCAGCCGCGGTAATTCCAGCTCCAATAGCGTATATTAAAGTTGTTTTTTTTTGTTTTTTTTTGTTTCAACAAACCGTATACATCAATTATAAAGGTAATCGTATAAATGGCCAGGACCAAGCAGACCGCAAGGAAGTCGACCGGTGGCAAGGCGCCCCGGAAACAACTGGCGACGAAGGCGGCCAGGAAAAGCGCTCCTGCCACCGGCGGCGTCAAGAAGCCCATCGTTATAGGCCCGGCACCGTCGCTCTGCGGGAGATCCGCCGTTATCAGAAGAGCACCGAATTGTTGATAAGGAAGCTGCCATTTCAGCGTCTGGTGTGCGAGATCGCTCAAGATTTCAAGACCGACTTGCGTTTTCAGAGCTCCGCGGTGATGGCACTACAGGAGGCCAGCGAAGCATATCTGGTGGGCCTCTTCGAGGATACAAATCTGTGCGCCATTCACGCCAAGCGAGTCACGATCATGCCCAAGGACATTCAACTGGCCAGACGGATAAGGGGCGAGCGCGCTTAAACAATGCGCCCTCGTCGTCGCGTCTTGCGTTCATTATTATAATAATAATGAGGAGACGCAAACGTGTTAAATTAAAAAAAAACACCTTTGTTAGACGTGCTGTATAAATTTTGCTGTAACCGGCGATATTGCCGAAGTGTTTCACCAGGTGTTGATTAACAAAGAGGATCAACATGTCCTAACGTTCTTGTGGCGAGAGGAGAACCCGAACTTAGAACCCGATCTACGTCACTCGAGTCATGACGTTCGGCGCAACCTGCTCTCCTAGTACGGCTCAAATTGTAAAAAACCGGAATGCTCGTCGATTTTTTCATCAATATCCAAGAGCGGTTATATCCATACGTGGATGACATGTTGGACAGCACTAATACACCAGAGGAAGCTATTGAATTGTCAAAAACAGTTAGACTTATTCATAAGCAAGGAGGTTTTGTAATACGCAATTAGCGATCAAATTCTTAACTGGTTTTAGATGCTTTAGGTGAATTGCACAAATCTAATATGAAATGTTTGGAATCATCTCCTGAAGACACTACATCGAAAGCGTTAGGAATGTGGTGGTGTACAACGGATGACAAATTTACGTATCGTTCATCGTATAACTGTTCTGACACCTCTTCCTGAAAACTCTTCAAGCCAAAAGGATCGATAGGCCGTGCTTTCGCAGTCCCTACGCGTACTGAACGTCGGGATCAAGCCAGCATTTGCCCTTTTGCTCTACGCAAGGTTTCTGTCCTCGCTGAGCTGGCCTTAGGACACCTAGCGTTATTCTTTGACAGATGTACCGCCCCAGTCAAACTCCCCGCCTGGCGGTGTCCTCGGATCGGAGCATATGTCGGCGTTAGGCTAACACACGCACGACCACTTTTCGATAGCAGCCCGCCTGCGCCTAGCGCCACTCTGTGCGCTTGGTTCGAGAACGCCGTGCGATCCGCCGCGCAAAGCGGACGGTGCACGCGCTCCGCCTTACCGAGTAAGTAAATAATCAAGTTTGGTCATCTTTCCAGCATCATCGACGACGTCGAAACGTCTCCGCGTGCCGGTCCAAAGACCTCACTAAATCATTCAATCGGTAGTAGCGACGGGCGGTGTGTATAAAGGGCAGGGACGTAATCAACGCGAGCTTATGACTCGCGCTTACTGGGAATTCCTCGTTCATGGGGAACAATTGCAAGCCCCAATCCCTAGCACGAAGGAGGTTCAGCGGGTTACCCGGTCCGCTCGGACAGGGAAGACACGCTGATTCCTTCAGTGTAGCGCGCGTACGGTCTAGAAAAACTAAGCACGGCTTGTTACGAGCTAACGCACCAAACCGGCGAGGCCTTCGGGATATCGGAAATACGCCTAGTTAGCAGGCCAGAGTCTCGTTCGTTATCGGAATTAACCAGACAAATCGCTCCAGCAACTAAGAACGGCCATGCACCACCACCCACCGAATCAAGAAAGAGCTCTCAATCTGTCAATCCTTCCGGTGTCCGGGCCTGGTAAGGTTGTTTTTTTTTCTGACACCTCTTGCTGAAAACTCTTCAAGCCAAAAGGATCGATAGGCCGTGCTTTCGCAGTCCCTACGCGTACTGAACGTCGGGATCAAGCCAGCATTTGTCCTTTTGCTCTACGCGAGGTTTCTGTCCTCGCTGAGCTGGCCTTAGGACACCTGCGTTATTCTTTGACAGATGTACCGCCCCAGTCAAACTCCCCGCCTGGCGGTGTCCTCGGATCGGATCGCGCTGGAGCATATGTCGGCGTTAGGCTAACACACGCGCGACCACCTTTCGATAGCCGCCCGCCAGCGCCTAGCGCCACTCTGTGCGCTTGGTTCGAGAACGCCGTGCGATCAAAGCGGACGGTGCACGCGCTCCGCCTTACCGAGTAATCCATTCCTGCGCGTCACTAATTAGATGACGAGGCATTTGGCTACCTTTGGCTCCTCGGCGGGGAATCGAATTATTATTATTATTATTATTATTATTATTATTATTATTATTAGAAGTCATTTTGATGAATTGCTGTTGTATATATCTAACATCAAATTTCATGTTTTAAGTTTAGTAGAAGTATCTATTGAGGAAAATATGGTCTCAAATTTTCAAATTAATGGATATAAAATGTTTTATAAATTAAGAGAGGCTCGTAGAGGTGGTGGATATTAGTATATATTAAAAAGGGTTTAGAATTTACTGAAACGATATACCAATCACTATCATACGAAAATGTGCAGGGGTCATTACAATTTCAAGGAAAATATATAAATTTGATTACAGTTTATAGACCTCCAAATAATAGTGCTAACGATTTTGTGGAAGAACTTCAAAACAGTTGCAAGAATGTAATGATTTTAGCTATATCATTTTGGGGAGATATTAACATAGATTTACTTGGTAAAACTTATATATCGCGGAAACGGAATATCAAATTTTATTAACATCAAGCGGTTTATATAAATGCATTTTGGACTATACACGTCAAGAATTGTTTGGTGTGGAAATTGGTAGCCTCTTGTATTGATCATATTTATGTACGAGGAAAGTACAAACACATAAATTCTGCTGTAATACAGTCGAAAATATCAGATCACTACATGAGCGCAGCCCAACTAACTTTTCAAACAGAAGTTAATAGAACAACATGTACAAACAGGAAAAAAATTTTGAACGAACGTCAAATTAAAGTTAAATTATCCGATATAAACGTTCAACAGCTAAGCGAACATAAAAATTCTAATACATTGTACAATAGCATTATAAACAAATTAACGAAGCATATGAAGCTTGTCAAGTTACACAAAATTAAAATCCTGAAATGTTTCTACTAAAAATTATAAAAAAAAAGCAATTGTAAATTTGTATGCGAATTGGATAATAAATAACAAAGAAATGCAGGAGAACTGAATGTGGAAAATTGTAATAGAGAGAGAGAGTTGAGTCAGAACTAGGACTATACGCAGAAAGTTCTAAAATCATACTGTATAATAAAAGAAGACCATTCGTTTACTAGGTGATATTTAGTTCATATAACAAATATATTATGTATTATTAATTAATTATTTTATATACTTTTTGAAATATTCTAGATTATAACGAATGTATATACATAGTTTTAACACCATGTCAAGCAACTCATGGAGTTAGCTTATGGTGAAAAGAGAACAAACTTGTGAATAAACTGAAATTGAAATTGAAAAAATTGAAAATTATTATTATTATTATTATTATTATTATTATTATTATTATTATTATTATTATTAAGAAGCTAAAGCACTAGCAGCTTTACCTTTCGCTTACAAACATTAGTGTAGTACCTTTTATATATATATGAAAGTTTTGTCATTTACACTAACGGTTTAGTAAATATTTCTGAGATATACTCGTACTTACTAATTTTTTAGAAAGTAATTTTGCAGACCATAATAAATACTTGTTTTGCACTGTAATTAGTTACAGATAATTAAAAGCTTTTTGTATTTTCATACAGTGCATCCTGATTTATTAAATGAATATAACTTGGACCTGATTTATAATCATACTGAAGAAGATATTGTAAATATAGGCATATCCACCCAACTTGAAAATCTTAACGTAGATGTTGTTGAAGTTGTTGCCGCTCCATGAATGATAAGTACCGGTAGGTATCATCAATGTTTATGTCTTACTGACAAAGGTGATAACCCATTCAACTTCATGTCAACAGGCTTTGTTTTTGTTCTTCACAACGTTTTTCACATATTTACTGCTGATGTAATTGCTATTGACCTGGATGATCCAACTTTTGTATCGCTGGAGAGTTCTGAAAGTGAACTGTCGACTTTTGACGAGTCTTTAGTGTCACAGGCACCAGTGATACTAAATACTACAACTATATTGAATCAGGATTCTCTTGATCCATATAGTGACTCTGATTCAGATGATGATGTTGTAAATAGTAATGAAAAGGCTAAAAAAAAAGTAAGGAATCCAACAAAATAGAAAAAATAAGGAAAAGAAAAGTACTTTCTGGAAGCAATATGTAAATACTAAAGGAGAACTGACGGAGAAAGGTCATTAAACGCTCCATGTGTAGATACTTGCCGCCTAAAGTGTAACAAACGTTTTACTCCTGAACAAAGTTGAGGATTCATTCTGAGTACTGGAAATCTAATAGAACCTGGGACTTAAAACGCTAGTTTGTTGTTTCATGCATTAAGTCTAAACCTGTAGCTAGACATCGGCAAAGAGATAGAAGCAAGAAAAACAAAAGTATGAGTTACATTTATTTTTTTTATATTAAGAACAAAGAAGAAATAGTTTCTAAATACTCTCTCAATCACTGACATGTTTACAAGATATGTTTAAAAAAAAACAAGTAACGCTGGTCTCCTGGAGCAAGACCTTGGAGGAAGACATACACCCCACCAAATAAAATACCTGTAATGCTTTAGAAGTAATAAAAAATCATCCAAAATATGTAACTTATGAAAGCCACTATAGCAGAGAAAGATCTAAACGAAAATACTTAGGAAATGACTTGAACATCAGCAAAATGTACAATATTTATATTGAAGACTGTAAAAAAGATAATATCAAACCGCAAAAAAGTGGTTATTTTGCAATGAAAAATTTAACTATGCTTTTTATTTTCCTGACAACGTTACATGCGATATGTGTGACAAAATTGACTGTAACATAAAAGGTGAACAATCTGATGACAAAATGGAAGAGCTCAAACAGCAAAAGAAGGAACATTTAGAGGAAGCATCACGTAGATATTCTTTAAAACGAAAAGACAAACTCGAGCTCAAAAAAGTGAAATCTTAAAAGTAGTGACAGCAGATCTACAAAAGTGCCTTCCTACACCGGCATTAACAAATTCGCAAAGCTTTTATCTTAGGAAACTTTGGACATTAAATTATACAATCTTTGACACAACAGTAAACAAAACTCACCGTATGATATGGGATGAGACTAGTGGAGGGGGGGGGGGAGTGAAATGGCTTCCTGCTTGTTTGCTTGGGAAAGTGAAAAATTACTGACCAATATCACAAAAACCAATAATTGATCAAACTTTATTACAACCTGTCAAAAGAAAAATCCATTCATCATAAAGAGGATGGTTTTAGAAGACTTTCTTGATTTCTTGTATTTAAAGAAGAAAAACATTGATGGAGAAATATTCTTACTATCTGAAGCAGTATGGTTGCAACTGCGTAGAAGCAATAAAGGCATACTCCACTATAAAACAAGTTTCGCAAGCGACACATTCAAAAAAGTGAATGTGAGGAGAATTAGAAATAATAATGCCTGAGACTTTGCCTCAACTTAGAACAACCAGAAAGAAAATTAGTAATGAAAAGTTCAAGGACATCCAGACTCTCTTGCAGTGGGTTCCTGAAGAATATAAAGTTTATTTCGAAAGTATTTCACATGGGGATGGTGTTGGAGACTTTCCCGAAGAAGATTCAACTGAACTAAAATAACAATTGTTACATCTGATATCAAAACTAACTTTTTTGCCTGAACTGTATTTAATAAGTAATTAATCAATTTTAGATAGTATAGTAAAACAACAATTTTTATTGTTTCATTAAGCCTAATCACTATTTTAACCACTATGCTATATGAGCTTAAGTCCACATTGAGTTCTTATTATTTACAACCACAACCACTTATGTACATTTAATAAAACAATACATTCTTTTATTAAATCAACTAATGCTTATTAAAGGAAAAAGCTGCTGCCAATGAGAAAGTAGTTTGTAATTTTGTAGCTTTTTATCACTAGAAATATAGCAATATGATTGGTTAGTCTTATACCGAAGCGCTAACAGTGTTAGGTTAAGTTTTTGGGCTCCCGTGTAAAGTTGTCTAGTTGTAACTTACGATACTATGGTTCTGAGGAACAGAAAATACGAATGTTAACATTTACTGTGTTCAATTATGGAGGGATTTTGCTAAAAAGTTAGACACCAAGATCGGAATATGTCAGTCGATAAATTAGGTTAATGTATTTTTAAAGCTCTAGGCTCACTGTGTATATATATAATTTCAACTAGTTTTTCTTTTGAGATATGTTTCTTTTTTTTTTGATTAATATTGTTAACTCTTGACCTGCAAACTAGCCTGCAATGTGAAGCCTAAACATTATGGGATTATCACTTTGTAATATTTAACATATTAAATCAAAACAAAAAGTATACATATTTATGAAAGTACATAGTACTATATTTTGTAACAATGAGTTCATGAATTTTAGCTCACGGTTTGCATATTTATGTTTATCGATTGTTCGATTAATAATTTAAGCTAAATGCTTAAGCTACTGCAAGAAATTTTAGCGAGGCGTATCGCTACTTCACAATTTTTACCACTTTATTGCTTAGAAATGATGTTTATAGCTGCGAAATCCATTAAAATATTTAGATATAATCCCATTTTTCCATTTGTTTCACAGGCTTTTAGGTAGACTGAAATGTAGTTATCATACGGTACTAGGCTTTTGAGGTTGTCAAAATAAAAATAAAAGTTTAAGTTTTTAATCCAAATTTTATAATTACAACGTTGTCAGGTGTTCATTTTCTCCATTTTATAGAATATGAAGATTTACATTATATTGTTATATTAAATTATTAAGAGTCTTATATGAACCTAAACAACAACTGTTAGAAATTGAGTAAGAAAAATCTTTTATTTTCAACTTATAGATTTAAAACTCAGCGTTTCTTTGCGTAAATCAGGCAGTATATACATCCCTACATTTGAGTTTTCAATGCTCCGCCCGAAAGTACTACATTGGCCAGGAAGGGTTTTTTTTACCTAGAAATTTTAAATTTGATCGAACTCTTGCTGTTGCAATCAACAAACCTGGCAACACCTACGCACAGCACCTACATTTTACATCCGAACGAGGGCGTATTTTTGTGTAAAATGCTCGCCTAACATTTCTCAAGCGGTCCGTGTCGGGATACGAACCCGGAACCTTTGGATCAGCAGTCATACGCAAACCTGTCTGATACACGAAACCACTCTAATATTATCTACTCTACGTTTGATTTTCCAATGCTCCACCTGAAGGTACTACACTGGACAGAAATCGAGTTTTTACCTGAAAGTTTTGAATTTTGCTGAACATTTGCCATTCCAAGCAACGTAGAGATCTTTAGTGTGCGTGACAACACTCACATACGAGACCAACATTTTAACACTCACCCGAACAAGGGCGCATTTTTGTGAAAAATGCTCGCCTAACATTTTTAAAGCGATTGGTGTCAGGAATAGATCCCTGGATCCTGGGTTCTGCAGCCATACGCGAACCTGTCTGATCCACGGATCCGTTTGGAAGGTATTATCTACTATCGGTTTTGCGCTTGGAACTGGCTAATTGTACGTAGGCCGTGCGGTTGTGTTTTTGAATTCATTTAATATAATTTGCTTTTGTGACGGTGTGATCTGAAAGTTTCTACAATTGTCAGGGAAGATTTTGTTTGAGTTGGATGGTGCTTATCACTTCTCTAGAAACCACTTGCACAAACATTAAAAGTAAGTGCGTTATCGTTGTTAGATTTATCGCAAAATATTGTTATCGTAATACAGTCCACTTGCTTCAAAAGAAACAAATTAGAGGTTCATCCAAAACTTGCAATTTTTTACCACTTTTTGGGGATCATAAAAAATCGGATCTATTTTAAACATTTTGTGTAGAGATAAAGACATTATTTTTAATTATATATGAATTGCACCGATTGATACAAGTGTAGCTATTATCAAGTTCAAGTCTGTTCCTGTATTTGAAGATAACGTTATCTCCAATTGTGATGGTTGTAAACGTTCCTCCTCCAAATAGTAAATTAAATCACATACTCTATTAGATATCGTTATTGTCAACAAGAATTTATTTCAACGTCGATTTGAATTTGTATTTAGGTAGGATAAGATTAAGGAATTTACATATCGCTAAGGCAGTAGTACTGGCTAATTTGTTAACGCAAAGCTTTTTATTCTTGCAATATAATTTGTTGTATCTTACTATTAGGTCAATGTTTTTATTTTGTTTGAGTTCAAGGAATACCTTAAGATTAATTGGAAATTTCTATTATTTACATGCAATGTGGAACAAAATATATGTTGTATTTAGTTTTATACTGAATTTAAATGTTAGTTTTAGATACACAAATCTTATACTCTCCGATAATTTTATGCGGTTGAGATGGCAGTAAACAAGACCCATGCGCGCTCAGATGATGTAGCTTGCTGATAGGGCGGTTTCTTATTTTCATGTACTGGCATAGAAAAGTTTGCTTTGGTTTAAAAACCATGCAGCGCTGAAAACGCTATTTAAAACATAAGTTTTCCGTGGAATAGCAACTCTCGTACAAAAAAACGTTTTCTTTCTTCGATTTTTTTTTGAAGCTTTTACGCAATTGATACGCCTCATGTGGGTATACAATGATTTTATTTTTATAATTATATCAGGGGATTTTTTTTTCAGAACCAAGTAGGCATTATATGAGGTTTCTGAGTTTACAGCATTTTCAGGCGAGGTGTGTACATGTTGGTAGAAACAAGTGCTATATTTTTAAACTTGTCTGGGTTACCGTACCTAGAAGTGAAGTGACTAGACAGTGCTTAATAATCAGTGAAATTTACTTTGTCTACTTGCTTTCTCTATGTCCTTTAAGCATACCTGCGTTTTTTTTGTGTGCTGTAGGTAAACAACAACAAAGTTCACTGCCAATCTACACTAGATCGACGTCAATCACACCACACGACCTGTAGAACCGAAGAAAGAGGAATAACATTAATTAAAATTAATTGTAGGGACTCAAGTTAAGCTTAAGTCTAGCTTAATAATTTTGCTTGGTTGATTTATAAATCAAACTAATATCTCTCGTATAATCGATTACGCCTTCCGTACGGCATGCAATAAATTAATTTACCTTTATACATCTCCAATTAAAAAACCAGATATGTATAAACTACCTCCTAAAAGATAACATTTCCCACTTATTTTTGTAATTAACATCGCAACTCTTGCTATTTCATACTCCTTCCTAATTAATTCTGTGAGTGGGATTTGGCACATATTGGATGCATTTGGTATTGTGAAATATTTATTTTGTACATACATAATTTTTCATAGTTTCCCTTCTACAATTGATCTCCGTGAAATATTTTCCATTGATATATGTAACCGCATTGTTTCATATTTGGAGAATTTTCCAAAGAACTTCAATTACGTTGCTATTGCGACACATATTCGGAACAAGTCAACTTAACTACCATATCTATTAGCTTCAAACAATCGACTTAGATAGACATTCTAATTAAGAAAAATATAATTCTAGTCAAACTTGCTATACCCCAAAACCAACTTTGAAGGTCACTTGAAGGTGAAACTATGTTAAATTTTAGTAGAAGTAGATGTGTAATTTGGGGGTATTTATATTTGATGGCATTTATAAAGTATTGCCAAATGTGTAGTGTTACATTATTAGAAATATAAGGTCTGGACATTGCAAGTTTGGTTAAAACCGACTATGAAATGTAACCATAAAAATTTTGATGCATTAGAAATGAATTGAAAATGAATTTTACTATATTTGTTTATTGTATGTATTTTGTTATAGGAATGCCTCTAGGTCAATAACCCGAATATTAATGAAAGTACATTTAAATTGTTTTATGCCTATTTGTTTACAGAGTGGCTCAAATAACGTTATTTTAGAATAGATGTAAGCAAGGTGAGTTGATTTATGTTTTAGTTGTTCAAACATGCAGGTGACCTTTTGTAAAAAATCAAGCTCATCAGGACAATACCCCGTAATTAAAATCCCCTGGGTTACTCGTAGTTCGAAGGAAACATTATTAGACTAGACGAAGTTAGCGCCCATACACTTGATGGATTGAAAACCTATCAGGGTAAGTGTTAGTGATAACATAGCTTGAGATTGGACCTAAACAAAATTTTGGTCATTACTCAATTTTGTCCCACTTTCTGCAATTTATGATTATAAGGACGTACTCCCGCATCACTGTAATTGACTGGTGTATTTTTATTCTGTTACTGAATTTCCGCTTCTTTTGGGCAATTCCAAATTTTATAACTTAATGTTTCTGACACCAACAGCAAAGCATATCTTAATTGTTTAGTGATTAAATCTCTGTTTTACAACTAAACAAACAATTGCAATCTCAGCGCAGTAGGTCCAATATCCCAACTAGGTAAGCAACGAGAAAGAGATGTTGAATAACAAAAGTTGTAATGCAGGTATTTAAACAAATAGATTGAAAGAGTGACCTATTGAAACTTGGAACCCATACAGAAACCTTCTGTGTAGTAAGCATCACATATGCTATGCAAACAATTGCAAATACCGTATAGAAGGTCAGATTAGAGTACAGGGTTGTCCAAATTTGGCACTTTTGATAGAAAACGCACATTTTTAGAAGTGATGGACAAAACTAACTAACATGTCGTAGACTCAATTTTTGCAACATTTTCAATGCCGAAAACAGCACTTCGATATCTTTAACCGTTTGTGAGCTACAGGGTGTGTACCATATTTGTGTCATTTATAAATTAATATGCCTATAACGTTGTTATTTGTAATATTTTTTATTTCTGTAAGAAATATTCTTCAAGCAATTTTTGAGTAGAATTCAGTAGCGCACCTATTTTTTTATTAGGTGCCGTTTTGACAGTATAAACTAAACTTGAAACTTTTCTTATGGAACACCCTGTATTTTATTAACTTATTAAATTGACCATTTTTGTTCTCAACAAAATGATATATTACACTTTATATCTTAAACTTCTGAATGTGGCAAAATGGAAGGAGAATATGACTTTGTTAACTATTTGACTAGTCGTCTGCCTAACATTTGACATTTACAGACAAAAATACTGTTATTTTGATAGTTAGTCAGGTTGCCTTCAATATTTAAAGAAAATAGTAATTTGAAAGTTTATTGGAAGATTTATAAAACATACATAGATTCTACGTCATTTTATTAAAAACATTGCTATAAAAATACAGATTCTTATGGTGATATAAAGTAAAACAAAAGTGGTAGTAACACAACAAAAACTAAACCAGATGTTCAAACTGGTCATCATTTTAATTTAGACGCCAAAGGCAACCCTATCTCACATGATTATCCGCATTGATTAATTCTACGGCTGATATTAAATTAAAGAGACGTCGTACGGCCGCTTTCAAAGGTTTCCGAGAATCGACAGGTTGTTTAAAAGTTAAAACTTTGATTCTATCCCAAAAGTAAAAATAGAGAGGTGTTATATCAGATGATCTTGGTGGCCACTAAACAGGCCCCTTAATCCACAACCATTGATTGTCAAGCTATTCGTTCAAGAATTGACTAATAATTCTTGAATTATGGCCAGGTGCGTCCTCTAGTGTAAAATTTCAATATAACCGTGTGCCGTAAGATTGCCCTCAAACGTGTAAGACCCTGCAAATCTAGCTCTGAATATATTCACCCAAACTTTAAGACTATGTCTTGATATTCTCGAGAAACAGTAGCATGCGCATTTTGCTGGGCCCAATTTTATGGATTGTACTATTAAGTATACCTGCGTTCCTAATAGAAGTTTCATCAGTCCAGATGATATTTTGTGTCAGGTCTGGTTGTTCTTTGAATTTTCTTAGGTATCATAGACAAAGCTCTAGCCTGCGCTGCAATTCGTTAGGAACAAGATAATGAAATTTTCTGGTTCTATAAGGCTTTAAACTTATTTTTTTGTAAAACTCGCACAACTGAAATTTTTTAATTCCAGTTAGTTATTTTATACTTCGTAATGAACTATTTGACTGGTTCAGGCTTTCTCGCAAAACAGTAAGTTGTTCTATTTCTCTAGAATCCATACCGTCTTGGATTATACTCCAACATTGCAGAAACATGTGGAAATTTCGGTTTTCTTTCAAGGAATCAAAGAAAATAATAATTACTCGCAATTTGTGTACATTCATTGTATTCCCAAAAATACTTTAGCATATCACACTTTTCAAAATGTTCAATTCACAACGAAAATCAATTAATATAAACATTCCAACAGCAGCCTCCTATTTTTTGTTTAATTAATTCTAAGAATATTTGATTTTGATTAAAAACAGTAGAGCGAATTTCATCCATGGCACTTTAAACAAATTTTTAAAATATTAGTTTTTTATCAAATAGGTAATAAATATCATATTTTTTTCGACTTTGTCACTTTGAAATGATCCAACATCCAAGACATCAAATGTAGTATATCGTTTTGTTGAGAAGAAAGTGGTCATTTTAATAGGTTAATAAAATACTGCATGATCCATAAGAAAAGTTCCAAGTTTAGGGTATATTTTCAAAACGGCATTCTATAAAAAAATTAGGTGGATCACTAAATTCTACTCAAAAACTGCTCTAAGAATATTTCTTATAGAAACTAACTTTAACCATGAAGGACTATGAATATTCCTTGTCGCCCAGTCGTTATGTTTTATATGATCTTGGCTCAAACAACTAGACTGCATTGGCAGTTTAAAAATTTGATGCCAAACAACACCTTCCAACAAGGCCAAAACCGCAATTTCTTTGATAAACCTTCCGTTTTTCGATTCCAGTTAACGCATGCTTTGCAGTTTACATACGTACTGAAAGCTGACGCTTTGCAATTTATAGATTATAAGAAAATTTTTAAAATGCGGTCAATTCAAACTTTTTATGCATTGCCCTAAGCGAATAAAAAATCTACAATGCATCAAATTAAATTTACCGAGAAATCATTTTAAATATTGATTTTTCAGTAAAACTGAAAGAAATTGACCTTTATACATTTAATTAAATTTACTTTTCAGTAAAATTGAAAAAAAATTGACTTTTATACATTTAATTCTCAACAAAATAATAAAAATTCAAATTAACTATGTGTTTACATTGAAAACAATTTGTATCTTTTTAATTTTTTACAATTGTTATCTAGGTAATACCTTAGCATTAAAATTCTTGCTGGCATGAGAGCAACGTTTTACTCTAGTACATTCCTTGATGGTTGCAAGACATTCCTTATTTTCAACATTAAGCATAATTACGAATTTCCTTATGATGAAGCAATTATTGGGAATATTAAAGGATACCCGCTATCATAGAATTTTTCTATTGCTTAATTTGTAGTGCTTGATTACATACGACAAGCGTCTTCTTTGTCACCGAAGGTCTAGTCTATTGAACTTCAGTTGGATTTATGCACGCATTTGCATTTCCATAGTTACGTACTGAAGCCAACGCTATGCAATTAGATTAGGCATTTCTAATTTCAATAAAACAAAAAATGAGAGCGTCTCGGATTTTTTATAATAAGTTTGGATCAAATTTTTAATAACGCATTCCTTCACTTCAATTGCTCTGTATATAAATAAAGTAATATATAAAAATCTAACTGAACCTCAAAATCGTATTTGATAATTTAATGCAATTGTCTAGCAATCAGGTGACTTACAATGTTGCTGGTGTTTTAGTCATTGTTTTAGTTAACTGTAGATAAATCTAGTATCTTAAAAATCAACAAGGCCTTAATCGTAGGGTAAATATTGAATGAGTTTTAAATAATTTAGTAATTGTAGTCGACTACAGTGAATTGAAATTTTTTTTATGCGTTGTCCTACAATGAATCAATTAAATTTATCTGCGTTTACATCGCAAGCAGTTTGTATTTGACAACAACCGAATTCATTACGTTTTAAAAACATGAGTCATGCATCATCAGGAACTTTTTCATTGTCAGGATACTGTAATATAGCTTACAAACTGCGTTTAATACGAGAACAATACAGAAGCGTCCTTGGGCCTTTTATATGACCTTAATAATTTATGCTTTTGTTTATGGAAAATGAATACTTGTTTGAAATGAATGTCAATCGCTTTAAGTTTAAAAATCAGCATCTTCGAAATTTTGCTTCCAGTACCTATTTTTGCTAACATTTCGGTTCTTAAAATTGCATATTTGCAATTTTACATAGAATATAGCAATTGCGAAATCTTGTTTGCAGTACTATATTTTTGCTAACATGCTGTTTCTTATTTAATGAAATGTACCTTATGGTGAGCTATAAAATTAGACATTTGCAATTTTTTCAGAAAATAAAACTAATTTGAAATCTTGCTGACAGTTTTACTATTTCTTTTAATATGAATACCTTGCATGATTAACTATAAAAAAATAAACCAAATTTATTATTTGCTGAGAGCACCATTATTTTTGTCTACATACTGTTTTTTATTCATTAGAATAAATTGCATAGCTGAATATAAAATTTTCATTTGCATTTTTTTTCAGAAAACGAGGCAAATTTGTAATTTTTCTAACAGACCCGGTTCTTATTTAATATAAATACTTCACGTATTCGATCAGATCTCTTGCATAATTATTAGTTACTAGCAACTTATCATTGAGCAAACTTACAGTGAAGGTTCTAGAGATATGAAAAAGTTATGTCCAGGACCGGATATGACCGTTTGCTATGAGGATGACAAATCCAATGAAGAGGACACTGTAGAGTTGCTTAATGCATTTAAATAGCGTGGAGAGAAGCTACTGTGTCGTCTAGATTTGGAACTAGAAATGATAAAACAAAAACAGAGGAACTGGCTGCAAGGGAGCTGCAGATACTTCAAGAACGGGAGTTAATAAATACTTTTTCATTTATAAATAGTTAGATTTTAAGTTGTATAAAATATTTAGTGTGATTCTTTTTTAACTGTAAATAGTTAGGTTAAAATATTCAATAATTTGTAAATAAAAGTATTTTATAAAAGTTTCTCTTTTTAAACAAAATTTCCTCTAAACAAGGTAGTAACCTCAAAGTAAAAAACATAAATCAGAATCCACTTTAATTAAATACAGCATTCTTTATACAATTGACTTAGATGTGATATTTTTTTTGCATCTGACCTACTTTATAACTTCTCGCTAGAGAACCGAATTCAAAACAGCTCCACATTTTTGCACGCACCTACATTTTTTCAACGTAGCATACCTGTGGACACGTTTTGAAGCCAAATCGGCCTTACATTACTTTCAATGTAACACACGTGTGGACACGTTTTGAAGTCAGACCGGCCCTACTATACTACTGGCAAAGATTGGTCCACTTTGAAAAATACTAACTGAATTTAATTCCTTTAAAAGGTATACATGTTTAAAGCCTTTACAGGAGATACAGAGAAGTGGTAAATTGTGGTCAAGCAACATCTCGTTGGTTCGGGTTTTACAAGGGTTATAGGTCTGTGATGCGACGTCCGATTTGAAATATTTCCAAAAATTTAAATAACTGATATAATTATAGGTTCAATACATGTCTTAGGTATCTAGACGGTCTTCGGTGACCTAGATAATTCTGGTTGTCCGAATCATGTCGATTAATTGGATAGTAAAAGACATAACTCAGTAAGGACTGCTCCACTTAAAAAATTCTAAAAAAATCTAAATTCCCTAGAAGACTCTAAATTAAATACTTACTCGGGTTTCTAAAACACTTTTAGAGCAGGGATAGATTGCAATGTTTAAAAACAGGATAGATCTATTATTTTCTACATTCATACCTTATCGTTACCAAACCAAACATCGGTAACCATTAATTGGCAAATTTGGGTGTTATTTTGCTGTAAAGCTTAAAATATTCTATGAACACAAAATTTTAATATGCTCTGTGGCTTTTCCCTAAACGAGATATAAAACCCTTCTTTAAACTTTAACATCATTACTTCCTGTCCACTAAAGTAGACAGATAGATCATTTCTAGGATTTTGTGTGCAAACTAATGCCACTATGTCTATTATTAAATGCAATGCCTAATAACATGTCACTCGCTTAATCACATTTATTACCACAAATGGCACTCATGTAAATTACTTCATTAATGCAATGCATTCTACAAAATTGCACTAGATCTTGGTTGAATAGCAATTCGTTGTAATGCTATTAAGCTAGATGTCACATGCCTTTATTAACACTCAGCTATGTCTATGTTCCAATATCTTTAACTTTATGATGACTCAAGAATGCCATATCAGCTGTAGTTTTCTCTGAATTTCAATGAGACTCAAATTTTAGATAATTGGATTTTAGAAGTGCAGCTTTTATGGCTGTTTATGAATGTATTTAGTTGAGTTATACCGACTTTTATTACGTGATTAAGTTTACAAATCAAAATTCTTTAAGAGTGCTTTTAATATAAATTGGAGCATAAAATAGGTTTTTATTATTTACTAATGGCTGCGTTGAAATGTGTTTATATTTGGAGTATTTATTTGCCACAAATTCTAATCGAATCAGAACTACGTTCTTAAAAGTAAATTAACTTCCTTTTCTTAAATAGTTATCTCCGCCATTAATTAATGAGTACAGGATCGTTATATTTAAAAGGTAGATGTATATGCAATTTTTGCTACAATTCGTATTCCCTGAAAGGACAATTTCCGACTCGTGTACCTTTCTAATTTAACACATTCGATTGATTTAAAAGCTAATTATTTTGTTTGAGACTGAGATAAAAATCTTAATTCCCTATTCCAAATGTTTTCTTAGTAGACATTCTATGACGGATCTGAACCGAAATTGCTCATTTTGCATATAAATCTCCATTAGAACAATCAAGTGTCAGAAAGAGTCTTTGGTTATTTTCCAGAGATTTCACTTTCTGGAGTTTTCCTGGAAATATCATTTCTGTTGCCCTTAATTTTTTGTTCATTAACCACGTATACCTTGCGCCGATGTCCAAGGTCGGGATAAGATTTTATGGATCCCTCTCTCTAAATCCCCTAGTAAGCCAATAAATTTTTTGAAATTTTGTCGTCGCTGAAGAATAAAATAAAGCGCCGGGGATAGATATGCAAGTCACTGAACTTTAGACAGATTATATGAACTAGTAAAAGTAATATATCATACAGGTGAGGTCCCAATAGATTTTGAAAAAAATATTATTATCCCGATCCCAAAAAACTCACTCCATGACATAATTTACAATTTGTTAGCGATCTGGCATATTGGTAGCGATTCGTTACCTAAGCCTTACCATAACATATAATTTAATAAAGGTCACCATGACATAGCTCATAATTAGTTAGCGGTCTGGCATGTTGACAGCGATTCGTTGATTAAGCCTTACCATAACATATAATTTAACACTTTTCTTTTTTTGGAGGGGGATTACCAGGTAATATTTCAAATCCCTATAAATGAGAATCATGTAAACCTGTTGGAGTTTTTTAACCCGTTGATTGCCACTCCAAATTTATAGTGTCGTCCCAAAGGCCATACAACTTTTTTGTGAAATTCTATTTGTTTTGTCGTTATAAGCATAGTCTATTATAAAAAGTTTTTTTCTCAAAATAATAATGACTACGACGCAAAGTATGTGTCATTGGCTTCTGATATAAATTTTTAAGCGCAAGGGGCCAATGACTCAACTGTTGCGTCATACACAATATAGCTAGAAAATTTATTGAACAAATAAAAACATCTAACTAATCAAAACTAAATAGCAATAAAATACAAAATTTGAATATTACACATTGCAATATATATTAATTTCTGTGAACTTTCTCTGAAAATTATCGAGCCCCAGCATTGGGTCGTCAAAATTTCTGTGAACTTAGGCTCTAACCACTCGATATCCTTGTGAAAATCTCTAACGACTCTTCGTTTCCTTTGAATTACGATAACAAACATGTTGAAATACTTGGTAAAACGTACGCAACAACCAACCGTCGCTCTGATTTTGCGAAACTAGCCTCAACTGTCACTCGATTCTAAATACATTCACGCCTTCAAACTCCAACAAACATCTTTTCATACCACTCATTCATATAGCTCTTTTTCACATATATGCTTCCACCAGCTGAATATTTGCCCTACCTAATACAAACTTGTCGCACGTATACTTGTATCGTCCAATCATCTCGCCACCACTCCTTTCCCTTGTTTTCAATCGATGCGCGTCTGCTTCTAATATTCCTAGAAATTATTGATTTTGTTTCCTCCTCTGAAATAAGTTTTTTTGTCGTTTCCCTTCTATACTACATCTACATCTCTGTTTCTCACTCGTATTCATACGTTTCTGGTCCGTCCTTGTTCCTCTATGGCAGTTGTTTCTAGCTTCTGTCCAATACTACCTTTATAATTAAAAATCGATATGTTAAACATACTGCTTCTTCGTCCTACTTATGTGTTTTCTGTTGGATCCTTGTATATCGAATACGCTAACTCCCAACGGTCTTTTCCTTCCTGTAACATATTAAAGCTTGTTTATCGTACGTGTTATCTTGAAATATCTCCCCCTTTAACGATGCTTTGAAACGTTTTCTGATTTTACCCTTGCAAATAATATTTCTATTTTAACGAATATGCAAGCTTTTATGTATTCGTATGCTACACTAAATAAAACTTAAAGATGGTATTTTTCCCTCGTTGTTTCTAATAAATATTGCCCTATCTTACAATAAATACAACTAAAATTAAAGTAGCCCTACATTATTATACGTTGTCTAAGCTTTAAATTAATTATTAAAAATACCTTAATTATCTAAACTGCCTAACTCAATTTTCTTGTAAGTTGTTACTCTGACCCCAAGCTTGATTTATGACCTTATGTATTTACAATTAGCCATAAATTACATATATATATATATATATATATATATATATATATATATATACAGGGTGGGAAAAATTTCAATGTGCAGTATGGGGATCTCGGAAACTATAAGAGCTAGAAAGTTGGTTAAATGAGAAAAAACTTGTGCAATTATAAGCTCAATTTAAAACTAAAAAGAAAATAAATGTATCTCTGTCCGTTTTAAAAATATGGCGTAAAAACCAAAATTTACCAAATTCAAAAATGCTTAATAACTCATATACCATTATAGCTATAAAAATGAAACTTGGCTCATTTACATAAGTCATTAGTAAGAATTCAACGAAGTGATCAGAATTTTTCTAAGCCTTCTGTATTCAGAGATACGACTGTCAACTTTTAATTTTTTATGGACGCCATATTGGATTTTTGCAGTGTTAAATAAAAGAAAAAATTACAAATTCATTGGTATACCACATTGTATACTTTTCTTTTAAAATGGCCGAAATATTGTAAATTGTTTAGTTTTTATGAAAATTATACTCTTTAGAATAGGAAAACAAACAAAAGTTTTGATCAAAACATTCAATTAAATTGTTCGAATTGGTTTCCTCCAGTGCGAATGCACAATTCTGTTCTTCTACTCATATCTTGTACCGCACGTCGAACTGTGTTGGAATCTATTGATTGTATGTATCTATTTATTATGTCAACCATTTCATCTCCGTCTTCTAGCATTTCCTGTACACGTGGTCTTTAATGGCTCCCCATAAATAGTAATCGAGTGGATTGAAGCACGGAGACCGTGGTGGCCATCTTACTGGACCGCGCGTGCCTATCCATTGATTCGGAAAGCGTTCGTTTAAATACTCGGTTACCACCCTGGCATTGTGGGAAGCACAGCCGTCTTGTTGATAATATTCAAAATTCTGCAAATATTGAAGTGGTAGATTATCGAGCATTTCTTCAAAATCATTTTGTAAAAAATTTAAATAAATGGCCGACGATAATCTATTTGGAATGTAGTATGGTCCTAAAATCTTGTTGTCTAAAATTCCACACCAAACGTTTACTGAATATCTAATTTGCGGTTTTCTCTCTTTAATTAAGTAGGGATTTTCTTGAGCGTAGTAGTGCACATTTTTTGTATTAAAAATGCCACAGTTAGTGAAACTTGTTTTGTCACACCACAATATCTTTCTGCTAAAACTTGGGACAAAACTTAATTTCGTTTGCATCCATTGAGAAAAATCAAGTCGTCGTTTATCGTCTCCAGGGTGCAATTTTTGTACTGGAATGAATTTGTAATCGTGATACTTGTTATGTTTTATTATAGCACGAACACCACGATCAGTAATCCCACATTCAGGCGAGATATTCCGACTAGATGTTTGTGAATCCAGATGTAACTGTGCTAATACATTAGTATCATTGATATCTGCATGTTTACTATATCTTCCTCACTTTGTTGAATTTCTACTAATGACATATGCAAATGAGCCAAGTTTCATATTTATAGCTATAATGGTATAGGAGTTATTAAGCATTTTCGAATTTGATAAATTTTGGTTTTTACGCCATATTTTTAGAACGGACAGAAATACATTTATTTTCTTTTTAGTTTTAAATTGAGCTTTCTAGCTCTTATAGTTTCCGAGATCCCCATACTGCACATTGAAATTTTTCCCACCCTGTATATATATATATATATATATATATATAATATATTTTTACGTTTGCAAATAAATTTTGCTGTAACATTCTGCAAATCTCAAAGGCCAGACGTACTTTTATAGCCATCTATAAAATCTACTATATAGTTTCGATTCAATTCTGTACTTCCACACTTAGTAGTGTTGGTGTTTTATCACCTGATGGCGGTTTTATTTATTTTTGCCATAGTACAGAGATTGTTTCGAAATTATATCAGTATAATAGCGTCGATTACTTCATAGGGTTGGAAACTAATCTGCTCTGATGAGGCTTAACAAAGCCGAAACCGTCGGTCAGTGGATGTTTCCACCCCTGTGAAGTAATAAAGCTAATGTTTTGTTAATGTCTATATAACTACTAGCCCGATTTGTATTTGTCAATAGCTCTTATTATTTTCATAAGAGTTTGTTTACAGAAACATCTTATTTTATATTCAATTTCTTATTGCGAGCTGCAAATAACTTGTCTTTTATTATTTGAATTGCCTTTGGGGCATGAACCCGGGTGTCGCCAGGAGAAAGTTTGTTACTTTTGCAAATAAATTTTGCTGTAACATTTCGCAAATCTCAAAGGCCAGACGTACTTTTATAGCCATCTATAGAATCTACTATGTAGTTTCGATTTAATTCTGTATTTCCATGCTTATTAGTAGTGTTGGTGTTTTATCACCTGATGGCGGTTTTATTTATTTTTGCCATAGTACAGAGATTATTTTGAAATTATATCAGTACAATAGCTTCTATTACTTCGTAGGGTTGGAAACTAATCTGCTCTGATGAGGCTTAACAAAGCCGAAACCGTCGGTCAGTAGATGTTTCCTCCCCTGTAAAGTAATAAAGCTAATGTTTTGTTAATGGCTATATAACTACTAGCCCGATTTGTATTTGTCAATAGCTCTTATTATTTTCATAAGAGTTTGTTTACAGAAACATCTTATTTTATATTCAATTTCTTATTGCGAGCTGCAAATAACTTGTCTTTTATTATTTGAATTGCCTTTGGGGCATGAACCCGGGTGTCGCCAGGAGAAAGTTTGTTACTTTTGCAAATAAATTTTGCTGTAACATTTCGCAAATCTCAAAGGCCAGACGTACTTTTATAGCCATCTATAGAATCTACTATGTAGTTTCGATTCAATTCTGTATTTCCATGCTTATTAGTAGTGTTGGTGTTTTATCACCTGATGGCGGTTTTATTTATTTTTGCCATAGTACAGAGATTATTTTGAAATTATATCAGTACAATAGCTTCTATTACTTCGTAGGGTTGGAAACTAATCTGCTCTGATGAGGCTTAACAAAGCCGAAACCGTCGGTCAGTAGATGTTTCCTCCCCTGTAAAGTAATAAAGCTAATGTTTTGTTAATGTCTATATAACTACTAGCCCGATTTGTATTTGTCAATAGCTCTTATTATTTTCATAAGAGTTTGTTTACAGAAACATCTTATTTTATATTCAATTTCTTATTGCGAGCTGCAAATAACTTGTCTTCTATTATTTGAATTGCCTTTGGGGCATGAACCCGGGTGTCGCCAGGAGAAAGTTTGTTACTTTTGCAAATAAATTTTGCTGTAACATTTCGCAAATCTCAAAGGCCAGACGTACTTTTATAGCCATCTATAGAATCTACTATGTAGTTTCGATTCAATTCTGTATTTCCATGCTTATTAGTAGTGTTGGTGTTTTATCACCTGATGGCGGTTTTATTTATTTTTGCCATAGTACAGAGATTATTTTGAAATTATATCAGTACAATAGCTTCTATTACTTCGTAGGGTTGGAAACTAATCTGCTCTGATGAGGCTTAACAAAGCCGAAACCGTCGGTCAGTAGATGTTTCCTCCCCTGTAAAGTAATAAAGCTAATGTTTTGTTAATGGCTATATAACTACTAGCCCGATTTGTATTTGTCAATAGCTCTTATTATTTTCATAAGAGTTTGTTTACAGGTACATCTTATTTTTTATACAATTTTTTATTGCGGACTGCAAATAATTTGTCAATTTTTTATATATGTTGTAATAAAAATTTTTTATTAATGTTTATTATTTTAATTAATGTTTATTAAGTTTAATTATCCTCGTGACTATCAGCTAATAAATTACACCTTTAAATTTTCTAAACCCTAACCTGATATCACAAGGTCGAGAATTTCTTATTATTAATGCAAGACCAAGGTAAAGTTGAATGGAAAATGGCTTGAGAAAAAAGAAAAACATAAACGGCTAGTCGAGTGTTAGCTCTGGGTAGATCATGAGCTTGGGTCATGGGTGGATAAGAGACCAAAAATATATATAATGAGCGCCACCGTATTTTTCAATACAATAACCACCAAAATTTAACTGTGCTTGTATTAGGGGAATGCGGAAACCTTATGTCAACACCACAAACATAGCCATAAAATCTGAAGTTCACTCTTTTAAACACACTTACCAAAACCTCAAACACCAGACGTCATACAGATGCCTCGGCTTGACCTGTGAACAAACAAAGGTACAACATGGACACCATTTGTGTCCTCAAAAATATCTGCCAAAAATAAAATAATGGAATTTAGGTTTCTAAAATATACACCCAGGAAATTTGTTTTCATTACACACAATTTCTAATCAGGGATGACTTGTAATTTTTGCTTGAATTCTAAATAATAAAAAGTCATTCAGAAGCAAAATAGATTCTATTTGAATAAATTTCTGGATTCATGTTACTATAATATTTTAATTCGTATCTCTATAATATTTTCACTTAATAATTTTTATAGAGCAGAAATATACTAGTAAAGAATTGTATTCGATAATATAAAGATCTCTGAATGGATCTTTCTACAAAATTTAAATGTACTGACTTTAGATTTTCTAAATTATTCATATTACATAATATTTTTTCTAAGCCATTGAAGTACTTCTTCGACCTTCACAGTGAAATTTAATTACCTAAGCGCTGATAAAATAGTATGTAGTTACCCTAAGTTACTTTTACTTAACAGTTAATACGCGAATTCCACATGTCGATTAAAAATGAAAGTTCATGACCTCAAAATATTTAAACATACTTTAAATTAGCGTAAGACGAGATGTGAGGTCTAAATAGGACATGCGATTTTTTTTCCAATGCTCCACCCGAAGGTACTACATTGGTCAGGAAGCGAGTTTTCTTTTTACCTGGAAAATTTGGAATTTTACCGAATCCTTGCTGTTCTAAGCAAGGTAGGGATCTTTAACGTGCGTGACAACACTCACACACGGGACCTCCATTTTACCTCTCAACCGAACGAGGGTGTATTTTTGCGAAAAATGCTCGCCTAACATTTTCAAGCGGACCGTGTCGGGATTCGAACCCGGGACCTAGGGCGTAGTAGTCACACACATACCACTACGCCACGGAGCCGCCTGGTCTAAATAGGACAACTGAATCTATGTTTTTTATATCTGACATAAAATGTCATTCACAACTTTTTAAATGTACACTTTGTGTGCATGTGCAAACATTCTGACAAACAATAGATTTGTTATTTAATTCGCTGTTTCCTTAAAAGCTTTTTACGTTACAAAATTTTTAATGTTCTATTTTCTTATTGCAACTTAATTAATATTCAAAGTGATTAAATGCTAAGGAACACTCACGTGTTGTGATACTGCTCTAAACGAAGAAATAGAACCTTGACCTTAGCTGTCGGAAATTTTTCATAACCATCGATTATCAAAGTTCTTCTGAATACAACCATTATTTAACGAAACTAACTTCTGCTTGATTAAATTTAATACTCCAACAAAATTTCTAGATCCAAAATTTGCTTATTCGATATTATTTATTTGCAATTTGCAATTCTTGCACTTCTTTCTCATTTGTCGTCCACTTGTAGCTCTTTGATATTTTTGTAGCAAGTGAATCAGCTTTCTATCACTTTTTTCATCGTCTCGTTGAGTTCCACCTTCATTTACAAGGGCTTGTCTTATGATATGACGGAAGTCATAATAGTTCAAATGTTTCTGGCTAGTAAATTTATTGTATAAGTGAAAATTATTTAGCAACATGATTGATAAAAAATGCATGGTCAATTTTTTATATCATTTTATTTTTTCTTTCACTGACTTAATAAACCAGCATTTGGTCTTGTTTGTCAATTCCTGACATATACTTGTTATAGTTTATTATACTTTGTGGTTTTCTAACGTCTTGCCCTTTTCTATTTTTTGTTGTCTACAATGTGCTATCAAATTCTGTTGAAATAAATATCATATCTCGTTTATCTTTCCAATTTTTTACTGTTACTTCTGCACAGTATTTGGTTTAAAGTATCTCCTTTTTTTAATTTTGCATTTACAACTGCCTTGGAATTGTTTCATCTATTTTGTCGCAGAGTTCCAGTTACATATGTGTTTTTTCTAGAAGTTATTCGCTCACATTGTAGCTATTGTAGTAATTATCCATAAAAGGGAGTGGTCTCTGTTTAGATAATTTTGTGCCAAAGCTAAAACAACCTTGCTCGAATGATCCCTTCTCAAAATGTCTTCATCGCTACCAGTATATAGCCGTACTTTTAGAACCAATCCATTAGGTTCAGCTAAAATGTATATTTGTAACCCATACTAATGCTTTTTATTTCTGACACATTATCGAAATGCAACTCGAGCTCTCCACAACATCATCGACTCATCTACGCACAAATTTTTACCCGGAGGGTAAATTTCGCGCATTCGTGAGTTTAGATAATCCTATACAAATCGAATTTTACGAATACGATCTCCATAATTTGCATCGCCTCTTTGAGGAGCTTGTGAAAATGCAGACACCGCAACATTAGTAAAAGATCGGTTTCTACTCATGTGTTTCTGAAATAATGGAATACTTTTGAAATCGTTCGTTTTCTAAGAGTAAGTTATATTATTTTAGATAGAGTTTTTCTTGTTTGTATTTCTAGGAATAAAGTTACATATGCAACTGATCAAATGGCGGAATGCTATGGTCATACGGTATTGAGACTTCCACCATACCACTGTATTTTTAATCCCATAAAACACATTTTTAGTGTATAGACAAAAGTTATTATAGGAATCACGTTGGAAACAGTGGTACCTCAGTTGAAAAGTCACTAGCTTCATGGAAGGAAGCTCCTGCGACTGTAACACCTGATGGGTAGGCAAGCACAATCCGCCATACAGGAAAAGAGATACAACTCTGGTGGGATAGGGAAATAGCATTTGATTATGAAGATGCACTACCGTTGATTATCAATGTAGATAGTGAACAGGACAACGACTAACTGTGGAATGATGAAGCATAATTTAAAATTGCTTTACAGCTTTGGCACAATATAAATGTACATATTTGTTATACATATTAATATATTAATGAATTAAATACCTTTTTGAGTAGTAGTTAATATTTAAATGCAAATTTAAGTCCACACGCTTTCTCGTATTAAATTTGTGATGATTTAATCAGCCAGGGTCAAGTGATTTAAATTAAATTATTATTACATTTGAGTCAACTTAAAATATTACAAAACATAGAGCTATGGGAACTGAATATAATATGAATAATAATCATTTTCAATGTTCGGCCATTGCTGGAAGCCCCCCTTCGTGAAAAACAAAGCAGAATTTACCGTAGAAGAAAACGTTTGGCTAAACAAACATGCCCTAAAAAGCAAAAAGAAGAAAAGCTAAAAAAGAGGAAATATATTAGCTGGAAAAAGGAGAATAAAAAACAAAAAGCTGATACACACGAAGAAGAAAGATTTTCTAGATACGTTTTAGCATTTTCTAACAAAGGAGAAGAAATTGGACACAGTGTCGGCTTCCCAAACTTTTTGTTTATGAAGCCTATGCTCCAGATTTTCTCTGTTATACGCGAAACAACAACAATTTTTATTCAAGTTTCTTGTTTTTACTTACGCCATTAAATATCAACTTCAATCGTAGGTTGAAAAATAATTTTGGTCATAAAATATTTAAGTGATTTTTAATTTTTTTTTATTTTATAGCTTATTAGAATTTTGGCTCTGATTTTGTGTAAAGGTTGAATAATTATTACGAACAAGTGTTTCATCATTTGACATTATAATACATCAATCAGCAATCTCACATCTTATTGAACCAGACGACAACCCCAAACCTGGATGCTTATATAGTTTTAGGTTTTGATTAATTTTGGTAGGTGTTCAACGATTTCAAATGAAAAGATCGAACCTAGGAAGCTAATAGAATATTTTGGTATGTGCAGAATCTCGATACTTTATTGACAGACAAATACAAAAATAAAAACTGTACTATAATCAACCCATAATTGGTCTTGGCTTATTGAGATGGAACTTGGAGAAAAATAGTTTTTGGGTTTAATTTCTTAAATATACAGTGAAACCTGCAGATAGTCGTATACATCTTACCCATTAAATTAAATAATGCCCATTACTAATGCTATAAAATTTTATCACTAGCAGTTGATCGCCTTCATTTGTCATTTGCATGCCAGTTTAAATTTCTTATTTAAAGTGTATATTTATATACATAGGTTACTGATTTAATTTGTAATAAATAATTTCTAATTTATTATAATTAAGTTAGAGCCCACCCATATTTTTACACAGCCATACCTATATTTCTGCAGATTAGGCACTTAACTAAACGACTTGAATTTAAAACTGTTTAAGAAAAGCGACAGAAAAGCAAGGAATTACATTTTATGGGATGTAAACAGTCAATATTTCAAGGAGAAGGACACACAGACTAACTTGGGGACGCTACATTTAGTTAATTCTCCGATAAAAGAAACAAGGCACGTATTTTCGGTATCTAAACGACTTCCCATCAGTGTAACACCAATTAAAAGAAAACGACGCAGGCGACTAAAGCGTCCCAGCCATCTTGAATCCAGGGTCTACCTTGTTAACATGCTGATTTTTAAAGCAGGTTGTTATTGTAGTAATGGGCGTGGAAGTACTTCTAACTCCGCCTTTGGTCAGGTAATCGAACACTTGTCAGCATAATGCTTCTACCTGAACGTCCTTGTAACGTGGAAAACAGGAGCTTTAATGGTTATGTATATGCGTTGTTGATACCCTTCCTATAGCTGTTAATTCGAGCTTTGTAGTACTTGCGTAAATGCTATCTGTTTACGAGGCTGAAACTGGTATATTTAAGGTTAATTAATATTTATACTGGTTTCATATGCAGACTTTTGTAGTCGTATATTACTTTAAAATCGATTACTTCAACTTGAATTGAAGTGAAGTGACTTGTGTCACTTTTAAGCTTTGACTTTTATACACATGATTATGAACAGCTTGAACTGTTCAAGTCAATACTAAAAATTTATAGCTTGACTTGACTGATGCAGCTAAAAACTGACTATATAAACAAGGCGGTGCCTCAATTCATTTGAAATAGCATTTCAAATGTCATATTCGGACCTAACTGTTATTTACTTACGGTTTGAGTATTTAATGCAGCCAGATTTTAACACATTTATTGGTAATACACATATATACATTCATGAGGTGCTATGCACTCTTATACCATATATTTTATATATTACAACAGACAGCCCTCAATCTATTAAAAACTACTTGTCATCTGCCTGAACAATCCCCATGGCAATAATCGATAAACAATTCCAAGCTACCTTTTTTCGTCTTTTACATAACACTTCTCCCCTGCTAAAGAGAGAGCTTACTTGGAGGTTTAATGACCCTACCAAATCTGGTCATTGTTCGTGATGATGACTGTAATCCCTCATGGGGAAAAGGAACAGCGCAAACAGTACCTTTAACAGGACTCTTATTATCCACACTGGTATTGAACTCTTTACCAGCATTATAGACTTTGGAACTAGAATTAGTATCAAGACTATGCTCCTTCCCCTGAGGTATTACTGGATTACTATCAAATAGGCGGTTGCCTTCTATTATACTACTGGATTCACTAGAGTCCCCACTGTGTAACGCATTTTTGGACTGTTCTAAAACTTCCGGTACCATTACTGTGGCTATGGCTGCCCTAATGAAATCAGCGTGAGCAAACCTAATGACACTATTTACACTTACTAGATATGTACTATAGCTAATGACTTTAACTATTTTCCCTAAGTCCCATAAATGAGTATGAACATTCTTAATATACACTGCATCATTAACATTATATAACTTATTATTTTTAGTTTCTTTTTTCAGAATTGTAGAATGACTATTTTCAGCGGATTTTAGTAAGTCATACCTGGTTCTAGGTCTAATTTTAAACATGCATTGAGCTGGTGAGATTCCACTTACTGTTGAAGGTGTGTTTCGATAAGGGAAAAGGAAATTGGTTAATTTCATCTTTATGTCATGCAACGATACTGACCCCTGCTAGTAAATAAGTTACGTTCTAGTGCCCGTTTTACATTCTGTACATCTCTTTCTACTATACCGTTTGATTGTGGATGGTAAGGTGGTGATTTAATCGGTTTTATGCCATTTCTCAAACAAAATGATACAACTCAGCTGAATTAAAGGGTGGTCCATTATCGGAGACCAGCTCCACTGGTAAGCCAAAAACAGAAAAAATATCTCTAAAGGTTGTTATAATTTCATTAGCGTTAGTACCCTTTTCCATTATTTTTACTTCAATCCATTTGGATTTATTATCTACCAATATTAAAGCACGAAATTATTCTTTTGAAAGAAATCAACATTTACTCTATAAAAGCTATGTGGTGCTGAAGGCCAGGCCAGACCATTGCTATGGATAGAAAAATTTTGGGTGACTTGATAAATGATACAGAACTGGACAAGCTGTACAATATCTTCATTTATTCCGGGCCACCAACAATATTAACGCAACAACATTTTCATTCGCACTATATCTGTATGCTGTTCATGAAATAGACAAAGGACTTTATCCCTTAACGTCGCAGGTATTACCACCTTTGTGCCTAATATTAAACAATTTTGTTCAACTGATAACTCATTTCTGTGCTTAAAGAAAGGTTTTAAGTCTTGAGAATCTACAGAATTTGGCCAACCTGATAAAGTCAATTCAATGACTTTTGATAATACCACATCACTTCTGGTTGCACGTGCAACATCGGCAAAATCCAACGGTGCTTCATTAAACATATTAATTGAATACATATCACAAGTTACAATTGTTCCACTTTCCGACGGAAAACGTGAAAGTGCATCCGCATTAGAAATAAAACTACCTTTCTTGTACACTTATCATAGTCATATGCAGATAACGTGAGAGCCAATCTAGTAATTCTAGATGCAGTATTAACAGGTATCTCTCTATTTTTCCCAAATATGTATTGCAACGGCTGATGATCACTTACAAGGATAAATTTACGACCATAAATATATTTATGGAACTTACGCAGGGCAAACATAATAGCCAATGCCTCCCGTTCAATGTTTGAATAGTGCCAGATGCAGAACAAACTGGTTTATCTTCGTTATTTATTCTGTGACTTAGAACACCCCGCACTCCGAACCCACTACTGTCACAGGTGACATAAATAGGTAATTTAGGGTTGTATATAGTGAGCACTCTATTAGATAAAAGCAGCTCTTTACTCTTTTTAAACACCTTCTGACATTCTGATGACCATGTATATGGTACTTCCGACTTACACGATTTGTATAAAGGGCCCAATTCTGAAGAAAGCATTAGAACAAACTTTGAATAATAACTAAGTAGACCTAAATAAGACTTTAATTGAGTTAAATTATTTGGTGGTTTTGCATTTTTAATGCACTCAACCTTTTCTTCTGTAGGATGTATTCCCGTTTAATTTATTTTATGCCCTAAAAATTCTATACTCGAATCATAGAATTTACATTTTTTTGCGTTGTTTTTAACATTAAACTTCTTGAGGCGTTCGCAAACCTTTAAAACATTTGCATGACAATCTTCAACTGTTGCCCATTAACTAAAATGTCGTCGATGTAACATTTTGTGTTAACTAAACCCGCAAGGATATTTTCCATTATTGTTTGAAAAATTCCGGGTGCTGAACTGACGCCATTCGTTAGTCGGTTAAACGTAAACAAACCCAAATGAGTGTTAATTGTCAAAAGCTCCATGGCACTTTCGCTCACCTCTAGCTGCTGATAGGCCCCTTTCAGATCTAGAACCGTACAAAATTTATTGCCAGAAAATCCGGAAAATATATCTTCCGGTAAAGGCAAAACACAATGATCTGTTTCAATAACTCTATTAATAGTGTTTTTAAAATCTACACACACCCTAAAAAACCCTTTTCCCTTTTTGGCACTACCACAATGGGACTAGCCCATTTACTTGTGTTTACTTTACTTATAATTCCTGCTTCCACCATTTGTCTTAACTCTTCCTCTACTTTAGGTTTTAGAGCATATGGCATCTCATAAGCTCTATGGAAGAAGGGTTTCACATTTTCTCTTAATTTAAATTCTACTTTAAATCCTTTTATAGCAGACTTTGGATCATCTTTAAATAAATTGGGAAAAGTTAGTTTTACTTCAGACACATTACGATTTTTACTGCTAGACTGGTGTTCCATGATATGACTTATATTTAAGTTACTATCTGGTACTAATAAACTATTGGCTAATTTTTGTTGGGGCTGCTTCTCGTTTACGTTTACTACAGGCATCAAAATATTAGAGTTAGCTACTAAAGACTTAAAAAAAATGTTTTCCACAACGGGTTAAAAACTTTAAACCAATTTCTTTGTATTAAGGGTACAACTCTAGTTAAGCATTGAACGACTATTAACGGCAGTAACTCTAATTCATTTTTAAATAACACATGAACCTCAATTTGCCCTAATACAACAACTTTGTCTCCAGTTACAGCTCTTAATTTAATATTTGTCTTGAGTAGTTGACAATGATTAAAATGTTCTCTAAAATCTGCTACATGAACAACTGATTTGCATGCCCCACTATCAACTTCCATAACTAGAGGCTTACCTTCCATACGAACTTTAACCTTCAAAGGTTCATCCACCGATCCGCTGATTGATGAAATGTAACCTAATTCAAAGTACTCTTGAGTGTTATCTTCCAATGCTTGCTCAACTTGCTCCAATTGATTAACATGACGGTTTCTGCACATTCTACTAGTGTGGCCCTCTCTTTTACATTTGAAGCACTCCCATTTTATAGCTGGACAATTATCGGGCTTGTGCCATCTTCCACAACGAAAACAAGGTTTTAGTTTTGTATATCCTGCATCATTGTTAAACGTTTTTGTCTTGGCTTGGTTGAAAGGTTGCTTTTTGGATGTATGTTCCTGTAACTTACATAGTGACATAGCTAGAAGCCCAAGAACTAATTTACTTTGAGCTTCAGCTGCCTCTTGACTTAGTGCTTTGTTGTAAGCCTCTTCAAATGTTAATGCTTCTGATTCCGTTAACAATCTGGTTTGGATACTACTGCTACTAAGCCTACACACAAGTCTATCTCTCAATGCTTGGTCTAAAAAATTTTCAAATTAGCACAATTTAGATAGAGATTTTATTTCTTTTATGTATTGCTCCACCGATTCTTCGGAATTCTGTTTCCTATTATGAAATCTATACCTTTCAACAATGATACTGGAGGCCTAATTCATCATGAGATTTAGATGCTGGAGTAGTAGGAAATAGATATGTTTTTAAGGTATCATAAGTTTTTGCTCCCATGAAGGTTAAAATATTCGCGACTTTTTTGTTGGTTGTAATTTTATTAACTATAAAATATTTTTGTAGGCGTTCTTCCCACGCCTCAAATGACTCCTTTGTGTTATCAAATTCATCAAACTTTGGCATACTAACTTTATGCAATGTTTACTGTGTGATGGTTTATCCTCGTCGCCAAAATATGTTATGTACTTACGGTTTGAGTATTTAATGCAGCCGGATTTTAACACATTTATTGGTAATACACATAATATACATTCATGAGGTGCTATGCACTCTTATACCATATATATATTTTATATATTACAGCAGACAGCCCTCAATCTATTAAAAACTACTTGTCATCTGCCTGAACAATCCCCATGACAATAATCGATAAACTAATCCAAGCTACCTTTTTACGTCTTTTACATAACACTAACTTTGCATCATTTTAATGTCAATATAATCTAAAAAAAAATAGAAAAAGTAAAAACGATTCTAGCAGCAACAACAATTTATTTTATGCAATAAACAAGTTATTATCAGAAATTAATAATGCCGCATTATCTAAAAGCTAAATAGGCTCCAGCCTAGAGCCTCAAGATCGAGAGAGGTCTATAATCGAGTTAATAAAATTAGTAATAAAATTTTAGCCTCAAAAATATGTGGTACCATTAAACAATCGAACACTAATTGATTTATTGCATTGGTATTTTACCCCACTATATTGTTGTCTGGGACTGCAACTCGTGAACACACAGGTAGCTCAATCAATAATTTATTAAACACTGTTTATTTTTTGCAAATAACTAAGCACAAAGAATAATTTAATGGTAACGCTCGTTAATCAAAAATAATTCTAATGTCCTCTTTAATGTCTCTCAAAAACTCCGTGACACCCGCCTTCCTTGATCGCTCATTTTCTATCCTTTGATGCCAGATGAATGTACGTATCACAGGGGCTACCCAGGATATACAACATTCGGCCATTCTGACACGCATTCGTCCGCGAATGACTTGAAATAAATAAAAACATTACTAAACTTCAGTTAGTGGTGACAGACACTTGAGTTTGACAGTGCCGCCTGTGCAGAATAAGTATAGCGAGTTTGAATTAAGTTTGCTCAGTACATAGAGCCGAATCGTACTTGTATAGCATCGGAAGATGCTCTACTCGGCAAATGCGAGTTTTCATACTCAACAATTGGAGAGTATTGTGCTTAGCATATTGAAGCATACTCCACTCAGCAAATTGGAGTCAGTCATGCTCAGCAATGTGGAGCCTACCATTCTCAGCACTATGGAGCAGCTTGTTGGGCCAGAATTTTGGGGCGAATCACAAACAAAATTTCGCACAGATATAGTGTAAATACGTCGGTATGTACGAATTAGTGCACGTAAGATATGTACATTAGCTACATCATATGGCCTTGCTCTGCACAGTGGAGCACCATAAAAATTTTACTATTACAGTAATTCTACATACCTATTGCATGAATACTTCAAAAGGCTTCATATTCTCGAAACCAACAATGGCTTCATATGGAATTCTCGAACGTGTAGCGTATATATTCTCCTTTACCCTATAACGATCATTTCTTAGGACTTCAACCACTTTAAAGGATCCTCTGAACTTAGCAAGTATTTTTTACTCTCGTTATTATTTGAGTGATTTGCAATACGAGTCGATGCTATATCACCTATGGAATATGTGCCTGCCTTGCACCTTTTCCTATTAAAGTAGTCATTTTGCTTATTACGATTATCTTCTGATTTTTGTGAAGCCTCCGCTCGAATTTTAGTGACACCTACTAATTGTCCTCCAGTTAACGGTCGCAAAGATCAGTATCTACTCGCAACTGTATACCCATAAGAAGTTCAGCTGGTGTTTGTTTAGTAGTTTTATGTATGGAGCTATTAATGCCTCATTGTACCGTAACTGAATCATTGTCCCATGTATTGGAACTTTTTATAAAATTGCAGGTTGCTAGCACATCAATTGTCGTTCTATTGGTTCTTTGAATTTGACCATTATCCCTAGTCATACCTACAGGTGTAACAAATAACCGAATTTGTCGTTGTGCACAAAAATCATTGAACTCACTGGACGTAAAAGCTTTACCTGCATTCAAAATAAAGCGGTTAGGACTTCCAAATATTGCAAATATGTCGCGTAATTCTGTGGTAGCACTACCAGCTTTAGTGTCTGGCACAGCTCTGATACAAGTAAATTTTGTCAAAGTATCAATGACATTTAAGAGGTAGCGATTACTCTGTAGAGTTTTAGCAAACGGACCCAAGTGATCCACATACAGTGTAAGAAATGGCTTGGCATATTTTGGTATTGAATGTAAATAACCCGGTTTTTTACCACCAGGCATTTTATGATATAAACATGGTAAGCAGCACCGTACGTATTAGGCAATAAATCTGCGCATTTTCGAAAACCAAAACCGCTGCCTAATACGTTCTAGCATATTATCAAAGGCAAAATTACCGACATAATCGTGATTATTTTTGACAATTTGCCAACGACATTTCTTTGGCACCAACTATCTACGACCATATTCAGTTATTCTGTAGACCCGCTTACCACGTAAGTCATATTCATTGAAAATAGCTTTATTATTTGCCATATCACCGAACAGCAGGACTTCTTTAATTCTGGTAATTCTTTTCTTTTGATCTTGCGCATAAAGTAGCTAATCATCTTCAGAAATTATAAACACTTTTCGCTGAGTTCACACTTGACTGGTGGATTACGGCTCAATGCATACACATGTCGCATCAAACTGCCCGGTCTATGGTTGGTTTGGTAACTAAAATCTTGTAATTGCAAAATCCATCGCGCAATCCTCGGTATAGTTGATTGATTTGCCAAAGAATTTTTTACAGCGTTACAATCTGTGACTACCAAAAATGGTTTGCCGAGTAAATAATGTCGAAATCGGTTCAAAGTATGCACTACCGCTAGTAATTCCAGCTCGGAAGAGTGGTAATTTTTTTTTTCCCTGGTTGTACTTTGGCTGTAATAAGCTACGGATTTTTCTCCGTTTTCTGTAACCTGTACTAGAATGCCAGCAAGTCCATTTCTGCTTGCATCTGTGTACACTACACATTCTAGATTCGGATTGAATATTGCTTACACTGGTTTAGACGTAATTACACTTTTGCGGTAATTTAATACTTTTGTATGTTCTTCGGCCAACGCAATGTCTGATTTTTCTTAAAAACCCTGTTTAACAATACGGCTTTGCGTGAAAGGTTTGGTATAAGTTTTCGAAAGTACCCTACTAAACCGATGAACTGACGTACCTGATGTATTGACTTAGAATCGGAAACATTTTTAACGGCGTCGGTTTTTAATTCATTAGGAGAAACACAATCTTTTGTAATGTTACAAATATGTTATCTTGGTCATTAAAATGAACCTATGCATAATCTTATCGTCAGGCCGTATTTATGAAGCACTCCCAAAACTAACCGTAGCTTGCCTAAACCTTCGTCTACAGTTTTTGAAGGGATTAGAATGTCTACAGTAACAGCAATGTCTATGTAATCGTGAACGGTAGTACCATAACCTAAGAAACCCGATAAATTTACTACCTTTTGCATAGGAAAATGTTAAGATCCAGTGCTAACGCCTTGGCCCTATATACTATGGAGCAATCACTTCCTAAGTCAACGAAAGCATCGACTAACATATCTTGTATAAGAACTTGTTTCTGAAATTTATCAGCGCATGTGCTTGTAACTAAATTTACTTGCTTCTTTATATCAGGATTTATATTCTTTGAACAAACTGCCTGAATATGGCCCACTTTATTACATTTGTTACAAATTCGCCTGTAAGGACAGTTTCTACGAAAGTGTTCAGAACTACCACAAGCAAAACAGCGTTTAACATTATCGTATGTAAAATAAGCGTTAGGGACACTAACACTTTGGCCTGCAATTGGCAAATCATTGGGATTACTTTGTGACGGACCCTCGTGCCTTGTAGAATTATTATTAACACTTATATTTTTCGCATTGTGGCCCGGCATAATTTTGGTGCCCCTTTGTACATTCGTAAGTGTTTGAAGTTGAACCTGTTTTGTTCTTATATTTTTATATGCATGGTATGGCATTGAATACACTTTATTTCGCAGAAAACCCGCTAGAACATTAACATCGCTTATGTTAGCGGCTTCTACTACCGATGTAGTATTTACGTCTGCTATAGCACCAATAATTAAGGAAACTTTATCTGATTCAGTAAATTCTAGGTTCAAATCTGATATCTTTGCAAGTTGCTTAACATGAAACTCGTATAAACTGTCACCTACTGACGGTTTGTGTACTAGGAGGTGTTGCAATAGATTAAATATATTTCTTTTTGCAACGAACGTGTTTTGTATTAAATTTTTCCATTCCCGCCAAGTGTATTGCGATTAACCAAACTCATTTCTAACAATATTTTGATAAAATATAAGTGCTCTCCCTCGAAGTTTATTAAGGGCTTGAAATATGATGCTTCGTTCGCTCCAGTTATATAACCTGCGCCAATGTTAAATAACCTCTAGCCACCTGTCTACATCGTCGACTGCGAGATCGAATTCCAGGAGCACAATGGAATTAAGTAAGAACGTATCTTTTGCATCAGTGAATGTGCTACTGACCCCTACTGGATCCCCTATATTAATACTAGTACCTGACCTGGTAGGAGGTGTATATGACCGAATAGGTTGATTTTTCTTAGCAGAATAAATTGCAACGTCATTACCAGATGAGTTAGTAGAATGACTTGAACTAGATTACGTAGAGTTCCTAGCAGATCGTTTTGCTTTTTCCTTCGAACGCCCCATCGTGGGATTCCGTCACTGCCGATGTTGTCTGGGACTGCAACTCCTCAACACACAGGTAGCTCGATCAATAATTTATTAAACACTGTTTATTATTTGTCAAATAACTAATCACAAAGAATAATTTATTGGTAACGCTCGTTAACCAAAAATAATTCTATTGTCCTCTTTAATGTCTCTCAAAAACTCCGTGACACCCGCCTTCTTTAACCGCTCATTTTCAATCCATTGATGCCAGATGAATGTACATGTCACAGCGGCTACTCAGAATATAGAACAATATATTTCTCGGGAAAAGTAGGTACAGGACTCGATGCCGACGAGAGTTGTTTATTTACGTACAAATAAACAATGTCATAAGCTGCTTTTGGAAATCTAAAAAGGTGAAACTTTCTAATAAATCTTTACTAATATGAAACATGTGTTAATAGAAAAGACCTTTATTGTTCAGAAATCTATCCACCATCACCCACGATCATTTTGTTCTCAGCTTTTGAGATGTCTACCGCAATAGTTCTGGATAGTAATTTTTTCATTTCGTAAGTTGTTAACATCTTCTATAATTTGTATATTTCAAAATGTGTATTACATACTTTGTTTTAAATTTTCATAAATATACTTAGTTGATTCGTAACTGCTATTTTTTATGAGAAAATTAATAATTCGTTAGTCTACATTGAAAAATTATAATTTAGTTTCATTATTGGATTTAAGGGAATTTTTTTTTAAAATTGATTAGTATTGAAATTTAGGAATTATGGAATAAACATTTATATTATATAATGACTATTATAAGGGACGCAAGATAGATTTAGAGTAGTTGGGAGCTTTTTTTTAGACAGTTTATTTCCGAAAACACTTCTATCAAATTGTTTTAATTCTATAATTACAAAAATGCTTTATTTCTTTTGACAACAGCTTGAACGCTTATGTTCATTAAACGCAAGTAATTAAAAAATAATCCAAGTTAATATTTAAACAAATTAATAATCAATAATTACGAATGAGTAGCTTGAACAATCAACAATGTTAATGTTATGAAGTTCGAAGGCTGACGCGATCAGGGGCTTTTCACAGTTTATATGAAGCCTTTGGTCTCAGATCATCTTGTGGGAAAGTGCAAATCTTGCTGTCTGCTATTTTTTGAGAATCAATCGTTGTCTTATTCTAAGTAATTATGAATTAGTCTGCTCGATTCCACTTCATTGTTTCTGCACCTGTGGTATCAGGTTGCTTCTGGAATACAAAGAAGTCGTTTTTTTTTTATTTCTGATATGAACTCTGATAACACTTAATTTATAACTTTATTTAATACAATGTAACATGTTATTACTAAGACATAATAATTACGTATATTTTATAGGCTAGCTCAGAAATCAATGGAGGTACGCTTCCAGCCAGTCGCAAGATGGAAAAACTAATGACAATAATAATTACTGTACTTAAACATGGTGATTATTATAAACAACTACAGATATTGGATTTGCAATACTCTCAACTAATGTTAATTGTGCGAAAGGATTTACTGAAAAACTATTAATACGGCAAATGTTTAAGTGTTGGGGGATCTTTGGCAGCAACAGACTGCTTAACCCCCTTCACAAACCACTGAATCTCGGTGAAATAGGGCATATAATTAGAAAACAATAGTAGGGAATCGAGCTGTATATAGACTATTGGGAGAATTGCAGGGAACTGTGTAGACTCTCTCAGAACATAAATAAGCTGAAGTACAAGTCCAGCCAGTTTCAAGATGTAAAACCTAATGACAAAAATATAAGTGCTCTTAAATGTGATGATTGTTATAAACAACTATAGGTGTTGATTGTGAAATATTTTCAGCTAATGTTGATTGTGCGAAAGAATAAATTGGAAAAACTATTAATTCGACAAAGGTTCAAGAGCTGGGGGAACTTGGCAGCCAAAGGCTGCTTACCCCCCTTCACATACAACTGAATATCAGGGAAGTAAAGTATATAATTGTAAAACAATAGAAGGTGACCGAACTGCATCAAACAAGAAAGAATAGCAGCTATGTTCAAAGACAACGAACATAGATAAAAGAACAAAGCTGTTCAAAGCAAAGTGTGGAGCACAGCACAGTACATCTATGAAATAGGGGCAGTAGGAAAAGCAGACAGAAAAAGATGGAAGCCTTCCGGAGCGTTGTGCTTCAGATGTATGAGGATGGTAGTATGGACAGACAAAGTTAATAACAAATAGGTTGTTGAAATAGTAGAGGAATAAAGATATCCGTGAAAAACGAAAAAATAAAAGAAATAAAAGGAAAGGATACGTTTTAAGGCATTTCTGGGGATTAGTACGGGATATATTACAAGCAGAGATAGGAAAAATAGGTAGAGGTAGATCGAGATCAGACTATCGCACATAGATAGTGATAGATGCAGACAGTGCAAATTTCAGGGAAATGAGTAGGTTGGTTCAGACTAGGAAACAATGAAGGTACGCGTCCAACCAGTTCTAAGACTGAAGACTTAATGATGATGATGATGATTTTATATACATTTTAATATGGGGGATAAGTCACTTCTCCCGACTTAGATGAAAATTAAGGGATGATACTTAATTTTTAAAAACTCATTGTCACTAAAGGTTTATTTGTGGTTTCTTTGTCTTTCATTTTTGATACGCTGATCTTATATGTAATATACATTTTGTACAATAAGTGTACAGCAATACAGCTAGTAATAATAATAAAATAATCAATAAAATTGTCCATTAACTTTACTGCGTGTTTGAGATCGTCAAGGTCTGTTCTAGTTGCATCGGTTTCTGGATAATTTTGCTGTCTTCGTTTTGGATTTTGAATTGCAGTTCGGGTAGGTTGGCAAATTTCTTCGTTACTGCTGGGTTTTAAAATACTCGATTAATTTCATTTTTTAATTTCAAATAACAATCTTCCTTGAAGTGATCACTGTGCTTCCAATTAGAGCTAAACTGTTTTAGTCTTTGTTGAAATTGTCGGTTGCTATCACTTCTTGCGGAAATACAGCAATCCACTTGTTGTCCGCAACTTTCTGATTTTCATGTCTGTAATTTCTACTGGTTTTGGCACACAATTCTCATAATGATTAAAGAATCGTAATAATTTCACTTCGCAAGGGCTACCTGTCTGAATAGCTGTTGTCATTAATGATTAATATAAGTATTGGCTAGGTTCTACTTCTTTGCATTTCTCATTTGTGAATCCATACCTAAGTTCACTTAGGGAAAGGAACTTGGTCTTGGTAATAATTGACTCTTAACTTTCATAGGGAAACTAAATAAATGATAACTGTGAGGGTAAATTTCTACAATTGGCATTTCTATTAAAAATGTAATTTCATGATTCTCTACATAACATTTTACTATGACTATTTTTTCAAATACAAGTATGTTAGATTCTGTTACGTCAAAAGGTAACTTGCTGTGAGTTATAAATGATTTGATTAATAATAATGCGTTCAATAAATCAAGCGGTTCGATAATACTAGCATGTAAAGTATTTAATTTAGCAAATGTTACAGCAGTTTCTAATGTAGCTAAAATTTGTTGAATTACAATAAGGGTCGCTATCATTTGAATGAATATCGTGTTATAACTTTTAAATTTCTTATTCCTAATATTGTGGTTTGCCTACTACTTTCAAGAGATAATGTTTTATTTGTTATACTGTCCTTGATCTTTACTAATTTTTGAAAGGTATCATTAAATGCTACTATAGTTGATTGAGTTAAGAAAATTTGATTTCTAACAACAGTTTTTATGTCATTCTGGTTGTCAATCAATTCTTGTGTCGCATTGTCGTATCGTTCAGTATTTTGGTAGTCTAAATTACCTGTGATAGCATTTATAATATTACCTAATCCATTAATAACTCCTCTTTTCTGTCATGTGGTTTGATCTATTAGTATTAATCGATTGAATTTGTCGTCCGTGTTCCTTAGGATATTCTCCATTACACTTTTGCAATTAAGCATTTCTATTGAATAATCGTTTCCAAATCTGGCTGTTTTCATTGATTTTTTCAGTCTGTCATAATTGTCTTTGATTATACGAAATTCTCGTTTTAGTTTAGTTAAATCAAACTTATGTGCAAAAGTCGAATAGTCTACTGTATATTGCTGTCCATCTAAAATTACAGGATGTCTTAAATTCTTTAAATGGGTATACCGTGTGGTTTGTCCGTTGTCTACTACTGCTACACTTTTGTCTGAAATCTTTTTGATTTTAAATGGGCCTAAATTTCCGGGGCTTTTTTGTGTCGTTTACTTTTAAGTTTCTTTCATAAACAGTCTGTCCTACTGGGAATTTGTTTATATTGGTGTTTTTATTGCGTATATTTTTAATACGTTCCTTATCGCTGTCTAATTTATTTTTGACCTTATCTTAAGTGATTTTTAATTTTTCTTTATGATCTTTGGCGTATTGTTGATATACTTCATTATTATAGTGTATATCATAAGGGTTGCGAGAGTTTGAGTGTCCTAATGTTAATTCGAGGGGTGTAGAGTTGGTTGAAGAATGAATTGTATTGTTATAAGCAATTAGGGCATATGACAATAACTTTGTGATAGGTTTTTCTCGTATATTAATCTTAAAAGTCTGATCTGTTCTAATAACGTAAATCTAATCGTTCAATTAATCCGTTTGATTTCGGATAGTTTTCTGTAATAAAATGAATATTTATTTTATGAAGTTCCAGGGTATTTTGTATAGTTTCGTTTCTGAATTCACTTCCATTATCTAAAATTATTGATTCGGGTGTACCGTAAAATGTAAAGTATTGTAAAAATCCTTGAGTTACATCAATACTATTTTTTGAAGTTATGAGTATCGCTTGTTCTACTTTTGTGAATGCGTCTGCAATTGATAAAAAGTTTTGAGCTTCTACTACCAAAGTGTCTGCATGTAATTTTTGAAAAGGTTTGTCGGGTGTTTTAGTTAACATTAAGGGTGCTTTTGGTGGTGATATGTCATATTTTACTCTGTCGCGTAGTTCGCATTAATTAATAAAATCTGTAGTTAACTCTTTTATATCTTTAAAATAATATCTCCTTATGAATTGTTTTAGGGTTTCGTTTATTCCACGATGATTTGTTATACCTTCGTGTTGGTAACGAATTACGTCGTTTATTTCATCTGGGTCATCTAAAGTTATTAGTTTTTGTGAGCATCTGATAATCTCTGGTTCTGAGTTACTGAATAATCGAATATATAATTCTGAAAATCTTTAGTATAGATGTTATGTTGTTAAATAAAAGGAAAAACGTTTTTTCTCCGAGTATATTCTTTTACAATTTTAATTATTTGATCCTCGTTGTCATCTTTAGTTATTTGAATGTGATATATTCTCCTATTGTCTGTCTTTGTAAATTTTACCCGGTCAGGGTTGGTTATGACGCGGTAATTATAAATTGATTTGGTTGTGTATCTATCGCTTCGTTTAGAATTTTGATTGCGGTTTTAGGTTTGTCATTTTGAGTTGAATGTATAGTTTTTATTTTTTCTGGGTCTTCTCTCATCTCAGTTTCGTCTACTTTGCCTGCAACTGACTCTGTCTCTATGGCGTGAGTTGTATTCGGCTTAATGCGCCCGTATTATTGTTATACATTCCCTTGTTACATATGATCTAGTAGTCATACTCTTCTAGTCTAATCCTCTAACTCTGTAATTTTGAGTTCGGTTCTTTTGATTTACATAACCATACTAATGATCTATGGTCTGTGTATATATAAAATTTTCTTCCCTAAAGATATGGCCTAAAATATGTTGTTGCCCAAATTGTGGCTAATAATTCCTTTTCAATTGTACTGTATTTTTGTTCTGTCTCATTTAGTGTTCGTGATGGGTAATTAATTGGTTTATCGCGAACTACTTTGCCTTCACTCAATACTGCGCCTCAAGCAACATTGAATGCATCCGTTGCTAATATAAAGGGTTTTTAAAAGTCAGGGTACTCCAACAAAAGGTGATTTGTAAGAATATACTTAATTTTTCCACTGCTTTATTAAATTCCGGTGTGTGTTCGTTTTTATTACCCTTTTTTAAACAATTTGTTAATGGTTTAGTTATTTGTGCATAACCTTTAATGAATTTCTTATAAATATCCACTGGGTCCTAAAAATCCGTTTAATTCTTTGTTCGTTTTTGGTAATGGGTAGTTTAATACGGTATTTGTTTGATCTGGCTTTAGCATAACACCTTGTGGCCTTATTGTGTATCCTGAAAATGTCACTTCCTTTTGCAAGAATTTTCCCTTATTTAGTTGTACTTTCAAGTGCGCTTTTCTTAAACGCTCAAAAACTTCCTTTAATTTCTCAATGTGTTCGTTGAGTGACGTTGAATATACCATTATGTCGTCAAAATACACAAGACATTTCTCGTTGTGGATTCCTCTCAAAATATTATCCACAATCCTCTGAAAAGTGGCGGGTGCGTTCTTTTCCTATCTTGTCCAATTCTTCTGTGATATTTGGTAGTGGGTACTTAGCGTTTATAGTTTCGTCGTTGATTTTTCTGTAATCGATAACCATTTGGTATCTGCGTTTGCCTGAGGCATTTAATTTCTTTGATACAATTAGTACGGGGCTGCTTCATGGTGAATTTGAGTGTTGAATAATGTCTTGGTTTAATAAATCTGCTACCTGTCTATCTGCTTCTTCTTGACTTGCTTGAGGTAGTTTACATGCTTTGGTGAAAATCGGTTTCTCATCCGTTAGTTGAATACTATGTTCGACTGTGTTGGTGAAAGTTAAAGGTATTCTTTCACAATGGAATATATCTCTGTACTCAAAACAAATCTTTTATTACTCTCTCTTCCTCCGTATTAATATTATCATTAAAACGAATGTTAATTAAATTTTCATTCTGTGGGAATGGAATTACTTTCAGAGTCTTCGTTGATTTCCATTTCACTAAAATTTACTTGTTCCACTTCTATTGGTGTTTTTAAAGATACTTCTATGGGGTAGTCGTTTGAGTTCAAAATTGTTGTAGTGGCGTAGTTATTTTTTATATGAACTAATGTCGTAGGTGTTTCCACTCCTTGTTGAAATGACATGTGATTTATGATTCCTATATCGCTTTTCGAAGTTACTAAGACGTTTACCTGTTCTAGGTTCGATTGTGTATTTTTGATCGGTTTGAATGTTACTGTTTTAAAATTTAATTGGTATTTGTCCGTATTTATCCTTAATAGCCAATTTTTTATATCAATATCCGCTCCTAATTTTCTTAAAAGATCTATGACTATCAATCCGTCGTATTTGTCGTTAAATTCGAAAAAACAAAATTTGTGTTTAATTTTTAAATTGAAAGTTTTTGGTAAAGGTACATTTGCAATAAATTGGTGTAGTGTCGTTTTGTGTGCTGTTCTAATTTTAAAAGGGTCTCTTTCTACAAAATTTAAATAATGTTTCTTCACCGTTTTGGGGTTAATTAAACTTTCTGAAGATCCTGTATCGATTAATAATTTAATCTCAACATGTAGTATTTCTATGAGTAAAATGTGTTGATTAATATTGTTTAAATTTATTATGTCTGATCGTATATGGTTCTGTCCAACTGGAAATTTTAGTACGCGTTTTCTTCATCGTCCTTTTCGTAATTTTCGTAAAGGTGGTAACGTTCGTAGTTTTCCGAGTGATTGGCTTCATCGTCTCTACTTGGAATTACATAATTACCCGTGTCTTCGTGTATAGCTTGATTGTAGAAATCTTCTATTTCTTGGTGAAGTAGTTCCTTGGAAGTAAAGTTTCGTTTCTGTGTATAGTCGGGTTTGATTTGAGATATTTTACTGTTCTGCCTGGTGTTACCAGATGATGTGTCTATAGGTGTTGTTTGTTATAATTATTGGGGTTGTTACTATTATTCGTCACGGGTGTGTTTCTGTTAGGGTTTACGCCAAATGTTTGCCATGTTCGATTTGTGTTCTGATTGAATTTGGATGTGTTGTTTGTCCAAGGTTTTGTAAAATTCGAATTTAATGTTTGTTTGGGAAATTGTCGAAACTGATTTTTGAAATTTGTTTATTAAAGTTTGGATTATTAGTTCTCAAATGATTTGTCGGTACTGGTCTCGCTGCTTGTATAGTCTTAATTGGTTAGTAATTTTTGTTAGTATTTGAATTGTGCATTCTGTTCCTATAATACATTACGTTTCTCTCCTCTATTATTAAATTCATTGCTAAATTCATTTCTAAATCTGAGTTTATTTGATAATCGCTTGGGTAACGCGTTTATATATGTATCTAAAGCCATTTTGTCGTACATTTTGGTTTTAATTAAACGTACTTAAGATCCGGTTCTTCCAATTTAAGTTTGGTTAGAATTAAACTTCTCATGCAATATTAAATACTTAATTAGTTAAGCATTTAATATTGCGCTGGTCGCCGAAATACGCATTCTTAATGTTTTTATAATCTTCCCAATCATGTAGATCGTCCCTACTCGCTATTAATGTTAAAGCTCTCCTCGTCAATTTACTTAAAATTAGTAAATCCCTAACAATGCTTGATTTCCATCATACGTTGGAATCGAATCTAAATATAACCTTATTTGTGAGTTTATCTTGTATAAATTATTTATTATCTGTTATTTTAATCGAGTTTGCACTAAAGTTATTTAAAGAATCACATACTGCTACTTGGATTGCGTGTAATTGCAATTCTTTGTTATAATCTCATTAAGTTTAGACGTTTGCTGGATAATTGTTTCAATACTAATTTGTACATAAAATGTGTATATAAAAATTCTTTTCTTTTCAAATCTTACTTACTAGTATCAAGATCCAATTGAAAAAATTGATAAAGAAAATGAACTGTAGGCACTCACAATAATTTGATTGTTCGATCAATAGTCTGCCTTCTGTGTTGGATTCGGTCGATTCTGTAATTCGTTCAATCTTTGTGGTCTGTTCTAGTGAAGAACTGAAATTTACGGTTACTAGTTCTCCGATTTTGGAATTGCTAGTGCCCTTCTAGAATCCGTTTTGACTGCGCCAGGTAGATTTTGAGTCGTTCGGAGCTTTTTTTTTTAAATTTATTTCCAAAAACACTTCTATCAAATTTGTTTGAATTCTATAATTACAGAATGCTTTATTTCATTCGACAACTTGAACGCTTATGTTCATTAAACGTAAGTAATTGAAAAATACTCTAAATTAGTATTTAAATAAATCAATAATTAATAATTACGAATGAGTAGCTTGAACAACCAACAATGTTAAAGTTATGAAGTTCGAAGACTGACTGACGATCAGGAGCTTTTCACACTTTATATGAAGCCTCTGGTCTCACATCTTGTGGAAAAGTGTAGATCTTGATGTTTGCTATTTCTTGAGAATCATACATTCTAAGTAATTATAAATGAGTCTGCTTGATTGCAGTTCATTGTTTCTGCACCTGTGGTATCAGGTTGTGTCTAGAATACAAAGAAGTCGTTTTCTTTCTTATTTCTGATATGATCTCTGATAACACTTAATTTATAACTTCATTTAATACAATGTAACATGTTATTACTAAGACATAATAATTACGTTTATGTTATAGACATTTTACTATGGGGGATATGTAACTCGCGCTATTCACGGAAATGAATTCTTGTTTAATTTCAATTTATTATTCAAAAATGAATTGTTTACCAAAATTTTAAAAAGTAGTATTAGCTGCTTTTATAGTTCAAGCAGTTAAAATGTTTGATATTTTGTTTCTAACACAAACAATTAATGTAATACCTATTTGACGTTTGATTTTTGTAATATTTTCAAACGCTTCTTTTTATAATACTAAATATATATAAAATGCTCAATCATACATAAAATCGATCGAACACGAAATGATCTTTAAAAAGCTGGTATCAGACCAAAAAGAATCTTTATTTTATATTGAAGTATACAATAGCTCTTTCGATATTACTCTTAAATATCATTTTGTTCAAATGTTCACTGGTACGTTGATAATAGCCGAATTAAGCAAGTCTTGAACTAATTCATAAGTCTACATCACAGAATATATTTCTTTCCGAATATTGTTTTATTTAGCTCAACAATAGATTCAAATATACTTATTACCTCTTAGTTTTTGAAAAATATTGGTTTTACTAGTAGGTACAGTACGAATTTGAAAAATAAAGAGTACTAAAGCATAAACAAATTATAAAACAGCAAGGAAAAACAATGCGCATTCTTTCCAAACTTTTTAATTTCCAAATATTTTTTATTTACCAATCCTTATTTAGAAGGAATTCAAATAAAATTTCAAATATTTAGTTTTAGATTTTTATCTAGGAATGAACAAAAGATTGGAAAGTGGTGCTTGCAAACGCGAGTAATAGACTTCAAGCAAATTAGGTAAAGAAGATAACATCGATTATTGCTTGCATGTTGTGCCAACTAGTACTATTCAATTGGAAAAAATCCTACTAAAAACACTATAAAACACTAAAATACAAACGAGTCAGAAGAAAATTATATGAATGTTCTAAATTTTCTACTGGCACCTAATAAGGAACACCAAGTTCAAGGTAAGTTAAATTCAAATAGTGATGTTGTCAAATATAGGGTGGCATTAGTTTTAAGTCATTAAGATAGGGAGGCGATAGAGATTGAGTGGCTAACCAAAAAACTATAAAGCATTTTACTCTTGGATCGATTTTTAAATACCTGACTTAAGTCAACTTAAAGGTTGTAGAACTTCTGTTCCTAACAAATAACGCTAGTGTTATTCTGAATCATATCATAAACTTGAATTCATTTCACAACAAGTGTTCCAAATGGCAACCGCTTTTACGCAATTCACTAAACTACACAAAATATCTTTAATATCCTAATACCTAGTATAGTTACAGTTAAGTCATAACTCTACGTTTAGTTGTATTAACAAAGCATGTAATAGAACTGCATCGTCCATTAAAAGACCGCAATCAAGTTTAAGCTGTTGAATTGCTAAAACCTTAGACTTCGGGGTCAGAAACCTGATACAGTCGACCAGCTGAGCATAATGAAAGTTTATTCTTTGTTGAGATTATCATAAAAATTTCCGTATACTTTGAAAAATTTTTTAACTGATTTTAGTAGCAGCTAAAGTGCATCGAGTTATTTCGTTTTATAGCGTATAGACACCGCATTCTACTAATTAGTATTTGCGCTATGGTCGACTCTAAAAGGTGATGCTATTACTTAATTGATTTGTCACGTGGCTAAAATTGCAGGGGTTCTAAAACAGTTTGGATACTTTTTTGTGTGTACATTTGTAGCTTGACCGTTCGGTTTAGGTTAAAAGTTGATTAACAATTTTTGTTTGTTTCATCGATTTCTAGGCCCCCGTTTAAATTAATGGCATAAAACTAATGTCACCCTGTATATATCTACTGTAACGGATGTTGGCTTGCGGCAGTATATATAGCAAAATGATGTATCATATTAGATAGAAAAGAGCCCCGCTCGAGTTCCGCATCGTGGTGGGACATTTTTAATTCCAAGTGAGTATATACGAATCAGTAAAGGTTTTGTACAAAGGATATTTTTTTATTCAACAAAAGGAAATGGAGAAAAATAGACATAAGAGTAGCTTCTGTATTCTTCTTTAAAATATCGCGCCTTTTGCTTTGTTTGTATACTTCTTCCAATTATTTCATCTTCTGCAATAGCGTTAGCTTCTGAAGCAAAAGGAAAAACTTTAAGTTCAAAACTAGAGGAACAAATAAAAAACGAGCGCCAATACTGGCGTTGAGTTATAAAAAAAGTTTTTGCGGTAATTTTCACTTTTACAGAGCAAGGCTTATTTATCATTTAGAGGAGACAATGAAAAATTTGGAACTCCGAATAACGGCAATTACTTTGGTTTTTTTTAGAACTAGTAGCAAAATCCCAACCATTTTTAAACGATTATATTGATCGGTATGGAAATTCTGGGTTAGAAAGGCCTCCATATCTGTCCAAAACTATATGTGAAGAAATTATAAAACTCGTGGTAAATAAAGTGAAAGACGCAATTGTGACGAAAGTGAAAAGGCTGGATATTTTAGCTCTCTGTACGTTCCACTCCTGACATTTCACATACAAATCAGTTTACCTTAATTACTAGATATGTGCCATCTAAAGACAGTTTGCTAACTGAAAGATTTTTAATCGTTGATGCGTTAAAAGATCACTCAGGGGACAGCCTGGCTGATTTAGTATTTAATTATATCACTACTGAACTTGGAATTGATTTCAGAAAATACCGAGGGCAGTCTTACGATAAAGCAGCCAATATAGTTGGTAGATACAATGGTATGTAGCAAAAGATTATTAAAAAAAATCTGCAAAATTTCCATTCGCTGGCTACTCTTTAAATTTAATGGGTTGTTCAGTTGTTGAAAGCTATCATGATGCAGATAATTTTCTCATTTAAAATATTGCGTCTTTTGCTTTGTTGGTAAATTCCTTCCAACTATTTCATCTTCTGCAATAGCGTTAGCTTCTGAAGGGATTAATGATTAGTAAAACCCTGTTATAATTCAAAATCGTAAAAATTTGGAAAATCACAAGAATGATATGTTATACTTAACAAGAGCAAAAGAGAAAACTTTAATTTTAAAACATTAAAAATAAACTAAGAAGCACTATGACCCAGAAGTAGTTGTATTCATTGAGTATTTGATGCACCGAAAATGAGACGTAAAATATAAATTTTGATGAACCTGTAGAATATTTGTATGTGAAAAACATTAGACAGAAATCCTTTTAATCTGTTACTTTATTTCAATTAAATTCTATTTGGTTTATTGTTAATATGAACTAATTTATCTGCAAATTAAAGTTGGTTTAATGTATTGAATAAATTTAATTTGCTAGAAAATATGTTAATTTTAATTGCGTATTTTCTTCCTTACCACATTTTTATAAAGGTGTAGCAGTATTAATTTTTAATATGGTGAAGGTAAATTGTTACACATTTCAAGCCCCAAGGCGTTGGGCGTCAGTGTAACAGTTTTAATTATTTAGAGAAAGCGTTTTGAGATCTTGCCCCTAGCTAGAAAATAGAACAACAATTCGGAACCTTAAAGGTACTTAAAATTTTTACGCGTACGGGATGGAGGTATGAAAATCTGCTGTGCCGGAGGCTAGGTTGGCTATTCTCTCATGAAAGGGACGGGATTGAAATATTCTTTGTACAACGGAAAACAAAATAAGCGAACTTGGACGCCACTGTATCTAGCAAGTATTAAAACGAGATGATTTTCGGTAGATATAGAAACCCTATCGGTGTAGATTATTTTAAAATGCTTAATTGATTATTTTTAAGAAAATCAAACATAGTAAAATCAGAAGCTATCTATTACATAATAAATAATTTTTATCCAGTAATAATTATAAAAACCATAAATAATTTCACATGTGTTAGTCATATTAAAATTATTAGTTAAACAAAATTTTTTTTCTTAGGAAATATATGAGCATAACATAATAATTACGTACAAATTTAATCCAAAACGTAATTGCAATAGTCTTAAAATAGTTATCAGTGAAAGTTTCAAATGTACCAAATTTACGATAAATATTACCTTTAAGAAAATATACATTCTAAGTATAAAATAATATAAAATCAACAAAAGATTGTAATTTTGACTCAGTTGGGTGCCGCGTCTTACAGACTAAAACGATGTTGGTATTTGGTGCTTGAAACTTAACCGTTGTGTCAAGGGGGTTGTCCAATAAAAAAAATCCACTCTATAAAATAATTATCCACTAATGATCGAATGTCCCATAACTTATGTTCGAAACATCAATGTTAAATTCGGGGTGCCAAAAAACGAATGAATTGCTTGCATTACTTCCACGTTTATATAATAAAACAGTATTAACGTCGCATTTCTTCAAATTGCGTTTACATTTCAAAAGACAAGTCATTCCCATGATGCAACAATTATCCACAATTTGGCGTTCGTATCTCTTTAATGAGCTGTCAATTTTAAAAATTAAAGCTACCATATAATCCCCATCTCTCTCTTACGAGCTTTTGCAACAATTAGAGTTATTAAAACTCGTTATTTTATTTGATTTATAGTTTCTCAGTTTTATTAATTTCTGCGAATTGACTTGCATTCATTGACAGAAAATAGTCAACTGTTATTCGCTTATGATTTATGGTTTTAAAAAAAGCCTCGAATAGTAGTATACTTAAGCAAATAAATGCAATAGTTTTTGTTTGGTTAACATAACAATAATTAATTTGAAGATTCTGGAACTATTTGTCTTTCAAAGCATGTATTACGTTTATTAAATGACATTCTTAAAAAGATAGCTTAATATTAAATTTATTTAGTGTTTTTAAGGTAGATATTACTTTAGCCTCGCTTTACGGCCTCTACAAAGGTAATAAAACTTGTTTTAAAGGTATTTGAATAATCGTTTACACATGTATTTGCATCAATAAATGCTTAATTTTTACGGATTAGGTTGGGATTTGTTCTTAAATGATATGTGTTAACACTACACGCACTTAAAGCGTTTTATTTTACATGAGATTTCACTTAATGTTTATTAGGGATAAAAATTAGATATTGAAAAATTTTACTATTCTTCTCTTTGGCTCTGTTTCTTCTCACAAAATATGGTGCTCAATGACCTCTTGTGACATTATCACATCATTTACCCTGAAATTAGAATATAAAATTTGAAATCAATCCCGCTGAGTATACTTTGAGCGCCATATTTCTGCATTGATGAGCAATTTTTTATTTTTATTTCTAACTACGTATTATGTACACCTATTTCTATTACTTATAATATACACACATAATCATAATTTTACAGTGGCCTTCCGCTTCAATCACTCGTTCATTTCACAGTATCTCAACTTTAACTTAGCATACTACAACTCTATCCTATCATCACCTGAACCCTATCATTGTCCTGCTTTATTTCTTATTTACTGCTATTTACACACGGTCTCAAAATGGTCCTTCCCCATACATAGAATACATAAAATAATATGAAAAACTCTCCCATTGCATATCACTATATCATAATAAATGCGACATAAAATTTTGTGAATTAGTCCTACGAATTTTCTATCTATACTACTAACGTTTTCATGCCCATTGACAAACCAAAAGAAGTAGACGTCTTTCAATTTATAAATATACCCATATACTGAAAATTCTTTATATCTCTTGTCCAAAAATGAATTCATCGGATCAATCCTAGAAAGCACCTTCTAATTATCAAATTCACAAAAATACTATCAAGTGAAGTTAAACAATTAAACTTTTTATTATAATGTTGATTTACTTACACATTTGAATTTAATTTCTCATAAACATCGCTTCTTTTATCATAATTACATAATTTACAATATAGTACTTGATTTCTCACAGATGCCATCAAAATTTCTTTCTTCTTCATTCAAATATTTATCACTGATGGCCTCATTTAAATTTTCCTTAAATCTATTTAGATCTTTATCGCCATCGTTTACTTCATATTTAGTCTTATCTTCCTAAAATTTCCATCTTTACTTCGTAACCTGTTGAAATATCCACACCTTCATTTTTCAAAATATTCAAACGACGCTGACTCTACTTCATCTTGTACCTTATCTCGATCCTAATACAGTTTAACTATTCTTCACTTACTTCTTCCTGTACCTCCTCTATATCTTCCTTTATTTCTTTAATCTCTTCCTTAACTTCACTTACGTCTTTACCTCCCCCATTTACTTCTTTAGATAATTTCAAACAAATACAGCCTTTCTGGATTTTTATATCCACCTCATCATCCCATTACAAATATTCTTCACCACATACAATTCTCTTCTTCTTCTCATCTATTACCAACTTTAACTTATCAATCAGATTTATTTCCTATTGCTTTTTCATGATTCAAAGAACAATTGCGCTAAACTAAGTATACAATTCTGCATTTATAATACTAGGAGATTCTAAAAGAATAGAAGCTAAATGTATAGTTTTTGACACAAAGAGAGCAACCATTCTCTTGGAAATACCGTGTGGCAAATAGTAGCTTATGTTGGCATTGTTTTGCATTGTAATATTTAAATGTTCTTGCTCGTTCGTTTTAGGTTTATTTGCACGCATCTAACTTTGATTACCTCAAATGATGCCATTTACCAAATATGATGTCTGTGTGTTAAACCGTTTAACCGTATCTTGATATTTAAAATTGTCGTTCCTTGTAACCATAAGTTAAATTGTGTGAAATACAGATGAACATAATTTTTAATAGTTAAGTAGACGTTGTAGTGTAACCGACCAGAAAACTGACCAAACGCCCTCTATAAATGGCACACCGGGCTCCATGATCTAACATCTATTGGCAGTGCCTCGACGACTCCTACGTTGTGTTGTTATAATGTAACCCAAATTCACACTAGGAAGATGACGTTAAGGCGGGAAGGTTTGCAATAAAACTACAGCATTTACCTAACTTGACTTTTAATCAAAATAATAACCAGTAAATAGGTCATTGGTATAAGAGCATAAAAAATTACACCTAAAGCAAACAGTACCGTACTCAAACTGGGTGATTGGGGAAAGAGCACGGCAGAGAAAATCCCATACTGCCCTCACACTTCCAACTGTATTTGGCACATCTCGACAAGGACGGGCAACGTACAAGTACCCGGATGACCAACACTGAAATTGACGGGATGTCAACTGTTACCCAGGTATACCACACATGGCAACTGAAGGAACGTTAGTGTAAACCAGCTAATTTTTTCTGGTAAGTACTGAGGTCGGATAACCAATACTACCCAGCTAAAGTTGTACAATGAGAACATCAGGAAGGTAAAATCTGCCTTGAATACCAATGTTCCTCCCCGCACGGATATAACATGTTAGTAATATTCAACAAGGCTCGATCACACGCGCCCACATACATACATTAACAGTTTCCAGCCCGTGTTCCAAAATGTTTCACAAAGGCTAGCCGACTTCCTATTATTTGCAAAAGAGTACGACTGCAAGTACATTGATAAAACGACATGAATCGCTGAAATGAGCTTATAGTATGATTGCACACAGTTAAAATGACACTAGTTATTGAATAGGCTATCTCCAACATAGGCATAAATGCAAATGCGGAAGGCACGAGATTGTCGATCATACCGGAGGTTCAATTTAATTACATTACAACAATTATCACAAACGTTAAATACTAGTTAATTATATAGGAACCTTGGCTAGATAATAGGATAAACAAAATAACAAACATATAATTACGTTTAAACCAAGATATGAACGATGCAGTGAAATATGTGGTTAATATGCTGAAATAAAACAATTACACATAAAATAAAAATGTCAAATACATCACAAATATCAAACATTATAAAACATGTGGGCAGCAAATACATAGCAAAATTTTACATCATAAATACAAGCCCAGATTCAGGCGCTAAATCTTTATATAAATGCATGTTAATTAAATATATTAACTCTAGTAAGCAAATGGTAAAAATTATTTATTATGATTGCATCGGTTAAAACGTACTTTTAAAAATTAAACACATCGTGGCATTACAAATTACAAACAAAAAATATACACAACTTTGTATTTAATTCAATAAAACCCAAAACAAATACAACATTGAAATATAATACTGTTCATATTCAAACTTGTCTAATAATTTGACTCAATATATCCATGGGATGATGGTACAAATTGCTTGAAACATCACAGTATTGATTCGGTAATAAGTGCAATGCAATTGGAGTTACAACTCCGTATTAAATACTAAATAAACATTATTTCAAATAAACAAATATTAGTTTTCGGTCGATAAACCAAACAATACTCATTTATACATAAACATGTTAAATAAAAGCTTAAATCCACCTGGAGATTACATATTACACCTGTAATTAAAACAACTGGCAAATTCGGAGACAAATTCAACAGGTAATCATAAAAATATTCCCTTCAATGGTTAAATAACTAACGGTTTTACAATAAGTACCATGTCACATTCAAAATAACGCTTTGATTACAAGATGTGATCAGATTACCTTAAATATCCACTACATTATAAACTTAAAAACATTACCTTTAATAAAAAAAACTCCAAGTGAACATGTTTCAACCATCCATCTTGAAATCTCAAAACAAAGTCGTTTGAGCCTTGCCGACTCAATCGATCGTTTCTACACATGCGCCCTTTTAACATAAATTCTGACATAACGTCAATTTTGTTTGAGAACACGAATGTCAAATTTGATGAATTTGTTTGTCAATCATCTGATAAATATGTTGCAACATCCCAAAATTTTTGCGTAGCTCTCGCATAAACTATGCAATTTATCAATAAATCAAAAATTCATTGGAACCAATATTTTAGTTTTAAAAAAAATTTTTGATACAGTCGTTTGTACTTGGTACATGAATGAGTTGACAAAATAAACCAAATAAGTTTTAAATCACATAATAAATAAGAATTAATTTCCACTATGTTAGAATCAAATTCATTAAAGGAGTAAGCTTTATTATTGGAAAGTAACAACTATACATGGCGCCAGTTAATTTACACTTTACTACATAAATTCCTTAGCCCTTTTCTACACTACATATTTACGACAGTAATTACATACTACTTATGTAAAAAAAAACGACAGGCTAACTTAATTTTGTAGGCAGGTAATAAGTGACGACTATCTATTTTTGTAAACCCCATTAAACTAATATTTGTTTTGAAATAAAACTGCTTAAAGAAACGAGTCATAAAGCGCTAGTAACAAATAAAGCTTAAATAAAAGTTGACAGTCATTAAAACATTATTATACCCTGTAAAACTCTTATCAAATCTATAAAAACACGGCTATTTTAATTTACAGCTTTTTCGAATACACACAATATAAACAGTCTTTTACTGCACCCATACAAGCTGAAAATACTTTTGTTTCTTTTAAGTGGCTGTAATATATTATTGCTCAGATGATGTTGAGATAATACCAACAGGTATCAAATTGGGGTGTGGTATAAACAGTCTTCTGCTTTTTTAGACCTAGTCAGGTATTGGAATTAAGAATTAGTACAGATAAGAATCAAAATGAATAATAATTGCTAGAATCTAAATCTTTAATTTGCAATTTCTTGGACCTACTCATGGGAATTGTATCAGATTTATAGAAACGATTCGGCGAGGCTTGTCAGTTTCAAATCATTCACATCATATAATTAATTTTCAAAATTTTCGCAACATCTTATTAGCCAAAAACTCCGTCTTTATCTTGGGGAAAATAAACTCCGACCAATTTATTTATAAACTATTTAAATATTTCGGATGTAATAAACCGGTTCAATGTTTCTAATGTTAGCATTTAGAGCAATTTTGCAAAACAACTTGTTATGTTTTCTTATACTACCTTCGATTAGTTATAGGTGTGACCCTAAACAAACTATAACGAAAACAAAGCGAGCTCAGATTTCCTGTTCTTGAAATTATGGGACAACGTGAGAAATGTTAGAAAATGCCCTACAGGAGTAAGAACACATAATTTGACAGAACGGCTAGCGGACTTAGCACTGCGGAGGCAATGATCGTGGAGTGGGATCTTTGATGTATTACAAGATGGAAATGTATTCGTTGGGCCAAATATATGAAAAATAGATGACATAAAGGCGCCGCTAGACCCTGTCGTATGATTGAGATGCAACTGACTTCTTAGAGGCGAAATGGATATAGAATCCTCAAGAGCACAAATCTAACACAATAAAAGTATAAGACACTGTAAAAATATAAATAACTTACTAATTGTCCAAATGAACACTGCACTGCAACGTCTGCACACATATACATTCCTGTGTGTTAATTGCACTATTTGGGTCTCCAGCGATGCTTGCTTGTTGTTGTAATCAGATATACCTTGGATCTGAAACAAACTTTTATAATAGCATAACCTCAGACTCGGATTGAGCCAATTTTATAGAAGTCACTCCTTAATGTTTTAATTCACTTTAACTATTACAACCTTGGCAAAAATAATAACCTTATAAATTGTAAAGGTTTCTATTAACTTAAATTCTTTCTTTTTCGGAGCAAAAGTATCTACATTTCATATACCAAAAATAATCATAACAATATTCTCTTATTTAAATAAAATATTACGTTTACATAGGTTATGGCCGCAGCTGTAATAGACCTATTATGGAATTGTTACGTTAAAGTGCCGTGAAGCATTCCTAGATAAGCACAGTAAATACATATACATATATAAGGTAATCAATCCTCAAATGTGATGACCAAGGATAGCTATACTAGGAATTTAATCTTGTCCCCTGAACGCTATAAAAAAATTTTTAGTACAACCTCACAATAAAAATTATAAAAAGTATTCCTGTTAGATTTTATGACAGTAACGCATTGAACGTTATATAAATAAACAAATCTGTATTTTTAATACTGTCACGCAATGAAAATTTTGAAAAATATTACTAATAGATCTTATGACAGTACATATTATTCAACAAAGAAATATATCCGTATATTTAATACAATCCTATAATGAAAATTATGTAAAATATCACTATTAGATTTTATGATAGCACATACAAACTTTATGACAAATAATGCTGCACCTTGATGCGGTTGTATAAAAAATTAAGAAACATATTACTGTTACATCTTGTGACAGCGCGTATTAACTCTTATAAAAATATAAAAATCTGTATTTTTAATACAGTCTCATATTGATTAGATCGATTCTACGACAGTTCCTATTGAGCTTTATAAAAAACATTCAATAATTTCTACAAACAAAATTTTAGTGCCAATTCTGATATCAATTGTTTACAATAAAATTGACATTTAAAATAATGTGTAGACACTAAGAGGCAGTAAGAGTGCTACACATACCCTGGAAAGTTTAAATAGACAAAAATCATCTTAGGGTAGTTTGCGCATTACCAGCTAAGTGGATTGACGGGACAGCTCACAGGAATCCAGACAATTACAAGCGATTTCCATATCAAACGAAAAGTACATTGCCTCTTCTAAAAAGTATCAATCCGTTTACCATATTTGCATCGCTATAACCAAACTTGACAAATTAAAGCCACCCCTTTAATTATGATTTTCCCAGATATTTTAACACACCAACTGCTATAGGACACATTTCAATTGTCCAAATTTAATTAGGTAGTTATGGGAGATAAAGAATGAAAACTTTAGTGAAAATCGCGTAAATATTAAACTTTTAAAATCTGAAGTGGCTTCAACTTGGCATTCATGTACATCTCTAGTTTTGTGAAGCATTGCAAATCCAAAGTCCCACAGTTTTTTTTTATTTTGTTATACGGCAGTTGACGGACATCATAGACATGATAGACATCATAGACGACATCACTCGCCAAGGGTTAAAGACCAACTGCTTTATTTCAATGGACGAACAAAATAGCCCGTTAGGAAAATTCGCTCTTGCTATTGACCTTTGTGGTTGCTACGCTGTGAAACAAGACAATTAAACTTGCAATAAGTGTGTTTGCTCAAGGCAAGCATTAATGTACCTTTTTCAAATGATACAAGTTAAGAAATTTTTACACAATTAAGTACAGATGTTGTAATATGGAAAGCAGAACTTGTATTTGAATATATACGGGGTGTATTATTATGGATGGTATTATTGTTGGTTATTGCACAGGGTTGATAGGTTGAATTGAAGCATTTTTATTCTATTAATGTAATTAAGCAGTTTAAAAAACATTGAATTTGATGATTGTTAGTAAATCGCCATGTATATGACAAGTGTTGGGTTTAATTGTTGAAAACAAATTTTGTCTGAATATCCTAATGCTTAAATTAACATTCGTTAGTTCTTTTTCTTAGATTTGTAAAAGCATCAAAAAGTCACCTTCGATTTATTTGTTAAAATAAAAATCGTTGTTTAGCTAAAATACAAGCACACGTACACGCACACGCACACGCACACGCACACGCACACGCACACGCACACGCACACGCACACGCACACGCACACGCACACGCACACGCACACGCACGCACGCAAACGCACACGCACGCACACGCACACGCACGCACACGCACACGCACACGCACACGCACACGCACACGCACACGCACACACAGACGCACGCGCAGACAAGCACGCACACGCACACCCACACGCACACGCACACGCACACGCACACGCACGACACGCACGCGCACGCACACGCACAACCCACACCCCACACCCCACACCCACACCCACACCCACACCCACACCCACACTCACACCCACACCCACACCCACCTACACACACACATACACACACACAGACACACACACACATATTGCCGTGGAACTTACAAAAATTCGGTGACGAAGCTGCGACAAAGCCTTAACATCGATCCTTCACCTAAATTATACTAGCCCCACGAATTGGACGTCATAAAATTGCCGTGGAAGTCGGGACAGTCTCCGAAATCTCTATTAATATTTGTGCCCCACCAGGGTCAACATAAAATTTTCAAAAATTCAAAAATTTCAAAAAAAATTCCTTACCCTCTTATTTCGCCTTCAAACTACTTCAGCTTCCCTAGCTAGCTCAGCTGTGCCTCTTTTTGAATACCTAAATTTACAACCATACCTCTTTCACACTCGCACACCATTTAAAAGAATCACCAAATAATACAACAACCATACAACCTTTTATTTAGAGCTATTAACAGACCAATTATATTCACATGTGTTAAAAACAGTTTGATACACTAATTATAAAACTCAAATTATGGTATGTTTTTAAAGTCCTTCATTTTTCTAATTATTTTTCAACAAATTCAATAAGATATGAGTAGATTGGCCCCACATGTTACCCTAAATTGACTTCACACTGGAGTATGGTGAGCTCATTATAACACAGTTCAGTTTGTATATGCGTTTTAAACCTTGCATAAATTAAAACAAAATTTTACAGACCCGTTTACCCTTTACAATTCAATTTTTATCCTGAATAAAATTTTGGATGTTTTAAATACACCCCTTTTCAATATTCAACATCAATAAATTGTCCAGTACATCTTTTACAATAAGTTTCTACAACCATAAATATACCACAAAAAAGTCAACCACACAGCACAAAATTTCACAAATGTTTATCAAACAACAGAAATTTCAAATAAATTACCTGGAGAATTCTCAGGCTTCCTTCCCGTCGAAGATGATTGTCAAAACCCCTCGGCTTCGTTTTCATTCACCGTGCTACTCAGCGGATGCACAGGCCTTTGCCATCTGAAACCTCTGCAAGCTATACGCCTCGTCTCACAGTATCATTCCATATATCATGCATACAAACTCGATTACTTGTGGTGCTTACCCCTATATATCATGCTTCCATTTATTGATTTTTGTGTTGTAGTAACCGGACCTTTATTAATTTAATATGCACTAATCGTACTTCACGTCAATAATTAGAGGTCCGCTACTACTGTTTCATACTTGTAACCACTTACGGAAACATAATCACATAAAATACTCACAGAAAGCTTTACTGTTATGGTGGTCTGAATCGGCATTCAGTACTTTATCGACGTAAAGGAAAAGAAAAAGAGATCCTTAATAGTGTAGGTTGGATATTTATATCCTTCTAAAACCCCCTAGTGGACGCGCATCCAGCGAAAAGCTTATTTTCAAATCTAATTCCAAAAATTTCGAATATAACCGTCTCTAAATTCGTAAAATTTATTCCGTACTACGTGCTGTATCCCCTAATTCGCTTTCAACCTTCGCGTGTGCGTACGTTTGGAAAACTGTCTGCTTTGAACCAATGACAAAATTCTCTGTCGTCACAAACTCCGCTTAAGTTTTATTTATCTCTGTTCTAAGCATGTTTGTTGTCTCGTTCAAAACCCCATTTGAGTTACAGAAAATCGATATTGTTGACAACTTATTTCAACTCCACGTGTATATTGTACGTGCATTTCAATCCCAACGCTTTTATATCTGTATTGTTCTGTTGTATATAACCGCCCGTGCATTTCCCTCGCTCCTTAAGATGTTTGTTACCCTAGTTGTTTATACCAAACTGACGGTTGGAAATAATTTCTATGAAATCATATCGTAACGTACATAAAATTCTGTGAACGTAAACTTTAACAAGCAGGTGTTTCTGTTAACTATCGACCGTTTTGAACATAACAATTCCTATACGTTCTATTTCTTCGTATTTGATAAAACTGACTTTGGCTTTTACAACGAATACATTTGCTTTGGAAATTATTGATTTTCTTACACAGCACGTTCCCTTTGCTTATATGTGTTGAATTAAAATAACTTATGGTTAATTATGCGTATCCTTGAACTTCTATTTGCTTTGAAGATTTTTTCCTTTATGTGATCCTAATCTTTCAATTATTAAATATAAAATTACCCTAATATTCGTCCGTTGTCACTAAATGAATTACATTAATTTTTGCGCGTAAGTAATTTTCTCTTTTCTATATACAGGGTTGTTGAAATTTTATTGTTTCCCACTGATTTACTTCTTTGAATCCACAACAATATATATATAACTGGTTATTTCTTGTATAATCAACCCGCACCCGCAATTTTGAACGCTCACTGTAGTGTAGATGGCTTTTCCTGTAAACAGTCCGTCGTATTGCAACTACCATGCGAGAAACATGTCAGCCTTGATTAAGATGTTGAAATTCGACTTAAGCATAGCCTTTTAAAAATTGTTCATTCGGAGTCCTCGTCAACGATGTTATAAATTATAGAGTATTGTTTAGAAACCTATCAGTTTAATTACTATAGCAGAACTACCATGATACCATCTTTGCTGTTATTTCATCTACACTAATCTTCGCTGTTATTTAATTTATAGACGACCTTTAACACTATGCAAACTTAAAAATTGTATCGAGCGACTACTGTTAAACTGAGAAATATGGATCCAACAGTCTTTGATTAAAAACTCGGATATTGCATTTTGATTGTTTTTCAACACCACGGCTGTTTAAGTAGATACCTTGTTGTTGAAATATTTCGATCACAAGAGGACGCTGCTAATCAAGATAAATCGTATAACTCACTAACATATTTTTTGTAGTTATAATGAATTAACGCCGTAGTCCTCGGTAAGTCAAACCTTTCAATTATTTTGCAAATTAATGTAATTAAAAACTTCATAATAAATAGAACTTGATTAATTCATATAAGCTTCATTGCTCAGAATTAAGTCAATGTTTATTTTCTACAAGAAATATAAGCGACGATCAGGTTCCCACCTGATTTAAAAAGAAAAAGTAGTCTAATTTATTTGAAGTCTATTTTAAGATCGCATGTGTATATTTGAAAATTTTTTGCTATAAGGAATAATTAACATCTTTTAAGATCCACTAATGATTATATGTACATCGTACTCAGATCTGAATATGATATGATAAAAAAACTTAAATTGAATACATTAATTGACATCTTTTATGTAACATTATAACTTGACATAAATTCCATCTTCAGTTAACATTACTTAAAGAAAATTTAAATTAGAATTGTAAATACCTGTAACAATAAGAGAATAATCTTTAATTAATAGATATACATATTTTTCCTTTTTCAGACTTTTCATTAAATTACTAACGTAACAATTTATTAAGAAAGTAACCTTATGATTAAATTTGATGTAATTGTATATTTCTTATTCAGATGCTATCTATGTTCTTTATGATATTTAATGTATAACTACCTACTCTTTCTAAGATAATATTGCATAACTTAACAACTTTAGCTTGTGTGCGTTATTTGCGTATAATCGTTACTAAAGTTCGTACACCTTATTTAGTGACGCTGGCTTGCTTATGTTAAATCTTGGAGTCTAGTGGCACCTGACATTTTTGTATTTATAAAGACTACCCTGTTAGTCTCATCTCGCTGAAGCTAAAGTTCAGAGTTAGTTCAAAAGTTTCCAGTAGTATTTATTTTTAATACAAGAAAACTACATCTATGGTTAACTTCTGACAGAAATTAAGGTGGTTCTGTACTTATCTCGTAACTCCCCAATCAATATCTTTATATAAGTTACTCCACCCTATAACATCTATAGAAACAATTAAACGAAATAAATATAAAGATAGATTACACTGTTGCCGCAAACGTAGGGCATGACAAGTTAACACTGCCACTGCAAACAAAAGGCTCGATATAGTTTCACTGACACCCGATTCGTGAAGCAAGAATTGTAGAAAATATTGTTCGAAAATGTTCCCAAATTTTAATCCGTTTTAAAAAAGTTTTTATTTCACTTTTCAAGTACAGAAATAATATTTCAAAATGGCAAAAATTTTTTCATGTAGTATATTTACATAAAAACAAGTTAAATAACGAATTAAGGGTAAGTAGGTTAAAAGAAGATTTCCACTCATTAAGAAGGCCATGTCTTGGATGTTATAAACAATCTAAAACAAAAAAAGGTGAATTAGTAGTTCTGCTTATAGCTCATTTAGAAAATTTATTTAATCGGTTACCAAAAACTCCTGCTGAAACAACTAAAGTTAGATTAACAAAAAAATTACTACCCGAGTTTATCTCACATTTAGATTTATCAGATATTTCAAACATGAAGACCCTAATAAAATTATGTAAAAAACCAAAAGAAGCGTCAATCTTAAATTTCAAAATAATCGATGATTTACTCAATAAACATCAGACAAATCCTAGTGATAGAAAAATATCTTTCTCATATAAGGCCTATAATAGCATTCAAAATTTTTATACCCCCACACGCACATTTAAGAGTAGTCAGTTTTTGCCATAATTACAAGCTTAAAATAGCTCTTCTAATGCTGAATTTAAAGATTCATCGAAATTTTCAACAAGCCGAAAGATACGTTTGTTGGAATTGTTCGCGCTTACTTATTAAAATAATCTTCACCTAATCCTTGTTATATATATATATATATATATATATATATATATATATATATATACATACATATTGCTGTGAACCTGGCTTTTTAGACCTATATGCACAACCAGAATTTGATTCTCCAAAACTCTATTAAAACACTTTACCAATTGTCCTCTTCTGGATTAACTAATGTCGCGATGAATATGTCTCAACCAGCTCTGCTTGCAGACACCTATTAACAATAATCACAAAACGACACACCTATGAACCTGGTATAATTCTCATATTTTCAGTATAAGTTTGCAATGCCTTTCTTTAAAGTTCAGTAAAATAAAACTTTAGTTCTCTTTAGTTCCTTTCAAAATTATAACAAAGTATTTACAGCAAGTTGTGGAGCTATAGTCTCCATAAAATTATCAATAGTGATGTTTCTTGAACCAAGCAAGAATTAATGGTTCAAAAAATTTAATGTTAAAATATTATGTAAATTACTTTACATAAAATAATTATTTTTTTTATCGTTGGCAGTACTGTGAGCGACTTTACAATTGAAATTATTATAAAAGATTTTAAAATGTCATTATTACATTCGAAGTTAATCCTAACTTTCAAAGTATATCATGAATACATAGTGCAAATTAAACACACAAACTTTTCTTATCACACCATATGGCACAAATAACAAGTTATTTGTACTATAACATAAAAATTATTTCTTGTATTTAATTTACAGTATAAGAAAATGTAAGTTATGATTATTAAAGATTCTACTTAGCGAGGCAGATACAAACAATTTTACTAAATTAAAATTTATCACCAATACAAAACTTTTAAACTTTTATCAAAATTCAAAATACAGAAGAACAAAGGAAAAATGTGGAACCTTCTTACCAAATAGTGTAAGTTAAATCAACCAAGATGATCGATGCACCAAGAGGTTCATCCTAACAGTCTGTAGAATTTGACCCAAGCATTCTAATTGTACACCGGACATCTAACCTCAAAACCTGATTTGATGATATGGCATTAAATTTTAATTTTAATCAGCTTAACCTCCAATTTACGCCTCACACTAGTTGCATGCTACTTCAAAATTTCATGTTACTTGAAATTTACAAGACATTCGAAAAATGCACTAGAATAATCCAATTAATACAGTTTTACAAATTTACCTTACCGACTGCTTAATGAAGTTTTATCACGTTCAATCACAGTGACCATCAAAATGAAAGCGTTTTCATCCTTAATGACGAAGAAATTATGGTTTTGGATAAGATTTACGATATTTACTGTGTTCTGCTTATAAGAGGATGTTTTTTCAAAGAGCTTTATCCAAAATGTACTCAATTGCATTAATGCACAATTATTATAAAAGATTTTATTTGATCGTGTTTATGTTCAAAGGACAACAGACGTTTTTAAAGCGCATCGAATTTTGTGTTGTCAAAAGAGCGCGTGTAAATTGCGTTGGTCTTTAAATGTATTGGTTTAAAACATTAGTCGACTTTAAAGAATCAAGGAAAGTGTTTTTTGGTTGAAAAACGTGTGCATTGAATTTCCAGAAAATCCAGTAATAGCATAGGTAAACGACGTCATTCCACTTAGAAGCCATAAATGTTGAATGTTGTTAGGATAGGAATAATTGCAGCCATAAATCTTAAGTATTGATAGCACATAAGTAAATTGTATTAATTACAGCTCGAGGCTGTTAAAACGATAGATTTCTGACTTCATTAATGAAGATTTTTGATACCTACGTTAAAGAGTATTTTTATGTGCTAGTATTTGAAATTAAATTAGAGGGTGTGTATAAGCTTGATAATTTTGTTGAGGGACGGCAACTTATAAGTTTTGCCATTATATAAAAGAAAAATTATTAAACCTAACTAATGCGACACGTTTAAATCCGATTTTAAGTGGTGGATATTAAGTTAGCTATCTTATCTTGAGAAATTTTGTACTCACTAACATTAATTAAGGAGTTACTGGAGAATGAAATTAAGATCTAAATATAGAATAAGTGAGTGACTACTCAAAAGTTATATTTTTGTTAGACTTAATATATTATTTGTAAGGTAAAGACGTGTGACAGTATTTGAAGTGTACTCGTAGATTTTCATATTTGTATGAAGGCTTTTTTTAGAGGTAATATGTAAAGTATGGTTTGTTAGAGAAAAAATGTTTTGATTATGGTAATTTTTATTTGAAAGATTGATTGTTACAGAATATTTCGTGTCATTATAAGTTTGATGTTAGATTCTAGTTAGTACATTTACTTGAGGTAGAAAAATAATTAGGGGCAACAGTTTTATTAATCACTTTAGGCCACAGCATCTTTTATTGGCTCCCAACGTTGGGCATCTTCAGCTCACAGCACTTTTGTCGACGCCTAACTTGGGCCTTATTTAGAATCAGCTACACACCACAGAAATATATTAGTGGCTATGTTCGTAAATAAACTAGTGTTATTTCAAAAATGCTGAAATTCAAGCATAATAGTTCTATTGACGGTACATATAAGTTATAATCTATTAATAAATTGGTCTATTTATTCAGAAAACATTATATTAATAAACGGGGAAATTACAGAATATTGTTTAAAAATTAAACACATTTTGTACAACAATGTTAAACATCTAACGTTGTTCACGTCCTACTCTATAAAATTACAGAAATGAAATATGTAGATTGTGATCAACATACTTATTCGAAGAGAGGTGTTTCAAATTGTATATACTTTTTATTACAAATGTTAAAATACTGTAACCATGACTCCTAAAAACCTAGAATTGAAAGAGACAAAACTATGATACGATGTATCGGTTGACAGCTACAAGGGTCATATATAGTGCGAAGACTTTCAAAAAGTATAAGAGTTGTTGATATAATGTTGAAGCTATACAATTCGTTATATAAACTATACAATCCGACAGTTAAACCAGTCTGCAAATTAACCACCTGCGATATTAAATAACCTATTAGATTGCTAAAATAAATACGCTTAGAGTTTATATAAACTAGATATAACAGCTAGAACGGTTAGTGCTTTTGTATATTGTGCAATCGTATTGTTGGAAAGGAGTTTAATGTTCCTAAACATTGCAGTAATTATCTTCAGTGATCTCTGTACATTAGAGGTTTTCTCTAAATAGTTGTAAATAACTAAACTTGTATTGGACCAGAAGAAAAATGTTACGTAAAACATAATACAATCGACAAAAAAACAAATACCGGGATTAGTAGGAGAATAGAGGTGGGTTGTGGGAGACGAGTGACAGCCTCTATATATAATAAGTCACAGGAGAATAGTGCAATTAAAGTAATCAAAATATGCAATTTTTGGTCACCAGAGGAAAACGTTCTCCCCATGCGCCAAAGGGTCGTAATTCAAAGTTAAAACTACTACTAACTATGTACATATAGGAGCACACATTTGTAGAATAAACACATGCAATATTTATTTAGAATATAAGTCTCTATTGGTAATATTTTACCAGCACTAAGGGAAAGTTGAACCAAGAAAATAACTGCAGACTTGGCAAGAATAAACGGTATAAAATTTGTTCAAATACAGAAATCACAGTACGAGATAAGCTACTCGTTTCGTGGAGTCGTGCGATAAAACTATTCCCTTGGAATAGGTTTAATTATATTTGCACCTTAATTTATGACGTAGCAAGATAAATAAATTCTACCTCTAGTGACTATAAATAGGCAGAAGCCTGTCGCGTAGATTACAAGGTTGTCGAAATTGTTTAATTTTTGTATCATAGTCGATGCGAAAGTTATTTACCGTAAGTAATAGTTCACGTGTTATTTTCTGTTCAGTCTCCTTTGGGAAGAAATTCGTACAACGATGCTTGAGATGTATTCACAAGGCACCGTTTAAACATGTCTTATGACTTATCGCCGTCAAAGGAAGGAAAAGAGGTTTCTAACTCATGGATAGCGACTTCAATAGCCCTACATTCAGAATCAAAATCCGCTTTCACAAGGATGGAAGGAAGCCTTTTGTCCAGTTCGATGCAGAGAGCACTTTGCACAGATATACGTAATTCTTCAACATTGTCTTCAGGGTCGTAACCCCGTGAAAATAATTAGTACCGGAGTTCAGTTTTCTGTAGTCGATTAACTGTCATACGCCAATGTGCTATTACGAAAGGAAATTTATATATACGAAAATCGTTAATCAAAAGATTAACAATGAAAAATAAAAAAAATAAAGAAAATTCACGAGAAGCAACAGTTCAATTTAAGAAAGGGAGTAAAAATACAATTTACCAAGGGTAAAAAAATGTTGAAAACAGCATGAATAGGGTAAATCAGAATATATCGGGAACCAACCAATTTGATGCAGGAGGAAAAGCCAGTAGGATATAAGAATAGGGAGTAGCAAAAATATTAAAACCAAAAGAAAACTGAATAGGAGTGCCACAAAAATACGATTGGACGCTATCATTTTTGTGGGTCGCAAATTATTGTTGAAAACACAAACCCAATAATTCGGAAAAAAAATAAAAATTAAAAAAGTAATAGGGAATGTTTATCTAACTGACTAAGACAATTATAGTAAATTCGAGACAGAAATAATAAAGAACATCCGGTAAATACCAAAATATCAATATTACAAAGATCGTAGCCAATACGGACTAAAAATAATCAAAATCTCTCCACACAAAATCGAAAGTAACCAAAACAAAAATTTCGGCTCACTAAAGAAATTGGGGTCCAAATAAATTACAAAAAGAATAACAAAAATCAGATACACAAATGCACGAAAATTAAAAAAAATTAAGAGAAATCTGGAAATCAAATAATCAGGCCCCAAGATTAACTTTAAAAAAAATCAAGCAAAAATCAGATTAAAAAGAAATAAAAAAAATAAGAAAAATTAGGAGGTCGAGCAAATCGGGCCCCACGCATTGAGCGTCCAAAATTTATGTTACGTAAATCACAATGCAATGGACAGCAACAACAGGTACCGGGCTCAGTGGGAGAGTAGGGGTGGATTGTAGGTGACGAGGGACAGCCTCCGATGCGCAAGTGTAGGAAAAGTCGTATTATACTATATATCTGAAATAAAATAAATAGTAAAACAACCTAATAATCATGTAGGATTTTACTCCTACTACTCAGTAAGGTAATAAAAAAAATATCAGCTCAATGTAAATTGTGATCAACATGCTTATTGGAAGAGAGATATTTCAAATTGTATATATTTTTTATTATAAACGTTAAAATACTATAGCCATGACTCCCAGTAGTCTAGAATTGAAAGAGATAAAACCATTAAACGATGTATTGATTGACAGCTACAAGGCTCATATATAATGCGAAGACTTTCGTTATATAAGCTGTACAATTCGACAGTTAAACCAGTCTGCATATTAATCCACCTGCGATATTAAATAACCTATTAGATCGATTGCTAAAATAAATAGGCTTAGTGTTTATATAAATAAGATATAACAACTAGAACGGTTAGTGCTTTTGTATATAGTGTAATCGTGGTGTTAAATAAGAGTTTAGTGTTTCTAAACATTGCAGTAATTATTATCAGTGACCTCTATACATTAAGGATTCTCTCTAAATAGTTGTAAATAACTAAACTTGTATTGGACCAAACAAAGAACAGTAAGTTGAAGTTAGTTACTATGTATTAAAATGTAAACTACTTAAAGAAGTATATTTTAGATTGTAATAATGTATCTACTGTTTTAGTATTTATAGGTACAACTGTACAAAAAAATTTACAAAAACAAAGAAGCAGAAAACGACATTGATGTCAGAAACCTTTAACTAATTACATTGGGAGAACCTTATAGTTATTGTTTTTATTAAAAATCACCAGCTAAATATGGAAAGTAAATTTTCAACTATTTTTATTTTTATATATTGTAAATGTAACCCGTTTTTGGGTTTAATTATTATTTCAGGTACAGATGTATTTAAAAGGCGAATTGTGTCGTGTGTTCTGTTCTTTAGATACCCCCCTTCCTTCCCGTCAATCACTGATAGTGTTAGAGTAGTAATCGTCTTCTTTCTTTATCTTCTTCTGTTACCGTAATTCGGGCAAGTATTCCTTTACTAATTTCGTTCCTTTCTTACTAGCCCGCTCGTATCACAGGTAACACATTTAGAATATCTTATTTTTGGGTTACGATTTTGTTTTGTGTACACCCTTCTGTGTCCGTTTTATTGTTCCTTTTCCGTTTCTTGGGGATTTTCTGTAGTTTTTCGTTTCACGCCAAATTATCAGAATTGTGTTTTCGCCAATCATTGTAGTGCTTCTTTGTAGATAACGTTGAAAGTTTTGGCGCCGAAATTCGTTTGTAAATACTACATTGATATGATTGTGGTTGGAAGGGAGTTACCCGTTACAACTGTCCTTTATGTAAAAATTGTTTAAACCCACCGTGAAGTTTTCAGACCTAGTTGAGGACCACCCCTTCTTTAATCTCAACTTCTTCTTTTTATGATCTCAACGAACAATTCTGATTCCTACTCGACTTCATATGTAGTAACGTGTGTGGGAAGAACATCCATATCTACATGTGCAAATTCTCAATATTTCTTTTACTGGTCTTCTTGATTCTGTAACCACTCGTACTAATCCTGGTGGTTCCGGTTGGCGCCGCTTGCATTATTTTAACTAAACTTTTCATACCTTCTCATCGTGTCTCTGTACTCTTGCTAATAATTCTAAATGTACTACTCTAGGTTCCGTTTCTCTTCTCATTACTCTCCGCGATTCCGCCATTACCATAAATGTCTTTGTAATTCCCAAACTTTCGCACTAGCTTGTCCTTGGGGGCGATTTCTGGATATCTGTACATGGTATCACAAGATTTGGAATGGTTAGTGGACTTTCGTATATCCCTTCTGTTTAACACCATTACTTCCATCCCCACCCCTATTATCTTAAAATTTACTTCCGATCAACAGCTCTGTTTAGTTTTTCTAATTACTACTGCTTTTGACGGTACATATAAGTTATAATCTATTAATGAATTGGGCATTTTACGCAGAAAATATTATGTTAACAAACGGAAAAATTACAGAAAATGTATGATGTTTGAAAATTAGCCACAATTTGTACTAAGAATGGACTCGGGCCGGGCTTTTAATAAGCCCGGCCCGGCCCGACGCAGAAAAGTGACCGGCCCGGCTCGAGCACCGACCCGAAATAAAAACTGACGGCCCGGCCCGGCCCGCCGGGCCGGACCGACCCGAAATTTCGGGCCGGCCCGACTTTCATTCAGTGAATAAGATATTTTTTAGTTGTGTTCAACAAGTAACTATCATTCTTTTGTTTGATTTAAGAGTATAATGATTTTGAGCTACAATCAAGATACTCGTGGAACATACCGTAGTATATCATTTGATTTTTGATTCTTTGATAAATCCTAGAAATATGTAACAAAAGTACAAAATGTTTAGCAATTTTCAATGTTTATGAAATTGTTTAAGACGGATTTCTATAACCTTTTTTTACTTTGAGAAACTGAAACTTTTGGAATTGAACTTTGATCTATAATTTGACTGTCTTTGTTCTAGTTCTTTTAAATTTTTATTTGACCGACTGACAAATCGTGCCAAAGTTCAAAATTTAACACTTTTGGTGAATTACTGAATGCTAGAAATTAAATAAATTGTTTATAGGTCATAGTATAAACGGTACCAAACTTCATCGGTTAATGTCTCAAGCGATTGAAAATTGGTACCTAATGTTATTAGAACCTAAGGAACCTGAAAGTCAAATAATATACCGAATGTTTGCTAAAAAAAATTGGATTTTCAAATTATGGTGTGTAGAGGATACCTTATTCTTCAAAAATACATATTATCTGAAGGAATAGAATTGTTTAAGGTTGAAAAGTTTTTTAAAAAATGATTACCAAAAGGTATAAATCAGTACATTGCTCCTTTTATATATCGATAAAATTTTATTTACTTTATCCTTTTTTATGGCATGAGTTCGATAATGGCATTATTATACATTTTCCCGCAAACGTTACATGGGCACTAACTATGCTTGTTTAATAATAGTAAGTTGATTTTTTTTCAATATGTATCTTGCTGTTCAAACTAAACATTTTATTTTTGTTTTTATTATCCAGAATAAATAATAACATAATTTTGTTTTTTCAACACATTAATGAAATCATTTACAAATGACACACTACTATGATTCATCCAAATTACATAACTTGCAATTATGTCCTGCGTGATTAATCACACTGAAGTGCGCGTACTTTATGCGTGTTTAGTTTTGTCCAGTTTTTACGACTTAGATGACTCAGTCTATATTAAAATAAATCAAACAAACGCAACTAACAAATATCTCCAGTTAGTCTAAGGTGAGCTTTTGGGTATTGCAGCTCATTCGTCGGGTACTGATTCTTTTCCTATCAGTTTGTGATTTAATATTCCGTATTGTACTGCTTAAATGATCTGTGTTAAGTGTTTGTGTGTGTATTACAGTGAAATTTTCAATAAAAATGCCACGTAGTTGCATTAACCACCCAGACTGTTTCTACTATATTTGTGGTGAGGTAACACTAAAGTCTCAGAGGAGAAATATAACTCCTTTGATAAAAAAATTGTATGAATTATATTTTGGATGTAAATTGGGTGATCAGGATAAGTCTTGAGCCCCTCATAGTTGTTGTAATTTGTGTGTAACGTTGTTAACTAGTTGGTTGAATGGATCCCGTCACATGACATTTGCAGTTTCGATGGTTTAGAGAGAACCTAAGGATCACTCCACAGACTGTTATTTTTGTTTAACGAAAATATCAGGGATAACAGCTCAGACTAGACACACTGTTAAATATCCTAATATTCCATCTGCTTTAAGACCAGTGCTTCACAGTCCACAGCTTAAAATTCCGGTAGCACCAACAACATGGAAATTAGACGACGATGTAGTTGAAGGTTGTTCATATTTATCGGATGATGAAGAGAGGAGGGACCCAGACTTTTTAGAGAATACAAATACTGAACCGCACTTACTAAATCAGTCTGAACTAAATGATCTCGTTCGTGATCTATATTTATCCAAGAATCGAGCTGAAATACTAGCATCACGACTGCAGTGATGGAATGTTTTACAACGCAACACAAAAATAAGTGGTTTCCGTGACAGGCAGTGTAACTTCGAATGTTTTTTCTCACAGTGTGCGGACTTAGTTTACTGCAATGATATGGAATCTTTACTGGAAGCTTTTTGACATACCCACAATCCTGATGAATGGCGTCTTTTTATAGACTCTTTAAAACGTAGTTTGAAAGCGGTTCTTCTTCATGTTGGGAATAAATCCTCGTCGATCCCTTTGGTTCATGCAGCTAACATGAAGGAGACATGAAAGTATAAAACTTGTGTTGGATATGATTCAGTACGAGAAACAATCATGGCATGTTTGTGGAGATCTGAAAGTTATAGCACTGTTACATGGTTTACCACTTGGTTATACAAAATGTTATTGCTTTTTGTTCGAGTGAAACAGCAGAGATAGAAAGAATAATTATCTTAAGAAACAGAAGCCAAAAAGAGAAACATTGGCTATTGGAGAGAGAAGAACGTTGTGAGTCCAGCACTAGTAAAAATCTGAAAAAGTTTACTTCCCCTCCCCCCTACACATTAAGCTAGGTCTTGTGAAAAATTTTGTTAAAGCCATTGATCGGAAGGGAAGTGGATTTTAGTTCCTAAAAAAGAAGTTCTCCAATTTAAGTGATGCGAAAATAAAAGAAGGTATATTTGTTGGTCCGGATATAAGAAAACTAATGAATGATATTGGATTCGAAGGCAGTTTGAATGACTGTGAACTTGCTGCTTGAAAATCTTTTAAAAATGTTGTTAATAACTTTATTGAAAATTACAAGGCAGATAACTACAAAGAACTGATAACCAAGCTTTTGGAAAACTATAAAACACTTGGCTGTAACATGTCACTAAAGATCCATTTCTTAGATTCACATCTGGACTTTTTTCCAAACAATCTTGAAGCTAGCTATGAGTGACGAACATGGTGAACGCTTCCGTCAGGAAATATTCACCATGGAAACACATTACCAAGGAAAGTGGAGCCTTAGAATGGTAGCTGACTTTTGCTGAAATCTTAAGACCGATTTACCTGCAGCAGAGTACGCCAGAAAATCCAAGCGAAGCAGATTTTAGGAATGTACCAATATTACATGTGTGTATAACAAAGGTTTTCTTTAAATTGAAATTACAAAAAAACTATGCCCGATAGTAAACCCCCACTAACATATTTGAAATCAGCGCCAAAAATACTGTAAGCTTCAACTGTTACAGTTATTGTAACAAACAAAAACTAAAATTTTCTTGTCCAGTGTTATTAATGGGTTCATGAAGACATTAGGTGAAAATATAATCAAGAACGTTTACTTACTCAATGTGAGATAAAAGTGAACGGACAGTGGAGTATCTACTCGTGCGTTTTCGGCCCGAAAAATTCGGGCCGGCCCGAATCGTTTGGCCCGGCCCGGCCCGGCCCGAAAAAAGATAGGCCCGGCCCGGGCCCGGTCCGAAAAAAGTAGTCAACGGTCCGGCCCGGATTCGAGCCCGAAATCGGGCCGGGCCCGGGCCGGGCCGGCCCGAAAGCCCGAGCCCGAGTCCATCCCTAATTTGTACACCAATGTTAAGCACATAACATTGTTCACGTCTTACTTCATACGAATACATATGTAAATTGTGATCAACATACTTATCGGCAAAGAGATGTTTCAAATTGTATATATTTTAAATTATATACGTTAAAATACGGTAACACTGACTCCGGACAATCTAGATATGAAAGAGACGAAACCATTAATCGAACAATGTATCGATTGATAACTACAAGGGTCATATATAAAGCGAACACTCGAAAAGTATAGAAGTTACTAATATAATGTTGAAGCTATACAATTCGTTCTATAAACTGTACAACCCGACAGTTAAACCAGTCTGTATATGCAATGTTAAATAACCTATTAGATTGATTGCTAAAATAAATACCTTAATCAAGGCCGCCCACAAAGGGGGTCAATGGTGGTCGCCTGACCCCCTGAATATGTTCCTTTCGGTTTTTTTTCGTTAGAAATCGCAACACAAAGTGCACCTTCACTAGAGATTGAAGAATATTACGATTTCACTATCGGTTATACTATTGTTTAAAGATAAAGTAAACCTATATGTTGAGATTACACTACAGGTATGCCTATTGTCTAACTATAAATAGACCGACTTTGTATGTCATTTTAAGCAGGAAATGCGAATTAATGCGATTACCTTACAATAGTAACCCTAACCGCCTATAATAAAACTGTTATTATCATTCTTTAATATCTAAATATCTTTACCCTGAAAGTTTCTATTCAAACGAAATATAAATAAAGGCTTTCATAAGGGTTTCTTTCTTATTGTACAGGTTCAGGTACTCTACAACTAAAACTTTGGAATGTTCTACAAATGTCTCATTGTGTTCTATTCTGAGAAAAAATATATTCTTTATCTATAACAGTAAAGTACGTCTATATCTTCAGTGACTTCAGTTTGTATTCAGTGTTTTTCGAATGCGGTGTACTTTTAATTTCTGACTTAGGAAACTTTATCTGACTGTCGAAGTAGTAGAAGACGTGTATGTTGATAGATATTGATTGGTCATTTTTCTTGTAGTTATTGTTATCAGTGTTGATAAGTAGTGTAGTTACTGGTTTTTGTTTTTAGAGAAGGCCGAAGATTGCAGTTACAGTTTAGTTACGGCTAGGATAGCAGTAAGTACTAATGTACCTAATGCGTGAGAATACATATTTAAAAATAATATTTATTTGCAATTGGAAGATTCTTATTTTTTTTTCTTTAAAGTCTATTTGATTAACAAATCTCTTCTTTTGAAGTATCAGAAAAGTAAAGCGTGTTATTTTTTTTCAGAAATTCAGATCTAAAATCAGTAACAATACTAACAATGGATATTAGAAAATATTTCAAACGAAATGAACTAAAAGAATCATCTAGCATAGGCTGTAGTAGTTAGTAGCGGTGCTGGTGCTAATGCTATTTTTGAGTGTAATAGTATAGTACATAATAGTGTCAATGATCTAAATAAAGCTGGTAGTTCGTCACCTAATACTTTAAAATCTCTCACATGTGAATATGACACCAATCTTTCAAGTGATAAGAATGAGTACATGCTCGATTTGGGCAATTTTGTTAACTCGAATGAAACACTTTCCGACGATGTTCGCTTTTCATTATTAACAAATCCTTACAAACCAGATCCTAAATATAATTTCAAGAACGATTCCGAAGAAAGAAGACGTGCTTTTAGATATGACTGGCTTCAACAATACGATTGGCTTACGTATTCTCCAAAACTCAAAGGCGCACTTTGCAAACATTGCGTAGTTTTTCGGCCAACTGTTAAAAGAGGGGTTCTTGGTTCTTTCATTGTGAAGCCCTTCACAAAATATCATGACTTTGTCGCTTCTGCAAAAGCACATGCTACAACCGAATGGCATCGTGATTCAACTATAAAAGCTTCTAGTTTTACAAAATTATTGAAGGAAAACGTCTATCAATTACCTCTCAAATAAATGAAGCTGAGCGGGATTTGATTGAATCGAATCGCAAAAACTTATACCAATAATATCCACCGTCATTTTTGTGGTATGCATGATTTGCCATTACGAGGTGATAAAGAAGGTAATTTTGAGGATCTTTACAATTCAGAATAGAAAGTGGGATCACATTCTAAACGAGCACTTAAAGTTTTGCAAGAAGAACTCAAAATACACCTCTCACAGAACTCAAAATCAAATAATTTCAATTTGTGGAACATTAATTAGGGAAAAATTGTGAAAGATGTGAATTTGAGTGAAGCATTTTCAATTGTGGCTGACGAAAGTGCAGATATTGCTGGGGTAGAACAGTTATCACTTGGAGTAAGATTTGTTAGTAATGACAATTCGGTCAGAGAAGAATTTTTAGGCTTTGTAGTCCTTACATCGATGAACTCAGAAGGTATAACTGCTGCAATTTTAAACGCTTGTAATGAATATGGTCTTTGTATGGATAAATTAGTTGTATTAGGGTTTGATGGTTGCTCGACGATGGCAGGTCATGAGCAGGAAGTCCAAAAACTTATTAAAAATAAATATCCAAAAGCGATATATTTTCACTGCGCGTCCCATAGATTAAATTTAGTGATAAATGATTTTAACAAGATTTCGGATATTCAAAATTCAGTAGGTACCATTAAAGAAGTAATTACTTTCTTTCGTGATAGTCCATTAAGACGTAGATATGTTTCTAATATTCCACTATTATGTGAAAAACGCTCGTCCGCCAAATATAAATCAATGAGGTTGTTTGCGGAACATTTTGCAGATACTATGAACGCTCTGGAAAATTTAGCTCATAACCGTGAATTAAATGTTCAGACAAGAAATAGGGCCAGTCAACTTTTAAATTGCGTTTCTTCGTCGAAATTTATTCTTTGTCTGCATATTATGGCCAAATATTCTAGCAAATTGGAACCTGTTTGTAATGCACTGCAGTCTAAAAGTATAAACTTATTTTCCGTTAAACAGCACATAGATGAACTACTCAAACTTTTTAAGACACGCCGTAGTGATCCTGAACATTATTTTAAAGAGGTTTATAAAAAAAGTGTTGAACATGCCCATGGTTTTGGATTAGAAATTACATTACCACGTATTGCACCAAGACAAACTCATATAGGTCTAATTATCATATGAGTAGTGTTGAAGATTACTTTCGAGTAAGCCTTTTTATTCCTTATTTGGATTCTGTTATACAGTCTATTTCCACAAGGTTTTCTGAAGATGCTACGACTTCTTTTTTACTCTCTGGATTACATCCAAATAACTTAAAAGACAACAATATAAAAAGAGCATTGTTAAATAAAAAAGAAGAAATAGCCAGAAGTTACAACATTGATAACTTTTTAGAACAGTTGCAAACGTGGGTTGAACTTTGGCAAAATAGAGAGATTCAACAAGATACAGACTTTGTACATTGCTTGATAATGAAGTTTCTTTTTTTCCGGCCATCAAAACTGCGCTGAATATTTTTTTGGCATTACCTCCAACTACTGCAACAATAGAAAGGTCATTTAGTACGCTAAAGCGGGTAAAATCGTGGCTTAGATCAAGCATGTCAGGGGATAGATTATCAGGCTTATGCATGCTTAGTGTACATAAGGACATGGTAGGTAGGGAGAAACAAGCATTTATAAATGAAGTCCTAAATAGATTTGGTCAAGACCGAAGGAGATTGATATTTTTATTCAAAAATGATGATGATTAATAAAACGCGAGAACATTCCTATTCTGCAGTGCCAGTTATAATAGTTTGTTGTACCCTTCTTAGTTCTTAGTCATGTTTGTTTGTGCAACAAATATTAAAGACACCATTTAAAGTGCCGGTCGGATATTTATTTACTATTAATTAATATCTGTGGTTTGTGGCCATTTGATTGACAATGTGGCTTTTTTGTTTCCGTTAAATATGGTTGTGTCGTGTCTGTATTTTTACATTTTCTTACGGGCGGCTTATTGCGTGTATTGGAATAAGTCCATTTAATTTTCAATTAGTGTGTGTTAATGTAAAATCCAATCTTTTCCATTTGCTACCCTGTGCATCATCAAGCCAAAAGAATTGATGGCCTGCTGCACCAGCAATTTACCAGATTGGTAAGTAACTTTACACTTTATGAAAATTCGATTAATTACAGAATGCTGCATTTATTAAGAAACTATCAATCCTACGTTTTTCTTTCAATTTCAAATACTATAGCCGAAATCTCGAAAGAATGCATTCGCGTCATAGGTTTCTGAATTAAACACCGACATACTTTTAATGTATATCGCTTTTAAATTCAGTAACCTATGGCGTGAATGCATTCTTTCGTGATTTCAACTATAATATTAAAAAACGCTGCATTATCGATGGTCCTAACTGCTTTTGAGATACTCTAAGGAAATAAGATTTTATGCCTTACATTACTTTCCAATACGTCCGGTAACGGGGTTGCATTAACAGTGTTCATCCTTTGTGTAACATAACTAATATTTTTGAAAGTAGTCTTGACCCCCTCTACAAATTATTCTGTGGGCGGCCTTGACCTTAATGTCTATATAAATTAGATATAACAGTTAGAATGGCTAGTGCTTTTGTAAATAGTGTAATCATTGTGCTAAAAAGGAATTTAGTGTTCGTAAACATTGCACTGATCTCTGTACATTAAGGATTCTCTCTCTAAATAGTTCTAAATAACTAAACTTGAATTGGACCGAATAAAGAACAGTAAATTGAAGTTAGTTACCATATATTGAAATATGAACTGCTTAAAGAAGGGTTCAGTTGTATAGATTGTAAAAATGTACCTAGTGCTTTATTACTTATAAGTATAACTGGACCAAAAAATTTTCCTAATCAAAGAAGCGGAAAACGACATGGGTGTTAGGGACTTTCAAATTGTTACATTGGGAGAACTTTATAGTTATGGTTTCATAAATCTCATCAGCTAAATATGTGAAGTTCATTTTTAATTCATTTTATTTTTATTTAAATAAATGAAACCTGTAACCTGTCCATGCAACTGACGATTCCTAGACGCTACAATTGTACACACGATTGCATTTTTAGGAATTATAATTTCATTAGTGAAAAAACGGACATTTTAATTGTCTAACTGCGTTTGTTCGCTGTGTTTTTAAAAATATGCTTATAGTATTGGTATATTTACACGTGCCACTGTTTAAACTAATATAAGGAGCAGCGTGGGTGGATTAGTGTTTTCTACGAAGGTATAAGTACTGCACGAGGATGCTTGTTAAAAAATATCGTTGTAAGCAGAGATTAGATCGTCGCAGCGTTGTCTGGCTGGTCTTTCTGACGCCAGGTTCCTTGTTAAAACCAATTATAACACCTATAACAACTAAATGACTCGATGTGCATCCTTCACAAGGAAAATAAGGCAAATGTATTTTAGTATTAGTTACAGTTAATTTGTTTGAAAGATGGATGCTTTAGGTTTTGTGTTTTGATGGCGTGATAAGTGACTCCTATCGATTTAAAATCTTCTACGATTAATTACTATGATGTTTACTGGTGCTAGTATTAAAAGCGCGATTATAACTATTCTCGATGACATGCAAATATATGTTAATCAAACTCATGTGGCTGGCGTTTGTTAAAAACCTTTAGCAACGTGTTATTATTACTAATGGTCAAATATAAAAATCATACATAAAATTTAAGATTTCGCTGCACATTTACATCTGTAATCGGTAAATTTAGACATGAATATTCTACATAATCAATTAAAATGAGGTACCTACAACAATCCTTCTTCTAAGAGTTAAAAGGTACTGGATCCATCATATAGTACCGTTGGTTTATTTTTACACATAGTCATCAATAGGTTTTCTGCCCTAGAACTGGTTGGACGCGTACCTATTCTGAGCTAATCTACACATTTCCCTGAAATTCTCACAGCCTACATTTTTCACTATCTGTCTAATTTAGGACTACATCTATCTCCCTTTTATCCCTTCTCTGCCTCTAATATATTACGCACCATTCCCTTATGCCTTAGTATGTGTTCTTACATCCTATCGTTCTTATTTTTACTGTTTTCTACATATTTCTTTCTTCGTCTATCAGTTCTAAAACCTCTTTGTTAGTAACTTTGTCTGTACATGATATTTTTATCATATGTCAGTAGAGGAAAATCAAGAATCCTGGAAACACATTTCCGTCAGCATCCACATTTCCACACACATCCGGACCAAATTTACAAGTAATTCCCATAAGGAGGATCCGCTGTGAGGGAGCAAGGGGGGTCCCCTTTTTGCTCGGACACACCACATCAAGCATTTTGATTACGTCACACCCGTCTTCCTTCCACCCGCGCGATAAATCTTTCTTCACATTTCCACCCACGAGATAAATCAATCTTGTTTGGTATCATTCAATATCAGATTTTTCTTAGCTACCTGAATTTCTAGGAATTTTTTAGATAGCATCATCCCCAGGGGGCTACCCTCATTTTAAGATTTTTTAACCAGCAGCGATTTCTGACCGTCCCTATTAATTTTTAAGTCACGCGATACGTCAAATTAGTCTAGAATTTTACGCAGAATCCGAATCTGCATACAGATTTAAAATCCGACCACCCTTACCATTTTACACACATGCCCTCTGCGTGATAAATCTTTCTCCACATTTCTACCCACGAGATAAATGTACCTTGTTTGGTATGAATTAATATCAGATTGTTCTCAGCTATCCAAATTTCTAGGAACTTTTTGGATAGCGTCATCCCTAAGGGAGCTAGCCTCATTTTAAGAATTGTTTACCAACTGGTTTTTTAATCACCCCCTATATACTTTTTAGGGGGTTTGAAATACGGATTCATCTTGCTGTTTTACGCAAAATCCGAATCTACAAACAGATTTTAAATCTGAGCAACCCCTTACAGTTTTACACACACACCCTCTAGCGAACATATAGAAGATTATTTTTGTTTCGTTCGAGATAAATCTATATTATTTAGTATCAATTAATATTAGATTTTTATCTCTTATCCGAATTTCTAGCGATTTTTTAGATAGCATCACCCCCAGGGAGCTACCCCAATTTTAAGATTTTTTTACCAAGGTCGATTTCTAATCACCTCTCCTTTTTAACATCTAGAATCCTTTAACCAAACACTTAGAGGTGTTAAGATGCGCTTATTCCTGCCACCCATCGTTTATAACTTTTAATCCTAATGAATTTAAGAATCGTATTTTTTCTGCTGTAAGTCTAGGGAGTGTGGGTTTGGAAGTTGGTTGTAAAAGATGTGGAGGGGTCTAGGGGTCTGTAGAGCTTATTAGCTGTAGAATGCTCTTGAAATCCGCATAAATAATAAAAGGAACCGGCATCTGTTTGTCGACATTGACAAATTCCAAAACATTATTAAAATGGTTTGACATTGTTGTTAACGCCAATGTAATCGCATTATGGAAACAGGATGACACAAACCTTCGCCATACCTTAAAGAAAATCCAAAAATCATTCTTAAAACTTTTTATTAAAGACAATTTTTACTTATACAGTTTAAATTTTGTAAACCACATTTCTAAATACATATTCGCAATTTTGATTTTTAACCCAGAACTGCTCACATCGGCTTATACTTATTAATATTTATTTCTAAATAGAGCACTTTTTCCAAAGACCAACCGGACCCCACGTGTTTCAAATTCATCTGATTTTGTTCTCATGGTTTCGCTTAAGATTTAGTACATATTTTCCAGGTTACTAGAAGATGTTATAACCATATTTTTCATGTTAAAGGATTTCACATCGGTAGTCTCTTTTCCCATTTTTGTGTAGATGCCGTAGAGTTCGCAATTAACTTTTATTGCTGTATATTGTGTTCTTTTTCCATTAATTAATCTAATAAGCCGCTCTTTCTGCTTTCAAAAAAACTCGAACACTCCTTCGTCAGCACAGTCGTTCTTTATGCGATGGCTAGCCATACGGTTGTTAAACGCTGTGCTAACCGTTTCTACACCATCTTCACCAATAGCGGTAACTGTTTCATTTTTATGTCTATTGCTCCTCAAGCGTGCGGAATACGTCGCCTTTTCCACTTGCAAATCGCACACTTTACACAAAATTTTTGGTTGTTTCGGATAAGACGCTTTAACAACTGGCGAAGCTGAACGTTTACGGCTTAATGACCTACCGTGCTGCTTTTCATTGTGTCGCAGTAAGTTGTCCATTGCGATACCGCAAAACCCACAGTTTAAGTACTTTGCTGCTGACGGATGTATAAGCTTAACCCTGGACGATGTTGCACCACGACATTTGTTCTGGTGCCGTTTGAGAACATTTTTCCAGGTATAGGAAAAACCACAAGAGTTGCAATTAAAAATATTTTCGGAAGGCATTTTTTTTCACCCTATGAGGCAATTTCACCGCATGAGGCAATTTCACCCTATGAAGCAATTTCACCCTATAAGGCAATTTCATCCTATGATGTAATTTCACTTTATGAGGCAATTTCACCCTATGAGACAATTTCACTCTATAAGGCTATTTCACTCTAACCTAACATCCTACATATATTCGGCCTATATCCGGACATAAGTCGATGCGCACCCATGCCCAGTCTGACCTAGGCCGGATTAAATCCGACCTAGGACGGATAACAAAACTGTTCTTAAACAAGAGAATGTAACCAATATTACGGAAAAGAATGTTTATCTTAAAAAAAAATTTGTGGTGCATTTAACAGTTATATACGAAGAAAGTTCAACCGATTTGTTTCTGCTAGGCATGGAGTTAAAGCTCAGCTTCCGTTTTCTCTGGAAAGCACTAACAAGATGGGCCAGGGAGTAAAAGGAATCATCGAAAAAGAAGACCTCGAAAACATTAATAAAAAATTCCAAAATCCTATATGCGTTCCCTACAAAGTGGAACTAGCAGGCGTTAAGTTGGAAACTTTATTGGACAACTACCAGATATATTAGACGGACTCAAAAAAAAAGATTATTACTATCTTTCTTGACATGGATGTAACCCAAGATTTTGCTGGCATATTTAGCAAGATGGAGATGTGTAATTATTTAACTACAAGACATAACTTTTGCTACGAGGGTGAATACGAAGAAAACGCCAATATTATAGTTGACAATGATAAAACTGTGTAAATCGGTTGTTTAACATGGCTAACAACCAATGCAAGAATTAAGATATAGAACAAATTTGTGTGTCAGATTACAAGTCCTGGTGTTACTAAACAACTTGGAAATCATATACTAGATATTTTACGTTGTCCAGATACACGTTTAAGGGAAGCAGTCGCGTTTACTTTGGCTAAAGAACGTGGTATTATGCGATTGGAGGCGAGAATATACAACTGTACAATTGGAAACTATATCAATGCGCAACAGGTGTATAATACATTAAAAAGACTGTTTTACCTTATTGAAAGATAGTAAGTTATACTTCCCAAAAGGCGCCAATGTACTCGGTACCACTTGCCTAAATGTGAAGTAAGCTATCGGACAAGCTACAAAATAGCTGCTGTTTAGTGTATAATAACCTACTATAGTACGTGTATTGATGTAATAGCAATACAAAGAAATTGAGTGGTTTGCATTTTAAGTTGTCCGAAAAACCAGAGGAAAGGGAAAGATTAAATTGATAAAGTATGTGCTTTCAGCTCTTAGTTTTAACTATTTACCTGTAAATTATTTGGAGATAGTAGAGGAGGAAGATAGCCAAGATAAAATAAAAATCTTACACTAGTGCTACATTAAAGCAGGTAGTACATATTTAACACAATCTGCAACACCGTATTCTACAATTCCATAACAAATAGTCATTTCGTAATTGGGGTTGATAAATACGCATAACATTCGTCCAGAGGTTGTACGACAACGAGAAAGTATTGGCTGTAAACTCTATTTGTTTACGCTAAAGGAAATTGCTAGATTATTCACGCCATACGGTGTACGCGAAACAAAAAGATAGCGGGAATTAGAGAAAATGGATGCAAAAAGGCGAAAGTTGGACTACATGGAAAACACTGCGACAATACGCGAACAATACGAAGATGTGTTAGACAAAGAACATTGTATTAGAGAAAATGAGGAAGAATTAGAAGATTATTTTATGTGCCGATGGACTGACTTAGATACATCTGGTTTCTACAAGTTGTATGCATTTGTGGTTAGTAAAAAAGACTCTTTTAGTTATGTAGACGTCCTTGCGGAAAAGGATGGTACTAAATCCGTATATTTTTTAAAAGGTTATTCTAAAAACGTATTTATCGAAATGGCAGATAACAAAGACGAACTAAGGAATGCGGGTTTCGTAATCTTTGCGTACACGACACGCAAAGAGGTTGTGCTAAACATTGTATATTTGCCTAGTAAAGAACCCTTTGGATCATTTAAAACCGAGGGTCTTACAACCTATAACAACCATATATTCCCAAAAGTGGTGGACATGCAACTACGCAACAGTCTGTGGGAGAATAAGAATTTCCTCCAATACCGACAAGAAGAAGTCGATCAAGCTAACAAGATACGTATGCAGGATATAGTGGGAAAGCTGCGATTAAAAGATTGTCACAAGCTGCAAGAATTACACGAAGGAATGGATCTGGTTGTCGGTGGAATCAAAGACTTTAAATATAGAGGCAAACTTCGGTACATTTTACAATTCGAAAAACTAAACGGTCTCTATGTATCAAACTATTGGCTAGAAAAGGAGATAGAAGACTTGGGTGTCGATTTAAATTTTAAGCTGCGAATAAAATTAGATAAAATTAAAGCCACTCCAAACAAACATAAAGAAAGGACTGTCTTCTGTGTATAACTTTGTATTAAAATTAAGTTTAAATGGCTCCATGCCCAAGTATGGGGTTGTACGACAATGCGTAAATATTGGTAGTAAACTCTATCCGTATACGCTATAGGAAATTGCCCCATTATGCACGCCATACGCTGTAAGTGGGAGAAAAAAACTGCTTAAATTAGAGAAAATGGATTCAAAAAGCCGAAAGTTGGACTACATAGAAAACACTGCGACAATACGCGAATAATACAAAGATGTGTTAGACAAAGAACATCTTATTAGAGAAAATGAGGAAGAATTAAAAGATTATTTTATGTGCCGATGGACTAACTTAGATACATCAGAGTTCTACAAACTGAATGCATTTACGGTTAGTAAGAAAGAATCTTTTAGTTATGTAGGCATCCTTGCAGAAAAGGATGGTACCAAATCCGATTACTTTTTAAAGGTTATTCTAAAAACGTATTTATCAAAATGGCAGATAACATAGACGAACTAAGGAATGCGGATTTCGTAACCTTGGCGTATACCACATGCAAAGGTGTTCCGCTAAGCCGCGATTAAGAGATTGTCACAAGCTGCAAGAATTACATGAAGGAATTGATCTGGTTGTCGGTGCAATCAAAGATTTTATATTTAGAAACAAACTTCGGCACATTTTGCAATTCGAAAACCTAGACGGTCTCTATGTATCACACTAGCGGCTAGATTAGGAGATAGAAGACTTGGGTGTCGATTTAAACTTTAAGCTGCGAATAAAATTAGATAAAATTAAAACCACTCCCAACAAACATAAAGAAAGGGTTGTCTTCTGTGTATAACTTTGTATTAAAATTAAGTTTAAATAGCTCCATACTTGGCATTAAATATTTTTAAATTTTGTTATGTATAATGTCAAAATGAAAATTTTACATTAGTATTACATTGTTCTTTATTTATAAATGGCTATGACGTCACCACGAAATAGCAGAAGCGCAGAGAAGGGGTACGCATGTATTATACAAAGCACTGTTACTATAAAATGCGTTAGTTTACGGGTAGCTCGAACGTGTAATTGATCACGACTTATAGGTCCTTCGCAAGTTTAAAAATTTTGAGACCATTGTCGTTTAAATATTGATTGGAGATTACTGGAATAGGACCGGTCGAAGTATAAGTTAGACGGATGATTGACCGAGTTTTTCCTATCTTTTACGAGGGAAGCGGAAGTTAACAGTCACCAAGCATCTAATTCTTTATTTGGGTGGTATCGAGTACCTGCTGGCTCTAGAAATAATTACGTGCTACCGATTGCTATGCGGAAGATTTGGTTCTAGAAAATGAGCAACCTACGAAAGTGCGAAATACTCGGTATTAATGCTAATTGGTTTAGTGACCGCGCTTGTGCACTCTTCGACTGTCTTCGGTTGTTTTCAAAATGTATATAAACCATGGCGCTACATGTAAATTATAATTCATACTCCTTGGAAGCTGGTCGAAAACAAATGTCCTCCGAAAATATTTTTAATTGCAACTCTTTTGGTGCTTCTTATACCTGGAAAAATGTTCTCAAACGGCACCAGAGCAAATGTCGTGGTGTATTATCGTCCAGGGTTAAGTTTATATATCCGTCACCAGCAAAGTACTTAAACTGTGGGTCTTGCGGTATCGCTTTTACGAGAATGGACAACTTACTGCGACATAAGGAAAAGCAGCACGATATGTCATTAAGCCGTAAACGTTCAGCTCCGCCAGCTGTTAAAAGGTACTGTCCGAAACTACCACAAATGCTGTGTAAAGTGTGCGATTTGAAAGTGGAATAGACGACGTATGCTGCACGCTTGAGGAGCAATAGACATAAAAATGCAACAGTTACCGCTACTGGCAAAGATGGTGTAGAAACGGTTAGCACAGCGTTTAACAACCGTATGGCTACCTATCGCATTAAGAATGACTGTGCCGACGATGGAGTGTCCGAGTTTCTTTGGAAGCAGAAAGAGCGGCTTATTCGATTAATTAATAGAAAATGTACACAACATACAGCAGTCAACGTTAATTTCGAACTCTACGGCATCTACACAAAAATGGGAAAGGAGACTACCGCCGTGAAATCCTTAACATGAAAAATATGGTTATAACATCTACTAGTAATCTGGAAAATATGTACGAGGTGTTAAGCGAAACCATGAGATCAAAATCAGATGTGTTTGGAACACGTGGGTCCGGTTGGTCTTTGGAAAAGGTGTTCTATTTAGAAATAAATATTAATAAGTATAAGCCGATGTGAGGAGTTCAAGGTTAAGAATAGAAATTGTGAATATGTATTTAGAAATGTGGTTTACAAAATTTAAACTGTATTCGTAGAAATTGTCTGTAATAAAAAGTTTTAAGAATGATTTTTGGATTTTTTTTTAGGTATGACAAAGGTCTGTGTCATCGTGTTTCCATAATGCGATTACATTGGCGTTAACAACAATGTCAAACCATTTTTGGAATTTGTCAATGTCGACAAACAGATGCCGGTTCCTTTTATTATTCATGCGGATTTCAAGAGCATTCTACAGCTAATAAGCTCTACAGTTCCAGACCCCTCCACATCTTTTACAACCAACTTTCAAGCCCACACTCCCTAGACTAACAGCAGAAGAAATAGGAATCTTAAAATCCTTAGGATTAAAAGTTATAAAATCCCTGGGGATAATGCTATCTAAAAAATTCCTAGAAATTCGGATAGCAGAGAAAAATCTAATATTAATTAATACCAAATGAGATAGATTTATCTCGAAAGAAACAAAAAAAATTCTTCTATATTATCGCTAGAGAGTATGTGTGTAAAACGGTAAGGAGTTGTTCCGATTTTATATCTGTTTGCAAATTCGGATTTTTTGTAAAACAGCAAGATGGATCCGTATTTCGAACCCCCTAAAAAGTATATTGGGGGTGATTAAAAAACTAATTGGTAAACAATTCTTAAAATGAGGGTAGCTCCCTGGGGGATAATGCAATCTGGAAAATTCCTAGAAATTCGGATAGCTGAGAAAAATATGATATTAGTTGATACCAAACAAGATTGATTTATCTCGTGGGTGGAAGTGTGGAGAAAGATTTATCTCGCGGGTGAAAAGAAGACGAATGTGACGTAATCAAAATACTTGTTTTGGTGGTGTCCGAGCAAGGAGGCAATCCCTCCTTGCTTCCTCACAGCGGAACCTCCTTATGGGAATTTACATGTAAATTTGGTCTAGATGTGTGTGGAAATGTGGATGCTGTGAAAATGTAGTTCCAGGATTCTTGATTTTTCTCTACTTACGTCTGTAGCACCACATTTCACGGGCTTCTTTCTGCCTTTTTCTTGTTCCGCTTCTTCCACTATCTAAGTTTCTCAGCCGTAAAGAGCTGTGCTCCACACATTGTTTTCAGCAATGTTTGTTGTCTTTGAATATAGTAGTTGCTTTTTCTTGTTAAATGCAGTACGACATTGCGCCAATCTTTGTTTTATATCTTTCGTTCTCTTCCCATCTTGCATTATTTGACTTCCTAGATAGCAGAAATCTTTAACCTCTTGTAAGTTTTCGTTTCCTATTTGAATTCTACTTTTTGACTCATTTATCCCTCCTTTACATGCTAGTACTTTAGTTTTATTTTTCATAATTTTCACACCGTATCTCCCCGTTAGAACTGTTTCCATTTCATTAAGAGATGCATCAAACACTTCCGTGCTAGATGCTAGTGCCGCTATAATACTGATACTACCTATAAATCATTCCAATCTTTTTGAGTATTTCGAACATTTTCTCCTATTTTACGTTGTCGAATGCTTTTTCCAAATCTCCAAACCCTATATACACGCTTTCTCTTTTTCTTGCTGTTTTTTACATAAAGAACCTTAAAGCTAAAATAGTCTCCGGTGTTCCCCTGTTTCGCCTAAACCCAAATTGATCTTCTCCTATTACATTTTTTGCCCGTTTTTTCATCCATCTTTGGACATTCCTTGCTAATATTTTTGACACGTGCACTGTCAAACTTGTTGTTCGAAAATTTTCAAATCTATCCGCATCCTTGTTTTTTGGTATAATGAATATGATGTTGTCTTTGAGTATCTCGCCTGCCTCATACATATAGCTTACAAGTTGGAAGAGGCTTTCTTGCCATCTAACCACGTGATATACATTTTCTATAATGATGTTTCTTCCGCGGCCGTTACATTTTTGTTATACGGTTTTATATCCTACAATTCATTCAAATTGGTCTGTATTGTTTTTCTATCTTATTTCCATCTTTGTTTGTACCTTTTTGCATTTACTCGCAATCCATTGCTCTTTAGCTGTCCTCATTTACGAGTATTTCCCATTTTATGCTTTGTATCTTTGTTTTTCAGTTTCATCCGGTCTGTTTTGTATTTTCGTCTTTCTTCTATTTAATTCAGGATATTCTTTATTTTCTATGGTTTCTTATTTTCTTGTGTATATCCCAGAATATCTCTGACCGCCATGTCTTACTTGAATTTAATGTTATTCCATTCTGTTTGTACTTCCTTCATATCATAAATTTTCCGTATATCTTTCCGCAATTAATTTGACTATTTTTCAAATCTTTTGTGGATATCTTTATCTTTTAGTTTTTCAAAGTTAAAGTGTCTTTTCCGATCCTTTTTCTCAAATTTTTGAAATGATCTAAAAAGACTTGCCCCTATTTTGTGCAATTGGATTTTAAAGTCTGGGTCGTACTATTTCCTATTATGATACAAAATATAAGAAAACAATAATAATTGTTGTTTTATTTGAGAACTTATCTCGTCTTCAAAAAGTACTGTGTTATTCATATTTTATTCAAGTTTTTCAATAGGAATCAGGTATATTTGATACACTTATTAACATGACCTAGAGGTAACAAGTTTAGTTCGGGAAGCCATGTTTCAAGCAACAACTTGCAGAACACCTTCGTGAAATTATATAATACTATATCAATATGCCTTTTATAACTTCCACTAAGTCTTTGTCGTTCAGGAAGTTATGGATATTGCATTGTACAAGTGCAAGACAAGAGCAGCGAGCATATGGTAGAAATTACTAAACCTTTTCGTTTGAAAATTCAGTTTGCACTAGCTATAAGCGAATTTTATAACTCCCACACATGTTTCCTTAATATTCCACGATTCGAGTTCACTAAGCTCGAGTATGCCATTTGGTGAAACAGTTATTTGTCGTAATATATAAACGGAGTTCTTTCGATGACATCGCTTTAGAGCTGAATACAAGTACCAAAATCTGACTGGCGTGTTACCCTTATAGGCAATAACAAACTTTAACTTTAATGTACATAGTTTTAATACTAAACTCACGATGAACCCTTACACCGAATTCTCCAAGCAGAAGCATCTTCATACAGATTCTGTATAGATTTGTTAAAGATATTAACCGTATTGCTACATTGTTGACATCACAGTAACAAACTTAATTTACACTTCTCTATTCGATTCAATACAAGTCTAATTATTCACAAATATGTACAGAGAAGCCCAAATATACTGAAATAAGCTACTAAGGTAAATTGTATTTGTATTGTATCGAATTAATGCACTATTAGTTTATTTACACAAGCACTTAAACATTTTGAGTGTTTTGAAAATTCGATTAAACCATTAATTTCACATAAATTACGGATTTAGATGCTGACTGAACTTTCTTCGGATTGCGCGGCTTGTACATTGAGTTACCATACTTTCGATACTCCCTCCAGAATGTTCTAGAACTTACTCGTGTTCTGTTTTTCTCCTATTTCCATCAGTTCTTTAAATATACCTTGTACCTGTCAATTATTCCATAACTAGCATAATAACTTTTATCCTTTTAATTTTATACGGTCCAACGACAATATAAATATTATTTTAAATTACCACTGTTTCTGTCTATTGAAAGAAATATCATTATTCTCATGCATATAGCTGTGTTACTACTATCTTAAAGCTTATGAAAACAATTTGTGTTCACTGCAAATTTTATAGTGGAAATTCTATAGAGGTACTAGCTTATAGGGTAAAACGATCCTCGCTTTAACATCCAAGGGCGCTACATAGATCAAGAGCTACAGCTGGTACTCTTAAAGAAAAAATACGTTCCTCCACCTCAGCAAGAAGGCACTATTATCAATCGAAAAAGAATCGGCATTGAGCAACTTACAGAGTTCCGTTTATTACTGCATTGCCACAACAGATAAGAACTATTAGGTACGCTGTATATTTTGCCATAACGTGATTTAAGTTTACTGTTTATCTGAAGCATATCTTTTTATAATGTTTATAGCTGATGCACAATGACGATACATATCTAATGTTAGTAGAAGAAGAGTTTTTGTTTAAGTTTACAAAAGCACATTAGCAGTTTATTCTCAGTTAAAGAAAAATAAAACAAATTACCAATATCACTGCGCAAAAAATACAACAAGGTATGAAAACTACCTAAAGTCCTAACCTGGTGCAAATAAAGGATAGAATAAAAGCATGTTATTGGAAAGAATAAATAAGCTCAGTTACACTTTGCAGCTAGAAAATAAAGACGAACGGTACATATCCAATTATTTGTTGGGAATAGAGATACAAAAACATATGGAAATAATGTTTCATTTAGATAGACAATATGCAACTCCAAAGAAATATATTTCGTAAAATTTTGCAAAACTGTTTATATTCTATTTTTACCATTACCCTATAAAGCAAAACAATTAGAATTGAATATAGTAGAAAAATTAGTTAAAAGGACTAATTACGAGAATGTTGAATCATTTTGAAAAAATGTTGAGTCTGATCGCTTCTCGTATTTTAGCTGCCCAGATGCAACTAGAGATCGTTCTTTTCCTATGTGTAGGACATTTTCAAAATCAGTTGATTTAGAATCAAGATTAGCTTCAGGTTATGAACGTAAGTTAAAGGTATCATCACGAATCACATTACTCCCAGAGTTCATCTTATGCCTATTGCGTATTGAAATAAATTCCAGATTGAGATTAATAAGCCGTTAAGGGAAGGTATTGTAGAGCAAGTACGCATTTTGTTAATTCTTATCCTCTGACTTGTGGTTAAGAAGGGTGATATTAATAATTAATCAATAGTTAATCGGCTTACTAACAACCATTTAATGGTCACGGTAGTTTAATTGATATTTGTTTTCCCTTAAAATCTTCAAACTTAAAATTTAAAGTTCTTCCATATTCATAACAATATCTGTTGGTAAGTATTTAGCGGTAATTCATTGTTTTTGCAACCCTTTTACATAAACGGTGACTTTCGCACACACAATGTAACGTGCAGTTTTATAGCTTGAACTTTTACGCTCTACTCAATTCTTAAAATACATCGTTTTTGAATCGCTGTTTGTATAAAGTAAATACTTTCGAATAGTTTTCAGATTGGTATGCAATTTAACTCGCGGGTATTAATTTTAAAAGTAGATTAATTAAAGATAGATAATTTGAAGGTTGATTTTCATTAACAAATAAATTGCAACGAAGTTTTAAATTGGATTATTCGTAAATTGCTTTCCGGCTTATCGAAAATGATAAACAACTGTAATTAGTTATTAGATATGATGGGGCATTCACGTTTTGGATGTTCCTGATGTTATTAACAAGTCTAGATAATATACGATAAGCGGTGGTAATAGCGAGGAATTGATATAAACAGACGAGAGTAGTCGACAAGAGTTCATGGTAACAACTAGTTTTAAATAAACAGATTAGAGTCGGAGTTTGTTCTTTGTTCCGATATACTAAGTACGTTAAAAATACTGCTTCTCTCTGCTTTTGAGAATGGTGAAAATTAATGCGGGATTAATTTTCGTATGGTTCTTGAACCGGCACGGCATGTTTTTAGTTGATTTTCTGTGGGAAATAAAAGTTGTATATTAACCGTGTTTGGTCGAGGCACGCGTGTTTTACGGAGATTTGACGGACGTACTTTAGTGATACACGTGCTTTACCCATTATGGTTCTTTTTAGTTGTTTTGTCTTTTGATATTTAAACCGTGTGTGCGATCTAGTTTCGCGGTCCTTTTCTTTTCAGAGTAGCGCATACTTTGGATTATTTAAATACAGTGATACTGTAGTTTCTGAATTTTCTAACAACAAAGAATCTAAAATAGATCATTGCTTGCACAAATTTTGTTATTTGTGAAATATAACAGATTACCGGCTTCCAAAGGTATTGGTTGAAGTTTCTCACTGCTTTTTGGGATGTTTATGAAAATAATATACCTTTGGTCCCAGTTGAAATTAAACTAGTGCTTCAGAATATTTCGAAATTATTGTCTTAGGAAATAGAATTACCAAGAAATTTATCAAGGCTACATAGTTCCGACGCGTGATAATGTCTGCTGCTAACACCAGTGAAATACGTAGGTGTGATTAGCGTAACGTGTGATAAGTTCCATCAACACCCTCACAGTCAATGGTGAAGTGCTTCGTTAGTGCAGGACATCGTTGAATCCCACACTTCAGTTGCAAGGAAGCGTTGCTGAAGGACTTTTGTAAGTTGAACTATTTCCTACTGGTTATTACTTTAAATATCTATCCGTTGTTTTACCATATCTTTGTCGTTTCTGATACCTTTTACAATAGACTTGCATGCTATTTTAAAACATAGAAAAAAAAAGAAAGAAAGAAAAATCAATACTACTAAATTACTCATACCAATTGTGTCTTATCTATTTATCTTTTGTCAACATTTTATCTGATTTATGTTTAACTGGTGTGTGAGGAAACGTTTCTGCTACTCCCCAATATTACCTCACTTTGTACTATACATTTTTCTGTATTGCTTTTACCGTTGTTATATTATATAGTTTATCTAAACAGTTTCTTTTTATACATTCTACAAAGTACTGAATAACTTAGACTTTTCATTGCTGCTATGCTTATTCTCTTTTTTTTCAGGTTTGCTTAACTAATTTTCTTGCAGGTATTTTCACTAACTCTTTACAGCCGCGCACATTATATGTTGGTCTGCTTTCTACAACCCCCCCTACTCTCCGATTGAGCCCGGTCATTTCTTTGATTTTCTTTGTGTTACGCACGAATTACGTAACGTAACATTTTTGGCGTCCAACGTGGCTGCCACGAAAAAAAAAAAACGTAACAACAACCTCTTGCAAAAACAGGCCTAAATATAGTGTGGATATTCCGCTGATTGGAGTAATGTCCTATTTTAATCCTTGTACAAAAATTGTTCTGTTCTTGGAATTCACTGCTTATATTTGCATTAAAAAAAGGTATTTTTAAAATCCCGTGCCATAATACACCATTTTGGCGTATCTAGTATTGCTATTTCTTTAACAAAAGATGTTACGTTCTATTTCATATTTAAGAAATAATTCACGGCCTCATTACTTTAAAATTTCGTTCAATTCCTACTTACTTAACTTTACGTTTTCTATATTTTTCTAAATTCTAGTCGCGAAGGCAGACAACCAACTGTATTCGTCCTTTTATTTAATTCAAGATCTGCTTGTTTACTTCTTACTCTGGCATCTTATTTACACGAATACTTGATTACGCGTGTTTCGAGTGTGAAATGGTTTTTCCTAGCATGCGTTGAGTATTATGTTATAAAAACGTGTAAAAATGTACCAATTTGTTGTTGTTAGAAGTTTCGTTGGGCGGTATAAAATGCGTGCATTACAGTAAAGGTTGTCGTTCACGTTTAAAAACGAAAGCTAGGTTTTCTCCATAGTTTTGTTTATTTTTTGCAACACCGACAGTTATAGTGATCTTCCCGTAAACAAATGTTCGTTCGGTGTTTTAAACATAAAAACAAAAGCAATTAGTGCTAATGGGTTTTTAATGATAAAACCCATTAAAAAACGGCGCTGACCTATAATTTTTTCTTTTATCTAACCTAAGTCCACGCAAGTTCAACTAACCTGACCTAACTCCGGACAACACCAGCTAACCTAACTCCTGACAAGTCCACATCCAACCTAGGTCGGAGGCAATTTTACCCTATGGGGCAATTTCACCCTAACCTAGCATCCTAAATATATGCGATATATACCCGGATATGTGTCGATGCGCATCCCTGTCCAGTCCGACCTAGGTCGGATTTAATCCGACCTAGATCGGATTTTAATCCGACCTAGGTCAGATAGCAAAACTGTTCCTAATCAAGAGAATGTAGGCGACATATTCGGCTATCTTCGGCAATATGCGCCCCCACTCTGTAGGATACATAAGGAGCAATTTTTCGTATTCAATTTAGTATTCGGCAGTAGCTACAACAGTAAACATGAGCGTCTCCAAGGTGATTGACTTTCCTCAACTTCTTGGGAATAAAGTGAAACCAACAAATGAGTGATTTGGATTGTGGCTTTTGGCGGAAAATATGTGCAACAATAATCTGGTGACAGATATTGGTAATATTTGTTATGTCGAAGGCGAACAGATGCTGACTGGTGGACTACACACACCAATTACAGAACCATTTTGTGACAATATAATGTTGATTAATATTTGTGACCTTTCTGATGCCGAGCAAACATCTACAAACAAAAGAATGTTTATCCTGAAAAAAGAAATTTGTGGTGCATTTAACAGCTATCTACGAAGAAAGTTCGACCGATTTGTTTCCTCTAGGCATGGTGTTAAAGCTAAGCTTCCATTTTCTCTGGAAAGCACTAACAAGATGGGCCACAGAGTAAGAGAAATTATCGGAAAAGAAGACCTCGAATGCTTAATAAAAAATTTCAAAATCCTATATGTGTTCCGTACAAAGTGGAACTAGCAGATGTTAAGTTGGAAACTTTATTGGAGGAACTACCAGATATATTAGACGGACTCAAAAAAGATTATTACTATCTTTTTGACATGGATGTAACCCAAGATTTTGCGGGTATATTTAGCAAGATGGAAATGTGTAATTATTTAACTACAAACTATAACTTTTGCTATAAGGGCGAATACGAAGAAAAGTGTAATATTATAGTTGACAACGATAAAACTGTAGGAATTGATTGTTTAACATGGCTAACAACCAATGCAAGAATTAAGATATACAACAAATTTGTGTGTCAGATAACAAGTCCTGGTGTTAATAAACAACTTAGCAATCATATACTAGATTTTTACGTTGTCCAGATGTACGTTTAAGGGAAACATTTGCGTCTACTTTGGCTAAAGAACATGGTATTACGCGACTGGAAGCGACAATATACAACTGTACAATTGGAAGTTATGTCAGTGCGGAACGGGTGTATAAACCCTTAAAAGACTTTTTAAACTTATTGGAAGATAGTAAGTTATACTTCCTAAAGGCGCCAATGTACTCGGTACCACTTGCCAATATGTGGAGTAAGCTATCGGACAAGCTACAAAATAGCTGCTGTTTAGTGTATAATAACCTACTACAGTACGTGTATTGGGGGAATGGCAATACAAAGAAATTGACGGGCTTGCAAATTAAGTTGTCTGAAAAACCAAAGGAAAGCGAAAAATTGATAAAGTATGTGCTATCGGCTTTTAGTTTTAACTATTTACCTGTAAATTATTTGGAGATAGTAGAGGAGGAAGACAGCCAAGATAAAATAAAAATCTTACACAAGTGCTACATTAAAGCAGGTAGTACATATTTTACACAATCTGCAACACCATATTCTACAATTCCAAAAGAAATAGTTATTTCGGAATTGGGATTGATAAATACGCCTAACATTCGCCCAGAGGTCGTACGACAACGCGTAAATATTGGTAGTAAACTCTATCCGTTTACGCTAAAGAAAATTGCCCCATTATGAATGCCATACGCTGTAGGTGGAAAGAAAAGACAACTGGAATTAGAGGAAATGGATGCAAAAAGGCGAAAGTTGGACTACATGGAAAACACTGCGACAATACGCGAACAATGTCTTGGGTAGCGAAAAAAGGGTTTTAAAGGTTTTAAAGATGGGTAAAAATTAGAGGTTTGGGTCTTTAAAAGGCGTGACTTTGTAAGGGGTGGTTCTATTTTAAAATCTATTTGCAGATTGGGGTTTCCTAGAAAAATCTAATATTAGTTGATACCAAAAAAGATATATTTGTTTTAAAAGAGTGACTACTACGCAGATAATAAATACAATATACCGCTTATCAACAAAAAAGTTGTAAGAAAATTTAAAGACGAGTTTAATGGGGGTCTAGTATTAGAATTCGTTGGTACAAAAGCCAAGTCCTACCGCATTGTAAGCGAGAAAGACACGATTAAAAAGTTTAAAGGTGTCTCACGAAGTGTAGTTAAGTAAAACCGAGGATCCTATAACCTATAACGATCATATATTCCCAAAGGAGGTGGGCATGCAACTGCGCAACAGTGCGTGGAAGAATAATTATTCTCTCCAATAAGAAATTAAAGTTTCCATGTACGTAGCACCAGTCATTGGGAAATGGTAGAAATGTTAAACCTATAAAGGCGATTAGTAATTGTGGATTAGAAAAATAGTAGTTTTTTTGGACTAAATAAAATAGCTGAGACTGATTAATGTATATGGTTACATATTCTCGTACACATCCACAAACATCTGCTTACGCCTGTATACGGACATGGGGATGTCGGTAGTTTTTGTTTAACAAATAATAGGAAAGATACGTTAGGTGTTAGTGTGTGGAAGCCCATCGGATTGTAGGATTAAAAAAAAACGGCGCGGCGGAATGTATGGTGGTTCCCGTTAGAATAATCGAAAGTGGTTAATCGATCATATTAGATGTTTAAATATGCGAAAGTGTAAAAGCCTGCATAAGCAAAATTTAATTATCTGACAAAAAAGTGCGCGATGTGTTATACTTTTAAAGAAAGTATAGAATGGTGCTTTGCAGCGGTCTTAGCAGTAAAAAGAGCGACTGACATTTTCAAGCAACTACAAGAATAGCAGTAGCGCAGAGAAGGGGTATGCATGTATTATACAGCGCATTGTTAGTTTACGGGTAGCTCAAACGTGTAATTAATCACGACTTATAGATCCCTCGGAGGTTTAAAAATTCCTAGACCATTGTCGTTTGAAAAATGTTTGGAAATTATCAGAACGGGAGCGGGTCGAAGTATAAGTTAGATGGATGATTGACCGAGTCTTTTCTACCTTTTACGAGAGAATCGGAAGTTAACAGACATCGAGCATCTAATTCTCTACTTGGGCGATATCGAGTACTTACCGGTTCTAGAAAACCATTACGTGCTACCGACCGCCATGTGGAAGATTTGGTTCTAGGAAATGAGTAACCTACGAAAGTACGGAATACATGGTATTAATGCTAATTGGTTTAGTAATTGCGCTTGTGCACTTTTCGAGTGTCTTCGCCAATCTTCGGTTTGCATTCTATAGGGAGCATAAAGCAGCTACGCAAAAGTAAACTTTTTAGTTTATAAGTTAGTTCGCTTACAAGTTTCACCAAAGTCCTGTAGTGCGGATTTTGTTTTGTATTAAAACGGTACCTGCAAACGTTTTTAAATGCAACTTTTGCGGTGCTTCCTATACCTGAAAAAACCGCTACTGGCGAAGATAGTGTAGAAATGGTTAGCACAGCGTTTAACAACCGTATGGCTCGATATCGCATAAAGAACACCAGTGTCGACGATGGAGTGTCCGAACCGAGAAAGAGGTAGGCCTAGGTTAAGAATAAAAAATTGTGAATATGTATTTAGAAATGTGGTTCACAAAATTTAAACTGTATTAGTAAAAATTGTTATACACCGCTTTCACATATAGTTCGGGGTTATGATGACGTTATACCCGACCTTCCCATTTACATATTAAAAACACATTACATTGGAATGTTTTACATTATTCTCATATTGTTAGATTAACGCCGATATGTGTTATTGACCGAAACACGTTTCCTCTCTTTTTTAAACAGCACATTAATCTCTTTTTTGTAATAGGTATTTTTAAACACATTAATGTCTTTTTTGTTACATGTTAATGTAACCTGCTTGGGTTCGGCTACACTAAAAAGATAATGTTATACTTTGTAAATATTGTATTCAATTAGTTTATTAAACTGTAAATCGGATAAAATAAATTATTAAACTTTTGCGTGCTTAATTTCTTTGTATTAATACCGCTAAGTGTTTGGTTAAAGGATTCTAGATATTAAAAAGGATGGATGACTAGAAATCGACATTGATAAAAAAAAATCTTAAAATTGGGGTAGCTCCCTGGGGGGTGTGATGCTATCTAAAAAATTTCTAGAGATTCGGGTAGCAGAGAAAATTCTAATATTAATTGATACCAAACAAGATAGGTTTATCTCAAAATATGCAATGGCTAGCCGAAGAAAACTATTTGTAAGGTTTGCTTATAGAGCAAAGCGTAAAATTTAGAGGTTCAGGACTTTAAAAGTGTAACTTTGTAAGAGGTGGGCCGATTTTAAATCTGTTTGCAGATTCAATTTCTGCATAAAATTCTAGACTAAATTGATGTATTGCATGGCTAAAAAATTTTATAAGGACGGTTAGAAATCGCTTCCGGTAAAAAATCTTAAAATTGGGGAAGATTTAAAGAGATTTGGGTAACTGAGAAAATTCTAATATTAATTGATACCAAACAAGATAGGTTTATCTCGAAAGATGAGATGGCTAGTCGGAGAAAACTATTTGTTAGGTTATAGAGCAAAAAGCGAAATTTAGAGCTTCAGGACTTTAAAAGTGTAACTTTGCAGGGGTTTTCGGATTTTAAATCTGTTTGCAGATTCGGATTCTGCATAAAATTCTAGACTAATTTGATGTGTCACATGGTTAAAAAATTTATAAGGACGACCATAAAATCGCTGCCTGCAGAAAATCTTAAAATTGGGGTAGCTCTCTGGGGGATGATGCAATCTAAGAAATTCCTAGAGATTTGGGTAGCTGAGATAAATCTAATATTAATTGATACCAAACAAGATAGGTTTATCTCGAAAGATGAAAAATGGTTAGTTAAAGCAAGCTATTTAGTCAAGATGTGGGAGGAAATGAGGGATCCCTCCTCATTTCCTCCTTATGGGAATTTACATCTCCACATTTCCTCCTAGGAGGTTCATCTCCACATTTCCTCCTAGGAGATTCATCTCCACATTTCCCTTCTTATGGGAATTTACATGTAAATGTGTGAGGAAAATGTGGATGCCGGAGGAAGATGTGTGAGGAAAATGTGGATGCTGGAGGAAAATGTGGGCCCAGAACCGGTACAAACCATCTACTCAAGGCCAAAAAAGGCGACGACAAAACTCCATAAATCACCTTATTTAATATCTAAAGTCCACGATAGGATTTGACGAAGAAAATCTCCAGACGATACGTTGACAATCACAATGAGTATCTTCAACCAAAATCTGCCGATACATTCGTTTAATATCAGCTGTAATTACGATAAAATGTACACGAAAGTGCAATAACAAAACTGCAATATCTTTTTGCAGAGCAAAGGCCAATAGCCAAGTTACCATTTAACGAATTTCCAGATTGATTCTGACACGAAGCATCAAAAACCATACGCAATTTGGTGGTAGTGCTATCACGATTATGTACAGCATGATGAAGAATGTAACACATTCTCTCAAGAACCGACGAATATTCAGGCGATTCGACTTGAGCCATGTGACTGCTTTTCAAATAACCTCCATAAATTTTTTTTAATCCGAGTACAATTCAGGTTTTTTTTTAGCAAACGACGTTCTAATAACAAAAATCGTTTAATAGCAATCGATCTCGTAGCCACGATTAAAGGTTCGGAAATTTTAAAGGGCAAAGACATTACAAAACGACTGTCCTTGTTACCTCTATAATTTTCCACAAATTCGTGTTTCTTAAAGAGAATATTTTCTAATTCCCAAAATCGACAAGTGTCGCTGTCTAAGGGCTCAACGAAAGCACACAACAATGTAATAGTATTATTCGGGAAAACGACCTTTCTCGTTAACACCCAACCAAAGATTGTTTTAATAGCAACTGGTTTATTCCAACAAGATTCGTTCAACAAAACCTGAGCAAAGATTTCAGCTCCGATTAGCATGTCAATCTTACCAGGAGTATTAAAATTAGGATCAGCTAAGGCCAAACCTTGAGTATGCGACCATTTCTTGACTCCTATTGACGACGAAGATAATTGATTACAAATGTTAGGTAAAATATACCAATCAATTTCATATGCTGGAGACCTTGCTCCCGAGAGGCTGACTACACATGATAGTGTACCAGACACCAACGACGAATTCAAGCCAAGTCCTTGAACAGTGACATTGGCTCTGCGTTTTTTAAACCTAATTTTTGACGGCACCTTTCAGTCATAAAACTTTCCATGGATCCGTTATATAAAATTATACGAACAGGTTGCAATTTTCCTGTATAATCGAGCATCGTCATCATTGCCATAGCTAACACCGTGGTTGTGTGTTCTAATGACGTCGAAATTAACGAACTAGTGGCAGGTTGTTCATGCACAACCGCCGACGGCAGATTGTTTTCACTATGTGTAGCAGTAGAAGCAAGTCTAGGCGCCGCTCCCCGAGGAGACGCTGACCTTTGACGATGAATTTGTCTGCGTGAAGACACCGACTTTTCTAGTTTACCGAAGTGAAGTACCGAATTGTGTGGCTGTTGACATTTTCTACACGACCAATACAACTTACAATTTTTCACCGAATGTGAAGTATTTATACATTTAATACAAAGGTTTTTAACCTTTACCCCCTCAAATGTTTCTTGAGGGGCTTTATCGAGAAACTGCTTACATCGATAGATAGGATGCACAGCTTGACACAAACTACAATTTTTACTATCATTCGTGGTACCAACTAAAGAAGCTTTAGCCTTTTTCCCTTTGTTTCACATAATCTTGAGATTTTAAGCATGTTCCTGAAGCAATGTCATTTATTTCCAATACTTTACGTTGTTTTTCAATGTACGACCTTAAATCTTTTAACAAGGTAATCTCGTCACTATTCTCTAATCCGAAGCGCTTTAAAACGTTTGTATCTAATTTTTTCGATAACAGATTAAACAACATGAAATCTAATAAATCTATTTCCATCTGCTTTAACGCGAATATATTTTCATCAAAACATCTAATTAATTGCCGGAGTTTCCTGTGCGAGTATGCGAAACTTACCTTAGGGCATTTTTCGAGAGCATTAAATAGGTCGAAAGTAATAACCTCTTGGACTGAAAACGATTAGTAATGATGTTATAAGCCGCATCGTATGCACAATCGTTTTATGGCAAATGTTTTATCTACAAGATAGCACATTTTTTCGCTAATAAATTGCATGATAACTTTCAAAGTCTGAAATACAACCTGAGAACCGCGGGACTGAAAGGTGTTTCAAGCTAATACCACTATTTATCGACAAAGGATTATTTATATTTTGCACCTGCGGCTTATTTTCTACGAGATCTAATTTACATTGTTCAGCGACAATACGAATATCTAATAGATAATTATCGACTTTCATCGTAAGAGCCGAGAATTCGTCCAATTGTTCACTTTATTTATCAAAGAACATATCCTTGCAAAAAAACTTGAAATGAGTTTTAATTTGCTTGACACTTTACATCGATACTATAATTATAGCAATTGATACATTTTCCGGTTTATTAATCTTACTGTATATATGATCCAACCGTTTTACTACTAACTTAGCTTCAAGAATAGCTTTATCAATTGATATAACCATATCTGATTAATAAACGACAATAAAAATTAATGTAAAAACAAAGCGTACTCAAATACGCTATGACAACTAATTATTTTACGAAATTAATTTATTATTTGACAAATGCAACTAAATTACAATGCTCGCTCCATAAAACGTTTAATGTTTCAAAACAAATACCAACAAGATAACCCCTTTGTTATACTAAGTTGGATGACCAGAATGGTGCATCCAACTGCGGTCAATGAAATTAAGGTAAGAATTTAAAATACAACCCTCACAAATATAAAATTTACATATAGTAAACCGACCGGCCATTAATCCTTGCGACAAAAGAAAAGGAATATATTATAAATCTACCGTTATACCCACAAATGTTTCTACTATTAAATGTGTGAACAAGTAGTTAGCCTCTTTGTAACACGCCCAAATATATCAAAATTACGACACTTATTACATTAAAATATTAATAAGGAACAACAGGAATAGGAACTAATTAATTAATCAAATAATCTGGCTTAAGAAGGGCATTTTGTTTAATGCGCGAGGAGTCTTCCCTCAGGCGTATTCTATTGTTCTAAGTGTCGTTCCTGCTTTTCAACGAAGTGGACTGTAAGGCGATTTATTGGACGTGATACGTATGCACTATCACTGTGTTTTTTAGGGGTTTATCGATAAATTCACATTTAGCGACACTACTGACTTAACTCACTTTACCGAACCAACATAACCGGTTGTCTTAGATGTCCATGAACAAATGTATATCACTATCCCTTTAGTCCAACTTAATTTTCACAGGCACAAAGGGGGTTTTATGACAGGATATAACGGGACAAGGGATGACAGCTTTGCTATTTGATTTACGACTACAAATTTACAACAACTTAAAATTAAACACTCAAACATGCGACAAAGAGATCAAACAAGAACTAACAATTTTTTAGAATGCCCTGCTTACTGAATGCTACTATGCCTGAAATCGAAATATTTCGGACTATTTTGCATATGATTTTTATTTCATATAACGCCAAGGCGGTACAGGGGATCAGAAAAAGAAGTCTGTAGCAACAGACGACATTTTTAGAAAAACAAGCAATGTGGTTTAAGAGCTCCCGTTTACAGTTCCTGAACTATCTGTTGGTTTTCCCGAAACTTCTCGGTTAGAACTTTATGATATTGTTGCCGTACATTCTAGTGACCACAAATTATGTGCTCAGTGGGCTTAAAAATAGATCATAGACTTTCACAAATTTTAGTGAATAGATTGTTCGCCATTTTGTAACGACAGTAAAACTTTTTTAAAAAAGTTTGTATCGGGAGACAAAATGTCAGTTCGGCCTTTGAACGCCGCTTGAGACGATCAATCGAAGTAATATTTGCATCCAAACTTGTCCAACAAACAGAAGAAATTAGAAGAAACATTGTCCAGTAGAAACCTTATGACTGCTAGATTTGGGACAACAGAGAAATAATAGTTTATGAACTCTGGGGCAATAGATACTGCAGTGACATAGTGTGAAACAATTAAGAGTCTACGCAGACAATATAAAATAAAAAAAAAATGCTTTCATCGGGCGTTGTTATTATTTATGCCAATGCACGCTCTCATACAGTAACAACAAGAAAGGAACTTCTTAAGCATTTAATGGGAGTTTCTCAACCACGTGACCAACAGCCCCGGCTTGCACCCAGCGACGTGCATTTGTTCACCAAGAGAAAGAATAGTTAGGGAGTCACCACTTCAACAATGGAAACCAGTGCGTAAAGATAGGCTGACAACGGTGCCCCATTATGACAGATGCTGCAATGTCGACGACTACATTGAGAAATTGTTCACATGTATGAGTAACTTTTGTGTCTATCAAAACTATTTTTATTGCTCTTATTTGTTTTTCTCACCTTATCATAATTGGTATTGCATTAAATTATCGTTTACTGCAACTTAAATATTATCTAACAATTAAATTATTTTGTAATTTAAGCTTACAGTCTTTGTGCTTGCAAACTAAAATCACAATTTGTTTGTCAAACCCAAACATGAATATTCGCACCTAATACTTCACTGAAACTTTAATTATACATTTAAGATATCCAAAATATTGTAATGTTTGATATCTGAGACCTTGTATTATATCACCTAGTTAGTAGAGTGACTGACTTCCACTTTTTTCATTTAATAACATGGCATTTTTCAAATTCTTAAAAACATTCGTGTATACATCGCTCATTTCGTTTACCTATTTAGCTAAAGATAAGAAGCACCAGTATATTTCCTAACTGTCGTTTTAATGGAGCAAAATGTCAGGGCTTGTGATTGACGATCTAATGAGTCGGTGCTGACCGACGCTTGCAGACGCTTGGAACGCTACTTATGCGTCTTGTTTACACGCTCACTCACATGTTTCAACCTCGGTATATCTTCACAAATATTCGAGAAAGTCCATTCTAACAAGCTACCGACTGATTTGTTAGCTTACAAATTCCTTTCCACTGTAGTAGTTATTTTTAAATCAAATCCTTAAAATCAGTTTTAAATTGCACGTTATCTTAGAAAATAGAAAGCAAGCAAAGTTCATTCTAATTGGCGTCCTAAATAAGAATTACTAAAATAAACTGCAAGGCTTGCTTATAATGGAGTATTTTAAAAAATAACAGAACATTTTTTGATAAAACTCGGGGATTGCGGAGGCAATCAGCTTTATTTAATGCAGATCTTGAAACCGTTAAAATCCCCTAAAAAGTGTTTCTAAGTTAATAAAGTTCTGAGATTCAAACAAGTTCGCGGTTGCTATAAAAATTAAGCTTCACACATAGTAGCAGAGGGTGATGTTCATTACAGCGGCGCATAACCGTAAAAAACCTCCCTCGCTGTACGGGGTGGTGTTTCCATTATACTTTCCGCGCGCTGTTAATCTTTGGAAGTAAAACTTATGCAAACGAGCCCGCCGCGTGGTTTTACAAGGCACCTAATTTCGATCGCAACTTTAAGAAGACAAGAGGGTACGAGTTGTATACCATAAACGGCGTTACCTCAAGTGTCTGTCATCCGCATACGATAGCAGAAGGTGCTAGGAAAATATCAAAGTGTAAACTTCTACATGAATAAATGTCCTTTCCAACTTATTCGTTTTTCTGGGTAGCGTTGGTATAGTTCCAGTAAGTTGCATTATACCAGATGTTTATAGAGATCCATAAATTATCTGCCCTCCATGTGTAAAACAGTGCTTGAGAAGACTCAATTTTAAGTTCATATGGATGGAGTCTTATGCATGCCTATTCAAAAAAATATGGCTTTCAGTTATATAAAATATTTTATCGTGATATCAATTGATAAATAACCATAGGCAGTATTAAATGCGATCGTTTTTAAAATTCTCAACATCCATCGTCATTAGGAGCACTGTTCTTGAAAAAGATCTCGCTGAATTTAATGGTTCGGTTTTTCATTCAAACTTGTGCTAACCGCAAATCATAGTTTAAGTACCTTTGCTAAAAGAACCACGTCTATAGCTTTTGCACTCAATTAATTTCTTATTTGTTTGGGGTACCTCCTAAAACAGTAAGTTGATTTTAAAAGGTAATTGTGTCGTAATTCATTCCTTTATGCGTTTGAACGGTTGCAGTTTTATCTATAATTTTGTTCTCCACAGCTAGTTCCTGTACTTCGTTCGTGTCTCCTCGACATTCTTCGGTTGGTTCTATAATGTATACGTTATATGTTTAACTCCACCAGTAGTAAAATAATTTTAATTTCTTCATCGTTACCTATACCAAAATTGACAACTTTCAGCGAGACAGTTAAAGCAGCGTGGTACACCCTATTCGACATCGAGGTTCACACGGCCAACTCCCTCACCCGCTGGAGAGTCTTTACTTAAACAACATAGTTAGTATCCAGTAGGTGTGGGACCTAAGCTGAAAAAATTTGATTCGTTACTCATAAAACGGTTCCGTGAATTAATTGATTCATGTGTGACTACCAATTCTAAAGTCTCAGATCCGATTCCCGACACGGACCATTTGAAAAGGGTTATATAAGCTTTATTAAAAGAATATTTTCTCGTTCGAATAAGCGATTAAATATAGATCCAGTGGATGATTGTCTTCACAAGCGATGAAGATCCTTACCTTACTTGGTAAAGCAAGTGTTCAGTTAATTTCTAAACTTCCTAGTAAAAAATGGCCACCTTCAGATTAATAAAAGACCTTTGAGTTTAAACATTGGGAATCAAATACATAGTACACTGTTCATTTACAAACAACACACATAGGAATGCAACTACCGGGACTTTGACAATTAGAAAATTTTACATGTTTAAATCCTGTACGTAATCATACATCAACCTTACTTTCAATTATGTTTGGCATTTTTGTCAAACATATCTGACTGTCAAGTTATTGATTGATGTCAGATATCGACAGACGTTCACTACGGCTGCAGACCAACTAATTAAACATACATATTAGGTAATTACACTAGGCAAGTTGATAAATATTAAGATAGTAATTAATAAGAAGAAATAGTAGCCTAAACTGTATATATATATATATATATATATATATATATATATATATATATATATGCTAGCTGTATTACCTAATGGTTCCTAGTCCAAAGGCGAGAGCAGGTAAGACATCTGGTTCAGCAAGGGTTCATCGGCAAACTGTAACTATTAATATCAGGAAATAAGACACACGTGAAGTAACCTAAATAATCATCTATTCACTTGTTCTAACTGATCCAATATTACTTCATTCTTTTTTTTCTTATTCAAGGCTAATTGACAATACTCTAACGTGATCCAAATGCATGCAGCTGGTTCAACATATGCTAAAATTTAAACAAATAAGTACACATGTAACACAAATGGCGGACAATCGATAATTAACACCAATATTCTCTTTTTTGAAGGAACGACACTCAACCTTGAAAAAGGTACCATTAGTATCTTATCCCACAGGCATAACCCTGATCGTTGATCTATCACCTCGAGTTGTCTCGGGAACATAGGAAGGTGGAGAAACAAGAAGTGTTATTCATTTTCATCGTCATACTCTTTCCTAGATCCAACCTCTCGAATGGAATCCAATTCCCAACAGTCAACGCACAAGATGACACTAAAGGGTGTATCGTGGGTTGTAAGTAACGCATCCAAAAGTGTAAAAATCCAAAACAAAGATCGATTAAAATTCAAATACGTTGAGATAAAGTACAGGTCAAAATGTACTAATACAAAACTAACGAAAGAATACAAAAAAAGGGTACAGTGCTTGCACGTGTAGACCAAAGTGAATAACAATTTCTAGCACACTGCTGATTAACCAAATATAACAGTTGGTATAATGGCTTTTCTGAAACAAATTCCAACTATTAAGCTGGTTAAGTATAACATTCAAAATACTTTTAAAGTTTCAGAAATTTGTCTATTATTCCACTTTGTCTAAACTGTCTGAAGAGCTGATTTAAAAAAAGAGAGAGATGCTCTGTTGTTTTCAATTATAAAGACTTTAATCTACAAAAAACTGAATGATAGATAATCAACTACATAGACGTGCAGAACTTAACAAAGTAACGCTCGAAGATCTGTAAATATGGTTTTAAAAATCACACAAGCATGTACCCTTAGAAAACAATATATATCAATGAAGAATTTAATGGAATAAACCTCAAAAGACTAAACAAATATATAAATCTATTTGAAAATGTAAGTAACTTTGTGAAACAGTACGTCCCTGTTAAGAATATTCAAATAATGAGACAGGAACACAACTGTGCATGTCTGGCTGTCTGATAAATCGACATAAACCTTTACTAATATCAAAACAATCCTTGAAATTGAATTACTATACACGTAAACAATAATTGGATAATTAAGAAGCTTAGAATTAATTCAAAATTATACCTATTCTAAATCGTGAATATAAAATTAAACCATTCAACACTTAATCACTGAAATCTTTCTAGATCTTCCAATGCCTTTCAAAATTACAAACAATTCACAATTTTATACATCGAAACACGAACATATATTTGTACAATAGAAACAACGCTTGGATAACAACTTTAAGAATTTAAACAATTGAATTATAACGAAAACCTTCTACGAAGAATATCTGTAACCAACATATTTGTCAATGTTAGCACATCTGTACAATTTAGAAGAGAAAGTATATTCTTTTAATGATTAGTAAAATATTTACAAAACAATCTTATTAAGAATTAACTATTAAATAAATGAAATAATGATCTCTACCCAAATGTAATATTTATTAATGAATGTAAACCTACACCTTAAAGATTATAGGCAACCAAACTATTATCTCAAAATACTAACTACATATACTAGCTTAGTGACAGCATAACATGCGAAAACGGGCTGTCACAATATATATATATATATATATATATATATATATATATTATTACTGTAAATATGAGGCTATATGTTGCCCAGACGTTGGGAGCCAATAAAATGTGTTATATATATATATATATATATATATATATATATATATATATATATTGCCGTGGTACTCGGGTAAAAGCCTCGTTAGAGTAAAAAAAAGCAAAAAGCATTCGAGCCCCAACGTTGGGCCGTCATATATTGCCGTGTATTTGTCAGGAATCTTAGTTAATTCGACACTAATTTATTTTTATTTTTAGAAAATCGAAAATTGCACACAGTAGAAAAATTTAAAAAAAATTTCTCTTACCCAGATTCCTCTCTTCATTACCTTAATACTTCTTCAGTTCCCAGGCTAGCTCAGTTGGGCCTCCTCTTGGATAACTAGATTCATTATTATACTCTGTATCGTTCACGCACATGCTCAATAAAACCACAAAATAATACAACAATCATACAATATTTATTTTGTTTATTTACAAATAAAATTCAAGATTATCCACATTTTAGAGATCAAGTTACACCTCAATAAATCCTATTTTTGTACTGTCCTGGATTTTAATTTAAAATATCAAACACATTGAATATACCCGGAGTAAATGAGCCCTGAATAATACCTTATTTTCTTTCTTTATTTATAATTTATTTTAAATTAGTATATTCTGAAGTATGGTGAGCTCATGATAACTCAGTTAATTATGAACAATGTATGCTTTTGTACTTCGCATACTCTTACAACCAACAAAAAAAAACAAACCCATGTACTCGTAACAATAAAAATTTTAAATTCCTGAAGGAACGTTAATAAGCTTTATATACACCTTTAGATTTCTATTTAAATACCATAATAAAGTTAGTTATACGTATTATTTTCAATACGCAAAATAATGCACAATACCTTCAAAATTCAATCTCACACGTCACACAATTTTCATAGTTTCATAGTTTATAACAACAACAATTTTAAAGCGTTACCTGGAATTTCTTGAAGATCTCTACTCCGTTGACGATGCGGTAAAGTAGTTTCGCTCTGCTCTGCTGGCCGCTTCTAGCTCTTTGTAGAAGAACACCATTTAAGTTGTGCTGCTTGCTCTGTTTTCACGGTGCATCCACGTCCAAATCCAAATTAATTACACTTCTTTCATAATTGCGTACTTTAGTTTAATTTAATTTAAATTTACGTTACTTCACGTCAGTTTACGAGCTTGTTTAAGATATATGTTGCACCTCTATTAAATTTTAGACTCGTCACTTATTCGCGTATCAAATTATGAAGCCAACATTGTACTATTTAATTTAAAAATATGTATACTTACAAACTCGTATTCTGAAGCGGTGAAAATACTAAGAGATCTAAGTTAAAAGAGAGAGCGATGCTAATTCTCTTCGAGTATTTATATGATTTCGAATGCCACCTCTGGGCCGCTCTTCCCGTGAAAAATCTAATTTAAAATGGCACTTCCTCAAATTTTGTTTCAACCGTTTTCAAAATCTCCAAAATTTAGCGCGTCGTTACGATATTTTCTGAAAAATTAACATTCAATATTCCCGTGTTTGTCTGATGTACAACTAACTATATCGACCAATAGTATATCCATTGACGTCTTAAAAACCCCGCCTATATTAACGCTGTCTCTTTCTTATGCATATTATATGTTTCCTTCTAATCTTGTTTGAGTGGTAGAAATCGATATAACTGTCCGCGTTCTTTTTACTCCATGTGGACTTGTATACGTGCTTTTGCGACTGTCGTTTAACCAATATTCTTTGAAACTTGCTTGTTATCTATACAAATTAGGGGAACCTGACATTTCGAAAACATGCAGGTGTTCAATTACCCGACGTTTTAACACAACATTTCTAAGAGTTGGCTTTTCAAGGTATTTTATATTCAATGGCTGTTTATGTGTTAGCAAAGCGTTTCACCTTGGTATTATCGATTTTTCATGCTTTTATGCGTATTATACGTAATTACCCGTTCAATTAAACTCCATTAAATTAATAAATATATTGCATTGGCTTCTAAAATTTATTTTCTTTGCGAACCTAACTAAATTTTATTCATTACTTGTAAAATTATGGTAATACTTGTTACCTTTAAAATGAACTAAATAAAATGAATTTTGCACGTAAATTCTGGTGGTTTCCTCTATACAGGGTGTTTCAAATTGCTTTGTTTATAGTTAAATTTAACCTTTTTAAAACCACTACAATATATATATATATATATATATATATATATATATATGATCTGGTGTTAATTATTGCCGGAAGATGCTCTTTCTATCTCAGATTGAATGAAACAACCAAATTCCAACATCACAATTATATTATCATCAAATATTAATTAATAAGCTATTTTTCAAATTTGTCAGTTACCAATGCAGCGTGCCAACGCAAAACAAAGAAAGGTTATTGGCTAGAATAGGTAGAAGTAAGAAAGGGATATCACGCATTAAGTGTTGGTTATTTTAGGGTGAAAAAAAGGAAACAAGGAGAAATTATTAGTTAGAATAGGTATAAATGAAATAAGTATAATTTGAATGTTGTTAAGAGTGGGTGAGTGGTATATTTGTTACAAGGAAACTTTAAAACACGGTGTAAGAAGGATAGTTGGTGTAGAGTGGATGTTAGAGCGAAAAAGATGTAACTCGTGGTAGGAATATACAAAATGGAATGAGTACAAAGTAAGAGACATTGGATTTTAGTGTGTAGGTTAAAGGGAGACAGATAAAACATGTTGCATTAGAGACGTAGTTTAAATGGTTAGTTGGAGTAAATATACACAAGATTTTAGAGTGGGATTGCAGAAATTCGACGAAAATAGGTTAGTCGAGTATGCACGTTTGTTTGTTCAAATGAATTTCAAGCAAATGTTTTGGAAAAGTGTTGTCAGTTAGAACAAATACACAAAATTTGTTGACCGTTGGAGTTTGTTTGTATAGAGAATACGAAGAAATGTCTACGTGAGCTTGTGGTGTGGAGACAAGTTCTAAGATTTTCGGTGGCCGTTGAAGTTTGTGTACGTGAGTTAAAGTGTTAGTGAAAGGAGAAGTGGCGGTTGCACGATTTTAAGAATTGTGGACGGTTAGAGGTGTTGTTTGTTTGTATTGAAGAAAATTATAAGAATTCTAACAGGTTAGAGGTGGAGATAAGAGTACATAAACACTATCAGTGTGTTATAGAACTTTCTTAGTCCTTCAACAAGCAGATAACTCTCTGGGGTTTTTAACAACCGTACGTCACGCTTAGCTTACAACCACCTGACGGCTAAAAAAAAAGTTACTTGTACAAGTTGATACAAAGTTTAATTTATGTAAGTAAAGCCTGTTATAATTTCATTTGCACTAAGTGTGTCAAGTTAAAAAATTAGAAGTGGAGTAAATGTCTGTGTGGCCGATTTGGTTGAATACCAACAATTGATAGAAGAGGCTTGGGAGTCTGAACGCACTATGGAATTGTAGACCAGATGACATCAATGACGTTGTTTGTATACGTGTATAAACAGGTGTTTCTGTGCATTGTGGGTATAAGGTAATGAACTAAAAGGAACAAACTTGGGAAGAGTTACAGATTGAACTTTTTCTGTTGTATTATTTTACTGTATTTTATATGGGAAGTTATGATATTAACAATATTTGGTGTATCTACAAGGTATAAGGGTATTTTTGGGGGATCGATGTGCAAAAATTAGCACGAAGAATTAAGGTTTTACTATGAGCTCGTTGCTCGTATTAGACCGGAGGTAAAGTAAAGACTGTGGTAGAGCCGTTACTTTCTGTGACAATACAATTGTAAATATTTATCTGGGGTACTTAATGATTTCAAAATGTACTGTGAAATGTTTATCTTAAGGGGGTGCATACAATGTATAATTAATTAATGAATGAATGAGGAGATAAGTATGTTAATAAACTTAGGTGATTTACCGTAGCGGAATTTTTTTTAGTAGTTAGTTTATTTACAGAAAGCAACCGAGCAGCTGTGGCATACTTTAAGCTTTCTATGTATATAAGCAGCATCGAAAACTTGTTGCATTTTGACGTCCATGAATGTGTGACTTCATCAGTTGTACTTGGAGTTTGTAGCAATTAATGACGCCCGAATCGTGGGCTTTTCATATATAGCATATTTAGCAATTAAAGTCGACCCAAGTTGTGGGGCTTTCGCAGCAATTAATGGCACCTAGATTGGGAGACTTTTTGTAGTAGTGAAAGACGACCAGCAACTCTCGTCGTAGCAATATATATATATATATATATATATATATATATATATAAATATTACTCATATTTAGACCAGGGTAGAAAATTAAATAATCACATCAAATAATTTTAATCACCGTGTAGAAGCTTTGGGAAAAGATACATAACTCGCGTTATTAAATAAAAGCGTGAAGCATAAAAATTCATTCGTTTCATTAAAAATAAGAGATTTAAATCATGTACAAGACGCTTTATATCAAAAGAAGCAGTATTAAAAAGCTCTACGTATAATTTAATTATTCCTAGTAAAGAAACAAATAGAAATTACGTGCAAAATTTATAAAAATTAATTAACTCAATTTTAAGTAACCGGTATTAAACAAAACGTACAGATAATAATTAATATTTAGTTAGGATTCACTAAAATTTAAAGGGTATTAATTTTAATTGAAGTTAATTGAACCGTTAGTAACATATAATATCTATAAAAACTTGTAAAAACCCAATAAAATAAAGCTCTGAGAATTAATATTATGTTTGAACACCTGCGTAGTTTAAAAGTCACGTACGGCGAAAATGTTGCAGATAATTAATGGTTACAAAGAATCTTGGAGAAACCGTGGCTTAATATTCACGAGAAGGTGCGATACGGGGTTATTTAACCCAGATAGTCCACATGGACTGAAATAATCGATAATAAGGAATATCAATTTGCACTAATAAGAACAGGGTAGATAGAGACAGATAATAGGCGCAAGACCGAGACACATATAGTAAAAAGGCGTGAGTAGAGCAACGTCATGGGGTTGCGATTGGTTGAAAGTAAAAGGCAAAATTTGAGAGGTAAAAATAACATTTCTGTAGAAAATCCAATTAGTTATTTCCAGACGTTGCGTGCCGTGTGGAAATTTTCTGAGATTTAACTGAGGCGAGTACAAAATTCGTAAAAATCGCATGCCGAGCTACGGAATGGGAACATAGAATGACGAAATTCTAGAAACTGGCCGTTTTGGGGAACAGACCGACAGACAGGCTAACCGCTATATATACGGAGGTGAATATGAACAAGCTCTCTTAGATCTTCGACTTGATTGAACGCGTTAAACAGTGCTTTTTAGTTTTCCGGTTTTAATATTAAATAATTTAAACAGTTTGCTCGAATATTATGTGATTTAAAACAGCTTGTTCTTTACGTGCTACAATGAATGTACGTTAGTGCACTTAGAAAAGAAGATACAAGGTAATAAAGTTTAGTATCACTGTACCAATTGGTAAAATTTACTATGACAAATAAATACACAAAAGTAGGCAGTTTTGGCGTATATTGGTGAAAGAAGTATGAATTTCTTTGTTATTTTTCGGGGGTATTAATACTCAAATGGTGCATAAACGGGTCTGGATCCACAAAACAAGGTTCAGATATACACAGATTAGTTCCGGAAAAGCCCTGAAACAACTTTAAATAAATGGTGATGGAGAAAATTTTTAAAGCGTTGAGAATCAGAAGCCGTAAATATAACCCAGTTGGAATGGTGTGATTAACAAAAGGGACGATGTACATTGAAGCTACGAGTGCAAGTAACCTTCAGGTAAATTATACTATTTTGTTTGAACTTTGATATTGTTGTGTGTGTTGAATAACTTTATAATTGATTTACTCAAAATGGACAGTAGTGAAATGGTACTAACAATAATATTTTAATTTTAAGGTGAAATTTGCTTGTTTAAGTAGAAAGGGTATTTAGTATTGATGTTCTGGATTATGATGAAAATTTAGGGTATGTCTTTGAGCTCAATTAGACGAACCTGGTTAATTAACGTAAAGGGTGGTAGATGCTCCTTTGTACTCTGCATATATTGTTATAGTAATTAGTAGGCATCCTACAAGGACTTTAATTCTGGATGCACATTAAAATGATAATAAATTTAATTTTGAAATTTTCCGATATTAAAATTTATGCTGAATATTAATTTTGAAATTTTAATGTATTGTGAATATTGATGTAAATAGAGTTGACGTTGATGTTTGTGGTAGGAATGTGTTTGTTTTTTTATGTATGAGGATGAAAGCTATCTAGAGGAGCAGCCGAGGCGATTAACAGAAGAAAGTCAATGGACCAACACAGTTAAGGTAATGAATAGCTTTTTGTGGGATTCACAGCATTCTTGACATCCAATTCGTAGGGGCTCGATTCGAAAAGCGGAGTACCCGGATTTTGGTGGTATCACAGCATCCTTGACGCCCAATTCGTGAGGCTCGATTCTAATAATAGGGTTTCACAGCAATATATATATATATATATATATATATATATATATATGTTGTGGATTTAAAGAGGTAAATCAGTGTAAAACAATAAAATTTCAACAACCCTGTATATAGAAAAGAGCAAATTATTTACGCGCACAAATTAATTTAATTCATTTAGAGAGAACGGACGAATATTAAGGTATTTTTATATTTAATAATTAAAATGTTAGGATCACAGGAAGGAAGAAAGCTTCAAAGCAACTAGATGTTTAAGGATACGCATAATTAAGCATAAGTTATTTTAATTCAACACGTTTAAGCAAAAGAGAACGTGCTGCGTGAGCAAATCAACAATCCCAAAGCAATTGTATTCGTTTTAAAAGCCAACGTCAGTTTTATGAGATATGAAGAAGTAGAGAGTCTAGTAATTGTTATGTTTAAAAGGGCCGATAATTAACAGAAACACCTGCGTTTTAAAAGATTACATTCAAAGAAGTCGAGCGTATGATAAGATAGGATTTCATAGAAAATATTTTCAACCGTCAGTTTGGTATAAACAACCAGGGTAACAAACATCTTAAGGAGCGAGGGAAATGCACAATCGGTTATATACAACAGATAGAGACAGATATAAAGCAAGCAAGGAATTGAAATGCACCTCCACATACACGTGGAGTTGAGATAGGATGTCATAAATATCGATTTTCTGTAACTCAAGTGGGGTTTTGAACGAAACAGCAAACATGCAGACAGAGATAAATAGAGTTTAGGCGGAGTTTGTGACGGCAGAGAGTTTTGTCATTAGTTGGAAGCAGACAGTTTTACAAACGTACGCCACTCGAAGGTTGAAAACGAATTCGGGGTATACGGCACGTAGAACGGAGCAAAGTTTACGAATTTCGAGACGGTTATATTCAAAATTTTTGGAATTAGATTTGAAAATAAGCTTTTCGCAGGAAAAGCGTCCACTAGTAGGGTTTTAAAAGGATATAAATACCCTAGCTACATTATTAACGCTCTCTTGTCTTCTATTTTCGATTACTTCGATAAAGTGCTGAATGTCGATTCAGACCAACATAACAGTAAAGCATTCTGTGAGTATTTTATGTATGTGATTATGTTACCGTAAATAGAGTGGTTGCAAGTATAAAACAGTAGTAGCGGACCTCTAATTATTGACGTGAAGTACGAGTAGTGCGTATTAAATTAATAAAGGTCCGGCTACTACAACACAAAAATCATTAAATGAAAGCATGTTATATGGGGGGGTAAGCAACACAAGTAATCGAGTTTGTATGCATGATATATGGAATGGTACTGTGAGACGAAGCGCATCGCTTACAGAGGTAGCAGATGGTAGAGGCCTGGGGATCCGCTGATCAGCACAGTAGATCAAAACAACGCCGAGGGGTGTTCTGGCACTCATCTCCGACGTGAAGAAAACCTGAAAGATTTTCCAGGTAATTTATTTGAAATTTCTCTTGTTTTATAAACATTTGTGAAATTTTGTGCTGTGTGGTTGACTTTTTTTGGTGGCATATTTATGGTTGTAGAAACTTATTGTAAAAGATACATGTACTGGACAATTTACTGAGGTTTAAATATTGAAAAAGGTGTATTTAGAACATCCAAAATTTAGTCAGGATAAAAATTGAATTGTAAATTTGGTTTTAATTTATGTAAGGTTTAAAAGGCATATACAAACTGAAGTGGGTTATAATGAGCTCACCATACTCCAGTGTGAAGTCAATTTAGGGTAACATGTGGGGCCCATCTACTCATATCTCATTGAAGTTGTTTAAAATTTATTAGAAAAATCAAGGACTTTAAAAACATACCATAATTTGAGTTTTATAATTATTGTATTAAACTGTTTTAACACATGTGAATATAATTTATCTGTTAATAAGTGTAAATAAATGGTTGTATGGTTGGGGTATTATTTGGTAGTTTTATTGAATGGTGTGCGAGTGCGAAAGAGATATGTCTGTAAATTTAGGTATTCGAAATGAGGCAAAGCTGAGCTAGCCAGGGAAGCTAAAGGAATTTGAAGGCGTAATAAAAGGGTAAGAAATTTTTAAAGTTTTTATTTTTTTTCGAAAATTTTTATGTTGACCCAGGTGAAGGAACGATGTTAAAACTTTAGTCTACAACTTCCACGGCAATTTTATGACGCCCAATTTATGGGGTTCGTATGATTTAGGTGAAGGATCGATGTTAAAGCTTTGTTCCCAAATTTTTGCAAGTCCACGGCAACATATATATATATATATATATATATATATATATATATATATATATATATATGCTATGGTAATAGGGTAGATTAGGGGTAACTTAAGTCATAGGGGTCGTAGAATAAATAAAAACAACTTCCAGTTTAAAAAAGGCACACAATTCCAGAAATTATAAAAGTAAATCGGTCACCCTACATATTGTTAATTGAGAGCACACTGTAAATAAAATACACGGGATTAAATGCATGAGAACATAGAAATGTCTAAGAGTAGTTTACTAGTAAAGATAAGATTTGAAAACGCAACAAATTGCATCAAAATTAAATCACCGGGAAACCTAGATAAATTGGCATTACAAATATTTAACAATTGCGTTAAAAATATCATCGTACACGCATTCTAAATGATTCATTATTAGAAAATCGTACGTGACCGGAAGAAATCACATTTGTTCAAAAATCCAATATTCTGTGGAAATAAACAAGCATCAAGCTATTCAGTTTAGATAATAATAAATAATAAACATTCGAATACGTGAGTTAATAAAAGGCAAAAGTTGGAAATTGCCACGATGTGCGCGAGGAGTACATGACAGGCAAGGCATGCATTCAAAGATTTGAAAGGTATGCAAGATAAAGCCGAAGTGTCGTCCCAGAACGTAAATAAGCCAATAAATCAGGTGGAGGTAGGCCTTATATATACGATAATGACGAAGCGACAGAGTCAGTCTATATTCAAACTGGGCCACGACTATGTTCAAAAGTGCTAAGAATTTACGCAACCAGTGAAGCAAAAATGAAAGTGAAATTAGATTTAAAAAAACTGAGAATTTATGCAACGAAAATAAGCCGATCTATAAATAGACGTAAGTAAAACGACTTAATTAAAAATCCATTTCTAATACTAATAAAACAGGGCTTTTAATGTCAATCTGGATTTTAATACTTGCATTGAAATTGGTTTTTTAATACCTACATTTATATTGGATTTTAATACCGACATTTAATTTGGACATTTAATTTGGACCTTAATTCCGACATGGTTTTAAATTCTTACATGTAATTTGGATTTTAATTTCAATCTGGGTTTTAATATCGATTTTTAATTTCAACTTTCAATTGGAGATAGTTTAAAAATGAAAGTATTCTAATTTGGACATATTCTGACTTGGTATGAAACAATTTATGGGGCAGGCACAGTAATAAGGAAAACGGAAACAAAAAGAGAATACAGATCACAGACTAGGAAGAAACTACAGAACCCATTCCAGGTTAGCAATCTTGATACACTTTATTATTGAAAACTGTTTTTAATTTAATATTTATCATTTTGTGTATTTGTAAAAGTCAACAAAATATAAAAGGGCCACTGAACAATTTATGACAAAGGGAATAGGTATCTTGGAACGTTCGAAGGTCCCTAAATAAGTAAAAGATATTTTTGCTGGCTTTTAGAAATCCATAAATCTGGTATGTAGATATTCTGTAAAAAGGGGAAAATTATGAGAGTTGTAAATATTATCAATCATAGGGGCTTGATTGTTCAGGGGAATATCACAGCAATATATATATATATATATATATATATATATATATATAGTAAATCAATAAACAGAAGTATAATATACGTGAGTTTGTATGCTGTGATGGAATGGTAATTTGAAACAAGGCGCTTGGCAAATTTATTGGGGTTATCATCTATGAATATGTGGAGTATCAGAGCGCATAGTCACGAAGGCAAGGGGTTCTGGTGATCATCGTCGAAGGGATGGAGGTCTGACGCATTCTCCAAATAACTTATTTGAAATTTCTGTTATCTGATAAACTTTTATATTATTTGGTGATGTGTGAGTGAATATTGGGGATATTTGTAGTTATATAACGTATCAGAAAAGATACGTGTGCTGGACAATTACTGCGGTTATTAAAAATTTTGAAAAAGGGTGTATTTAAAATTTACCAAATTTTATTATGAATATAAATTGGATTGTTAAGGATACACGGGTCTATTAGTTTTGTATTGATTTTATGCAAGGTAAAAGGCATACATTAATAAACTGGGTTACTATGAGCTCACTACTTCAGTGTGCAATAAATTTAGGGTATAATTTGGGGCCCATCTACTCATATTGTATTAAATGTGTTTACAAATAATAATTTAAAACAAGGACTTTAAAACATATCACTTATTGAATTGTAATTAGTGTACCAAACTGTTTATACCTGTGAATAGTTGGCTGTATATAGCAGTAAATAAAAGATTGTATGATTGTTGTATTATTTGGTGATTTTATTGAATGGTGTGCGAGTGGGAAGGAAGACTGATTGTAAGTTTAGATATCTGAGAAGAAGCACAGCTGAGCTAGCCAGGGAAGCTGCTGAAGATTTTTGGAGCAGAAAGTGACGGGTATGAAATTTTTTTTTGTAAAACTTTTATTTTTTTTTGAAAATCAGTGTTGACACTGGCTATGTCAAACCCTTAGGTCCCCGATCACACCAATCTTATGACGGCCCAACGTTGGGGCTTGAAAGGTTTTTAGGGAGATCCAGAGACTGTCCCACGATCCACAGCAATATATATATGTATATTTTTTTTATAATTATTTTCTACTTCTAAAATTTGTATATCATCAAAATCAGCATTATGTGTTTTATTGTTCAAGTGAATTGCAAGAGCACACGATTTTTTATTAATTTCTGCGTCACTTTTGTGCTGGGTGACACGATTGCGTAACCATTGCTTGGTCTCTCCAACGTAGCATTGTTTGCACTCACAGTTGATTTTATAGACTATATTACTTAGTATTTTCTTATCGGTAGGATCTTTAAGAGGTGTAAAGAGGTTTTTTTAAGGTTCTATTGTAATTCACAGCAATGTGCATATCTGGAGTGCTTAATGTCTTTATCAGAGTTGAAGTTAAGTTTCGGATATATGGAAAACTTTTGTGCACGATTTTGGTAGATTGTTTATCGATTTTACTTTCAGTAGTGGTGTTGAACAATATTTTATGCAGTAGGATTTTTGGATAACCGTTATTTATTAAAGTATTTCTTAAATTAATCAAATTTTGTTTTCGAAACTGTGGATGACAGATTTTTATAATTCTATTTTTTAGCGTTAAAACAGTATTTAATTTATGTTTGAATAAATATATATATATATATATATATATATATATATATATATTGCTGTGATCCCTCCAAAATCCGGGAACTCCGGTTTTGGAATCGAGCCCCACAGATTGGGCGTCATGTATGCTGTGAAACCTCCTAAATTAACTGGTCCGTCGACTTTCTTCTGTTCATCGCCTCGGCTGCTCCCCTAGATAAACCTTCATCCTCATTCATAAAAAAAAACAAACACATTCCTACCACAAACATCAACGTTAACTCTATTTACATCAATATTCACAATACATTAAAATTTCAAAATTAAAAATTCAGCATAAATTTCAGTATCAGAAAATTTCAAGATTTAAATTTGTTATCATTTTAATGTGCATCCAAAATTAAAGTCCTTGTAGGATGCCTACTAATTAATGTAACAATATATGCAGACCTGAGTCTGAGTACAAAGGGAGCATCTACCACCCCTTTACGTTAATTAACCAGGTTCGTCTAATTGAGCTCAAAGACATACCCAAATTTTCATCAAGAACATAAATACTAAATACTCCTTTCGACTTAAACAAGAAAATCTCACCTTAAAATTAAAAATTTGCTGTTAGTACAATTTCACTACTGTCCATTTTAAGTAAATAAATTATAAAGTTATTCAACACACACGAAAACATCAAAGTTCAAACAAAATAGTATAATTTACCTGAAGGTTACTGCACTCGTAGCTTCAATGTACATCGTCCCTTTTGTTAATCACACCATTCCAACTGGGTTATATTTACGGCTTCTGATTCTCAACGCTTTTAAAATTTCTCCACCACTATTCATCTAAAGTTGTTTCAGGGCTTTTCCGAAACTCATCTGTGTATATCTGAACCTTGTTTTGTGGATCCAGACACGTTTATGAACCATTTAAATATTAACACCCCCGAAAAATAGCAAAGAAATTCATACTTCTTTCACAAATATACGCCAAAACTGCCTACTTTTGTGTATTCATTTGTCGTTGCAGATTTGACTAATTGGTACCGTGATACTAAACTTTATTACCTTGTATCTTCTTTTCTAAGTGCACTAAAGTACATTCATTGTAGCACGTAAAGAACAAACTGTTTTAAATCACCAAAATATACGAGCAAACTGTTTAAATTATTCTATCAAACTCGGAAAACTAAAAAGCACTGTTTAACGCATTGAATCAATTCGAAAATCTAAGAGAGCTTGTTCATATTAACCTGGGTATATATAGAAGTTAGCCCGTCTGTCGGTCTGGTCCCCAAAACGGACAATTCTTCAGAATTTCGCATGCTAGGTTCCCATTCCGCAGCCCGGCATGCGATTTTTACGAAATTTGCACTCGCCCCAGTTAAATCTCAGAAATTTCGACACGGCTCGCAACGTCTGGAAATAACTAATTCAATTTTATACAGAAATGTTATTTTTACCTACAATTTTGCCTTTTATTTTCAACCAATCGCAACCCCGTGATGTTGCTCCACTCACGCCTTTTACTATATGTGTCTCGGTCTTGCGCATACTATCTGTCTCTATCTACCCTGTTCTTATTGGTGCAATTTGATATTCTATATTATCGATTATTTCAGTCCATGTGGACTGTGAAATAACCCACCTTTAGCATTTCTCGTAACTATTAAGCTACGGTTTCTCCAAGATTCTCTATAACCATTTGTTATCTGCCAAATTTACGCAGAATGAGCCTTTTAAAAATACGCAGATGTTCAAACATAATACTTCTAAATAACACTTCTACGATTTGCATTTTATTGGGTGTTTACAAGTTTTTATAGATATTATATGTTACTAATGGTTCAATTAACTCCAATTAAAATAATACCCTTTAATTTTTAGTGACTCCTAATCAAATATTAATTATTATCTGTACATTTTGTTTAATACCGGTTACTTAAAATTGAGTTAATTAATATAAATTTTGCACGTAATTTTCTATTTGTTTCTTTACTAGGAATAATTAAATTACACGCAGAGCTTTTTAATACTGCTTCCTTTTTTTTATAGCAAGCGTCTTGTACATAATTTAACTCCCTTATTTTTAATGAAACGAATGAATTTTTATGCTTCACGGTTTTTAATAACGCGTACCTTTTCCCAAAGCTTCTACACGGTGATTAAAATTATTTGATGTGATTATTTAATTTTCTACCCTGGTCTAAATATGAGTAATATATATATATATATATATATATATATATATATATATACATAAATTCCTAAAATAAATAAGTAACCTTAGTTTTTAATTTTCCTCGCTCAAAGGGTTTGGGATTTAGATCGGGTACCTTTAAAATATTAATTTCAATCATTTATAGATTTCTTGGTTTTAATATACCTCAAATCTGTGTGCAGTTGCACAATATAGTCGAATAAAATGAATTGTTTGAAATATTTATCGAGTAACTTTTTCTATAGTTAATGTTATAATATAAACAAAACCAACATATTTTACTTTACATTTGCTAGTATAATGTTTTTGGCTCTATGTGCCATTAGCATAATAAGTAACTGTACGCAAATTTTTGAACGTAAACGATGTACGCTTGTACTTAAATGAAATAAAGTACAAATCGTCTAACTAGGAATTAAGTGCTCTAGAAAAGAAGGTTATACGGTTTCAGTGTCACAGTTAACTATCTACGAGTACCATATAAGAAATAGTTATAAAACTCATTCAAATATAAGTTGAATACTATTGCAACTTACTTAACTGCTAAATTAAATTTAACTTAAAATCTTTAAGCTATATCAGTCAGGTAGTGTTGTTTGTACAAGGTTTTAAATATGACATAACGTTTTATGCTCTGTACATTAATTAAATTTCCACTTAAATTCAGGTTTTCACAGAATTATTTAGAAAATTGTCCTCTGCTGTAAATTATCCAGACATAACTGTTTTCGATTGTCTTCATGTCTTAAGTAATACAGTTTTGTCGTGAGACAATTAGGTATGCGGCATTTCTAACAATTTTAACTACATTGAAATTATTAAATGAACGTAATTTCTGTAGATAATCGGTGCAGTTTTTATACAAATTTCTTCTACATTTCTACTCGTGTATTTAGAAAGTCGCCTGAATATTAAATAATGTCTCTGGAAATACCACGGTATTTAGTCTTCATTCCTGTTTCAAGCATGAACGAATTTTTATATTATTCGCACGTAATTGCTGTCGCGATTGTCACCCATCTTTTTATTGTTGTCCTAGTCCACTTTCGTCAATCCATTTTGACACGCAGATCTTTTGTACGTTAATGAGGAGTATTGGCGCCACCGTCGGCATCTACAAAGCTAGCGCTGATATCCAGAGATTCAGATCTCTCGCGCGATAACTTCAGAACACGGAAAGCACATTGAACAACCAAAAGTATAAGGTGTCCTGACTAATAAAAAAAAATCGAACGCTAAGAAAAGGATTGGAGTGTGGAACAAGACTAGAAGGGAGATTTACGAGAGACCGCTTTTTCTAATGGGTGGCGCACCTTACTTAATTACATCAGCACCTTGGTCGGAACATTCAAAGTCCCATATAAATAAAAGAAACACCACAACTTTTTGTTTCGACAAAACACGTTGGTTTTGGAGCCGATATAACGATGGTCTTTTCTATAGCACTCTTGTTATTTTCAGTCCAAAGAAACTAAACAGCCTTTAAATTATTTGTCTGCAGCGCCAGGTTAAATTTAAATACTGAACAGGTTTGATTGCAAGATAATATTAAACAATAATGTTAAACGCGAACCTACACCAACACATAAGAGAAGTGTTCTTAACAGAAGTTTTTTCTTTATTTACTAATGTAGGTGGCTTAATACAATTAATACGTGTTTTTTTATTAGTTATAAGCATCTAAAACACCTATTATATTGTGGGTATACTATACGTAATCTCTAAATAAACATGCACATTCATGCAGAAAATAATTCTGGCATTACCTGCATTTTGTCATCGACTTTTAGACAGTATTAATGGTATTTAGTTAAATGTACCTAAGTGAATAATAATGTTGTCAATTCTATAATAGGTAAGCATGCAATTAATGAGTAAAACCAAACCAAAATGACTTGTTGAGTCCTTGCTTGAAGTGTTTACTACTTTATTTTCATTTCTTATTATAAACATGTCATTGTTTATGACATTCGTTTGAATGTCATAATGACATACTTTACCGTACTAGTGCGGTAAAGTGTCATTTTCCGCACTAGTGCAGTAAAGTCAAATATACTGTAGGTTAGGTAAACTAATGACTATAAAATGAAACTAATGAACTAATTTATTGTAAACATTGAGTGCAAATTTTTTGCAATTCGATATATTAACTCCTGCTGATGTAGAAGCAACACAGTTAATATTTTCTGATGAATTGGAGTATTTTCATTCATGCCCTTAATTTTAGTAGCTATAATTTTCTTATTTTCAATAGATGTCTCTATATAGCCTTCCGCAACGCTAGCGGATTTCCATCCTTCGTGTCTCTTTAATGTATGAATATCAGCACCTGCATCGGCTAGCAACGAAGCGGAAGAACTTCGAAAACAATGACCTGTGTAGCGCTCCGGATTTGATAAGCCCAGATATGTGGCAATCTCTTTTGGAGTACGGCCAAAGGTATTTACACCAACAGGTTGTGATGTACATTTCCCATTTCTATAAGAAATAAGAAATCGATCATGTACTGCAGATGGTGGACCAAGACGCAAATATTTTCGAAAATTTTCCAAACAATTATAGCACGCAATATTTCCTTTAGTGACAGCAAATTCTCTATCAATTTTGGTTTTAGTATTACATATTGTTATTTTAATAACGTTTCTCTATCTTCTATATCGCTTCGTTTTAAGTTCGGTAGCTCTTCTCTGCGACAGGCTCAAAAAAATTTCTATAGACACCTTAAAAAATTATTTCAAATAAATTTTAGGATAGACTATTATAAAAGTACTATCTTATTCATCAAATGGCGGTCATTGTTTGTCTCGTAAAAATTTTTGTATCTCGTATGTTAAAAAAACACTGGATTTTTAGACTTGTATCTGTCACTTTCTCCTTTTAAATAGGCTACTAATTGTGTATATTTACTTATGTCCAATTTTCTCTTCATTGAAATAGTACTTGCGTAACATAGAATAATGGATCCACAACATAGATAGCTTTTCCATTTCGGCTTTCCCCAAGAAGTATGCAAGCAAACTTTTTCAGATATACAATTCACACTTTCTCCTTGCACCAACCTTTAAATTTTCTGTACTCCAACACGTATTTATGACGTAATTTTTCTGGTACCAATATTGCAATAGCCGCATTTGTTGCTATTTCGATATCAGACGAAATGCATTCATCGGCGTGAGAATCACTCATTTTCGCAGTATAGTGACAGATTCGTGACAGAACTATAACAAATGGTTCTAGCCTACTACTTTGGTTTGGGTAAAATTATTTTTCATTTACTAATACAATAAATACAAAAATTGATCGATCTTAGTGATAATTAATCAATAGTAGATAAAAAGTTGTACGATATTTGTATCGTAACTTCATATTACGATACTCAATGGTTTACCATCAAGTATCGTAATATTAACTGTTACGATACTTATATTTTATGTATGAGCTTAAGCTGTGAATTGTTTATATTCGTTAAATGTAAGAGAATCTTTTGATCATCATCATCATCATCATTAGGTCTTCAGTCCTTGAACTGGTTAGACGCGTACCCTAACCGTTGCTTATTCTGAACTAACCTACACATTTCTCTGCATCTGTCACTATCTGATCTTGGTCTACATCTACCTCCTTTTTCCTATCTCTGCTTGTAATATATCTTATGCTATTCCCCAAAAATGCCTAAGAACGTATTTTGCCCTTCTATTTCTCCTTTTCTTTCCATCGATATATTTATTCCCCTACTATTTCTATAACCTATTTGTTATTAACTTTGTCTGTCCATGCTATAATCCTCATACATCTGTAGCACGACATCCCAAGGACTGCTACCATTTTTCTGTCTGCTTTTCCTACTACCCGTATTTCATAGGCATACTGTGCTGTGCTCCACACATATGCTTTCAACAATCTTCTTCTTGTTGCTATGTTTGTTGTCTTTCATCATAAGCGCTGTTCTTTCTTGTTAGATGCAGTTCGATCCCCTACTATTGTTTTACAATTACATACCTTATTTCTTCGACATTCAGTGATGGTGAAGGGGGGTAAGCAGCCTGTGGCTACTAAGTTTACCCAAAACTTGAACATTTGCCGATTTAATATTTTTTCCAATATATCTTTTCGCACAGTCAACATTGGTTGCAGATATTTCACAACCAACACTTGTAATTGTTTATAATAGACATCAGATTTATCTGCGCTTATTTTTCGTCATTAGGTTTTCCGTCTCAAAACTGGTTGAACACGTACCTCCACTTATTTATATTCTGCGATAGCTTACACAGTTCCCTGAAATTTCCACACAGCCTATGTACAGCTCGGTTCCCCTTCTATTGTTTTCTAATTATATGCCCTATTGCACCAAAATTTGCTGGTTGGATGCGTACCTTCATTGATTTCTATTCTGAGCTAGCTTACACATTTTCCTGAAATTCCTACAGTCTACATCTTTCACTATCTGAGTGCAGTACTCTAACTTAGGTCTACCTCTACTTCTCTTTTTTTTCTATCTCTGCTTCTAATATATTCCGCACTATTCTCTCATGCCAAAGTATGTGACCCATCATCCTATCGCTCCTGTTTTTCCGTTCTCCGCATATTTCTTTCTCCCCCAACAATTTTGGGTACCTCTTTGTTCTTAACTTTGTCTGTCCATGATATCTTCATCATACGTCTGTAGCAACTTTTTATTGTCCGTTTCTTCTACTGTCCAGGCTTCACAACCGTACAGTACTGTGTTCCACACATATGTTTTAAGCAATCTTTTCCTCGTTTCTGTGTTTGTTGTCTTTGAACACAGTAATTGCTTTTTCTTGTTAAATGTAGCACGACATTGTGCTAATCGTTGTTTTATATCTTTTGTGCTTTACCGATCTTGCGTTATTTGGCTTCCTAGGTAGCAGAAATCCTTAACCACTTGTAAGTTCTTGTTACCTATTTGTATTCTTGTTTTTGATTTATTTTCTCCTCCTTTGCATACTAGTACTATAGTTTTATTTTTGTTAATTTTCATACCGTATCTCATTTCATAATAAGAGCGGTTTCTAATTCTTTCTTGCTAGATGCTAATACCGCTATATCAACTGCAAATCTTAGCATATCAATTTTTTGTCCTTGCATAGTTATTCCAAATGTCTTCCCGCCTTTGAGAGTATTCATTGCCTCTTCAATGTACAAGTTAAAAATTAATGGGGATAAGGCACATCCCTGTCTCACCCCTTTCCTAATGTTTATTTCTCGACGTTTCTGCTCTAATTCTATTACTGCTGTTTGCTCTTTGTGTAGGCTATGTACCATTCGTCTATCCACTCTTTTTGAGTATTTCGAACATTTTGTTCAAGTTTACATTGTCGGATGCTTTTTTCAGATCTACAAATCCTATATACACGCTTTCTCCTTTTTCTTTTCCCAGAGCTAAAATAGCCTCCCGTGTTCCCCTGTTTCGCCTAAACCGAAATTGATCTTTTCCTAGTGTTTCTTCAGCTCGTTTTTCCATTCGTCTTTGTACAATTCCAGTTAATATTTTTGACACGTGTGCTGTCAAACTTATTGTTCGAAAATTTTCACATCTATCCACGTCTTTCCTTTTTGGTATAGTTACTATGATGTTATGTTTGAAATATTTGGGTATCTCGCCTGTCTCATACATATAACTTACCAGTTAGAAAAGACGTTCTGTTACTGATTGTCCAGCGGCTTTTAGAGTTTCTGCTTACATCTTATCCGTACCCGGCGCCTTTCCATTTTTCAGGCCCTTTAATGGTAATTCAAACTCATCTCTAAGTATAGGATATCCCAAGTCATCATCTTCAATGTTTGATTCCTGTTCTAATGCTGTTAGTTCCTCTCCTGCGTATAAATTCTCTATATGTTCTTGCCATCTACCCACTTTCTCTACATTTTCTATAATAAAGTTTCCTCCAGCGTCCTTTATATTTTTGCTATATGGTGTTATATCCCCAAAATTCATTCTAATTAGTTTGTATGCTTCAACTGTCCTTCCTATTTCCATTTTAGTTTGTACCTCTTTGCACTTTTCATCAATCCATTATTCTTTAGCTTTCCTGCATTTACGAATAATATCCCATTTTATGGCTTTGTATCTTTGTTTTCCTGTTACGTCTGATTTATTTTTGTATTTTAGTTTTTCTTCTATTAAATTCAAGATATCTTTTCTTATCCGTGGTTTGTTATTTTCTTATCGTGAATACCCCAGAATATCTCTGGCCGCCATGTCTAAGCTGGATTTAATGTTATTCCATTCTGTTTCTACTTCCTTAGTATCAGATATCTTTCTGCAATTTATTTTACTTTTTTTCGAATCTTTCTTGAATATCTTTATCTTTTAGTCTCTCAAAGTCAAAGTACCCGTTACCGTTTCTTTTTTTCAAATTTTTAAATTTAAGTGCTGCCTTCATAATTACGATATTGTGTTCAGTGTCTATATCTGCTTCTGGGTAGCTTCTACAGTCTTTTACTTGATTCCTAATCGTTGTCTAACAAGAATGTAATCCATTTGATATCTTCTTGTATCTCCTGGCATCTCTCACATATACCGTATTCTAGCTTGATGTTGAAATAATGTGTTTGTGACGATTAAATTGTTCTTGTCGCAAAATTCTACCAGCCTATTTCCCCTGTCGTTTCTCGTGCCTAACCCAAATAAACCTACTACCGCTCTTTCCCTACCCTCACCTACTACTTCATTAAAATCCCTCGTAATTATTAAATTTTCATGTCCTTTTACGTATCTTAGTATGTGTTTGATATCTTTATAGATCGCTTCTACCTCTTCGTCACTGTAGCTAGATGTGGGCATGTACACTTGTATTATTACCGTATTTACCGGTTTAGATTCTAAACTAACCATGAGTAGTCTTTCGTTCTTTTGTAAGTAATCTTCTACGCAGTGCTCTATCTTTTTTCGCATAACTATCCCCACGCCCGAATTTCCTTCCTCTGCTCCTGTATGAATTACCCTGAAGACTCCACTTCAAAAATCTCCCGCCTCTGGCCACCTAACTTCGCTGATCCCTACTATGTCTAGTGCTAACCTATTCATATCAATTTTCAGGTTCTCTAGCATACCTACTTGCTTCATACTTCTAACATTCCACTCTCCGACTCGCAAAATGTTCCCGACTCTTATTCTGAACTTTCCGTTAGCATCCTCCAAAGTAGTCTTTTCCCGGTGATCCGAATGGGGGACTATTTTAACTCCGAAATCTTCTACCGCAGAGAATGCCATCATGTTTATTACAATTCAAGTACGCTGTGTACTTGGAGGGTAATGTAGGGGTTTCTCGTTGCTTTCCACATCTCGGTAGTGTGTCTTAGACTGCCATACCGACCCCTATAGTATCTGTCAATCTAAGTACTGAAAGAGCCGCTGCCCTCTTTCGGAGACCTGTCTTAGTCTGGTTCCTCACTAACGACCCTACTACTTTGGTTGGACCTGTAGTTTGGCTCTTTAGCTCATTAGAACACGCAAGCCATTCCACTTGTTTCAGTTATCTAGAACTTCGGCAAGGTGCAGGTCCATTCGAAATGGACTTATATCGTAAATAAGTATTATTTACGTTTCGATCAATGGCCTAGGTCGTTGTTAAAATAATAAAAAATTTTAAGTTGGACATTTATGACACAAATTGAAGGTGGCTTTGATTTATTAATCTTTGATTTTAATACATTAGGTGAACATTTTAAAGTTTAGAAGAATGAGTACATTCAATTTGTGTTGCGCACTGGGAGCGGCTTTTTAAGGTAGCCAATACGCTTAACGTGAAATCAGTTGATTAATTTTTATATAGATTCAATAACTTGATGATTGGAATATTTTTTAACATGTTTCTATTTATACGGTTGAGGGGATTAAGAAAGTGTGTGATTACGTTACCGTAAGGCATAAGCAGCCGGCGGCTGTTAATATGCCTATTGTTATGTAACTAGTTGTTGTATGTATAAATAGAAATCATGCATGTGGGCTGTATTTCATGTTAATATCGAAAGGAAAATCTAGGAAAAGCTTGCAAGTACTACCTAGATATCGGGGGCATTTGATTTTCATTTGTAATTTCTTTTGTTTTTTTAGCAATGGAATCCATTGTTTACTGAAAGTCACAGAATCGTTTGCTACGCAGTTATTTTTATATAGGGTTATATAAGCAGGTTCCTTGATTTTTCGTTTTTGGTGGTTTTCTTCTTTGTCAATAATTTTTGGTCCTTCCATTTTATTTTATGACTGAATCCCATGCATGTTGGCAAATCATGGATTTTTTAAATTTTCTATTTTTTTATATATGAATTATGTTCTTTTAAGCCAACTTCAAATGGTCTGGAACTTTCCCCTATGTAAAACTTGTTACATTCGCACGGTATTTTACAAGTGCAGTTTTTTGAACTTTGCATTGCGTTTTTGGGTTTTGTTTTTGTTAGTTGTGTTCTTAGTGTATTGTTGGTTATAAATACCATTTTGATTTTACATTTGTTCCCTATTCTTTCGATTTGTTCGGAGAATCCTTTTATGTATGGTATTGAGAGCATTTGTTGATGCGTATCGTTGTTTCTGTTTTCTTCTTTTTTATGTTTTGGGAATTTATTCATTTCTTTTTCTATCATTCTTTTAGGATACTTGTTTTTTATTAGTGTACCTTTGTCTTGCAAAATATTTCGAATATTATCGCGAATAGTGACTTTCTTTTGGATGTACAATATCTTGTTGATTTGGAAGTAACTTTGTTGTAACGTGTTTGCTGAAACTGTATATACAATTGACTGCTTTTCCTAACTTTCCATATAGATATACTGGCGTCCGCCGCAATATCTCTTTTTGATATAAGAATAAATAGACTAGCAATAATCTGTTTGCTGAAGGATTATCCTAGCAAAGCCCATGCAGATGTTTCTGAAACTTGTTTGAGATATAGTGGGGCCAGTTCGTGAAACATGTGGCAATTAGGACCACAGTCTATGCATGTTAATTCTACTTGTATAGTTATATACAAGATTCTCATTTCAAATCTAGCCATCCGGGGCAATTTTTAAAGTTTTGGTGTATTTATTTTGAACAAAAGTCCGTCGATTAAGGCGGAAGTGATAGAGGGTCAAATGTGCGATATGTTATAAATTTAGATTTCCCCTAAAGGGACAGAAACTTTGAAACAGTTTTACGGGTGCGCCGACTAACTCTAGAGGTGCAAGAGTGAGTTTCTACAAAAAAATTAATGAAAATAATAGAAAATAAACATTTAAATTGGCTGAAATAAAAAAATATGTTACAATAATCATTTACCTACTTACCTTGAAACGGTTTTTCTATTATTATAATTAAGGATTGCTAAACCGTCTTGTCTCAGCAATTGTTTTCAATATATTCACTAAATGGAGGACTGTTGCTCCGAATAGGTCTCTTTTTGCTTTTGGTTTTCTAAATCTATTACCCCATACCATACCTTTTTCTACAACACCTTACAAATACTCGTTAAACTTTGTCGTATAAAAGAAAGTTTTAAAATAAAGGGGCATCCAAATACGACTTAATCACAGCGGTGGTTGAGCATCTTTTCACAAATTTATCTATTTTTACATAGTTTATAAATAAATGCAAATAAAATTCAACCTACACTTCATCTCAAATAACATCAAAGAAATATCATATGAATTAAAGTATTTTCCAAAACAAACGTACTTTCCTAACAGTAAATTGGTTAAATAGTACTAAAACAAATTCTAAAGAAAAATGTTAAATCTATTAACAATACTACTACACCAATGTTCCAGTCTTCAATATTGATATACACGACATTCTAAATCCCATTTCTGGAAAACCCCTTAATAACAATACACAGAAAACGTAGCAAAATACTAAATTTTCTTTTCATTATTCCATTGCTCATAAAAAAACACTTAGAGATTAATATGCACCTGATTCCTAAATTTTCAAATGTTCAACTTTATTTCCCGATAATATTATACTTAAATTTGAAACGAAACAAGTGTCGTTGCTATTCCTTAGCCTTACAGAACAATAATCTTTCCATTCTTGGTCGTATCCCACTATATCGATACAAAGCATATACGAGTGACATTTAAAACTTCAGAAATACATATTGAAAATTAATAAACAAAAAAGCGCAAATGCTGCTCATGGTTTAATTTCCAGTTTAAAATTCAAGCATGTCTAGAAACACCAGACTTTTGTTGTTTTCGATCTAACAGCAGCTCTCTTAACACAAAACAAACCACAGACTTTGAACTAACCTGCAGGCACATTTCTGGTGACCATACGACTTTTTAAGTTTCCGCGCACGTGCTAACGTTTCTTGCCAAACTTGCAACCGAACTAATCAAAAGTTTGCGCACCGATTTCTTTGTTTGCAAAAAGTCTATATTTACATCTGGATACGGTTTTCCATTCATTAGCTTTTTAACTGATTTTCATCCCAGCCTGTGTACTTGTCAAAATCCATGGATCGTGTGAAAATCCCATCTGCCCTGTACCACAGCTAAGGTTTTTACAAAAGCAACACCACTCGCCTTCCGCCTGCTAATTTCTCGTATTACCATATTTCGTCCTTGATAAATAACTTTCTAAACCTAATTTCCAGCTTGTGAAACTTAGCTGTTATATGTCATTTTTTTATATAATTTTGTTTTCACAATGTAACATTTTTTATCTATGCTAAATCTAAGGTTAAAGGATGACAACTACCTATTTATAATCTACCTTTATATGGGATACACACACGCAGCGTCTTGCCACATTTAGATCTGCCTTTATTTGCAGTTTTGAACCATACATTCTCTAGAATCATTACGTTTACAGTGTATTTAAAAGCAATAACCTTGTACCTTATTATTTGAATTACCTAAATAAAAACAAAATTTTTGTATGTAAAATAGTATTACTCATGGTACGTCCATTTTTGTTCTGTTCATCCAAAATTAATTACTTCTTTCCTATTTGGTTTATATTAAAAGTAACGCGTACGCGTTTTGAAAAGTTTAATACAACATTAAATTAATTTTGTATACCACCTCCTTAACCTCAGCTACTACCCCCTTGAAATTTCAAACTTTATCCCTTTGCTTGTGATACATCATGTTAAGAAGACAAATGGACCTAATCGAATGAACAAAAAATAATTTGTTGAGGTATATCTGTTAATGAGTTAAAAATAATGAAGGTATAAAGTCCTACGGTTAAGTCTAAAATGATTAAATGTCAGAAATTGCAGGTATAAGACTCGTATGAAGCGATCAAAATTAGATTCGTTTGTGGCTATGTAATAATATAGGCTATCTTGAAACTCATTACGGATTTTTGCATTTTGCAACCTTCTGCGACCTTCCACAACCTTCTACAACCTTCTACGGCCTTCTGAAACCTACTACAACCTTCTACAATCTTCTACAACCTTCTAAATTGCTCTTAATCGTTCTAGAACCTTCTCAGTCGTTCTTAATCGTTCTACATCGTTCTAAATCGTTCTAAATCGTTGTAAATCGTTCTAATTCGTTCTAAATCGTTCTAAATCGTTCTAATTCGGTCTAAATCGTTCTAAATCGTTCTAATTCGTTCTAAATCGTTCTAAATCGTTCTAAATCGTTCTAAATCCGATCGATTCTCCAAAGTAATTTGGACAAACCCTTCTTGAGCAAAGTGGTCTTCATCCGATTGATTCTCCGGAGTGATTTTGACAAAGTCTACTTGGGCGAAGTGGTCTTGCTCCGATCAATTCTCGCAAGTGATTTTTAAAAATGTACTTGGACGAAGTAGTCTTGATCCTGTCCACACTTCGAAGTGATTTCAAAAAAGTCTACTTGGTCGAAGTGATCTTGATCCGATTGATTCTCCGAAGTGATTTCGACAAAGTCTACTACAGCAAAGTGGTCTTGCTCCGATCAATTCTCCGAAGTGATTTTGACAAAGTCTACTTGGGCGAAGTGGTTTTAATCCGATCGACACTCTGAAGTGATTTTGACAAAGTCTACTTGGGCGGAGTGGTATTGATCCGATCGACACTTCGGAGTGATTTCGGCAACGTCTACTTGGGCTAGGTGGTCTTGATCCGATCGACACTTCGAAGTGATTTCGGCAACGTCTACTTTGGAGAAGTGGTCTTGCTCCGATAGGCACTTCGAAGTGATTTCGACAAAGTCTACTTGGGCGAAGTTGTCTTGATCCGATCGACACTTCGAAGTGGTTCCGGCAGTCTGCTTTGGCGAAATGGTCTAGATCCGATCGACACTTCGAAGTGATTTCGGCAAAGTCTACTCGGGCGAAGTGATCTTGATCTTGATTTTGATTCGATCGCCTCCTAGGAGTTATTTCGACAAAGTCTATTTTAAATGGAGTGATCTTGTTCCAATCGGCTCCCAGAAGTTATTTTGACAAAGTTTGCCAGGCTTCTGTGGCAAGTTTCTAGGCTTTTGTGGCAATTCTCTAGGCTTTTGTGGCAATTTTCTGGGCTGTTGTGGCAATTTTCTGGGTTTTTCTGGTCATTATTCTGGGGTTTTGTGGCGATTTTCTAAGCTTTTGTGGCGATTTCCTAAGCTTTTGTGGCGATTTTCTAGGCTTTTGTGGCGATTTCCTAGGCTTTTGTGGCCATTTCCTAAGCTTTTTTGAATACTATTTGCGCTTCTCCAAAGATTCTTCTATAAACACAACAAACATAGAAACTTGGTGAAACCGCAATTCTGCCTCAATGTTACCACAATTTAAATGTCTTTATTAACGACTTTTCAAAACCATTGGCAATAACATTAAATCTTAATTGCCGAGATATGCTCTAAACTTGAGAGAGAAGGGCGCAGAGAGTGTAAGGGCGCAGAGAGTGTAAGAGCGCAGAGAGTGTAAGGGCGCAGGGAGTGTGAGGGCGCAGAAAGTGTGAGGGCGCAGAAAGTGTGAGGTCGCAGAGAGTGTGAGGTCGCAGAGAGTGTGAGGACGCAGAGAATCAAATTACATGACCTCAAAATTACTAAAGATATTTTTAAAATAACGTAAAATAACATGTGATATTTAAATTGGATAGCTAGATATTTTTGGCATCATATGTTAATAACAACTTTTTCAGTGTAGTTAACGCTATCTGTTTGTGAAATAATTACGATAAGCAAACTGCATAGCCATCTTTAAAATTTTGCAAGGTTACAAGTTTATTACGGAATCTTTTTTTTTCTAAATAATGTTTAAGTTAACTAAATCAAGGTAAAGCCTCAACCTTCTACCTTTCGTAAAACATTTAAATAATTATAACTGGGATTAAAGATTAAATATCACTCACGTGTCGAAGTACAGTGCGACCAAAAAATATTGAACTTATGACATCAGATGTGGAATATTCCATAAATATCTGCGATGCACAAACAGGAAACACATCATTACGAATGAATTTAACGCTGGAATTATAAAAGATCTTCTGAACAAAACATTATTTAACCAAACCAATTCTTCATTAAGTACGTCCTATAATTTTCTTGCATTTTAAATCTCAAACTAAATTTTCATTTCAGCAGTATTTATGGAATGGTCGATATTCACGATATTGACGATATATACGATATTTACGATATTGCACGTTTTAATGATGGGGGGAACCTCTATTTCTTCGGCCAGCAGGAATCTACTGATCTGCTAAAGGTAGAACACAAAATAAAATCTTCACACTACAGCTGCCAGGAACCACATTCTGACACGAATGTTAAATCAATTATATATTCTTGAGAACCGTATTACAGGCCATGTGCCAGGATACCATCTTTGACCTTTCTACGCTGCTGATAGCAGCTTACCTGTCCAGACGCTGATAGAAAAGTGACACAAAATGACAACTTGACGATTCTTATTATAGAACCAAGACCTATAAAGCGAATGAGCGCATATGCTATTATATATTTTATGAATTATTTTTAGTGATCAGAAATTTATAAATTAAATTTTTATTTTATTGAGATATTACATTACATTAATAAGCAAAGTGTAACTGAATAAAAAAAAATACGTTACAGTATTTTAAATTGGGAGTAAAGTAAATTATGATGTATTTGTGCGCGTAGTATAGTATGGCATTTTTTAAATGTGTGCTCTAATAATCACTTAATTTCACCTTCCTTCTCCACAGGTTTATGAATGCAGCATTTTAATTGTTCCATGTTTTGATTAATTTTTGCACACAGTCATAGAAAAATATGGTACTACATATACAACTACGTAGAAGAGAACTCTGTGTGATAATAATACCGAGAACTTCAACAGCCCCTAAAACGAAACAAAAGAAAATTTGTTAACTCTAATTTAAGTATGTATATGAATTACCCGCTTTTTATCATCTGTTTTTGAACGTACCAATAATTATAATTATTTTGCAAAGAATTTCAAACCCAGTAATTTTTCAAACAAAATACTCTATTCAAATAAAGGGTCTGAAAAATGGTAAGGCGCCGGGTACAGATAAGGTGCAAGTAGAAACTCTAAAAGCCGCTGGACAAGCAGTAACAGAACGTCTCTTCCAACTTGCAGGCTATATGTATGAGACAGGCGAGATACCCAAAGATTTCAAACGTAGCATCATAGTAACTATACCAAAAAAGAAAGGCGCAGACAGATGTGAAAATTTTCGAACAATAAGTTTGACAGCACACGTGTCAAAAATATTAACTAGAATTGTGCAAAGACGAATGGAAAAACGGGCGGAAGAAATACTAAGAGAAGACCAATTTGGGTTTAGGCGAAACAGGGAAACACGGAAGGCTATTTTAGCTCTGAGAGTGATAATGGAGAAAACAATAGAAAAAGGTGAAAGTGTGTATATAGGGTTTGTAGATCTGGAAAAAGCATTCGACAATGTAAATTGGAAAAAAATGTTTGAAATATACAAAAAGATTGGAATGAGTTATAGAGATAGACGAATAGTACATAGCTTATACAAAGAGCAAACAGCAGTAATAGAATTAGAGCAGGAACGTAGAGAAGTAAACATTAGGAAAGGGGTGAGACAGGGATCTGCCCTATCCCCATTGATTTTTAACTTGTACATAGAAGAGGCAATGAATATTGTCAAATGCAGGAAGACATTTGAAATTACTATGCAGGGACAAAAATTAATATGCTTAGATAATATAGCGGTATTAGCGTCTAGCAAGGAAGAGTTAGAAGCTGCTCTTAATGAAATGGAAACGGTTCTAACAGAGAGATACGGTATGAAAATTAACAAAACTAAAACTAAAGTTCTAGTATGCAAAGGAGGGGAAAATAAATCAAAAACAAGAATACAAGTATGTAACACGAACTTACAAGAGGTTAAGGATTTCTGCTACCTAGGAAGCCAAATAACGCAAGATGGGAAAAGCACAAAAGATATAAAACAAAGATTAGCACAAGGTCGTGCTACATTTAACAAGAAAAAGCAACTACTGTGCTCAAAGACCACAAACATAGAAACAAGGAAAAGATTGCTTAAAACATATGTGTGTAGCACAGCACTGTAAAGCTGTGAAGCCTGGACAGTAGGAGAAGCGGACAAGAAAAAGGTAGAAGCCTTTGAAATGTGGTGCTACATACGTATGATGAAGATATCATGGACAGACAAAGTTCAGAACGAAGAGGTACCAAAAATGGTGGGGGAAGAAAGAAATATGTGGAAAACGGTAAAAAATAGGAGAGATAGGATGATAGGCCACATACTACGGCATGAGGGAATAGTGCGGAATATATTAGAAGCAGAGATAAAAAAAAAGAGAAGAAGAGGCATACCTAGGTTAGACTACTGCACACAGATAGTAAAAGATGTAGGCTGTAGGGGTTTCAGGGAGATGTGTAGGCTAGCCCAAAATAGAAATCAATAGAGGTACGCATCCAACCAACCCCAAGATGGATAAACTAATGACGAAAGTGCTTAAACAGGATGATTATTATAAGTAACTACAAGAATTGGTTGGGCAATATTCTCGAATAATGTTGTGAAAGGATTTACTGGAAAACCATTAATTCGGCAAATGTCTAAGTGTTGGGGGATCTTGGTAGCCACAGGTTGCTTAACCCCCTTCACTGAATCTCTGTGAAATAGGGCATATAATTAGAAAACAATAGAAAGGGAACGAGCTGTATACACATGCTGTGTGAGAATTTCAGGGAACTATGTAGGCTAGCTCAGAATATAAATAAGTGTAGGTACGTGTCCAACCAGTTTTGAGACGGAAAACCTAATGACGAAAAAATAAGCGCAGATAAATCTGATGATTAGTATAAACAACTAGTTGTTGGTTGCGAAATATCTGCAACTAATGTTGACCTTGCGAAAAGATATATTGGAAAATATATTAAATCGGTAAATGGTTAAGTGTTGGGGAACTTGGCAGCCACAGGCTGCTTACCTCCCTTCACAACCACTGAAGGTCGGAGAAATAGGGTATAACTGTAAAACAATGGAAGGTGACCAAACTGCATCTAACAAGAAAGAACAGCGCCTATGAGGAAAGACAACAAACATAGAACAAGAAGAAAATTGATTTAAGCATATGTGTGGAGCACAGCATAGTATGCTTATGAAATACGGGCAGACTGAAACGCAGACAGAAAAACGGTAGCAGCCTTTTGAAATGCTGTGTTTCAGATGTATGAGGACGATAGCATGGACAGACAAAGATAATAACAAATAGATTATAGAAATACTAGGGGAACAAGGATATCTGGGGAAAAAGAGAAATAGAAGGGTGGAATACGTTCTAAGGCATTTTTGGCGAATAGTATGGGATATATTACAAACAGAGATAGGAAAAAAGAGGTAGATGTAGACCTAGATCAGATAGTGATAGATGCAGACTGTGCAAATTTCAGCGAAATCTGTAGGTTAGTTCAGAATAGGAAACAATGATGGTACGCATCTAACCAGTTCCAGGACTGAAGACCTAATGATGATGACAAATACAAAGCAGCTAAGTAACCACAAAACCCGTTTTGCTCAATATAGGAATAACTGTCCTACAGAACTGTAAAACTTCAACTGAATAATGGGATTCTTAATCCTTCCACCTCACCGAAAATGGGATGGCTTATGACGCATGTCCTAAGACATACTACTGCAGAATTCATTTATTTCTATCAGTTGCGTTTGACTAATCGTAGTTAGTTTTCTATGAACAACCTCATGCATTACAAATTAGCAAATTTTGAATTATCTTTAGGTTTTACTCGTTCGTCAAAGTTGTTTACTTGATAATATATATAAGTGCATAACTATGAAGTAGTTAATTACATTATTTACTTTCATGGGAACAATCTACTCTAGACAAACAAGTTACCATTTGATTGCAAGGTATCTAATTCTGCTGAAGAAACGCGGCGGTATCCAGGTGGAGGACTTGTATTTTTACATAGCTAGATGATAATTGAAAAGGATACTGACAAATCCAGTGTCAACTAATTAATCCAGTTTGGAGCTAAATTTTGTGTTTTTTTTGGTAACGTCTGCTGCACAAATGCGGAAATTTTACAGTGGCAGTCGTGTACATTTATAATTGGCGTGTTAAGGAGTATGCGTAGAGTAAATTTAAACTTTCAACTCGGTGCTCAAAATTTGACCTAGAATTTTGCAATATCTCTTCAGGTCTGCATTGTTCATTGTGTATTTGTGGAATGAATTTAAAAAATCAATAAGTAAGTCATCTTTTATTTCCAAATTTTAAGACACTTTATATCATCTACCGATTGAAGGCGGCGAAATTGCAGTGGCACACTACCATAGCTCGTGCCTGCGTCTGGTAAGTAAACTAACTATAAAAATATAATCATCAGCTAATGAGTCAAAATTGGTTAAAAATTTGTCAAGTTCAAACCGTCACAAAAGTTAAAGGCGGCGATTTAAGAGTGGTAAACTTTTATTTTGCAAAGGATGTCAACAAACATTTTCTAAAAAAGTGGTTCAAGCTTTTTAACTAAAAGTCATCGATTTTGAGCTTGGTTTCCGGACTACAAGTTACATTAAAATTTGTTTGCTCTTTAGCGCATGCGTAAGTTGTATTAGTCGAAAATCAATCATAGTGAACACATTTTCCAACTGCTAATGGCAATTACGAAAATATAATTTGGTCAAAATATTTTGTCAGGTTCTACAATGTAATGGTCACAAGCCAGTAAAATATTTTTATTGGTAATTTAACATAGGAACATTTCTAGGAGCTAGCTTATTTCGTAGCTCGATTTTGTCAGATGTGTATTTTTGTACAATTCATACCAAAATATATAATAGGAAGAGCACTTCAAAAGTTGATCACATGACCACGTCTAAGTAATTTACAAGTTACTGTTGTTCAGATAATAAAAACCTTGCGCTTTTTCATAATAATAGTAGTAAAGCATTGACCATTAGGGTAGTATTTTGATATGCAGATTAAACTTATTCTTACTCTCACATGATATTAAAGGACGAGTACGATGTTAATACGGATAAATTCTAGGATCGGTCAGTGGGGTGAGAGCTTTATGAATAGTAATTACTGTTGCAAACAAGAACCTCATTCGCTTCCCAAAGCGGTCTGTGGTTAACCTAGGCGGCTATTCGCATAAATATAGTAGTCAGAAATAAACCCTCAAATATTATGTGATGTAATAAAACCCTCTGTTATAATAATCGCACCACAGTTTTGGTGTAATTTTCACTTATGCAGTTTACTTGTTCGAAAAATTTTAACGTTAATTATTTTAGTTCTAAAAACATTAAAATTATTGTTTCCGCCTGATATGTGCCATTTTCATATTCTCATTTGTGTGCACGTTTTGAGTTCACATATACATATAATTGGCACCATAAAGCATAACACCTTTTTTCGCCCTATTTCACACTTCTGAAATAAAATAGTCACCATTTACATGCAGTAAACTAAAAAGAAAACTCAATTTCACATAACCTATAGATATACTAGAATTGGTTTTTAGTCCCCCACGGAACGGATTTCTTTTTGCCTGGGAAGCTCTTTCGATCCTGGAGCTCCTGTGCCCGGAAACCGTTTTTGCCTTTAAACTACTTACGTCTAAGAAACTATTTCCATGTGGACCACTTTCTTTGCCCTGTCTCGATTTGGCACATCGTATCCGCTCATTCTCGTGGGTACTGGTATAGCGATATACATTTGCGGTTACTTTAAGTATTGGTTCGCGACGCATTCTCGTCCTTCGCGCTTGACCATGTTCCATAGTCAAACGCTGTAAAATATATTTTTCCGCATTCTTCCGGAAATTGATTGTAATGTTTGATACAAGATGGTGTAGCGGCAATCTTTTGGATTGTGCCCCCTTGTATTTTCTTCCACAAAGGGTAAGTATGTCATTGACTGCATCAATAATAATATTTAAACATTTTAAGCTCTAGTTGTTGCGATTTCTGGTGCTTTGAGGAGTGAAAAGTTATTTAAATTAAAACTTAATGATATAGAAATGACGGAAGAAAGAATCATTATCATAATTCTAAGCATGAAAGCTTGCCGTCTATGAAGTTTCGTAGTATCTAAAATGGATTGACATATTCAAAAATACAGTATTGCCCGAAATAAACAGTACTGAAATTGTAATTGTTTTGTATATTTAAAAAATACATATTATTGACACTTTATTATATGTTCTAAATGTGCACCTCCTCGTTCGAGACAGACTTCATAACGATGTTCTAAGTTTCTGGTCATATTATTGAATAAGGGTTGTCTCAGGGCTGCGAAGAAGACTCTAACGGCATCCTTTAATTCATCGATGGTTTGTGGTGCCCGTTTGAAAACGGCATTTTAGCCATGCCCCAAATGTATGCGTCTGGAGGTGTGAGGTCTGGAGAATGTGAAGGATAAGGAAGTCAGTAAATCGTGATATGAATTTGCTTGGAAAATGTTCTTGAAGAAATTGACGAATTGCGGCAGCAGTATGGCAAGTTGCCCCGTCCTGCTGAAAAAATTGGTTTCGAAATGCCAAGTTACGTGCACGACAGAATTGACGTAGATCAGGGATAAATCGTGTTAAAATTTGTCTGTACCTCTGTTGATTAAGTGTGACTTGCCTACCATTCTCTTCGATAAAGTACGGACCAATGATTCCGTGTCCGGAAACAGCACACCAGACACTCACTTTTTCACTATGTAAAGGAACCTCTTGAACCTCATCGGGTCTGGCAAAGCCCAGAAATCGATTTGTGCGACGATTCACATAGCCTGACAAGTGAAAATGTGCTTCGTCTGAAAACCAAACATTTTTCAAAAATTCAGGATTTTCATACTGTAACGCGAGAATTCTGGCGCAATATTCCACTCTACTGCGATAATCCCGAGGATGTAGTTGTTGATGTACCTGAATCACATACGAAAATGTACCCAGCTCCTTCAGGATTTTTGAAAGGAAGTTCTTTTAAATCAAGTTGTAACGCTGTCCTTGCCTGGCTGACTTTCGGATTTTCTAAGATTTGCTCAAAAACACGTTCATGGTTATTGTTGTTGTTAACTGTCCTGGGACGCCCTGAGTTTCCTTTTCGTTGGCACAATACACTACCTGTATTTCTAAACTTTTCAATAACCTTCAAAATTACAGCATTACTTGGAGAACGTTTATTAAACCTTTGTGTGAATTGATCAGACACGTATAGCAAACTTGCACCATTATGTCGGCCGATTCCGTATGAACGAAAATAATGCTCTCCAGAAACACTTTCTCCTCTGTACTTAACACCATTTTTAACAATTAGGCTCTACTAATTACTTGTTTGAGGTTTACTTGACAGGTCTATACTAGCTAACTTGAGTGTGACAGCGCACGCATAAAAACACCGCCAAGTTAGTTTCAGTACTGCTTATTTCGGGCAATACTGTATATTAATTTTTGTAAACATGTGGTTAACCATTGATGTCTCAAGTACGTCATGGAAAAGTTACCCAGCAATTCTATGGACATAGTTCAATCACGTAATAAAACATCTGCGGCACGTGACCAAAACGGTCGTGGTTAGCTGCTCGGAGAATAAACTACCCGGAGACATAGCCTCAACTGTTAGCTTACTTGTAACAATCTGTGTTTGAAGAATTTCCATTGTATTTATATTTTGTAATTAACATGTTTATTGATTATTATTACAAGTTAGATGCTGAGAGTGCATCTCGGTATAGAGAAAAAGTCAGTATACTCGGCGTGGATGCATCCGTATATGGTGAATTTGGAAATATGTATTACCAAAATAGAAGATTTTCCACATGTACTATATTCTGATATTGTCAATTATTTTGTATATGAGAGGAATGCATACACTTATGAGGATTTCAAAGTATTTAAAGGATTGGACGCCTACAAACAGGCAACTCATGGCTGAGTTAGGAAGACTGCAGTAAATAAGAACGGTGAAAACATGTTACTTTTAGGCAAAGTAAGTTCATTCAGAAAATGAAACCACTCATAGTTTTTAAAATCTATTTTATTTACGTTTCGATCCATGACCTAGGATCGTTGTCAAAATAATAAAAACTTCAAGTTTGACGTTTATGACATAAATTGAAGGTTACTTTGATTTATTGATGTTTGAAATATTTGGTTTGAGTATACTAAGCAAATATTTTAAAGTTTAAAGAATGATTGCCTTCAATTTGTGTTGCGACCTGGGATCGACTTTCCTATGGTAGCCAATACGCTTAACGTGAAATCAGCTGATTAATTTTTATTGGTGAATTTTATAAAAATTCAATAATTTGGGAACATTTTTTAACATGTTTCTATTTATACAATTGAGAGATTTCTGATTTTATGTCTTATTTTACCGAGATTCAGTGAAGGGGGTTAAGCAACCTGTGGCTACCAAGATCCCCCAATATTTATAATTTGCCGAAATAATGGTTTTCTAGTTAATATGCTTATTGTTATGTAATTAGTTATTGTATGTATAAATAGAAATCATGTATGTAGGCTGTATTTCATGTTAATATCGCAAGGAAAACCCAGGAAAAACTTGCAATGCTACCTAGATATTGTGGGCATTTGATCTTCATTTGTTATTTCTTTTGTTATTTCTTTTAGTAATGGAATCCATTGTTTACTGAAAGTCACGGATTCGTTTGCAACGCAGTTATTTTTATGTAGGGTTATATAGGCAGCTTCTTTGATTTTGCGTTTTTGGTGGTTTTCTTCTTTGTCGATAATTTTTGCATCTTCCCATTTTATTTTATGACTGAGTCCCATGCATGTTGGCAAATCATGGATTTTCAAATTTTCTATTTTTATATATGATTTATGTTCTCTTAATCGAACTTCAATTGGTCTGGAAGTTTCTCCTATATAAAACTTATTACATTCGCACGGTATTTTGTAGATACAGTTTTTGAATTTTGTATTGCGTTTTTGGGTTTTGTTTTGTTAATTGTGCTCTTAGTGTATTGTTGGTTCTAAATACTGTTTTAATTCTAAATTTGTTTCCTATTCTTTGAATTTTTCGGAGAATCCTTTTAGGTATGGTATTGAGAGCATTTTGTGGTGTGTATCGTTGTTTTGTTTTCTTTTCTTTATTTTTAGGGTTTTATTCATTTCTTTCTCTATTATTCTTTTAGGATATTTGTTTGCTATTAGTGTACATCTGATTAGGTCTTTCTCTTTCTTTAAAATTTCTTCGTTTGATGATATTAATTTTGCTCTATCATACATGGTTTTGATAATTCCTCGTTTGACACATTGTGGGTGGTTTGAATCGAAGTTTAAGTATCTGTTTGTGTGCGTTGGTTTTCTATATACCGATGTATTAATTGTTGTATCGTTTTGCTAACTAGAATATCTAAAACGGAAGTTTTCCATGTTGTTCTAATTCATATGTGAATTTAATAGTTGGTTCTATTTCGTTAATTGACTGTATAAAGTTTTAATTAATTCTATATTATGAGGCCAAATAGCATAAACATCATCAACGTATCTCCACCAGATCAATGGTTTCGATTCTTGTGTGAATATCACATCTTTTTCGAATTCCTCCATGAATATATTACTGAAGATTGGGGATAGTGGACTTCCATTGCCATTCCGAAGCTTTGTTTGTAAAATTGATCATTTATTTGAAAATATGTGGTATTTACGCATAAACCAAGTAATTCCATAATCGATGATATACTTAGTTTTGTTCTTTCTTTAAGATTGCCATCTTTTTCGAGTTTGTTTTTTATAATATTAAGCGTTTTGTTTATAGGGACATTTGTAAAGAGATTTACTACATCGAAGCTTACCATTGTGTGTGTATTTTCAATTTTATGTTTGATAGTTTTTCTAAAAAGTGTTGGTTGTTTTAATGAAAGAATCCGTTTTGCCTGCTAATGGATTTATAATTTTAGTAGAAATTTTGCTAAATTATAGCATGGTGAATCTATTGAGCTTACGATAGGTCTTAGAGGAATGTCTTTTTTATGAATTTTTGGTAGACCGTAAAAGTGGGGTGGTTTACTGTAATGTGGGACTAGTTTACTTCTTTCTTTGTCTTCGAATTCATTTTTAAATTATTATTTATTTAACATGAAATACAGCCTACATAGATGATTTCTATTTATACATACAATAACTAATTACATAACAATAAGCATATTAACTAGAAAACCATTATTTCGGCAAATTATAAATATTGGGGGATCTTGGTAGCCACAGGTTGCTTAACCCCCTTCACTGAATCTCGGTAAAATAAGACATAAAATCAGAAATCTCTCAATTGTATAAATAGAAACATGTTAAAAAATGTTCCCAAATTATTGAATTTTTATAAAATTCACCAATAAAAATTAATCAGCTGATTTCACGTTAAGCGTATTGGCTACCATAGGAAAGTCGATCCCAGGTCGCAACACAAATTGAAGGCAATCATTCTTTTAAACATCAATAAATCAAAGTAACCTTCAATTTATGTCATAAACGTCAAACTTGAAGTTTTTATTATTTTGACAACGATCCTAGGTCATGGATCGAAACGTAAATAAAATAGATTTTAAAAACTATGAGTGGTTTCATTCCCAAAGAAGATTAAGAAGAATGCAAAACAAACCACAACAAACATACAGGGAGTATTTTCATTCAGAAAAGTTTCTAGACCAAAAATAATTGAAATTTTGTATAGGTTATGCAATCGCAAAAACTAAATGAAAAGCTGTCGGGTCTATGGATTATTACGAAAGCAGATGGAAGATTTGCTTGTGCACATTGTGACTGCATGGCAGGATTGGGTGAGACTCGTACGCGTGTTGTTTAAAATTGACATGCTACATCGTAATCCACCTACCCCATCTGTAACCGAGGTGGATTCATATTGGGCAGCACATTCAAAACCTACAGATCCTGACAGAATGGTTAAAATTGATTTTACAGCACTATCGACAACGAAATATGTCAATGTTCCAGCCTTAGTGCCAGAAGAAATAAATTCTGTTTTATCCATATGATTAAAAACTAAAAGTGGATAAGCGTACTTCATACAATAGTGCCTCCATTTTCTGAAGAAATAACTCGTTCACTTAAGGCGAAGCAAGTTCATACGCTTAAATGTTTGTATAAATTAGAGTATGAAAAAAATCGTTGGAGAAACTTCGGGAAATTAGTAATTACTCTATCATAACTATCTATCATAATTACTATATAATGTTTTTACAGGATCGCAGCTGGACCTTACAATTTCGATTGAAGCATGCAATCACATAGAGAAGTATACTGATCAAGATGCACATTTGAAGGCATGGTTTAATTATCGGGCAGGACGCATAACAGCACCCAAATTCAAAGCATCATGCCGTACACGTATTGAAAAGCCATCTATGTCATCAATTAAATCTATATGCTCTCCAGCAAATTAAAACAAAAGTAACTACTAATGGATGTGCTCATGAGAAAGAAGCGTTGCAGATGTATTCTGCAGAAATGGCAAAATCACATACAGATTTTGGGTCGCAGTCCGAAGGTTTATGTATAAACCCACAATTTAAAAAATTTAGGGTTTGATGAAGTAGACCGGAAAATATGTCTTCGTCCTGATCATAAATATTATTATCAAATTCAAATGCAGTTGGCAATAACAGGGTTGGCATATTGTGACTTTATAGTATGGAATAGAAGCAAGATGAATCAAGAACGAATAACTTAATATACATCATTTTGGATAAAAAAAGCCAAAGAGCAACTAATTTCTTTACAAATGTTATGGTTCCAGAATTATTGCGAAAGTATTATACCAAGTATGCCGATGTCGATGAACAGTTCTTGCAGGACATGTGACTGTTTTTACTCTTAGTTATATTGGTTATGTTATAGCTATTATGTTCATTGTTAGATGGCGGTCAGTTGCTACACACATTAAACAAGTTGCCTGAATTCATAATTTATTATGTGTATTTACATTATGAGTATATTTAATAACTACTTTAAATAGCAAATTAAATTAAAAATAAGAAATTTATTTATTTATTTACAATCTTTGGTACCAACAGGATTAACTCATAACCTTATCTAAAGGTATGATGAATTGTGACAAATTTATAAGAGTATAACAAACTACAACAGTTTTATCGATTAAAATAAATTCCTCATCTTGATTTCTGCATAGCACATTTTTATAGTTGAACTTATTAGAAAACCTCTATCTGCAATTACTAGATCGCCTGGTTTTAGCTTATCCAACAAACCACACGTTTCTTTTATAAATTTATCACTAGCTCTACCACCATAAGCTTTCGATATAAAACAAATACAACCCTGTGGTGTAATTCCGATTAAAAGCTTGACTATATGGTGGTGTTTGTATTTTGACCAAGTTTTAGCAACAGCGACTAAATTTGATGATTTTTGAGTAAGCGCTTCAAAGCAGTCAATGATTAGTGTTGTGCTTTGGCCAAAATATTCTTGGAAACAATGTGACACATTTTGTTGTAGTTGCTGTTGATCAGCCCATATAATTAAAGTCCACAACTAATTACCTATTAGTCTTATAAAAATAATATGATTAAATATCCTTTTATCGATCTTAAATAACATCAATTACTCTGTAAATGTTCTTCATGCGGTTGTATGGTGCATATGGAATTTAAACCCTAAATCTTTAAAATCAAGATTTAATCGTAACTTCATTAATGTTAAAATTAATTGTAAAAAATTTGTTCCGGAAGTTGTGTCCGGCAAGTATGCTTCGATTAGATCAAATATTTTTTTTTCATTATTGAAATTCTGGGAGTCCTGTATAACATAAGGTAAATTTATCTTTTTCTTTGAAGTAATCCATATTTAACTCTAATTTGTTAACTAAAGTTTGTAAAGCATAGTTTTTCTTGTCTGTTTAAAAAAATTTTCGCTTTAGATTTTCAATTTCAGATTTTAAATCGTTTAAGTCGGTAGATAACTCATCTGTATCTGTTGTAGTATTCACAATGGTTTGTCGACACTTTTAGTTCCTTCGGTAGCTCAGCTGAATTGGGCAGAGTTGGTGTATTTGTCCAGGGATTACTGAACTTAGGATTCCAATACCTGTATTTAACTTGTAGTTATTTTATTTTGAAAACACTCGGTAAAAACGATTTACTTGAGGTTACCAAATATATTTTGTCAATAATATTTTGTTATGCTGAGACAAATATATTTTAATTAAACATTTTTATAATTGAATTAAATATTAGAACTTTTTACAGTAAGTAAAAGATTTATTTGAAATCTTTCTTGAATTAACAAAAATATTTTTTACTTAACCCATAAACCCCGTCGTAAAACTTAAATGAAATATGGATGTGAATTGAATTGAGTAAACATAGTTTCTAAAGCGAGTAAAATTATTTAAGTGGTTGAAATTTGTGGTTTATTTTAAATCAAAATAATTATTCTTTGAACGTAAAATACATTTATTTATAGCAATTCATGTTTGCTTTGATTTGACATTATGGAAGCGTGGAACAACAAAACCGTTTTGTTCGTCAAATACATGCCCTTTGGCGCGCGTACATAGAACATGTACTATTCGTTTGCCGTTATAGTGAACCAACCGCCCGACCGCCATTAATCACGTAAATGTCGTCCTTCGATCTTCAGCGTGTACAAGGCAAATAAATTATTCTTCATACTGCATACTACAAAATTTAATTACATTATTATATTTACAGTAGATATTATTATATAGTTGAACAGGTATAACAATTGATGCGTCTACAATCTACATTAATATTTCCGTTTTAAGGTAAGTATGAAATTTACAGTCACTATAATTAGACAGAATTATTTGGTCAGTTAATACAATTGTTTTAGATGGAAATTGAATTTGACGATTTGTTTGGAGGAAGCTGGCTATATCTTCCCTACAGGAGCTCTTAAAAACTAGATGTTTCATTTAACAAGACCAAATGTCAAGTCAACAAAGGATTTTTTTTTATTAACTAAATTAAGTGTATTATTTGTATTTAGGTACTATCTTAAAATGAAGTATGCAAATACTTCAATTAATAAAAATGTTTGGTTATTTTAAAAATTAAATTGATTTAATTCAACAAAACTGTTTTGTCAATTTCACAAATACCTAAATTGCCTAGAATAAACAAGTATGTTGAAATAAGAAACAATATAATCAAATCAATAAAATGTGTTTTTCCTTTTAACAAAGCGAAATATCTACCTAACAAAATATTTTGTTGAACCAGCAAAATTAGGTGTAGTAATTCAAAGTAACGGCTATGTTAGAATGAATTGTGCAAAGTGTTAAATGAAAAGAATTGAGTTGTAATAAAATTACAAGATACTAAACGAACAATATATTTTGTTGAGTGAATCCTTATTTCTTTGTTTTAAATAAATTTATCTATACCTTTAACAAAAATATTTATTTGTGGAAAATAATATTTCCTTGTGGCTATGTGACACTGTAATTTAATTGAACCAAATAAATTTTTGTTGAATTAAGCATTTTTTTTCTCTGTGCACCTATTAAAAAGAGCCTATCAAAACTTTATTTTAAAATTAACAAATCTGAATGTTTTCTTTGCTAGAATACAAACTAAATCCCAACTCATGCAACTATGAATAATGAATGTAAATGTTTACATATTAACAAGTAAAGGCCTTTAATAGCATCTTAATAATTATTGTCCAGTATCATTATTCGATGCTACTGATACATCTACTTGCTAAAATGCTAAAGTATTATTTCATGGCACATCAAGTTACAGATCACTACCAAAGATTCAGAGATTTTATTCCTTCTCAACAATCTATCATATCTATCTTTGTTTGAAGATTTTGGACATTTTGTAGAACTGTATCCCATGAGTAGTGAAGAAATCTAGTCAGGATTCGTTGTATCGCATACTTTTTCAGACTTACCTAGACCAAAATTATTTAAAATATTTAGTAATTATTACTAGTTTTTTTTTCTTAATTTATCTTGGGGATTAAACCACTCAGAGTTTTAAAATTGTCTTTATTTACGTTTCGACCCATGACCTAATTACATAACAATAGGCATACTAGCAGCCCCTGCTGCTTAAGCGTTACGGTAACGTAATCACACACTTCTTAAATAACCATCCCCTCAACCGTATATATAGAAACATGTTAAAAAGTCCAATCATCAAATTATTGAATTTATATGAAATTTAACTATATAAAAATTAATCAGCTGATTTCATGTTAAGAATATTGGCTAACTTAAAAAGCCGCTTGCAGGACGCAACACAAATTGAAAGTACTCATTCTTCTAAACCTTCAAAATTTTCACCTAATGTATTCAAATCAAAGATTAATAAATCAAAGTCACCTTCAATTTATATTATAAATGTCAAACTTAAATTTTTTTATTATTTAGACAACGATCCTAGTTCATGGATCGAAACGTAAATAAAGAAAATTTTAAAAACTAAGTGGTTTAATATCCAAGATAAATTAAGAAAATAACAAAACAAACCACAACAAACATACAAGGAGTATCTATATGTAGTAGGTTCTACCATAAATAAAATGTTTGGCACATATTCTTCCACGTTTTATTTTGGAATTATTAAGATCATCTCTTTTTACACTTTTAATCCAAGCATTTCGCCGTTCCAGTGCAACAGTATTTAAACGTCTTCGATTATCGAATTCCGATAGTATTCTATAAAAATTTAATTTGTTTTTTAATGTATTACTCCGGCAACCTACCACCATGCAAGAACTTAGCATTTTAGCATGCAAATGCCTCGAAATGAGTGAAAAATTATTAAAACCAAGCCAAGACCTTGAGATTTGTAACGTCACGCGCAGATGCCCTATTCCCCAAGAAAATAGCAATGTTTTTAACGTTGAATAACGTTGACAAATATACCCGACATTGCTTTAGACCGACATCAGCTACTCTAGTTCCTAATACTGGAAGCGACATTTTTCAGTTACAGAAGCTGGGCGGTTGGATCTCTAGTTGTGTCGCTGAAGTTACGGGAAAAGTTCTCTGGAGGGTCAATTACAAATTGTACAAATGTTGTCCGTAACTAGTAAATCCGACGTACAAGAGTCATTGGCTTAATCCACTTTTCCTAAGGCGTCAACTTTAAATTAGCAGTTCAATATATGTCCAGAGACAAAACATGGTTTAAAAATCAATATCCATAATCATGAAAATTAACGTAACACCGAATTTCTATCGCTCCGATTCCTAATTAATATTTTCTTTACTTAGTTTCAACGAATTATAATTTGTGTTAATTAATAACCACATTTTAAATAAATTATCTTTCTAGACCAGCTGTGGTGACTTTTTTGGTCAAAATAATTACCCAGCTTACAATTTCTTCACAAATTCCTCCAAATGGGGGGTCTAGCAACCCCCTGCCCCCCCAACACCCCTTTTCCGCAAAAAATGTTCGTCGCTGTCTCACATCCGGGATTCAAAAAATTCGAAAACAACACTATTATAAATTAGGAAGTTACATAATTTCAAAAAAAAGTTCTTTACAGATTTTTCATATATGCAATAGTTTGGCCGCAATCGGTTTCCCCAGTAAATGTGAAATTTGGAGCGCGAAATTTTCGCGCGCTAAATTTCAGTAGGCTACTTTTTTTATAAAAAGTGAAATTTTCAACATTTTTTAATTTATTTTTAAAAATTATAATAGAGCATTGAAATCCAATATATACACTATATTTTTTTTTGTATTTTTCAAAGTTTTCCAATTTTTCCTAGTAATAAATTTTACATCATAAATCCAAGATTTGTGGAATTTTTTATATTTTCTTTTTCGGAAGCAATTTTAATAAGTTTCGATTTAATTGATGAACGCTGAAAATTTAACTTGGAGGTTTATCTCAAATGTACACGTAGTGAAAAATGATAATATTCCACTGCGAGAAAATACCAACATATTGAAAATTATGAAATTTTGCCTTATTTTTAATATTTTTTTCAAGATGGAGAAAAATAATGAAGGAATTAAAATTTCTTGTCTGTTTTGTGTATATATTCATTGAACTATTAATAATTCATTTTCCATGATTGTGATATCCAAAGCAGAACGGTATGGAAAATTTCGGAGAAAATTCTATAAATTTATCTTTTTTGCTTTTTTTCAAATTAATATTACGTCTCTTTGAACAAATATTTTTGAATTTTATACGACTAGAAATGAAGGTAAAACTCCAAACTATACGTTGACGCTATTTATATGTATTAATACCTGTCCAGGTAGAAAGATAGAAGGTAGAAAAGAGGGGTAATTTCAAATAATATTTTATATAGCATTCACAAGCGACGGGTCGCCGGCCGAGTTCTCTGTGTTAGTGTACGTATGTATATATGTTATATAGTTGTGTGCGCATTCCTGTTAATTATATATGGGACTTACGCACAGCTGGTCGTTTTTATTGTTATTGCCGGCAGAAAAACATAACAAAATTTCAAAAAGTACTAAAGTAGTGGAAAATCGTGTTCAAAATCGTTGTTTTTTCCAACTGTATGCTGGTAATATCGTAATTTTTGGGATTTGTTATTAAGGTATGATTTTATTATTACAATTATTTATATTTGCTGATCTCAACAGCAGAATGTATTTTAGTGCAGTCAATACGGTATATAAAATGACTACAATAATTTTTTTAACAACAGACAATCCGACTGGAACAGGATGCATCCAACGTGGATGAATTGGACCACTCAGGGGTCTTCGGGATCGCTGATGTTAATCACGCGGTTAGATTTTTAGGACCATTTGGGATATGTAAAAATTTTTTTCCAAATGCCTTATTGGCTCCATCACAAATTGGCCAATTTAAGATATTTTGTGTGTGGAATAGCGAGTTTTCGACAAATTTATTTTGAATTACTTCCTGATTACATATTTTTTTTCATCGAATGAATCCTGTTTCAGCCCAATCGATTGCTGGTTAATAAAATAAGATACAAAATACCGTATTGAATTCTGTCACTATTTTGTTTTTATTTCTGAAAAACAACTGCTAATGGTTTTTCATTTAATTTTAGCAAGATGTCAATTGCTAATAACTATTTCATATGCCAAGGAGATCTCATAAATAATGGAAAAACTGTTATAGTAAACGTGGTTTTTCAACTTTACTGGAATGTAGCAAAGAAAGAAATGATGGTCACTTTAGATGTCTATCAACTCGAGATTCCATAGAACTTCATGAGGCATGTCGAAGCAAATACATAGCGAAGAAAAATTACAGATTCTGCTACCCAAACCTAGAAACTGGTAAAAATTTCACATTGAGCTCGAAAAAAGAAACTTAAAAAATCACCGGAGGGATTTGATTTCAAGAAAAACGTGTTTCATTTGTGGATTGAAGGCTGATGAAACTAAAGAACTGAAAAAGATTAAACACAGGCGAATAACTATCTGTAATGTTACATCCGAACGATTTGTTGATTAAACATAACATGAGTCACGACAGCACTGCCAAAGAAGTTCAAAATGAAAAAATATGTCGACAGATCAAAGACGCAGCGGAAATATTTTAAAACAAAGATCAATCTAAAGAGTCTATCGCAGAAAATGGAATTTCTTGCATTCTAAAAATTGACAATGCAGGTGTAAAAGACAATTGTCTAAATAAATTTAGACATACAACTTTTTTGAAAAAAGTAAAAAATAATGCCGTCAACTTATCGTCATTACCTCCCACCGCAAATGCATTGTTATGGAGTGTATTTATAAAAATTGTTGTCAAATGATTTACCACCAGAAGAGTGGGGTTGGAAGAAGGAAGAAATTTAAACTCCGGTAATGATGACAAAGTTCCCAGCACCAGATGATGGTCCAAGAATGATTTTTTGCAACTGCAAAAAGAGTTGCAGAAATGCTTGCCCATGTAAGAAAGATGAGTTATTTTGTAATGAAGCTTGCGGTAATTGCAGGAAACAAGGATGTTCAAATCGTTCTACTGTCGAAGATGAAGAAGTCGATTGCGATGAAGATATAACATCTGCTGGAGATGAAAATTAAATTTATAATTAATATATGTCAATATGAATCTGAATAAAAAGTCATTTTACAAACAATAAAGTGGAATTATGTAGTAGTTGAATACAATGTACAAAAAAGGCGTTTCTCACGTTTTTAGCATTCTTCTTAAAACAGCGCATTTTAGCGAAAAATCTTAATAATCAGAAGTTGTAGAGAGGATAATATTCTATTTTTGTGGGATTTTTTTTCAATTATACTTTGAACTCCACTCACTAGAGCGCGTTAAAGTTTCATATGTATATATTTTTTTAATTTTTCCGGGTTTTTCTCGGAAAATACACACTGTACAGGAAAAACAAAAGAAAGTAAATTTGTAGAGCAACAAATTTCCGATTTTTATGTGTCTTTTGTTCTAAATTTTAATTTGAACTACTGCCGCTAGAGCGCGTTAAATATTGATATATATATATATATATATATATATATATATATTGCTGTGATTCTTCTCATATCTGCAGTACTGGCCCTTTCAAAAAAACATTCGAGCCCCACAGTTTGGGCGTCAAGAATGCTGTGAAACCTCTTGAATTACCTGGTCTGTTGACTTTCTTCTGTTAATCGCCTCGGCTGCTCCCCTATATAACTTTCATTCTCATACATAAAAAAAACAAACACATTCCTACCACAAACATCAACGTCAACTCTATTTACATCAATATTCACAATACATTAAAATTTCAAATTAAATTTCAGCATAAAATTCAGTTTTAAAAAGAATTTCAAGGTTAATTTTATTATCACTTTAACGTGCATCCAGAATTAAAGTCCTTGTTGGATGCCTACTAATTAATATAACAATATAAGCAGACCGGGTCTGAGTATAAAGGAGCATCTACCACCCTTTACGTTAATTAACCAGGTTCGTCTAATTGAGCTCAAAGACATACCCAAAGTTTCATCATATTCCCGAACATCAATACTAAATACCCTTTCTACTTAAACAAGCAAATTTCATCTTAAAATTAAAATTTTATGGTTAGTACAATTTCACTAATGTCCATTTAAAGTAAATCAATTATAAAGTTATTCAACACACAAAAATGTCAAACAAAATAGTATAATTTACCTGAAGGTTACTGTCCTCGAAGCTTCAATGTACATCGTCCCTTTAGTTAATCACACCATTCCAACAGGATTATATTTACGGCTTCTAATTCTCAACGCTTTTAAAATTTTCTCCATCACCATTTATTTAAAGTTGTTTCTGGGCTTTTCCGGAACTCATCTGTGTATATCTGACCCTTGTTTCGTGGATCCAGACACGTATTTGAACCATTTAATTATTAACACCCCCGAAAAATAGCAAAGAAATTCATGCGTCTTTCACCAATATACGCCAAAACTGCCTACTTTTGTGTATACATTTGTCGTTGTAAATTTTGCTAATTGGTACAGTGATACTAAATTTTATTACCTTGTATCTAAGTGCCTGAAGTACATTCATGTTAGCACGTAAATAACAAACTATTTTGAATCACTAAAATATACGAGCAAACTTTAAATTATTTTATCAAACTAAAATGCACTGTTTAACATCTTCAATCAAGTCGCGGATGTAAGAGCTTTTAACGCATCGAATAGTCAAAAGTCTAAGAGGCCGAAATTCATATTACCACCGGTATATATAGCAAAAAGCCTGTCTGTCGGTCTGTTCCCCAAAACAGACAATTCTTAAGAATTTCTCATTCTATGTTCCCAGTCCGTCGCTCGCGCGTCGGTTTTTACGAAATTTTCACTCGCCCCATTTAAATCTCAGAAATTTCCACGGCACGCAAACATGTCCGAGAAAAACTAATTAATTTTGTACAGAAATTGTTGTTTCTACCTCTGATATTTGCATCCTATTTTCAACCAATTGTGACCCTCGTGACGTTGCTTAAATCACGCCTTTTACTATATGTGTCTTTGCTTGACGCATTTTCTCCTTCCTTTTCTAACCTGTTCGTATTGGTGCAAATTGATATTCTTTATTATCGATTATATTTTAGTCCATGTGGACTATCTGGGTTTAATAACCCCGTATCGCACATTCTCGTGAATATTAAGCCCCGGTTTCTCCAAGATTCTTTGAAACCATTTGTTATCTAACAATTTTCGCCGTACGTGATATTTAAACTACGCAGGTGTTCAAAATAATATTAATTTCCTTTTAAATAAACCCTGTTTTGTATTTCGTGCTAAAGCATCTGACCGTTTCCAATATCCTTAGAATCGACATGTTTATCTAAACAAATTAAACTGAAATTGCCTTTTAAAATACGCAGGTGTGTTCAAACATCCTACTTCTAACTAACACTTCTAGGATTTGCATTTCATTGGGTTTTTACAAGTTTCTATAGATATTATCTGTACGTTTTGTTCAATACCGGTTACTTGAAATAGAGTTAATTAAGATAAATTTTGCACGTAATTTCCATTTGTTTAGGAATAATTACATTACACGCAGAGCTTTTTTAATACTTTCTTTTGATATAAAGCGTCTTGTACATGATTTAAATCTCTTATTTTAATGAAACTAATAAATTTTTATGCTTCACGGTTTTAATAGCGTAATATCTAATAAAATTCCTTATACACGGTGATTAAAATTATTTGATGTGATTATTTAATTTTTACCCTGGTCTAAATATGAGTATTTTCCCCCTATTTGAATACAAATAATCCAACTTATTTGAATGCAAATATAAAGCATTTAGACAAAAAATTACAAAAAAAATTGCCTATCTCTCTCTACCCTTATCTATCTAACTTACCTACTTTGTCTCCAATCAAAAAAAAATATTTACCCTATTTAATCCCTATCCTATTCCTAATTTAATTTAACTAATTTCACTATCCTTACTTCCCCACCTAATCCTATATACCTATCCTATCTTACTTTTCCTAACTTCCACTAATCTTATATGAAATATCTATACTTAACCTATCTTATTTTCTTCCTACATTTACTCTTTATTCTCATCCTAAACCTATTTCTAATTATCTCCCATATTTATCCTATACCTAGCTTTATTTTCTATAACACCTACTTCTACTCTTTTATATACACCTATTCTATCCCTATCCTATTTAAATCTAACTCTTTCTTGACCCTCCAGTCTTTCTTCTTACCATCCTAATACTCTTCATCCCTATTTCTCCCCTTCTATATCTATACTTATCATCCTATTATCTCACATAAAATAAACTTATCATCCCTATTATCCTGACTCTTAAATATTACCTTCTTCAGTCCCTACACTTGTCTGTTTCTTATTTATCATTGTTTCCTTTTCTGCCGACAAACCAAACGAATACTTTACAATTATCGATTTTTCCTCTACGGAAAATCCTATGTACCTTCTAGAATTCTTATGTAATGGAATCCGCCAGAATAAATTTCTTGAATCTACTTTATTAAAACAAACTTGCCACTTAACCTCATCAAAATAATTCTGCCTTCACCTGCTCCCGATATGCTGCTGTTGCTTCTACCCCACTAATTCTGCATGTTTTGTACTAAAGCTTGAACCTCTACTATCCTATCCTCTGGACATCTTATTGTGTTGATCTGTTTAACTTCATCATCCTCTACCTCTACTACATTAATACTAAACCCGTGTCATCCTCTGTGACTTCATAACTGCCCTTCCATGGCACTACCCTATCCTTAATCCTTACTACCTTCCTTTCCATATCTATCAAAACCCCTAACTTCATCATACAGTCAACACCTAAAATGCTCTGAAACTTCAGTCCAGGTACAATTACAAACTCCTGTTCACAGCTTAAACCTCCTATATCTATCCTAAGCACCACAACACTATTTACTACAGCAAACTTCTTTTTGAAATCCAATATATACACTATATTTTTTTGTATTTTCAAAGTTTTCCAATTTTTCCTAGTAATAAATTTTACATCATAAATCCAAGATTTGTGGAATTTTTATATTTTCTTTTTCGGAAGCAATTTTAATAAGTTTCGATTTAATTGATGAACGCTGAAAATTTAACTTGAGGTTTATCTCAAATGTACACGTAGTGAAAAATGATAATATTCCACTGCGAGAAAATACCAACATATTGAAAATTATGAAATTTTGCCTTATTTTTAATATTTTTTTCAAGATGGAGAAAAATAATGAAGGAATTAAAATTTCTTGTCTGTTTTGTGTATATATTCATTGAACTATTAATAATTCATTTTCCATGATTGTGATATCCAAAGCAGAACGGTATGGAAAATTTCGGAGAAAATTCTATAAATTTATCTTTTTTGCTTTTTTTCAAATAAATATTACGTCTCTTTGAAAAAATATTTTTGAATTTTATACGACTAGAAATGAAGGTAAAACTCCAAACTATACGTTGACGCTATTTATATGTATTAATACCTGTCCAGGTAGAAAGATAGAAGGTAGAAAAGAGGGGTAATTTCAAATAATATTTTATATAGCATTCACAAGCGACGGGTCGCCGGCCGAGTTCTCTGTGTTAGTGTACGTATGTATATATGTTATATAGTTGTGTGCGCATTCCTGTTAATTATATATGGGACTTACGCACAGCTGGTCGTTTTTTTATTGTTATTGCCGGCAGAAAAACATAACAAAATTTCAAAAAGTACTAAAGTAGTGGAAAATCGTGTTCAAAATCGTTGTTTTTTCCAACTGTATGCTGGTAATATCGTAATTTTTGGGATTTGTTATTAAGGTATGATTTTATTATTACAATTATTTATATTTGCTGATCTCAACAGCAGAATGTATTTTTAGTGCAGTCAATACGGTATATAAAATGACTACAATAATTTTTTTAACAACAGACAATCCGACTGGAACAGGATGCATCCAACGTGGATGAATTGGACCACTCAGGGGTCTTCGGGATCGCTGATGTTAATCACGCGGTTAGATTTTTAGGACCATTTGGGATATGTAAAAATTTTTTTCCAAATGCCTTATTGGCTCCATCACAAATTGGCCAATTTAAGATATTTTTGTGTGGGAATAGCGAGTTTTCGACAAATTTATTTTGAATTACTTCCTGATTACATATTTTTTTTCATCGAATGAATCCTGTTTCAGCCCAATCGATTGCTGGTTAATAAAATAAGATACAAAATACCGTATTGAATTCTGTCACTATTTTGTTTTTATTTCTGAAAAACAACTGCTAATGGTTTTTCATTTAATTTTAGCAAGATGTCAATTGCTAATAACTATTTCATATGCCAAGGAGATCTCATAAATAATGGAAAACTGTTATAGTAAACGTGGTTTTCAACTTTACTGGAATGTAGCAAAGAAAGAAATGATGGTCACTTTAGATGTCTATCAACTCGAGATTCCATAGAACTTCATGAGGCATGTCGAAGCAAATACATAGCGAAGAAAAATTACAGATTCTGCTACCCAAACCTAGAAACTGGTAAAAATTTCACATTGAGCTCGAAAAAAGAAACCTAAAAAATCAACGGAGGGATTTGATTTCAAGAAAAACGTGTTTCATTTGTGGATTGAAGGCTGATGAAACTAAAGAACTGAAAAAGATTAAACACAGGCGAATAACTATCTGTAATGTTACATCCGAACGATTTGTAGATTAAACATAACATGAGTCACGACAGCACTGCCAAAGAAGCTCAAAATGAAAAAATATGTCGACAGATCAAAGACGCAGCGGAAATATTTTAAAACAAAGATCAATCTAAAGAGTCTATCGCAGAAAATGGAATTTCTTGCATTCTAAAAATTGACAATGCAGGTGTAAAAGACAATTGTCTAAATAAATTTAGACATACAACTTTTTTGAAAAAAGTAAAAAATAATGCCGTCAACTTATCGTCATTACCTCCCACCGCAAATGCATTGTTATGGAGTGTATTTACAAAAATTGTTGTCAAATGATTTACCACCAGAAGAGTGGGGTTGGAAGAAGGAAGAAATTTAAACTCCGGTAATGATGACAAAGTTCCCAGCACCAGATGATGGTCCAAGAATGATTTTTTGCAAAGGCAAAAAGAGTTGCAGAAATGCTTGCCCATGTAAGAAAGATGAGTTATTTTGTAATGAAGCTTGCGGTAATTGCAGGGAACAAGGATGTTCAAATCGTTCTACTGTCGAAGATGAAGAAGTCGATTGCGATGAAGATATAACATCTGCTGGAGATGAAAATTAAATTTATAATTAATATATGTCAATATGAATCTGAATAAAAAGTCATTTTACAAACAATAAAGTGGAATTATGTAGTAGTTGTATACAATGTACAAAAAAGGCGTTTCTCACGTTTTTAGCATTCTTCTTAAAACAGCGCATTTTAGCGAAAAATCTTAATAATCAGAAGTTGTAGAGAGGATAATATTCTATTTTTGTGGGATTTTTTTTCAATTATACTTTGAACTCCACTCACTAGAGCGCGTTAAAGTTTCATATGTATATATTTTTTTAATTTTATATATATATATATATATATATTTATATATATATATATATATATTGCTGTGATTCTTCTCATATCTGCAGTACTGGCCCTTTCAAAAAAACATTCGAGCCCCACAGTTTGGGCGTCAAGAATGCTGTGAAACCTCTTGAATTACCTGGTCTGTTGACTTTCTTCTGTTAATCGCCTCGGCTGCTCCCCTATATAACTTTCATTCTCATACATAAAAAAAACAAACACATTCCTACCACAAACATCAACGTCAACTCTATTTACATCAATATTCACAATACATTAAAATTTCAAATTAAATTTCAGCATAAAATTCAGTTTTAAAAAGAATTTCAAGGTTAATTTTATTATCACTTTAACGTGCATCCAGAATTAAAGTCCTTGTTGGATGCCTACTAATTAATATAACAATATAAGCAGACCGGAGTCTGAGTATAAAGGGAGCATCTACCACCCCTTTACGTTAATTAACCAGGTTCGTCTAATTGAGCTCAAAGACATACCCAAAGTTTCATCATATTCCCGAACATCAATACTAAATACCCCTTTCTACTTAAACAAGCAAATTTCATCTTAAAATTAAAATTTTATGGTTAGTATAATTTCACTAATGTCCATTTAAAGTAAATCAATTATAAAGTTATTCAACACACACAAAAATGTCAAACAAAATAGTATAATTTACCTGAAGGTTACTGTCCTCGAAGCTTCAATGTACATCGTCCCTTTAGTTAATCACACCATTCCAACAGGATTATATTTACGGCTTCTAATTCTCAACGCTTTTAAAATTTTCTCCATCACCATTTATTTAAAGTTGTTTCTGGGCTTTTCCGGAACTCATCTGTGTATATCTGACCCTTGTTTCGTGGATCCAGACACGTATTTGAACCATTTAATTATTAACACCCCCGAAAAATAGCAAAGAAATTCATGCGTCTTTCACCAATATACGCCAAAACTGCCTACTTTTGTGTATACATTTGTCGTTGTAAATTTTGCTAATTGGTACAGTGATACTAAATTTTATTACCTTGTATCTAAGTGCACTAAAGTACATTCATGTTAGCACGTAAATAACAAACTATTTTGAATCACTAAAATATACGAGCAAAATTTTAAATTATTTTATCAAAAATGCACTGTTTAACATCTTGAATCAAGTCGCGGATGTAAGAGCTTTTAACGCATCGAATAGTCAAAAGTCTAAGAGGCCGAAATTCATATTACCACCGGTATATATAGCAAAAAGCCTGTCTGTCGGTCTGTTCCCCAAAACAGACAATTCTTAAGAATTTCTCATTCTATGTTCCCAGTCCGTCGCTCGCGCGTCGGTTTTTACGAAATTTTCACTCGCCCCATTTAAATATCAGAAATTCTCACACGGCACGCAAACATGTCCGAGAAAAACTAATTAATTTTGTACAGAAATTGTTGTTTCTACCTCTGATATTTGCATCCTATTTTCAACCAATTGTGACGCTCGTGACGTAGCTTAAATCACGCCTTTTACTATATGTGTCTTTGCTTGACGCATTTTCTCCTTCCTTTTCTAACCTGTTCGTATTGGTGCAAATTGATATTCTTTATTATCGATTATATTTTAGTCCATGTGGACTATCTGGGTTTAATAACCCCGTATCGCACATTCTCGTGAATATTAAGCCCCGGTTTCTCCAAGATTCTTTGAAACCATTTGTTATCTACACAATTTTCGCCGTACGTGATATTTAAACTACGCAGGAGTTCAAAATAATATTAATTCTCAGAGCTTTTTAAATAAACCCTGTTTTGTATTTCGTGCTAAAGCATCTGACCGTTTCCAATATCCTTAGAATCGACATGTTTATCTAAACAAATTAAACTGAAATTGCCTTTTAAAATACGCAGGTGTGTTCAAACATCCTACTTCTAACTAACACTTCTAGGATTTGCATTTCATTGGGTTTTTACAAGTTTCTATAGATATTATCTGTACGTTTTGTTTAATACCGGTTACTTGAAATAGAGTTAATCAAGATAAATTTTGCACGTAATTTCCATTTGTTTAGGAATAATTACATTACACGCAGAGCTTTTTTTAATACTGCTTCTTTTGATATAAAGCGTCTTGTACATGATTTAAATCTCTTATGTTTAATGAAACTAATAAATTTTTATGCTTCACGGTTTTAATAGCGCGTATTATCTAATAAAATTCCTTATACACGGTGATTAAAATTATTTGATGTGATTATTTAATTTTGTACCCTGGTCTAATTATGAGTAATATATATATATATATATATATATATATATATATAGTTTTCGGAAAATACGCACTTTTGAGGAAAAATACAAGAGAGTAAATCTGTAGAGCGGAACATTTTCGATTTTCATGTGGCTTTTGATTTCAACGTTAGTCTAAAGTCCTGCCGCGTTAAAAAAATTTTTTTTTTGCTGTTTTTTCAACGAGTTTTTCTCGGAAAATACGCACTCTAGAGAAAAAATACAAGTAAAATTGTAGAGCAGAAAATTTCTGATTTTTTATTTACATACTATTTTATCGATATCTTGTATAAATAACGAATTATAGTCAAAAATGCGTTTTTGGGTAGAAAAAAGGGGGGGGGGGGTTGCTAACCCCCAGTTTAAAGAAATTTCAACTGTTAGGAGAGTATAGAACCCAATCTAATACTTCGTCAAGAAAATTTAATCCGGGTAATTTTTATGAGACATACTTCGATATAGGTCTCCCACGACTGGGTTATTCCTGAAACCAATACAAAATAGAATCATCCATTTTAGGTAACAGAAGGTCACTGAACTAAAACGATTTAAATCAATTACATAACAAAAAGAGGTCGGAAAACAGCCACTTTACGACCTTTTTTTGAGATCGGAAAATGGTTACTCTCCGACCTGAAATAGCATATAACTCCAATCATTACATGGCGCTTGAAATGTCATACACCCAAACTCTTACATTTAATTGTTGTTTTTGGCTATAAATAAACAATTTTCTCCATAGCTAAAATAATATTCTTTATTCAGTTTTAATTTAGGGAGATCGGCTTTAAATGTCATTTTGGAAATAGGAAAATGCTTTCTATGTTGTTGAAAATTTAACGTGGATTAAAATAGGTTCTCTTTTAATGGTTCCCAATTCTTTTGAGTAGTTATTTTACAACCGTTGAAATAAAGATATGAAAAGCGAAGTGTCATCCATAATTAATTAAATTAGGAGTTATGACTGATTATTAGGTTGAACAACATGTAAGCCAGATTGAATTTATGTTCGCAAAGATCACAGAGTTCTGAATATGAAACAACTATAATCTTTGAAGCGCTTTGAATTATATGACCATATATCTTTCGTAATGTCTACAGAATTATGCACAACATATGTCAATTTGCTAATTTTAGAGAACTACTAAAAAATATGCCCTGACTTATTTTACCACATTATTAGCGGAACGGGTAGATGAGAACTGAATAAGACGTAGCATTTTATTTATCATGTAATATCCGATTTCCATTAACATTTTTCGAAGATGTGCTGCAAATACCGTCCGTTATTCTTTATATCATGTTGATTTGCAGCCTCTGAAATTTTTTGTTACACATTGATTTGTGGAACCGTGCCAATGCACTGCATTTGTAGTAGGTAGTAAATTAATTACTATTAAATGTAAGCACTAAAAGAAGTAACTTGTACATAACCTATGCTCTGCACATTTTCTTGGTAATGAGTATTAAATGGAATTTCTTTTTATAAAGTTTTTATAAAAAATTCAAAAGCTGTCTAAAATTTGCTAAAGCCTACTTAAGTTCCTAAAGCCCTAATATTAAAAATCAACTTGAATTCAAGAATAAAACTCAAACTTCCACGTGATTTTATATTCACAGTATACAGTGTCTGGTTTTTCTTGTCACAGCAAATATCTCTGCTATTGTAAGAATTTCAGAGAAATGTTATATACAAAAGTTGTGTAACTTTTTATTTGCAATAATATGTCAAAATAAAAAAAAACAATGAAGCAACCAAATTTTGAGATACAGCAAATCGATTCAAAATTTTAAATGGAACTTACCTATTATTATTGTATACTTTGAAAGTACTTAAAATTTTCTTTCCAACGATATAGCACTCAATAATAATTATCTAATCAATTAAACGCATAAATCGATTATTAAATAGCGCTTAACATCGGGCGTCTATTTGAAATAAGCATTCAAAACAGTGGGCGGCCAAACAATTGATAGCGCTTCTTGACAGTTGCTCCTTAGTAATTTAATTCCGCTTTGTTGACCTTCATCTTACGGCTTTTGCAATGGAACGTCATTATACCAATGATGAAAAAATGGATATGTAAAGTGTGTAGATTAGATGTAACGATAACGCGAGAGAAGCCTCAGAAATTTATCGAGAAATGGATCCAGATAGAGCACAGCCACATTTTCGAACTTTTAGACGACTTGAAGGTAATTTAAGAAAATATGGACGTTTTAATAACAAAGTAAAAAGAATAAGAAATCAACATGGTGGAGACAATAATGAAGATGTTTAGGTATTGGCATATTTTAGAGTATATCCACGAAATTCGGTACGTGAAGCGGCAGTAGATTTAGATATTAATCGAAATAAAATATTTTCTATTCTTAAATATTATAAAATGAATGCTTATAAAATTAAAACAGTGCACGGTTTGATACCTGGTGATTCAGTTAAGAGAATAAGATTTTGCAACTGGCTTATCAATTCTCAAATTTTATTACCTTTAATCCTTTGGAGAGATGAATCTAATTTTAACAATAACGGCATCTGTAATCGAAAAAACGATCATTTCTGGGATACAGAAAATCCGCGCCAAATTCGTGAATGCAGATTTCAATAAAGATTTTTGATTAATGTGTGGCTTGGAATATTTGGTGATACTATAATAGGACCTTATTTTTATCAAGGAACACTTAATGGGGAACGATACACCTATTTTCTTGAGACACAATTCGAAGATTATTTGGACGATATACCACTAGAAATACGCCGCCATATGTGGTTTCAACAGGATGGAACACCTCCTCATAATACAAAAATCGTGAAAAATGTTTTAAGCTAAGTGGTTGGTGCAAGATGGAAGGAAATGGAGGTCCGAGAAACTGGCCAGCAAGATCACCAGATCTTTCTGTTTTAGATTTTTTTGTTTGGGGATATCTCTAACAACACGTTTATGTAACGCACCAGAGACGTGTGATCAAATAACACCATGTATATTGCAAAAAGCTCAAAGAAATTTAATAATTAAATCTTAGCGATGTTTGTCAAATAACGGAGACCATGCGGAACATAACCTTTAACGTTTTAAATTAATTTTGTAATTTAGTATTTCTTTGTTGTTGTTTTTATTATCAATTTCTGCGTTTAAGTGAGCGCTAGCAATTGTTTTGCCGCCCACTGTTTTGAATGCCTAAAATTAGGTACGTGTTAAGCGCCATTTAATAATCGATTTCTGTGTTTAATTATTATGGAGTGATATATCGTTGAAAAGAAAATTTGAAGCACTTTAAGAATATGTAGTAACAATGGGTATGTTCCATTTAAAATTTTGAATGTATTTTCTATATCTCAAAAATTTGATGCTCTACTGTTTTCTTTTAATTTGATATATTATTGCAAATAAAAAGTTACACAACTTTTGTAAATAACATTCCTCGGAAATTCTTACAATAGCCGAGGTATTTACCGTGACACGTAAAAGCAGACACGTATAAGAATGATCGTCAGTTATAAAAATCAATTATACCGGCACGCATTAAAAGATAAGTTATAATCCAGTTCTCAAAGATTAGTCTACTCTAGTTGTAAATTATGTAATATACCTGATCATTAAAATGTGAATCCCAAAAGTGGAGATTATTTGGTGGAGAAATGAGCAGCTGACGAAACTAAACATAAAACAAAATACTCACTTACTCCACTTGGTTAGAGAAATATTTTCAAATACATTGCTTTACGTTGTCAAAGGTTTCTTACGTGTGTTGCATGTAACTGCATCAGATTATTCAAATTTGATGTTCTTAGAGCTTGTAATTTTTGGATACGTTGCTGAAAAACTTCAGTGGTAATAGCGAAATTGACAATTAAAAAATTACAAGAAATCAATTAATTGACCGCTGACTATTTAAGTTACGTCCACCATACTTAAAACATATTCTTGAAGGAAAAAGTTGACCCTATCAAAATTAAAATTACCTGTCGTTTGATTATGAAACCGATGCGTTAGCGGGTTTTATCGTTTGTTCCGTGTTTAAATTATAGCTAATACTTTCTTTATTAGAAACTTTAATGTTCAATTCTGCAAGATTTTCAGCCATTGCTAGTATGGATGAAGTCACCAACCTAATAATTTATATTCATTACTGCTATTGTTTATTGTGACCATTTCATTATCCAACGAAGCTCTTACAGTTAAAATAACACACCACGGACTTCCATGTAAAACGTATATAGCATGTGTGGGTATATTTCTCCCAGTATTAGTCCAATATATTATACATACAGGTATAGGAGCAGGTGTATATGACGATCACATATCTATCTGCTAGTGGTTATCTGCTATCTTGTTTAAAATTATGCCCCACGAATTGGGCGCCATAAAATATCGCAGTGCTTTGGGATTACATAGTTACAGATGCCATACTTGTTAGTATTTAAAAACGAGAATTAATAATTGATGCAATCAGTCTGTTACTGTCTTTGTAATGAGTTTAGAGATCTGTGTCTGTACTGTCCATGGCAAATTATCGATATAGTAGGTGTAATTTATTAAATGTTCAGCTGAACGAACTGTATAGCATCAGATGGCCAGGTATCAAATTAATTGGATACTCAGTTATATAGTCGATGCAACATGAAGTGCTGGAAAAACGTGGAGCTCCGTGGGCTGATCCGCTAATTGCAACGTACGACCTGATGACACTAATACAGTATGCATTCGTTGGCTTAATATAAATTTAATATGGTCTTCAAGTGCATTTACTTGAGCAGCTCTGGATTAAATTAGTCAACAACTAGAAACAATCAGAAACAATTGCTTTTGCGTCAAACTATGTACAGATCCACGGCTCTCACAGTTACCGATTACAGGTAATATTTTACTGTTCAGAGTTGTAGCCTGTGAAAATTCCGATCATAGACAAATCAGCAATAAACTTTTAAAAAGTTTGAAGCTATTTAGAACTGTTCGTTGGTGATATTTGGAATGCTTGCTCATTTGCTAAAACGAATGATATAAACAACTTGAAGCCAATTATAGTATGTTTGTTCTAGAGTGCCTTAGACATTACTATTTGGGTCTAATTATAATATTTTATAAATTACAACCTACTAGATATACAGATACATTGTGTTCTTAACTTTCGTTAATAGATTCATATTGACATTACTCGGTAGTAATTCTGATATTGACAGTGACTCCTAGTTGAACCTTTAGCTGGAGTTATGTCGACATCTTTATTTGGACTCAGATACTATCGAATTAACTTCTTAATTCTATCAGCTTGGGGATTTTCAAAGCACCGTAGCAGTAAGAATACAATTTAAATTTCTTTGTTTCTATCATTAGTCAATCACCAAGCTTTGTTTTGATTGATTCCACTTTCAAAACCTTATACTGTTGGTTCACTATAAGGTTTACAATGTGAATGGTTTGAAGTAGGTACTTTGTTAACAATGACCGAAATCCATACTTATGGTGCTTAAATTACACTTCCTATCTTAGCGACGAACAAATTAAACTTCATATTTATCATTGATAAGCAAATTTTGCTTATCTCAATCAGAAATGAAGTATTCTTGGCGCAGCACTTTCCTTTTCCTAATTTTATGCAACCTTGCCTGTATACTGCTGAACTATGGGGCTACCAAAATTACTAGCATGCTACCTTCACCGTGGCTATACTGCTAGATCTAAGCGGCTACCAAAACTGATGCAACTGTATTTGCGCCAGCATCAGTTTCAAGTCGACTTGATCTATTTCGGCTCTAAATTAACGCAGTTATTAGTCAACCATTGACCTACATTGGGTCATAGTTGCATAAACTTTGGGAACAAAGTATCACACTCTCAGCTTAGATAACCTACCTTGTCCATAGTCGCATTGACTGTGGGACCAAAGCACTACACGGAAGCAGAAAAAATTACTTGGAACAAAAGCTTACAAATGCTAGCAACAAATGTTTTGGTCTGAAATAAAAGTAACATATTTAATACTAGTAAATTGCAGAACTTACCTGATTATCTCAATGATGTTGAAGCAATAAATAATCATTTCTTAGATTCAATACCTAATACAAGCCCAAATAGTGAAGTTATTAAATATTATGAAAACAATTTTCATCCTAAAGCAGCATCATCTTTTAATTTTCAAACCGTCACAGAGAATGACATATTTCGCGTAATAGAAAGCATAAAGAGTACTTCAACAGGTTTGGATGGGATAAATATACTAACGATCAAACTCTGCATTCCCTTTCTTCTTCCATACATAACCCATATAATAAACCAGTGTATTCTAAAATCAATTGTTCCGGAAAAGTGGAAAATAGCTTACGTTACGCCTATACCAAAAAAATTCCAGTCCCAAAACTTTGTCAGATTTAAGGCCAATAAGCATTCTTCCCACGTTTTCAAAAATTTTAGAAAAAGTCCTAGATATACAACTTCGTGAATATTTACAGACTAATAATATACTACCACTTATGCAGTCAGGTTTTAGGCCAAATCACAGTTGTACAACAGCAATGTTAAACATTACTGATGATATAATTCGGGCTTGCGATAATAAAAAAAATAACGTGTCTAGTTCTACTAGACTTCAGTAAAGCGTTTGACACCGTAAATCATGTAATTCTTGTTGCTATTATGCACTATATTGTCTTGCTTCCTGAGAGCTGTAATTTGATCAAAAACTATCTGAGCTTTAGAAAACAGGCTGTTAGAGTCGAAGGGGCAACGTCCCGTTTTCGAATGTTAGCCTCTGGTGTACCGCAAGGTTCAATTTTGGGACCTTTGCTGTTCATATTGTATACTCACTGTGTTGAATATTCTCTTCTTTCATCTCAATTGCACATGTATGCTGATGATACTGTAATATATATGCATTTCTTTGTTGATGAAATAAAACAAGCTGCTGCCGCTATAAACTTGGATTTAATGTATATAGTGAAATATTGTAACGATCATTGTTTAAAACTCAATTCAAGTAAATCTGCGTTTGTTATATTTGGTAATGCAAGTGATAGACATTTGCCTCAAAAAATTTAGACCTATTTATTGAAGGAGAGTTGTTGCCAAAAATAGATACTGTTAAACTATTGGGATTAACCATTGACTCGAATTTAAGATTTACTCAGTATATAACTAGTCGTTTAAAGGTGGCGTATGGCAACTTGAAAGTTTTGTTTAATAATCGTGATATACTAAGTGCATCGACAAAAACAATTCTATGCAAGTCATTGGTTTTATCTTGTGTAGATTATGCAGATGTAGTATATGGTCCGTGCTTAACATCTGTTGATATTAATAGAATTCAGAAATTGCAAAACTCCTGTATTAGGTTGATATATGGCTTGAGAAAGTATGATCAAATTAGTTGTAAAGAGCTGAATCTAAGTGGCTAACCATGTCTGCAAGACGAAACCTGCATGCTGCATCTCTATTTCATTCAATCATAATCAATAAGGCTCCACAATATCTGTATGATAAGATTACCTTTCGAACAGACGTTCATAATATCAATATTCGACATAAGGAACGTTGACACCTCCATTTCACCACACTGAGCTATTTAAACGTTCGTATACGTACAATATAACAAAATTGTATAATTCAATAGTGGATGAAATTAAATCGGTAGGCATTATAAGATTTAAAAATTACTGTATCAAAAGCTTCTTTGAGAGGCATTTTTGTTTTTATAGTTTGCACTGTAACTCTATAAGCTATTACTTATATGAAATGTGTTTTTGTATTAATTTAATTTTTTTTCCTTTTCTTTATTTTGTATACATTATTTTTGATTTTTTTGTTTCTTGTTTTAAGTTTTACAATTGCGAATGTGGGTTAAGTGGAAGAACATCTAGTAGTTTTGCTACTAAGATGAACTTCGCCCATTGTTCCTTAAATTTATTTCTTATTCATAATTTGCTTTAGTTTATATATATATACTGTACAAATCAATTTAAGGCAATAAAGACCTTTAATAATAATAATAATAATAATAATATATATATATATATATATATATATATTGCAGTGGTTATCTGCTATCTGAAAATTATGCCCCACGAATTGGGCGCCATAAAAACGCAGTGCTTTTTTTGGGATTAAATTCGAGCCCTACTTGTTATTCTTTAAAAACGAGAATTAAAAATTGATGCAATCAGTCTGTCTGTCTGTTTGTCTATCTGTCTGACTGTCTGTCTGTCTGTCTGTCCATGGCAAATATCGAGATATCTGTGCAATTTATTAAATGTTCAGGAACGAATAATAATAGTGGCCAGGTTAAAATTATTGAGCAGTTTATAGTCGATGCAAATGAAGTGCTGGAAAAAACGTGGGCTCCGTGGGCTGATCCGCTAATTGCAACGTACGACCTGATGACACTAATACAGTATGCATTCGTTGGCTTAATATAAATTTAATTCTCTTAATGCATTTACTTGATCTGAATTTTTTTAGTCAACAACAAGAAAAACAATCAGAAACAACAGCGCGTCAAACATGAAGATGACGGCTCTCACAGAACCGATAAGGTAATATTTTACTGTTCAGAGTTGTAGTTGTGAGTGTTCCGTAAAACAAATCAGAAATAAAAACTTTTAAAAAAGTTTGAAGCGAGTTAGAACTGTTCTTTATATTTGGAATGCTTGCTCATTTGTAAAACGAAGATATAAACAACTTAAGTGAATTATAGTATGTTTATTCTAGAGTGCATAACATTATATTTTCTAATTATATATTTTATAAATTACAATAAAGAAAAATACATTGTGTTCTTCTTTCGTTTGTTTCCATTTGACATTACTCGGAGAATTCTATATTGACAGTGACTCCTGTTGAACCTTTACTGATTATGTCGACATCTTTATTTGGACCAATACTATCGTTTAACTTCTTAATTCTATCAGCTTGGGGATATTCAAAGCACCGTAGCAGTAAAATACATTTAAATTTCTTTGTTTCTATCATTAGTCAATCACCAAGCTTTGTTTTGATTGATTCCACTTTCAAAACCTTATACTGTTGGTTCACTATAAGGTTTTTACAATGTGTGAATGGTTTGAAGTAGGTACTTTTGTTAAAATGACCGAAATCCATACTTATGGTGCTTAAATTACACTTCCTATCTTAGCGACGAACAAATTAAAACTTCATATTTATATTGATAACAAATTTTGCTTATTCAATCAGAAATGAATATTCTTGGCGCAGCACTTTTTCCTTTTCCTCTTTTTATGCAACCTTGCCTGTATACTGCTAACTATGGGGCTACCAAAATTATGCATGCAACCTTGCCTGTATACTGCTAACTAAGCGGCTACCAAAACTATGCAACTGTATTTACGCCAGCAGCAGTTTTAAGTCGACTGATCTATTTCGGCTCTAAATTAACGCAGTTATTAGTCAACCATTGACCTACATTGGGTTCATAGTTGCATAAACTTTGGGAACAAAGTATCACACTCTCAGTTAGATAACCTACCTTAGGTCCATAGTCGCATTGACTGTGGGACCAAAGCACTACACTCTTTTAGTTGAATGACCTATTTTAAGTTCATAGTCGCGTTGTTTTTAGTTGATTGACCTACATTGGGTCCATTGTCGCATTGACTTTGGGCCCAGTTTGACCTACTGACCTACTTTGGGTCCATAGTCACATTGACTTTGGGACCAGTTTGACCTACTGACCTACTTTGGGTTCATAGTCACTTTGACTTTGGGACCAGTTGACCGTGACCTACTTTGGATCCATAGTCGCATTATATTACTACTTATAAAGAAATTGGTTAGGGGTACAGAAAATATTTGCATTTTTATGACCCGATAATCCTTCAAGTGACTCAATTATAGCCGTAACTAATTAACCGACGATTCTGATAGTTGTTTCCAAAACTTTGGAAAAATGATAAACAGTAGGTGACGTCAGGGATGTTTGGTGAATGATCAAAAACTTCGTATCCTAAGTAGGATAGCTTTCTTACGAGCAATTGTGATACGTATGGTATAGCGTTATTTAGCAAGGGTATCGGTCCACACTGATTGACTAGACGGTTGCTTAACTTGTAGTTTTTCACGCATAATCTCGGATTCCCTGCAATATGATTCGACTTTTATTGTTTCACTGCATTAAAAGAAAGAATAATGAACTAGGCTTTTACAATACTGTCACCGTAATATTTTTTGGATGGAGTCCTACTCTCGCTTTATGACTTGGAGCTTCAGCACTACCCAAATATTATCTAGAACGTTTACAGTTGTGGCAGTGCATCAAATTTTAACTGCAGTTAAATGTATTGGAGAAATAGTACAGTTTTGTTCAGATTAAACAATGATGATGACACTGGTGATCTTCGCAATTTGTTTGCTAGCCATTACTCGTGTGCAACTCGTCTATTGAATTTTTTACCTTTCTTAGATGATTTAGATGACGAATTAGGATATTTAATAATACGTCCAATCTCTGTGCAAAGTTTCTATCGAAATCAACGAATTTCGTTCAACCCTTTCCCGTAATTCCTCATTGTTTAAGGTCAAAGATAGTCGCCCACGTGGTATATTTTTCAATGCAAAATTTACGGAGTGGAAAGGGCCATATTCACAAGTAAATACGAAGTGGGCCCAAGCCTGCCAAAACCGAGACCCTTGCCATTAGATAGATCTTGACGATTGAAAGAAAAGTGCTGCTGCGTACATTTTCAGATTTCGTGTTCCAAGGGCACTTTCGGGTCTTCGAAATTCACACCTGCCATATTATGAGTACCGGTCTTATGGCATTCTTTTTTAAATAATAAGAATTCGATAAGTATATTGCTGAATAAGATATGGAATGCAGGCCTGATCAGTTTGCGTCAACTTGTTTGGGGATATCTCTTTACGGCGGCGATGGGGGTGTCCCGGGAGTATGCGCGACACCAATTTAACGACCTTTTTTTATCAAAGGACTCGATATAAAATCGTCTTCTGATTTTTCTACCAAGCTACCTGCATTAAACTCACCTTCTTGTGGCGTATTGTGGGCGTATATGTTATACCATCAACAGTTTTCATCGGAATTTAATAAGCGACATTTTTGGTGATTTTGGTTATATGCGTTGTAGTCGGCGTTTTATTACCTTATTTGATACGGGATTTTCATCTAATTAATTCCATCTACCTCAGATGTTGTTCATCATTTTGATAGGTTTGTCTTTCAATTGTCTTTCAAGTCTTTTAATTGATTGTTAAGGCTACATTGTTATTCCTAGTCGTAATTGTATTAATCAAAGCCTTTTAACAAACTGCTTGCTGCTAACGCTGCGAATTGGGTCTACCTCTAGCTCGGTCTCGCGAAATGGAGGAGGACGAGGTGGCAAAACAAACGCAGCAAGCGGAAACCAAGGCTCCAGCCTTCTATATTTCTTCCACGCTTGACTTCGAATTATTTTTGAAATTCTACACCGTCAATTTCCGCCACAAACACAGCAACAGCGCTCTGACACTGGCACAGCGCGTACAGTTTTTGTGGTAATGGCTTGGGGAATAACGTTTTGTGGATTCATTACATGAAGAGTTTTCGCAGCTTATAGTTGTTGAAAGGTTGTTGGGATTCCGGCGGTGGATTTCGTGAAGAATGAGCAACTGGTTCGTTTAGGATAGGCAGCATTTCTGACGATGCTGCTGCACGACTGGATTTGCCCTAGGAACTGTTGAAAGCAGGACATAGCAGTTTCGACAAACATATTCTTCTCCATCAATGTGACCGTTGGCACTTCGGGCATTCAGTTCCACAAAGTTATTCCACAAACCAGTTCCGTGTGGCAATTATATTTTTGAGTCCCACCACTAATGAATTTTTGACATGCTACGCACTGTTTTAACACCATATATTTTAATCTAATATTCTTCGAACAATTCGGAAGCAACATTGAATTATTAATTTTACGTTAAACCAAAAAGTCGTAATAAGACGGACACGATATAATTGACCGTAGACAATTCTTAAAGTCAATTTTTCAAACAATACGAGGGGAAAGTGACTTAGTGTTTATTATGATTTAGCTAAGCTGGCAAATAATCACGTATTTACTTTCAAACTTTTCATTAACTGATTGACTCCGTGCGAAAGATAGCTTAAAAGCATGTACAGTATATTCCCATTTCTTATCGCATCATATCCCAAACCGCATTGCGGACTCACGCGTTATCGCTTTAATTAGCATATAGAAAGGACATAAGTAGAGGAAAAGGAGAAAAGCATTTCGAGATATTAAAGCAGGTTTTTATCGGTTTGTTCGGGCTTGTTCTTTGTATGCACATTGCTACGAAACTACAATAGTTACACGTAAACCCGAGAGACAAATAGGGATCATTTCGCAATAGGGCGAATGAAATGAGGTGAATGTCAAAATAAAGTCTTTTGACCCGATTGAAAGAATAACACATTTGAAAACTACATGGAGAATTATTTGTAGGTACTGCTCGTAACCACGGTACCCTGAGAAATATGTTTGTCGCGAAATAATAAACCCTGTTGAACGGAGTTTATCATATCCGGTTTAACCAGCCGCAGACAGCGCGCAAACGTCCCTTATTAGAATCTGATGAAACACAGTTGATGGCCTGACATATACGACCCACAACGCGCCATAAGAGAATGGATTTGGTGCCAGGTGCCTTGATAGTACAATCAGAAAACGATCTTATATCGAGTCCTTTGATAAAAAAAGTTCGTCAAGTTGGTGTCGCGCACACTCCTGGGACACCCCCACCGCCGCCGTAAGTGGCAAGTGTGAATTTCGAAGACCCCAAAGTGTCCTTGGAATACTAAATCTGAAGATGTACGCAGCAGCGCTTTTGTTTCACTCGTCGAAATCTATCTAATGGCATGGGTCTCGGTTTCGGCAGGCTTGGGCCCACTTTCTATTTACTTGTGAATATGGTCCTTTGAACCCACGCGCACGGTACATTTGTTGCGAGTGTCTTCCCTAAATGCATGGTTATTTCATTAGGCACTCTTGTGGCATATAAACTTGTTTTGAAATTGAAAAGAAAAAGTGCCAGAATATTATGCGTAAAGGTCTTTGGAGCGTTCTATAGAGTTGTTGAAAAGTGATTATTTTGTTAAATAACAAGGTAATGCTTGTTTATTATCTCTCTAAACTAAAACTAAATAGCAGCGTAAATAAACTAAGGTAAGTCGATCAAAACGATTGAGGTTTTTGAAATTTAATAAATCGGACATTGTCGTATGCAAATGTTTAATAATATTGAAGTTTGTTATATAAATGGTATTCTTAGCATCTGAAGCAAGTGGAATCATCAATGTTTTTATAAGCCACAAATGTAAACCTATTTACTGCCAATCACCTTTAAAATAAATTGATAAGTTATTATTTTTAACAAGATGTTGAAGACTTATCAGCAAGTTGCTACAGCGCTATGTGTACCACCATCGTATATAAGCAAATCGAGCATTTTCAGTAAATAACGTACAGAACTGAGGGAACTTTTGGGTGCCGCTTTGTTCAAATAGAATCTAACATCAGCTTTCCGCCACAATTAGGGCCAACGCCGGTCTAAGTACAAAAGCATGTAGTGGCCTAGCGAGTGTGAGTGATGGGTGACAGCTAACCAGTCCGAACGTCCGTATAAGCAGTGTAAGACTGTTTGATTCTCACTTTGCCAAAGCTACTGTTTATACCTATAGAGCAAATTAAATTTGTTTGTTTTCGTTTCTGAGTTGGAAAAGAATAATATATGTATAAGGTATATCATTTCAAATTAAGTAATAATAGAAGTAGTTGAAATAAACAGGAACAATTTTTGTATAAAGTATACCCTTGTTATATATGCTGCTTAGATTCAAAATAGCACCAATAAATATACTGCTAAGCTATCAAGACTTTTCCACTAGCGATATCCCTTTCCATGTAAATAGTAGACGTTATTAGAATTGTCTGACCATAAAAGTACAAAATTAGTTCAATCTTGACAAGAGTTTACTTCAAGTCAAAGATCTTGTAGGTATACATAACAACATGTTCTAGAAGCTAATAGCCAACCAACCCATGGACACATGAAAAATACCGTTTGGAATATATATTTTTTATTTCCAATAATATTATAATACATAAAATAGCAAACATTTTTATAACCTGAGTGAATGTTAGTCAAGAAATGATGGACGTGAATTGTATCTGGTATATGTTACCATACGTGCAAAAAAATGTTGCTCTGATTCCATTTTTATACGTTTACTTCTCTCCAAGCTTCCCTCTTCTACACGTGAAAAACATAAAAATACTTAACACAACATATATAATTTATGTAAAATGTCGTACTTGTTTGTACTCGCACGTTTTCTTAACTATCAATTCTTTCATTATTAGTGATACCAATTCTGGATGATTAAGCAATTTAAATCAGTAGCACTAACAGATTGTTGTGCACATTCTATTTGCAATATCATGAACCACAAAGCTTATGTACAAGTTAATAGTTGTCGGCGTTCTATAATTATGGCATTTATCTACTCTATGGTTATATAACAAGTGAAATTTAGACCTGAGTAGACGATTGACAACTGACAATAAACAACAGAATAATGGCATTGTAAGTAAGCGAAGCAAACATGTGAGACGTCCCAAACAAAATGGCGATCCTGCCATGCCTACGGACCAGAAGATTCCAGGATGAAAACTGAAAAAAGTTTTCTATAACATTGACTAAAAACCAGCCACTTAAGGATTGGAAATGGATAGAGGTAGAGTATGGAGAGAAATTTGTCAAAGTATGCCATGATTAAACTGTAATCTTTTAACTACAATGGTAAGCAAAGTATGTTTTAAGCAGATTATTTTTAACTCGTAACAAACGGCCTAGAATTAAGAAATATTTGTTTTGAATTAGTCAAATTACTAGAAATTTAGGTTGTGAATGGTATGTAGAGCTTTTTAGATTAGCACAGAATAGAAAAGAAGTTAGAGCTGCGTCAAACCGACCTTAAGTAAGGTCGAAAACAAAATGATAATAATGTTTTGAATTTTATTTTATTAATTGTTATGGGCACTACGTACTCGAATCAAGAAGAAATTATTGCGGAAGCCTCGGGATTAGGAATTAATAGTGCTAAACAAGATTTAATGAACAGTCTAACATGATCGGACTGCCTATTAATTATAATAATCGTTTTAACTATAAGTTTTGTATACATTTTAGTAATTAAGTATAGAAAAATGAGTAGTAAAAATAGGTCTGCAGAAATATAGATTCTGCAGCAACAGATTGTAAAAGCACATAAAATCATTAAGCAATCTTGATTCTAAGGTGCGCAATTCGAAAATGTAATAGGGTCGGTATGTTATGAAATTCTGGATATATATGTATACACTTTACAGTTTAATAACTTTGATGATTTAATTTGCTATTCATAAATTAACCCTTGAATCAAAGTAATAATATCAATCTGATTATGTCCAAATTGTAAATCCCTTAAAACCAGCAAAAATAACACTGTATACTTCTGGAAGTACCTTTCGAACGTTCAGACGACCTTCTTTCTCTCTATGTAAATTTTTAAAAGATTTTTGATGACCCTTTTCAAATTAAATACTTTACTATATGCAACAATGTAAATATTAAAAATTGAAATAAAGCCTTATGCTAATAAAGGATATTCTTATTTCTGACCTGCGTTTTCCTCGCTTGTTTCCAATTTTTAGAACTGCCTCTGCATGTGATTGACCAGCACCCCTGAATTGTTTCCACTTAAACTCTCTTGTTTACTGCGTAGTACAGCTCACCCAGTCTAACTCTTAGTTTGATTAATTTCTCGCTTCAATGCTCATATGCTTATGTAGACCACTGCTTAATTATATATCTTCGTTAGAGCAATTAATTAAATCCGTTTCTTAAATTAGTTCAATAGTGGTTACTTAGAATTCATTAGAGTACTTTAATTAGATTCGTTCGCCAGAGTAGATACTTAGATTCGTTTACCAGAGCGGTTACTTAGAACCGTTTTTCAAAGTTAACGGCAACTTTTATTGTAGATCGGCACTAGAATTATTCTTTTAAAAATATTTCTATCTCGAATTTCATTAAATAATTATTTAATTTTATTATTTTCACTCCGCGTGATATATTACTTTGAACTGTTAAGCTTGTGCCTTGGTCGAAGAAAGACTGATTGTTTACCAAGTCCATGTTCTATATAGGGTTCCTCCCTTCACCTATACCATTGGTTTTCCAAGCGCACTTTGTTAATTGAGGCGTTGTACTTTGCCTTATCTTGCTGCCTTCGGATTTTCTATAAAGTTACCTTCAAAACTCGTGTCGAAGTGATGCACTTCCTCACATAGGCATCTAATTTGTGTAATGTATTCCTTTGAATATCAAACTTTGAACTTTCTTTAAGGCATGTCCGCTTGTTTATATTTGCATTTATTCAATTTTTCCTGTTTAATTGATAACGTAAATAAACGTCTGTTATGTTGTTTAGTACTCTAAAATCTGTTGTACTATATATGAATTTACGATGTACAGATCACGTTGTCAAATTTCTATGATGACATTTTTGAATGCGTTTATTTATTTTATGCTTTAATGTTTTGAATGGGATTCTTTTATAGCTAGTATGCCAGGTTATTTCCTTTCTCTTTTTGCGTATTTATTTTAATAAAACTCGTTACGTTTAAATTGTTATTCCGGCGTATTTATTTTCAATTCTATGCTTGCATATTTAATTTGAAATGCATTATAAGACGTACAAGTTACTTATCTTACTAAATATGATTTAATTTTTGAAGGATGAGCTCCCTTTCATAAATTAAAGTTAGTTGTGTTTTATATACAGTGTGCTCGATATTATCTTTTTGCATAATTGTCGAATTATTTCCATTTTATGATAAAATTTTTAGTTTTCCAAACATTTGTGATATTTACATGTAGCGTACGACCTATATGACTCAATATACCCTAAATTACTCTATTATCATAGCAATATATATATATATATATATATATATATATATATTATATTATATGTTTTATGTATAAAGTGTTTTTATTACGGGTTTTAGGTCTGCTGATAGGTAAATATTTAAACTCTTTCTTTAATTGCCTAAATTTTCGGATTTATTTTGAATCCTTAATCACAGGTTTTAAAATTGAGATTAATAAAAGGTTTGCATCTAAATTAAAATGTAAATGTAGTGGTAAAAGTAGTTTGGTTTTGACTGTGGTGTAAAATTAAAACCACAGTCAAATCCAAACTACTTTTACAACTACATTTTAATTTTGATGCAAACCTATAATTAATCTTAATTTCAAAGCCTGTGATCAAAGATTCAAAATAAATTCGAAAATTTAGGCAATTAAGGAAAGAGTTTAAATACCTACCTACCAGCAGACCTAAAACCCGTAATAAAAATACTTTATATGATTAAAGCACGGTCGTTACTATAAAAGTTTTAAATATATGTGTATATAGTTATATATATATATATATATATATGTATATATTTATATATATTGCTGTGATAAGGGGTTGTTTAAGGGTGTACTTAATAGTAAAGGTCGTTTAGGAATTAGAAATTACCATAGGAAGCAGAAAACTGCATTTATTTAGTAAAGAATTGAGAAATGGAGATAGTTTGTAAATAGTAAGCAGTCAACACCCTGTATATAAAGTATAAGTAGTTTTAAGCGACGCAAATAAACATAGGAAGACGCATAGTTAGCGTAGAAACAAGGAACACATGCATTAAGTAAATATTTAATACCCTGTAGATAGAGTTTTAATTAATTTAGGTAAGGCAGATAATAATATTTTTCAGTGGAAGCAAGGGTATTTTATAAGTAAACATAATAAAGTGTAATTAAACACACATTCAAAAGGGTTCCAAACAATTATGTTAATACGGAGATAAGAAATATAGCTTCGAGAAGCACAGGCTAAATGCGTACAAAATAGGTAACCATTTTTAATAAGAAAGGAAATTACAAATTGCGTAAATAACATGCATATATGAAAATTAAACGTCGAATTGCATCAGTTGTACAACATGCAAAAGCAATTAGATTCATCAAAACACCGCATGTTTGATAACAAGACAGCTGCGAGCAGGCCACAATTATTTGAAAGCATAGAAAATTACATCAGCAACTACTTTAAATGCAAAGATTTGATTGATTAAAATTAACGACGAGTTTGTAGACCATACCCACTGACGGAGTAGGAGGTCAATGATATATTAACAGGCACAGTGATAACGAACTCAGTTTTCAACTCAACAAAGGCCGAGGTGCGCCACTCTGAGACAAAGTGAGATACGTAATAATAATATAAAGTGAAAAATTGTATAAGTGCGAAGATGAAAATTACGATTGCCGATTAAACGGATTCCGAGTCCTGGGAGAATAATAATACAATTTCTGAGTCCGGGGAAAATAGATAGTATTCTAAGTTTAGGAAAATTGATAAGAAGTAATAAGTCTGAATGAGATGACAATAAATTGGGGTGCATAAGTATAAGTTAATAATGGTAGTCCAGAAGGTGATGGCAATAATTTAAATGCAATGGTTCAAGCGTGCGGATAGACAATATTTTGAATGGGTATGTAATAATCCTGAATTGGGGGAAAATAAATTTTATTCAAATGGATGGGTTAATGCATGGGAAATACTAGCTGATTATGGATGCGTCAATGCGAAGAAAATAGACTAGGTCAGATTTTTAGTTATAAGACTTTTTTTTTATTTTTTTATTTGAATATTGAATTTGCTTAATATAAATGAATGTGAAAGAGTCAACAAAAAGAGGACTTGCATACGTATAAAGTGCGTGATATGATAAGAGGTTTTGAACGTTCCACACTTCTTTTTTTATAAAAATAATAGGTTTTTTTTGGTGACTTTGAGTTTGATTAAAAGTATATGATTTTTGATAAATAAGATTTACAACATTAATTAATTGAAAAGTGTATTTTAAATAATTTACAAAAACTGTACATAATATTTGTTTCATTATATAGAATCGAATTAACTGAATTTTATAATTCCAAATAAATGCTAGTCGAGGTCATAAGATAAAGTTAATGGGAGTGATTTGATAATTTAAACAATCAAGGACGAGCTATAAGTTGAATACGAAATTGATAACGAGTAAGGCGGTAACATATCAAATTTTGTTATTGGTCGACAAGGTAGGTTCAAGATAAAATCCAGTCTAGTTCCTGGAGGGCGTTTATAGCAATATTGACAAGACAACCCAACGTCGGGGCTCGATAATACCAATTACAGTTTATACATAGTAATATATATATATATATATATATATATATATATATATATATAGACAAATATAGTGAATAAGATGAAATAATTACTTAGACTTTTATGCAAAGTCCAAATGATCATTTCAAATCGAGCTAGTAATTGAAAGATGGAAAATATAAGTTCTTGGACAGGACTTGAACCTGTATCCTGGTTTTTCCGGAACCATGCCATGCGTTTACCAATTACGCCACCGAAACCGATGACGATAATTGGGAAATTTACAAATTTAAATCGTGTACACGACGATACATCAACTTAACTTTCAATTACGTACGGCATTTTTGTCAATCATATCTGACATTGTCAAGTTTTTGACTTATGTCAGTTATAGACAGGAAGCTACGCTCAAATATATGGCTATGAGCCAAGTATTAAATATATATAAATATTTTAGGTAGTTAATTACGCAAGGTAAGTTGATGAATACTATCGTATTATAGTGAATAAGATGAAATAATATTTAGACTTTTATGCAAAGCCCAAATGATCATTTCAAATCGAGCTAGTAATTGAAAGATGGGAAATATAAGGTCTTGGACAGGACTTGAACCTGTATCCTGGTTTTGCCGGAACCATGCGTTTAACAATTACGCCACCGAGACTGATGACGATAATTGGGAAATTTACAAATCTAAATCGTGTACAGTACTATATATAAACCTAACTTTCAATTACGTTTAGCATTTTTGTAAATCATATCTGACATTGTCAAGTTTTTGACTTATGTCAGATATAGACATGAAGCAACGCTCAAAATCACGGCTATAAACCAAGTATTAATATTTAAATATTATAAGTATTTTTTGCATAAGTTAGTTGATAAATACTAGCGTATTGCAATCAATTAATTGTAATACGTAATAGCCATCGGTCTCGGTAGCGTAATTGGTAAACGCACAGTTCCGGCAAAACTGAGATGCAGGTTTAAATCCTGTCCAATACCTTATATTTTCTTTCTTGCAATTACTAGCTCGATTTGAAATGATTATTTGGGCTTTGCATAAAAGTCTAAGTTATTATTTCATCTTATTCACTATAATACGATAGTATTTATCAACTTACCTTGTGTAATTAACTACCTAAAATATATATATCTAATACTGCAGTGTTAACCCTTGGGTTTGGTGATTTTGTCCAAGTCATAACGCGACTTTGGTACAGCAATTGGAATTTATTTAATAAATAGCTATTTAATGGTTTTTAATAGTATTTCTTAGTACAGATAACGTATTTTTCTTTATTAATCATAAAAGTTATGGAATTTATGCTCCACGTACGTTCCCTATGCTTTGTACACGCAATAAATGCATGTTATATTTTTACAATAAATAAAGCAAACACTTTATACACGGAAGGTGTATTTTTATAAAAAATGGAAATGAACGGCTTTATATCCTAAAGATTAAAATTCGTTTTTACTAAGCAGAAAATGATATTACTTGCACAAGGTTTTTATCAAGGGTAATTATTTATGCTTACGGCTGCTAGATTGTGCTTGTTAATACTTTGCAAATGCAAAAAAAATAATTTATTTTTAACTATTCTAAAAGAAATGTGTTCTAACGCATATTTCACACACAAGAAATTTATTTAATATTTTAATTAATAAGAGCTTAATTGATAAATGTAGTAAATTGATATTGTTTTTTTTTCGCGGATTTATTAAATATATTTGTATTTTAACTTTTAGTTTACAGTATCCCTCTACAATTAATTTGCACAAGATTTAAGGTTTTATATTCGTTTGATGACTTTTTCGCAGTCCACCACTAACTGTAATACAGGGCAATTTAATAACATAATTAAGAAGGTCTTTGTCCTTTATTGGCAAAGAGGTATGCTTATTTAATACAGGATGTAACCATAAATATCCGAAAATTCCAAAAGGTGTAAAAGACATCAAACATAGCTTAGCACAAGACCGGGCTGCATTTAACAAGAAAACGCAACTACTATGTTCGAAGACAACAAACATAGACACAAGGAAAAGATTGCAAAAGCATATGCGTGAGCACAGCACTGTAAGGCGTCAAACCAGGACAATAAGAGCAAATGTGGTGCTATATGGTAGGAGATAAAAGAAATATGTGGGAAACGGTAATAATAGAAGAGATAGAATAATAGCACACATTCTAGGTCATGAGGGAATAGTGCCGGATGCATTAGAAACAGAAATGGGAAAAAATGTGAGACATAGGTAGACTTGGATTAAACTATTGCACACAAATAGTGAAAGATGGTTGTGGGAATTTTAAAGAAATGTGTAGGTTAGGTCTGAAAAGGAAACAATGAAGGTACGCGTGCAACCAGCTCCAAGAGTGACAACCTTATAACGATGATGAAAATTATAATAATAATAAACAGACTCTGTAGGGTTTTCAAAACTTTGTACCTAGCTGTTTATAAACACGTGTCCTTACTTTCGAAAAATTTCAATTTTAGAAATCATTCATGGCGGCGCCTTTTATGACATCACGGGTCCTGCGAACCGGGCCCGTTATTTCCGCCAGTGGTTCTGATGTTAGCTATACTTGGAACATCCTGCAGAACATTCATGAAAAGTAGCTCATTTATTAACATAATATCAATCTTGGCACCATCACGTAGGTATACAAAACAAGTGCGATTTCTAATTTCTATGAATTATGCATACACGCAAGTAAGTTTCTGATTTCAAAAGTCGTTGATGAATTTTCCACTAAAAATCAAAGTTTTCCTATTGTAATTTCACGTCCATAGTTGTTAGATGAATATTAACTTCTACTAATACTAATGTGGGCTTATTAATTAAAAGTGTCGTCTCAATCCCTTAGAATAAACACTGTCGTAAATTCCCTTTAGAATCAACAAAGCTGGTGATGTGGGATATAAAGTATATGTAAACACATTTGGAATGCAATTAAGGCTAGGTATCAACTCAGCCAATCAATCACGGTAAGTCTGGTCTCGTCTGGCACTAGCACGCCCAGGGACGTGCTGCTTCTATCCTAACAGCGATTTTGCAAGTCAATATTAAATGTAATTCTACCCGAGCATCACTCCCAATGTATAAATACTTCATGTTACACAATCGCAAGCACGGCGCCACAAAGCACTAAAACTTCCACAAAAGTGTTGAAATGTCTTTTTACAAATTTCAAAATTCATATAGCTTTGATAAACTTTGCTTTTGCTAACCAAATTAGAAATGTATTTCAATAGACAAGGTGACTTGGGTTTTTCTTTGGCTATTTCTTTTATGCTGCATTACTTGAAGAATAATGCAAAGCAATAAGAGGTCTTTACCAATAAAATAGGGTAATTTTTAAACTTGAACGATATTTTCCCTTACCAACCTAAATTTGATAACTAGAAGTCCTAGAAAACCTTTTCCAGTTTATCAATCTCACACACGATCATTTCTACAGTTTTGAAGTTCCTTATCACGACTATTATTTGCGCATTCCTTGGGTGTGTGTTATCTATAACAGCGACAATAACATAATGACGTGCTAATATTTTAGTGTTTCCCAAGTAATTGTATGGAGAAAAGCTGATGTGAACATATGCCCACAACGGCTTAATTTTTTGCGAGAGGGTGTTAAAGTCTTTTATAAATCGTTATTTTTCCGAAAGCACTTTAAGTATTATTTTTAATTTTGGGTTTGTCAATAGGATATAAAACCACATAATTTGTTTAGAAAGGTTATACTATCCTTCTAAAAAGTGGCGTCGCTGCAAATCTGTCCTCTGATATTTCTCGCAAAAAATTGTACGCCATTTGCTACGTACCTAGCGTAAATACCAAACTAACTACCAAACGCGGAGAGTGGGGTGATTTAACTAGATACCAAAAAAAACAAAAAAAAACACGTCGCCCACGATTATTTATTAACAATAAAAATAAATTAAAATTTCTTGATTCACATGAACAAAGAAAAGTATTAGATTTAAGTTATATTGTAAAGGACAAATTTTATAATGAATCCACGAAGTGCGCATTTCGTAGCTAACATGTAATAAAACTCATCGGAAAAGGTAATGCTTAGATTTTCTCAATAGCAAGTGTGTTAAATTATAGTTATTTATTATGCAAAAGAAAAAAGTACTAGATTTTACCTCGAGAGTTAAAATCTTACATTTTTATCCGTGTACAATACACTATTTTTTCTGTAACAGGCAAATCGATGATTTAATATTGAAAAAATATTACAATATATTAAAGTCAAAAATTCAATCAATGTCAAATTTGAAGTTTCAAACAAGTAATCAAATATCTGTCAATTCAATTTTGCGAGTGGTTTCAAAAATTGCTTACTTAAGTTGTTTATATCGGTTGTTCTGAACGCGACGAAGTTATGATACGATGTTATGTTACACCTGAATATTACAAGTGTGGACCTGACTATAAATTAAATATCTTCGCGTTCTTACTTATCTGCACATACCCGGGAAAAAGTTAATAATTTTTCTCCCCGGGAAAAAAATAAATTTATAAAAAGTGACATTTTGTTACCTGTCAAGAAACATTAAATGTCAAATTCTTTTCCCGTCACAGAAAAAAAAAATTAAATGTAGATTTTCTCAATAGCACGTGTGTTAAATTAAAGTATTAAATGTAGGTTTCTCCATAGCAAGTGTGTTAACTTAAAGTATTAAATGTAGAGTAAGTTGTAGTAGGAATAAAGAAATATAACCAGAAGCACTAGCGTAGCTAGCTTTTAAACATGTATGATGAACTGGTTTCACAATATCAACCGCTGATAAATGATCCTCGATGTGCGTTAAAGAAAACTAGTCACATGCGTCGGGATGCTTATCTTGCAAGTCATTGGGGGTGAGTCAGCACAGTAACGCCACGGTAGTCAGGAACCATTCGCCCTGCCACTGTAACTGCAGCAGCGGTCTACAGACAAAAGCAGTTGGTCTACCTGAACGAACAGTTGGGCCTACATAAAGAAAAAACCAATTTGACCTCCAGCTAAGAGCTAAAAAGAGAATCTGATTAGAATGGGTAAGCGCGAAAAAACTCACCGATACACGCAAGATACTTCCTACTTTTCGAACAAAAAGACGTGCTTCGCTGTACAAAATATTTCAACGCAAAAGTTGCAGAAGCAAATTGGAAATTGATTCAAATAACACGAGTTCGAACTGCAATCCTCGCGTTATGAAAGCGCGATTAGCAACTAATAGTAGGATCCATTATTTTGGCAAGTCTTTACCTGAGAAACACAAAAGAAAGCAATTATACGTTACTGGAATGTTAAACAAATTAACGGATACCTAAAACAAGGCATTGACTATTTAATTTAGCGAATAAATTTCTGTTTCAGAATAAATAGATTTGAAAGAAATGTTATGATTGCGTGTACTATTGTAACGAGGTAAAAATCCAGGATGAGGTTTTAAATAGAAACGAAAGCTAGGTGAACGAAAAACGAGTTACCACAAAAAAGGACGTATTTGAACCTATCGTCGAAAATAAACGTAACACATTGCCTTTCTATGTGAAAATTCTTTCTGATTAATCTGGTCATCTCTACATAAAAACAGTTCTTAATTAAACAATTAATACAAATTACTTCAATAAGCAGTATTGACGAGTAACTTCTAAACGCATACATCTAATTATCTCAGAGTAAATGACGTTTTTACAGGAATCGTTTTCAAAACAATGCTTGTTGAGGAAAGTGAGTTGTTGATGTTTAAAACCAACTGATCGTACTATTTCAACGATTTTTTGTGTTTCATTGAATTTAGCTTTCGATGTATGTCAGTGCATGTAACTCCTAGTGGTCGTAGCACGCGCAAATTTCTGCTGGCTTACAAGGTAATCCTCTAGGAAGTGGAAGTTCTAGCTTGTGTTGAAAGACGTTAGGCAAACCTGGAGGACTGGGAATCATGGCGACGTATATGGCAGAGACATTAAACGTGCCAACACGAAACGGTAAGGTGTCGTTACCGTTAGTAGGGAAAGCTACAACGGCACGGTTGCGATCTAGGCTGGTAACCCGGTTCAACCTAATTAAGACTTACTAACAAGACCTTCACGAAAGCCTAAAACCGTCAAAGTCATGGTTGGCGTCTGAGACGGAAAATATCTGGCCCATCAGGTAACAACCGCATGAATCAGGAATGGAGATTTTGTACTTGGAATATCAGGGGAAGTGTACGGTAAAGAGAATGAAATCATGAATGAATGAAAGAAAAAGCGTATGGGTGGGGTATGTGTGAGTGAGTCGAAGCGGAAGCGGAAATGTTGTTAAATTAGATGACGGTATGTTGGATTTGTGGTCTGGAGTAGAAAGCAATGGGTTCGCGGCAAAAGAGATTGGTTTAATTTTGAATAATCTAACAAAAACGTACATGAAACAATATGAAATGGTGTTTCCCCCCATCTTGTAGGTTAGAATGAAAGTAGGCTTTAGAAAGATCTTTTTAGTAGCATGTTATTGCTCCGGTGAATGATGAGAGGGAGTGTGAGCACTTTTCGCAGGAGTTGGAAAATTCATTAGACGCGAAAGATATGACCGTTTAATTGTATTAGGGGATATGAATAGTTGGGAGTACAGAAGGAAAGATGCTGAATATGTAGTAGGTCCGTTTGGCTATTCGAAAACGAATGAAAATGGAGATATGTCAGTGAGTTTGTGTATGGAAAGAGAACTAGTCGACATATGGTATAATCACAAGGACATGCATAAGTACACATAGCAATGGGAAAATGCAAAAAGTATAATCAATTTGGGTGTTTTTGATGAAACTTTAAGAGATCTGGCAAAAGACACGAGAGCAAGGAAAGGATCTGGAAGTGGAACTCAACATTTGCTGGTTTTGCCCAGAATTGATTTTAGTCGAAAGTGGGTGTGGGGAACAAAACAGAATAAGGACGAGGTAGAACACTTGTTGGAAGTATTCTACTATGTTAGAAAGGGATTTGAAAAACTGTAAACAAGAATGGGAGATCGCTCTGAAGCCTGAAGATGTTTGAAGAACAGCGTGCAAAAATGTGCTTTGCAAGTATGTGGAACGACAAAGATTGGTAGATGTGATAAAAATGCATAGTGGAGTGATGAGGTAAAAAGGTGGTCGAGCTAAAGAAAGTGGCGTATAAGTGAATGACTGCAAAAAAATTCAGAGAGCAACTTCAGAAAGTATGTAAAGAGGAAAGCGATGTTCAAAAGAGTTAGCGAAAGTATGCAAAGAGCAACTTAGGGAGAGGGAGGGTGAACAATGCAGAGTGATTTTAAGGATATAAAGACTTGTTATGGAAATGAATAAGGAACGCAAGAAAGGGTGGAAGTCAGCGTGCGGATAACATTGCTAGCAGTAAAAGTGAAATTATTTGGGATGAAGCAAGTGTGAAAAATTGTTAGAAAGAGTATTTTAACACGCTATATGGTGGTGGTAAGAAGGATGCAGATGACTATGTGGATGATAAACAGAGCAGTAATGTACTGGTCAAAACGTAGATAATAGTATAAAGTTCGAATGCAGTGTTGATGCATGTGTTGACGAGGTAGGAAGGCGGCAGGTGTAGATGAAATAACAAGCGAAATGCTTAAGTTTGAATCAGGGGTGCTGACTTAACGTTTGTGCAAATTGATTGCGTTGTGTATAGAACAAGCGAAGATGCCTGAAGATTGGATGAGTGCGATCGTTGTTCCTTTGCACAAAGGTAAAGGCAGCAAGTATGAATGCAAAAATTATCGTGGGAAAGTTTGTTGAGTGTATAAAAAAGTTGTGATCGAGACAGTTCGCAAGAGAACACAGAGCAAGATATGGGACGTTCAATGTGGTTTTATGCCTGAAAAGGGAAATGTGGGTCAGATGTTCGCAATGCAAAAAATTGTTGAAAAGTGTATACACACCAGAAAGAAATTGTATGCAGTATCTGTAGATTTGCAAAAGGCGTATGGACTTTGTATATCGTGGTAGAAAGCTTTTGTGTAATGGAAATTGAATACTGGATGGTAAAATAGAAAGAAGACTAAATGCTGGTGGAAAGGTGCCTGGAAATATATGTACAGTAAACATGAATGAAGAATTGAGTATAAATGAAAAGCTTGGCATTTACAGCTGCATGTTTGTTCCAACTGTTCTGTATGGAAGCGAAACTGGCAGTACCTGGCAGAAGAAGTATGAGTGGTTCGCAAAAAAGTGTGTGCGAAAGAACATCGAGGGACAAAGTACCAAACCAATGCGGTCAAGGAAGGGTGTGGGGTGCAAGTGACCTTTGTGGAGTTGAGTGAGCGATTCACGCTTAAATGGTTTAGACATGCGGAAAGAATGAATGAGAATAAACTCACTAAGCGTACATATGCAAGTAAGATGACTGGTAGAGCTGCAAGAAAAAGACTGCGTATAAGACCGTTGGATGTAGTAGAGGAGATTCTGAAAAAAAAGATATGTGAGAAATCTGAGAAATAAAAGAGCATGCCAAAAGCGATGTATAGATGTTGCAGAGGCAAAAGAAGTGTGTAGGAACCGAGGGGTATGTTGAAAGATTGTGAATAGTGCTGGTGGTAGAAGTAGTGTAGTAGTCTAGAGTTATACCCTACATATCCCCTCAGAATGAGATGCTAGGTTTGGTTACCCCGAAAAGGAATACCGTGATGGTGTGTTGTGTTTTTGAATTTATTTTACTTTTTCTCCGTATTTATTTAAATATCTCAGTTTCCCTGATGGTAATGAAGTTCAAGCCAGGCATATGATCAAGAAAGTTGTCTTAACCGTGCCTTGCTAAACAGCTGACAGTTTTTAAATATTCATCGCCATCTTATTGAAACTGAAGTAGCTTCCATGAAGGTACTTTGGAAGGTAGTTTTCGAACTGTGTCAAATAGCTAAAATTAAAATACAGTGCTGCAAAAAGTTTACGAACATTCTGAGATAATAACGAGAAAGCTCTTAGACCTGTAAAAGTTTGTCATTTAATTATCTTGCGACTTTTGGTTGATTTATTGTTCTTTCCATATCATATTATGAGAGTACAGGAATCAGAAATTTTCCAAGGCGTGTGAATTTTTGTTAGTGGAATTTTCTGAATGTCACACTAAGTAAGCAGTTTGAGTCACAAACTATGTTTACAGACAAATCAAAATTTTCTAGAAATGCTATTACGAATTTCAATAGTGTGTGCGAACTAAAACCCTCATACATTAATTGAAACATATTTCTATGAGCGATCTTCAGTTAATGAATGGGCAAGAATTATTTATAGTCATCTTATAGGCCTATTCTTTCAACTCGGACGCGTTGACGGACAAGATTTCATGTAAGAAAAGCTACATTCCGTGAAGACGTAGATTTCAATTTCCCTAAGGTATCAAATGTAGTACAAGCACGATAGAACTACTGCTCATTATAATATAATTGTTTGCGACCACTTACATACAGTTTATTCTAATCGTTGAACAGGACGCGAAGGACCTCAGCAATGGCCAGCAAGATCTCCTAAACTCCAGTTTGCACTTCTCTGTGGGGTGTGGGGTCATCTTAAAATTCCAGTGTAGAAATTCTCATTAGCACTTAAAACATACAAGAGCTAGTTGATACCTCGGGTAGAACAATACGGAATTCGCCGGGAATATTTGATCGAGCGCGCGATTTAATACGATTATTGACGGAGACATGGCTATTAGGTGAAGGTGGCCATTTCCAACAGTTCTTATAAAACAAAATTTATGATTATACAGATGACCACGATTCTTGTTTCTTGTTGTCTGATGGGTGTCTTATGAACTAGTAGTCGCTGAAACCGAATCTGCACTCAAAATTTGTATCATTTCAGGCTTTAAGATATTAATTAAAGACAGTTTACATTGTGTACCATATTGTAGAGAACGTAATCCGGCGGGTAACTCATCATTGAAATGTCAACAGCATTATAATGTCTCGTGAAGGTTCTAGAAATCGTTTGAAAAATCAACTTAAGATATATAAGCGCCGCAGATATGGTGAGAAACAGCTGATACGCATCTCTAAATAGATATAAAATATAAATAAAATAAAAACATTTTACTGTACAGTATATGTTCCTGATAAACTTCATAGAATTTCGCAGAAGTATGTAAATCAAACCGAGTAGGTTTTGTTACTCATGTAGCGAGTTTACAATTAAATCTCACAAAAAGTCAATAATTACATTAATCAAAAAGATTATCAGCTTTACTTTTGGATGCAAACTACAAAATCAGAATAAACCTTGGGCGGCGCAAATTATTTGCACAACGTGTGCTGCTAACACCATGTCACCATAGTCACTATGCCAAAAAAAAATAGGTGTTGGCAGACGCGAAAGTTCGAAAATAAGTTTAACAGTACACGTGTCAAAATTATTAAACAGAATTGTACAAAGACGGATTGAAAGCGCACTGAAGAAATACTAGGAAAAAATCAATTTGGATTTACGAGAAACAGGGGAACATACGAGGTCATGTTAGCTTTAAAGGTAATAATCGAGAAAACAATAGAAAAAGAAGAAAGGGTGCATTGAGTGTAGATCTGAAAAAGCATTAGACAATGTAAAATGAGAAAAAATGTTCTAAATTCTCAAAAAGATAAGAATAAGTTAAAGGGACGCTACATTTGATTTTTCAATGTTCCATCCAAAGATACTACATGGGCCAGGAAGCAAGTTTTTTTCTTACCTGGAAATTTTGAATTTTGTCGAACCGTTGCTGTTCTAAGCGAGGTGGAGGTCTTTAACGCGCTTACATCACACACACGGGACTTACATTTTACCTCTCATCCGAACGAGGACATGTTTTTGTGATATTTTCAGCCTTAGAAGGTGTTAGTTACAAACTACCATACTACAGTAGAAGAAGTTGCTGCAAGTTTCATAATGGACCAGGCATAAAGAATGTATGAACAGACGCGTACAGATTCTTAACTACGACCTGAACAAGAAGCTTTTCCAAAAAGAAGTCTTTTGGTTTGTTGGCGGCAATCCTTTGTTTGCGTCAAGTTAGCGCTGAACCAACAACTGATAAACTTTCAACAAAAAGAAAAAATCTAGCGAAGACATAGGATTGGTATATAAGTCACAAATGAAGCCAAGGCCGAAGCGTTTGCGAAACTGGGCAATCTCCGGACACCTCTAGGTCTGTACATTTAGTGAAATATAAAATTACAGCTATGTTGTCTAAAATATGTTCAAAAATTTTCTAAGGTTGAAGTTCACACAATCTCAAAAGGTAATGTGACAATTTTTAATAAGGAATTTGCTATATACCAGAGTTCATCATTACTGTTCCGTCCAACCCTGTATATATTCACTTAGTTTCTTTATATTATTATTATTAAGTTTAAGTTTAATTGTTAATGGTAATGTCTGCTCTTTTATTTAAATTTAGAAACCCGGTCACGTTGTCACCTTCAGTGTTCTATCTTATTTGCCGTATGTTTGGTGATTGCGCGGCCTGGCACAGTCCATTGTCATCGCTTGAAGAATAAGTTTCTGTTTCGGAGGTCAGTCCCCGTATAGGACTAACTCATCATTTTATATTATTTATCGAGTGTAGTAATGTGTTCTGGATCCAAGAATCTTCACCACTCTAACTGAACATCAGATAAGAATATTAATGACCGTATTTGTTAAATATCTGTTTGGTGATACACCCGCTTTCTCTCCTGAGTATCTTTTTATGTACTCAACATTAAATTTTGATCCTTGCGAGTCGGATATTACCAGTAGCAGATATAAAGATTATAATTTAAAACATAATTATTAATCATTTACCTGAGGTCAAGTTTGTATTATCAAACATATTGTATTGATAATACAAATGTTATATTATCTGAATTGCATTCATTCGCATTATTTATCGTGTTTGATACAAAGTTCATTTTCTAAAAAGTTAATAAGAAAATTTGTGCTTTAGTTATTATTTTAAATGGCAGAAAAACCCAAAAAGTTGAAATTTTTACGATACACGCAGATTCAAAGTTTACAAAAGATACTAAAAATCGCGCAATCGGCCGTTTGTAATGTTGAATACCATAACTTGTTTAAATCGAACTTTGAGCATATGGTTAAATTAGAAGAAATTTTCTATCAAAGTCTCAATAACATTATCTCTTTGATCGCCACGAATGATAACGCGGAAGAATTGTTTGAGGTTGAACATAAAATCAGAAAAGCGTTTGATAGTTCCTTTTATTTAATCAAATCAATCAAAATGAAACTTTTTGAATCTAAACCGCCAGCACCTAGCGCTGTTGTTTCTGCTGCTCGCCCAAAATCAAAAATTAATTTATCTTTGTTGCAGGTCCCCTCCATTGAGGGCAATTTTTCCATGTTCAGACGTTTCATTGATTTATACGACTCCCTCATACATACTAACCCGGCATTGTCGCCAATAGACAAATTCACCTATTTAAAATCAGTTCTTCAAGGTACGGCTTTACTCGCCATTAAAAATTTTGATTTAACTGAAAGTCATTATAAACTCGCGTACAATAAACTGCGCAGAATTTGAAAATATCCGCAAAATTACGAGTGCGTATTGGGCAAATTTAGACAATTTTCCCAAACTGCACTCTGATAACCCATCTGGTTTACCTGGTTTCATCCCAGTGTTTCAATGTTAGTCCGCACCACCAATCGTGTTGCTAAGTGCCCGTATTGCAAAGTTGACCATCAGCTATATAAATGCCTCGCCTTTTTAGAATTAACCCTAACAACCGCTATAATTTTGTAAAAGAACGCCAAGTTTGCATTAACTGTCTAAGCAACTCGCATACTTTTTCCAAGTGTAAATCGATTAGGTCTTGTCGCCAGCGGCATCTGACCTTATTACACTTTAACCCCCATTAGAATCGCTTTCAAAAAGTAGTGTTTCTACTAGAGTTTATACCGCTTCGTCTGATAGCGCCGAACAACATATTTGCAAGCCATCTGTTGCCCCCGCTTTGAGCACCTGCGATTTCCTACACCTAAATCGTTTCTCTTATGCTTCCAATAATTTCAATGTTGTATTATTTAACACGAATCCCCAAAAAAAGGTGGTTTTATTGTCTACTGCGCAAATTGAAGTTAGAGATCATTTCGGTAATTTTCAAAAGTTTTGCTGCTTGTTGGATACCGATAGTATGACTTCATTTACTACTCAACAATGTGTTAAGCGCTCAGGTTTAAAACCTACCCCGTTACCTCTTACCCTAAACGTGCTTGGCTCTATGCAGACCGTGGCTATACTCACGGCGCTGTTTCTGTCGTTATTAAACTAGTGAACAAAATGAATGATTCTTTTAACATTGACGCAATAGTCCTACCTAAGATTTGTAAATACCTGCCTACTACTTGCGTCAACGTCAACCAGTTACCGCCATTACATAACATTCAGTTAGCCGACCCACAATTCTCAAACCCCGGTCTATAGATTTATTACTCGGGGCCGATGTATTTCCACAAATTCTAATAAATCATAGTGTTCCTGTTGAACATCATACACCCAAAGGCATGAATACTATTTTCGGATATATTTTAATGGGATAAATTCCAGCGTCAAGCACCTCGCAGATTACGGCTTTACTTTGCTCTACGGACCAAGTACCTTCCCTGGAAAAAATTGCTTTCAAATTTTGGGAGGTCGAATCACGCTCCGACACCGAAATCCTTTCAGTGGCGGAAAAGGAAGCTGAAATTATTTTCAAAGAAACTCATTCGCGTACAGATCAGGGCCGTTATGTAATTTCGTTGCCCTTTAAGGATGCTGCTCCCTCGTTTACCGGAAGCCGCGATTTAGCAACACAAAAATTTCTTTCATTAGAACGACGAATTCTCAAACAGTCCCTTGTATATCAACAATATAAACATTTTCTTCAAGAATACATCAATCTTCAACACATGCAGCCTATCCCCAATAAGGGTCACTTTGATCATTCTTATTATATACCTCATCATTGCGTTATAAAACCTAACACCGTTAGCACTAAGCTTCGCGTGGTTTTTAATGCCTGCGCTCAATGTATTTCCGAAATTTCACTGAATGATCATTTATTAATTGGTCCCAAACTGCAAGGAGCCATCACTACACTGTTATTAGAATTTCGTTTGCATCGTTACGTTTTCACTGCAGATATTCGTCAGATGTATCGGCAAATATTCTTATTGCGCCCGATCAGCGTGATTATTAACGGATTGTGTGGCGTTTATCTCCTGATAATCCTGTCCAGGATTTTCATCTTAGCAGCGTTACTTATGGAGTTAACTGCGCTCCATTTCTTGTCATACGTTATCTTTTGTAACTTGCCGATTATGAAGGTGGAACCTATCCTCTAGCCGCTTTCGCTCTCCGTCGTCATACCTATATTGATGACGTAGGGACAGGTTGAGATACTTTTCAATCCGCCTTGGATTTAACAGAGCAGCTTGTAGCTCTTTTAAAACGATGTGACTTTGAACTGCACAAGTGGTCTAGCAACGATCCCAATTTGCTTAACGGCATTCTCGCCCCTATCGGTGTTTGCAATCGCAATTTCTTTGAGGATTCTTCTGATCCTACCGTGAAAGTTTTGGGTCTCCAGTGGAATCCCTCTTTAGAAAATTTTGTTTTCGTGGTCAACCTTATGCATACTCCTTGTACAAAACCTAATATTCTTTCTAATCTAGCCCGCATTTTTGACCCGTTAAGAATTCTCTCCCCTCTTTCCTGTTTAATAAAGCAATTCCTCCAACGTCTTTGGACTCTCAAACTAGATTGGGATGCCCGTCTACCACAGTAGTTTTGCCGTTTCTGGGAAAGATACGTTGAGAGCCTTCCTCTTCTTGCAGATTTTTTTCTTACCGCGCCTTCTAGTCCCTTCTCACTACGATTCGTGTGACGTATATTGTTTTGGACGCTTCGGAACGCGGCTACTGCGCCGTCGTTTATATTTGTTTTCTTAACGGTTCTAAAGAACCTATAGTTCGTTTGGTATGCGCAAAATGTAAAGTAGCTCCATTGCAACCTCTTACCTCGCCAAGGTTAGAATTGCTATTCGCTGCTTTATCTGTTAAATTACTAGATTTTATTGTGAATGTGTATTCTTCTCATCTCACCTTTAATATAATATACTGTTGGTCCGATTCGAAGGCTGTACATTCATGGATTTCGGTTCCGCCCTAACGACGGAAGACTTTCGTAGCCAACAGAGGTGCCTATATCCAAGATAAAACTTATAACGCCATGTGGCTTTACGTGCCTTCTAACGAATATCCCGCTAACGTTGTGTCACGTGGTTTGTTACCCGCAGAGTTACTCCAATGTTCGTTTTGGTGGGCGGCTTCACCCATTTTAGTACATTTTCAAGAAATAAATCATGTTCCACGTTCTTGTTCTCTGGAACCGCAACAGGTGCTAAGTGAAGAACAGTCTTCTTTTCTTTCTGTTGTTCGCATAATCGCTATTATATTCTGCTTTATTAATAATGTCAGGCATCCTTTAACTAAGCGTACTTAATCTGTATCCGCTCATGAGTTCGAGCTGGCTTTGGAATGCCTTGTTAAACATATCCAACAAGCATCTTTTACGGTTGAGATCAGGGCCCTTCAATCTGGGACCCCACTTGCTAAACGGTTCCAAAAATTATCCCCCTTTCTTTTAAACGACGTGCTCCGTGCAGGTGGCCGTTAAATTACGCCCCTATTTCTTACGATAAACGATTCCCCGCTTTATTGCCCAGTATGAGCCGTTTCACGACTCTGTATATTCAATACATTCATCACAAATATAATCACGCAGGTATTCAAACAACACAAGTCCTTATAAGCAAAAGATTTTGGATAGTTTCTGCGAGAAGATCTATTTGCCGAGTAGTTCGCTCTTGTATTCTTTGTTGGAAAACAAATCCCAAGTCTTTTCAGACCCCCACGGCCAATCTTCCCTCTGCTAGAATAACTCAAGTTAAAGCATTTTTGCATACCGGCGTGGACTTTTGCGGCCCGTTTACAATAACCATGCGCCGAATCCGCGGCGCCAAAACTTTAAAAACCTATCTTTGTATTTTTATTTGTATGTGTTAAGGCTTTTCACCTAGAGCTAGTTTACGATTTAACAGCTGACGTTTATTTGGCTACAGTTATTGGCTTCCTAATTGTAAAGCTTTCCTGGAATGACATGATTCCGCTATAAAATTTTACAGTTATGAATATTCGGTATACCCTTTTGCGGGTTAAAATAATCCATTATCCTAAGTTCTGTTCTAATATATATTTTACCATAAATAAGCGATTCTCTTGTGGTTTTAAAATAAATTACTGAAATGTCTTGCTTACTGACCACTACTGTATATCAAAACAGAACACAGGGTTTGTCAATATTAAGTTGTCCGTACAAGATTAGTTTCTCCTTTTTGCATCCGGTTTTTATTTACCGGAACGCCCACGTGCTATAGACCTCAAATTCGATTTCCAACATCGACCATTTGGAAAATATTAGCCGAGCATTTTTCAGAAAAAAAAATTATTATTAGGATGAGAGACTAAATATATGAATGCCTCGAGTTTCATGCACTTTAGTAAAACAAAGGTTTGGTAGAATTCGAAATATTTGAATAAAGGTTTAGTCTCCTCCTGGCAAACGTATAACACTTGGGCGAAACATTGGAAAATTCAAATATTCGGTATGTCAAGCAGCAGCGTCACACCTCTTTTGGAAATTCGAGAGTCTGAGGGGAAGTACTGCTTTGAGAAACAGAGTCCATAGTTAGATTATTTGATACACTTATGAGAGTAGAGAAAACTAAGTGTCCGTTTGTATGTAAATTTCCCAAGTTCGATGAAACCGGTTGTGTATCAATTTACAACCGTTGTCATTAATGTTTTATCAATAATTACTCTTCTATGAGGATGTGAATGATTCGTGATTATTTAGTCACTCAACAGTATAAAACCTAGTCATATCCAGAATTAATAAATCATTTCGATATAGAGCTTCCATCTCTAACAACCAATTCAAAGTTCTTTAACTTTTAAGTAAATATGCTTTCTGAAAGAAAATATAGCTAGAATTTATTAAGAGCCACTTGGTAAATTAATTACATTTTCCATATTTAGTAAGGGCTCTAAATATAATTATAGTATGCAATGGAGTTCAAGTTAACCCTTTACGTTACATTCCAAGCAAATAAGGGTGACGTGGGGACTACTTTGTATATTACTTCATTATAGCATCATTTCTAATCAATAGTATTTTAAATACGTAAGATATTTAGCGGGGTTTAATATTTGTTTTTCTGTAAGTGAAATGCAGTCGACAAAAAAAGAAAGGAAAGCGAAACATTCGCATAGCTGTAACTAAGCCCCAAGGGTCAAAGTGGACGAGGGATACATTTGTCCATTTGAGGTGGGGTGGTGACATCCTGTCGTTGCATAAGATGGTTTCTTGGCAGCCTCTAACACCGCTGAATAATGGATAGCACTAAAGATTGCTGGACAATGCTGGACACGGGTCACACCACACATTGAAAATTCACGAGGATTAACTGTAAAAGCTAGTGTATGATAGAGAAGTTTCCTAAGAAATTATTGAACTACATTACTATTTAAACGCGAAACTATACAGTTCTTTGATATAGTCAGTGCAGGGAATGACCACTATTATTGTTGAGGAGTTCCAGAATGTAGTTTGTTATATTTTACATTAATTGTTGATTGAAATACTTTGCAGTTAATTGAGAGGTATTGATTTTGCAGCGTTAAACCAAATTTGAAGTAGAAAATTACGCGAAAATAAAATGATTAATAATATAAGATTACTTACGATTATTAACCCCGCCTCTTTAAAACAATCTTCAGGATGGAATTTGTCGCTAACCAGTTCCGCTGTCTTCCCAGCAGGAGACTTAAAGATAGAAAAAAGATAGACGTAGTGAAATGAAGGTTCTGCTCGGCACAACTCACGACTTCAAGATACAAATATTTATTTCACTTCCGAGAAGGTATGACATCCCCACTCGTGCTAGAGTCAATTGTTATTGGCCTATGATGGTCAGGCGATCACTATTAGCTAATAAGAGATTTTCCAATACGGAGTCCCGTAAATGTTCAGAAAAAGAGCTTCATTTAAACATAAAGTTAAGATGAAATTACAGACAAAGGTTAAATACTAGAAGAGAGTTGATATGCACCAAAATGACACGTAACGAGTTACAATTGTAAGGTTAGGGGATTAATAATGGATTTCCCATTAACCTCAAATACGATGTGTTTTGGGTTTTACAAAACTTAAATCTTAAACGTTTTTGTATCGCTCTGCCTTTAACCCACTGTTATGTGTAGAGTACCGCTCAAAATGTTTTAGTCAAATTCATTTGTTTTGCATTAACTGCGTTAAAATGCATTGTCTAATCTTTGGCGCAAACATTGTTAAGCTAATTGTTCTACAATCTGCAATCGGTTTGCACTAACTTTTTCTTAAGTCATAACAAGAGCACGTTTCGTGAAATCTGACAATAATTTTATAGTTTTGTAAATTTTACAAATAAATCATGAATGCATCTCGTGAATTTTCTCTTAAAGTTTAAGTAATTCTAAAGACATGTCAACTCTACTACCGTTTTACCAATAATCAAATTTTTAATGCTTTTTCAAATTTATATTTTACAGTCGGATTTACTTTTTTCTATCCACTTTATCTTTTATGTTCAATTTCGTTGTTGTAATTTTTTTTGCCTCCTTGATTTAAAGACCATTTCAGTTTCTAATTATTTAAATATACGGTTTCGCTACACTTTCATTATTTTAAGCTTGTAATAACTTAGTTAGGCAACCAACTTTGCTGATTCTTTTATTTAATTTAAGGATCAGAATTTGATATATCATACTTTCTGGTTTCTTATTTTGGTCAGTGTTTGGATCCGTTGTGACTATGTTTGAGTGTTAGTTTCGCAACAAAGTTTTCTACTAATACGTTATTAAAAGTTTTGTTTATAAAGTGTACTTCACGCTTGTCATACATAAAATGCGTAAATTAAATTTTAAATTTCGGCTGTTTGTTCTTCATTGCAGTACTATTTATTAACTATAAACTCAATCAGACAGTGAGAAAAAATGTTTATGCTGTTGCCAAGTGGACGCACAAGTTTCATTACATTACCGTTAAAGTATACACGCGGTTTGTTATCAATTGTTTTAGTATAGTGCATAAAAATGTTACAAAACGTTCTATTACAAAATCGAGACACAGTTGTCAACCGATTTCAAAAATGTGTTTTAGGTTTCATTATTAATACTTTGTGTTTCCTTCTAGTGTAACGATTCTGTACTTTTGAAGTTACCAAAACCCTTCAAAGCATGGATGAGTAAACATTGCGGCCAACAACTGACACTTACTTTACTCCTGTAGCTTGCTTTTATTCTACAAATGTTGAGCGTTTGATACGTAAAGCATTGTTGGTTATTTAGTGCTGTAAAATTTGTCCACTTATTGATGCTAGTTTGGTGATTGTATATAAACGTATTATTATAAAGGTCTACCTTTTTGTTTTTAGTTTTAGTAGCTTTTATTTAAGACAAGCTCGTCAGCGTCAATCTAGCAAGTAATTAGGTAAGATTCTGGCGATAACCTATTTGTAGTTATTTTTTAGTTATTTAGGTTTATTATCGTACTTAGATTGAAATTGCTTTATGCTTGTTGTCATGTTTCCATGTATTATCGAGTTCAACAGAAGCAATCAGAATTCGTTGTGTGATTGTGTTTTATCCGTTGTGTAATTGTAATTTATTAGTTGTTTACTGTGTCAATGCAGAATATTATTAATTTCAGTTGTTAAATGCTACTTAGTTGTATTATCCTAAAACATGCGGCAATACTTAAGGGAGTGTACAATGGTGATTTCTTTTATTTACAATTTGCGTTTTAGTTTCATTGTTTCTTAGATATAATTAATATTAAATATTAGCACGTGATAAGTGAAGAATTCAGATGTTCGTCTTTAAACCAACAATTCAATAGTGTTTGCTATTTAAAATTATAGAAATTATTTATATGTTACTTATATATTTTACATGTGTTTTTGTGTTTAATTATCATTTCAGGTACAGATGTTCTAAAAAAAGGGGGAAACCTGATTGTGTGTGCTGCTGTTTGTTCTTTAGACCCGCTTCTTCCCCATCAATTTTACTGGTTAAAATTCTTTCGAACACTTTTGGACCAGTAGAAAAGTTACTGAGGTTTGAGATCAAATTATTTGTGCTTCGAGATAATCTACTGAAGGATTCCATGTACAAAACCAGAAACCCAGAATCAAACAAAAGAGCAAGTTATGCAGATAGATGAAAACAGTGTTGTGTTGTATTAAAAATATAAGATATTGATAACATTTATGTTTCTGATTTAGTACTTATTTTTGTTTGGGACACAAATGATGTTCCTTGCTTATTCATTAATCGAGTCTTTCTTACAGGTATATCATTAGGCTGGTACTGGCGTATGGGTTGCTTATCAACCATACTTTTGGGTAACATTCCTTTTTCCTAGAAATATTTTTTTTACCCAGTAAAGTAGTGGCGCCTTATTCCGTTTATTTCTTTGTGCTAGTTATAGCTCACAACATAGCTCATTCCCTCCGCCAGGAATAGACCCCTAGTTAGACCGAGAGCATGACACTTTGCTATTTCCCACGTTTTGGCTTTTAACATCCATATTCAGTGCCGTACTTCGATTAGAATTTTTAGAAATAAGGAAAAGTGATCGTTACAGTATCTGTCTTGATCTTAGAATTTTATGTTTCTCTCGAGGTTATCTTTGAAAATTATCTTGGAATTATACCTTTACCTTAGGATTACTTTCGGGAATTATCTTAGTACTCTACCTTTATTATCGGGTTATTTTAGAAAATTTACTTTCATGTCGAGGTTTTTTTAGGAAGTATCTTCGAATATTACATATATCTCTACGTTATCTTTGAGAATCATCTTTGGAATTTTACATGTTGGAAATTTATCTTGTTTTTATAATTGAATAATATTTTTGCAAAACTTTAATTAACTGGTATTTTGAAACCAAGATTTATATAACTCGGGTGAAAAGTAAACCTTGAAAGAAAAAACCTAACTGGTCTTAGCTTTACGATTTGTTAGGGCAGTTAGGGTAAATGTTTGAAAAAATTTATTTGACACAGGTGTCAAATGGCTGGGTAAGATTTTGATACTTGCCGATATGTTCGTAGATGTTTTTGTAGAATATTTTATATAGTGAAATGTTTATATCAAAAAAATTTTGAAAAGTAGCTAGTTAAACTAACTTACATCTAAAAACTTAGAATTTAACTTGGAGGTGTAGGGTGTTAGATTAAAGAAAATCTCCTGTTTTCCGACAAAATGTCGATTAACCGGCGGCTACTTCTTCTTTTCCTTTTCTTATAATGCTGGTTCTTTAAAAATAATCAGGCGGTATCTAAAAACGTTATTTAATTATGAAGGCATTTAAGGTATAACTAGTTTTCCAGACTTATGGGGAACAAGAGGACTTTTTCTTCTTTCTTTATCTTTTTATCGTTTCACACGATTGTTACGCATTAAGTGAATTAACCCGTAACGTGAATTTTTTAATTATTGGATAAACAATCTTCATTTCTTATATTTAATTGTTTTACTTTTTGAATAAAAGTAAAGTAATTCCCTTTGTTTCCTGAATCCCTTCATGTACACTATTTAGGATTGGAGTGATTTTAATATGTATAAATAGGTTAAGATATCCTTGTGTATTTTTTATTTTTCTCGGGAGATATACTGTGAACACGCATTATCAAAGTGTCGAAATTTTCTATTCTAATTAGTTGTAAGACTTCAGTCAATTTAAATAAACCAATCTCGGGGAGTGATGAGTAAGTGTTGAAACGATGAAAGTAATTTACATGAACTTAAATTGATTACTTCAGTACCGTAGTTCGGAGAAGCAACTGCGTTTATGGGGTATATTACTGTGTGTTGTAATGTAGTGCTCGTTTATCTATCCAATCTTCCTTGCACTTGTTCTTCAGTGCACTACAGCTGTTATCGACAAGCTCACGTCAAAAATTTCCTGAGAACCGGTGCCCGAGAATCAGGCAAATCGACTAAATTGTAGGAGGATATAATCGTAAATGATAATCTATTATAACTCTGGTACAGAAATTTGCATGCTTGAACTATAACATTCACTAAGTAAAGGTTTGGATGTTTGTAGCAGTTGTAGCAACCTTTAGAAGTTTTGACTTTCCTTTTTTTGGCATCATAATCAAGTTACTGAAGACCCTGGCATTTTATTTCATAACAGATCTGCTTAGATTACAGAATTCAAACCAACCCCAGCAGAAATTTGTTAACCGACGTACGTTATAGCACCATGTATTGTTTAAAAATCCCAAACCTCTGTTAACTTTAATCAAAATTATTGTAACCATATTTCTTACTCCACATTTTTTGAATCTGAAACAGTTCTTGTATTCTCTACGTATTTTTTATGAAAAATGTATTTCTACTTTTCGTACACCTTCCACACTTGTTATTTGGTTGGTTTCTACCCTCTACTAGCTGAAAATGTAAAATTTTTCTTGCAAGAGAAACGAAAGCTGCCTTAGACAGTGAAGGAGAAAGACCAATTCATGGGCAAAAATATTGGAACAGGGCGCAGTCGAATATTTTTCATTAGAGCAAAAACCTATAGTCAAATTTGTATTGGCGATGGTGTAACAATTTTCCGTTGGAATAACGAGATATATCATCCTAAGTGTTAAAAAAGGCAGGTGAAATTTCCAGCATCGGTAATAATCTGGAGCTCAATGTTTGTAATAGGTGTTTGGCTTTAACGATGATATTGTGAACATCGACAAGTATTTAAATGTATTAGAAGAATCTCTGCTACCAACCTTTGAAGAAATTTATTTGTCTGACAAGATTTTACAAAAGGCTTGCTAACCATACTGTTCCGTTTGTATTTATAATTAATTTACTGTTAGTTATAACATAAGATGAAGCTACTCTGTGTTATTGATGTACCGCGAAAACTTAGTTTCAAGTGTACTGTGCGTCGCTAGGGTTTTTGTTAGACATATAGAAACTTCTGTCAAAAGTCGACGTTTCTTCTACTAGTTTTCGAACACCACTAAATCTAATAACTTAGGTAAGTACTTGAAAGGTTTTCGCTATTCTTATTGTTAAATATACATGTCCACTGACCGCACCATTTGTGGTTATCGAAGTTAACCCCCGCATTAACATATATGATCAATTCGAGTCGGATCTGAATGTTACCTGCAAGCTTTGAAGTTTCTATTGCCTTTCGTTGTTAGATACCGCTTATCAAGGTATAGCATTTATGTATCTTCGTAGTTACTATCTTATAGTTACATACTTGGTTGATTAATATTTGAATTTGGTCTTTAAATTATTTGTAGTGTTTAATTTGGATTTTTCACATAAAACGCTGTAATCAATACTAATTGCCTGCTTTATATTAGTGCATCCATTTAAAAGTTTCCTTTTGCTTTTGTGTATTTTTCTAGCTTGTATTTTTTCGCTTTCGCTGTAGTAATTTATAATCATAGCAAACAGACTCAAAAAGGCATATTTTATAAGAAACATGCAAATTAACTCTTTTCAGGAGATCTTTGAAATCGCTAACAAAACTGTAGTTGAATTCAATGTGTTTTAGAACTTTTCCGGGCCCAATACATGTCGATCGACGCGATTAAGGAAAACTTTTTTGAGCAACATAATTTCATTATTGGTGAAATCGCTTTGGCTGAAGACGCAGATTATCAGTTTAAAATAGAGGATTTAATCAGAAAGCCCTTTGACAATACCTTTTTCCTGGTTAAAGCCCTTTATTTCAAGTTATTTCCAATCAATTTTGCCTCCCCTGTGGAAGATGGATCCGCACCTTCACACAGTGCAAAATCCAAAGTGATCCTACCGTAGTTGATTCTCCCCTTTATTTGACGGTGATATCAGTAGGTTCGAAACCATTATTGGTCGGTTTGATAGTCTGGTTTACTGTAATGACGATCTTTCCGATGTGGATAAATTTTTCTACCTCCTAAGCGTTTTGAAAAATTCCGCATTACTTACCATTAAAAATTTTAATCAAACCACCTCAAATTACCCCCTTGCATATAATAAAATTCGCAAAAAATATCGTAATATTCGCCGCATCACTTCTGCTTTTTGGGGAAATATTGAAAAATCCTCAAAATTGAATTCTGACCACCCATCAGGTTTGCAAAAATTAGTAGACGCTTTTACCGATAACTTGCAAGCCCTTAAGAAGTTTAATTTGCCTGTAGAGAAATGGGATTTTATCCTGGTGCAAATGAACCCAAATCGCCTGGATGTGCACACTGTCCGCAATTTTGAGTGGCATCAGGATCCCTCTTCTATCCCATCCTATACATAGTTAATTGCTTACTTGGAATAACTTATAAATCTTTATCAAATTTGTCGGTCAATCATAAATCTGATTTAAACAAAGTTGTTCATACTAACAGTAATGCTAGGCCTCGCTCCGCTATTTCCATGTTAGTACATACTAGTCATAATGTCTTTAAATGTTCGCTTTGTCACCAAGACCATACTCTTTATCGTTGTAATGATTTCGCTAAACTTTCTTCTCAGGATCGCTACAATGTTGTTAAGAAACATCAACTTTGTATCAACTGTCTTAGTAGTGCCCGCACTTTGAATAAATGCAAGTCCACTATTTCTTGTCGCCAATATAATCAACGTCATCATTCTTTGTTACACTTCTACCCCATTTCGTCTAAACCCGCTTCTGATACTAGCACCAATGCTCGTTACAGCTCTGCTCCCGCATCCTCTAAGGTTTTACCTTGTACTAGTTCCTCTATTCAGGACCGCTACACGCCTTCCGCTCCTTCTGTCTCTGAGGAAACATTGACTTCGTTTAGCAGTAGTGGCAGGTCAACTTCTATTATTGTTTTATTTAATTCGCTCCATAAAACTTCAGTCGTGTTACTTTCCACAGTTCAGGTAAAAATCGCTGAACGCTCTGGTTCTTTCTAAAAATTTCGTTGTTTTCTCGACTCTGGTGGCATAACTTCTTTTATTTCGCAAAGTAGTGTGAAACGTTTGAGTATTCGCGCTACTTCGCATTCTCTAACCCTTAGTGGTTTAGGTTCGATGCGTTCCGCGGTTAAACATGGCGCTATAACCGTTTCGCTCAAATCAATAGGTGCTTTCTCGCCTATTATTAATTTCGAAGCTGTCGTACTTCCTAATATTTGTGAAAATTTACCTGCTACTAATATTTCTTTTGAAAATTTCGATCATCTAGCTAATATCAAGCTGGCTGATCCGCTCTTGCTCAATCTGGACCGATCCAATTTTTGTTTGGCGCGGATATTTTTCCTAAAGTTTTATTAAATGGCCGCATCCGAGGTTCAAGTGATCAACCTGTTGCCATTAATACCGTTTTTGGATATATTCTAATGGGAGTTATTCCTGCCGCATCCGCTTCACAGATCACTAGCTTATTTTGTGTGACAGAGTCTGCTTCCCCTTTGGAAGATATTATCGCTAAATTATGTGAAGTTGAAGATGTTCCTGAGGCTGAAAGGTTTAGCCTGAATTACAACGAAATAATTACGAAAATAATAAATTTTGTTGCTACTCATGATTCAATTCTCAATATAGCATAAATATTACAAGATCAGTATTGCAAAGATGTAAAAGTTTTATAATGATTATTTTCGCGCGCTGCCGTGAGCACTACAACTATAGCCACGTCTGCCGACGACTTAGCCACCTATGATTGACGGCAGACTACGTTTATTCAAAAATAATAATGTTAAACTGCTTGTGGAAAAAAAAGCAGCTTTGTAGATTTATAATTGTTCAAGTATTTAACAATAACTCAGCGCGACTTGAAGCTTACTAGCGCGCCGGCTACGCTACGTTGATCGTACTTTCTATTACGTCTGTCAAAGCTTTGCGACGTGATACAAGCGGCAGACTTATTTTTCTATGTTCTTATTACCTAAATAATACTACAAACAAAAATTAGCTTTGTAGGAATAATGTTATTTTTAAAAGTTTCTTGACACCTTGCGTGGGTGGCAGAGCGTCGATTGCGACGCTGCCACGGTGGCAGACTGTAATTATTCTATGTTCTGGCTTATCGACAAGCATCCTACAAAGTTTCAGCCTTGTAGGTATAACTCATTTACACATAAACTTTTAACATGTTCACTCCAATGTTCTTAATGAAGGCGACCACATTGAGATGGCAGACTTTCATTTCCTTTATTCACCATATCGAAACAACTCATTCACAGAGAACTAGCTTTGTAGGAATGAGTACAAATTTTGTGCCTCTGCCTCCCGGACTATTACCTGTGTAGTAAATTGCGCTCCTTTTCCTGCGATACGTACGCTTTTGTAGTTGGCCGAGGACGAAGGGAACTCCTTTCCTTTGGCCACTTGTGCTCTTGGCAATCACACATATATCGGTGATATCGCTTCTGGAGAGGACTCTATTGAGTCAACCCTTGCTTTACGATATCAATTAATTGCTCTTCTAAAACTGGGTGGTTTTAAAGTTTATAAGTGGCCTAGTAATCAACCTGAATTACTCAAAGATCTTTCCGCTTTGCAACAATTCGCACAACCTCGCTCCTTTGAGGATCCTGACACTCAGCCGGTGAAAGTTCTAGGTCTTCAATGGGACCCCACTTCAGATACTTTTGTTTTCTAGTTCAACCACAACCGATAGCATGTACCAAACGCAACTTACTTTCCACCTTAGCCCGTATTTTCGACCCTATGGGAATTTTATCCCCCCATACTTTCTTAGTTAAGCATTTAATTTAGGGTTTGTGGTTCCTGAAATCAGAATGGGATGATACCCCTCTCGCCGATATACAGCGTTTATGGGAGAGATACCTTCTTGAATTGCCATCTCTTTCCGACTTTGAGTTGCCGCGCTTGCTAATTCCGCTTCATTTTGCAACGTGCGAAATTCATTGCTTTGCTGACGTTTCCGAGCGCGGCTATTGCGCTGTGGTTTATTTTCTTTTTGTCACCGATTCTTCTATTGAGGTCCGCTTAATTTGTGCAAAATCTAAAGTTACTCCTCTTCGTACTCTTTCTTTTAGCCGCCATTTTGGCATCAAAACTATTAACCTTTAGCCTCAAAATCTTTGATTCCCAACTTACGTTTGATAAAATTTTTGGTTGGTCGTGATCCATGGTGGTTCTTTCTTAGATTCGTTCCTCACCACAGCGCTGGAAGACCTTAGTCGTAAATCGAGTCTCCTATATTCAAGAAAATACTTCTAGCGCTTGTTGACATCATATTCGCGATATTAGCGACTTGTGTCAGTGTTCTTTATGGTGGCCGGCATCTCCTACGTTGTACTGTTTGTTCGAAAAATACAGTCCACATATACCACATATTAATTCTTCTGAAGTTCTCATCGAAGAACGTTCTGTGGTTCTGGCCGCCGTCGCGTTCTTTTCTTGGATTGAAATAGTTTTGTCGCTTGGATTCTTCGCTTTGTCCATAACCTACAACATCCGTTGTCAAAATACACCGGACCTTTGTACTCTTTTGAGCTACATAATGCTTTGACCCCTTTGATTAAGAACACTCAAAAAACTAATTTTTCAATTGAACTGGACGTCCTCCAGTCAGAATCAGTGTTAAAAAAAATTTCGCAAATTGTCCCCCTTTGTTAGAGAAGGAATCGTACGGTTTGATGGCCGGCTGTCTCACGCACCCTTATCCTCGGAAAAGAAATTTCCAGTCCTTTTGCCTAGTAAAAATCACTTTACGGATTTGTATATCAGCTTTGTCCATTTGAAATACTTCCACGCGGGTATTCAAATGGTTGATTTTATCGTCTGTCAACAATTTTGGATTGTTTCTAGTAAGCAGTCAATTCACCGTGTTTTTAGTAGGTGTGTGACTTGTTGGAAAACTGCTCCTACCGCATCACGGCCTCTTATGGACAACCTTCCTGCATGTCGAGTCACTCAAGTCAAGCCCTTTTTGCGTTCAACTTTACTGGTACCCTTTTTAATACCATGTCTCGAGTAAGAGGTGACAAAGTGTTAAAAGCGTATTTATATCTTTTATTTTACATGGCCACCAAGGCGCTGTATCTTGAATTAGTTTCGGATCGGTCAACCGACGCCTTTCTCGTAGCTTACGCCAATTTATTGTCAGGCGGGGCCGTTGTGATCACCTCTACAGCGACTGCGGCACGAATTTTGGTGGTGCCCACCGACAGTTAATTTCCCTCGCAAAGTCGCTGTCTCTAGAGAACATATTTCTTGGCATTATATACCGCCCGCTGCGTCTCATTTTGGTGGTTTGTTGGAGGTGGAAGTGAAGTCCGTTAAAACCTTGCTTTGTCGTACCATAGGTGAACAAGTACTGACCTACCAGGAACTGGCCACTGTCTTTGTTCAAATTGAATCCATCCTAAACTCGCATACTCTCACACTCATGAACAGTGATCCCAATGACTTGACTTGCCATACACCAGGTCACTTTCTGACTTTGGAATTTTTAACCGCTATTCCGAAACCTGCCCTTTCCGACCTTCCGCTCAACCGCCTTTCTCGTTGGCAATTGCTCCAACAAATTCATCAAGATTTTTGTCCCGTTGATCTAAGGAGTATTTGCATACACTGAGAAAAGGATTTTGTTGCTTCAACTGAGAATTAGTTGATTCAATTAGAATTTTGGTTTGTATATAAACAATGATCTATATGCATTAAATAGAACATAATAAAATGTTGGAAAACCGATTTTGAAGCAAACAAACCTAAATTTGCACCACAATAATTATGGCATTTACTCAAATCGCTATTAATGTAACTTGAATGTTAGGTATCGTTACTTCAATTGCTTGTAGGTTTGATTTGAATTATTTAATACTTTTATCAAATAAACTGTTATGTTAAATCAACACTTTGAATATCCCACTTACATATAAAAATCATTGAAGCAAATACTTGAAAGGGTTTGTAGCATTAAAACAAACTATTCAAATTTTCAACTAACCAAAAAGCGTCATTGGTTTAACTAACCCATATGTTGAGTAGATAATAATTATTAAGGCAAGTGGCTGATAAGGGTTCAAATAATAACATTTTTGGTTTAATCAAACTTTTATTGTGTTGTCAAATCAATCATTTCGTTGCGTTGTACATTGTTTAGATATAGAATTAGTTTAAACATCCAAGGTAGTTTGATTCAATATCCAGCTTGATCGATTCTGATTTAATGCAATTATTTTAATCAAATTTTTTTAATACAACTTGGCGATCAACAAATGAGTTTGTTCATCCCTAACAGATTTTTAAAAAATATTGATTTAAAATAACTTCATTCAGTCACATTATCAAGTTGAATATGGAATCAGATCTCACCTTGAATGCTACATTAACTCTAGTTCATTCTGCATAATTTCAGTTAAGCTCCACTTCAATTTTATAAAACTGACACTGATTATTGAAAGTTTGTTTATTCCTTGTCGTTGCCATTGGTCTTTGAAGTTAAACGTTCGCTTATATAGTTGAATGCTAAAACAACTGCATTTAGTTATGGACAATTGAGACTAATTTATATGAAGGTACTTACGTATTTTTAGACGAAGAGATTTTGTTTAAACATAGTACAGCATACTAAATTTATCTTCCATGTATTTTTACAGTGAGTTGAAATACTATAATGAAACTAACACAATAAACAATGCCAAGTAACGCTTGAAGCCATGTTGACGTGTCGCTGTCGAACGTTGCAGTGTATTAAAGATATAATGTGCGCGCTGAACATTCAATACGCAACATCGGAGACGTACTAAATAGCGTTGCATTCAACAAATAACCCGACGTTTGATGTGGCAATCGTAGTTTATTTAAATCAACAAGCTATAGTACGTTTGTTTCAATGTTCAGTTTGTCACAAAACGTGTTCATTTGACACTTTTTCAGCATTCATTTAACTAAAATAGATTTTTTCAACATTAATGTAGTATTGGACTAAAATATGAAATTTGTTGACAATATTAGTTTGTATTAAATACGACTGATGTTGAATGAAATTCACTTTTGCATTCGTTTATTAATCAACTGTTATTATGCATTCAAACAAACAAATTTAAGTCAACTAATTTTGATGTTAGTTTAACTATCTGCAAGCGGTTCAGTTAATATAGTTTCGTTTAGAACGACTAAAAAATACTTGATCAAATGCTTTACTCTTCAAAACAACAGAATTGGTTGTATCAACCAAATCACTTTTCTCAGTGTACGCTCCAGCAACGGTCCAAGTGGCACAAAGCGTCACCTCCGGTTCTTTTGGATACCTTAGTGCTAATTAAAACCGAGAACGTTTCACCTCTTTGTTGATCCCTTGGACGTGTCGTGGCGGTACTAAGGCCGCTCAAGGCGAGCTGAAACGCTCTGTCGCTAAGCTCTGTCCTTTACCTTGTTTGTAATTTTGTGTTCTGTTCGCATTAATTGTTTCTTTGTTTTTCTTCGCATTCATTTAATTTTTTTTGTTCACCTTTTTCTACATTTCCGTCACACCCTTAGTAATTATTTTCTTTTCAAAAACGCCTTGCATTTTGGTGGGCGGTATGTTCCGTTTGTATTTATAGTTAATTTACTGTTAGTTATAACATAAGATGAAGCATGCAGGTAAACTCGCATCCGCCCTATGGACATTAAATGTCATTAGATTTGTCGCGATTGAGTCTTCAAGCTACTCTGTGTTACTGATGAAGACTTACTTTAAAGTGTGCTGTGCGTCGCTATGGTTTTTGTTAGACAGATACGAACTTCTGCCAAAAGTCGACGTTTATTCTACTAGTTTTTCGAACACCGCTAAATCTAATAACTTAGGTAAGTACTTGAAGGTTTCCGCCATTCTTATTGTTAAATATACATGTCCAGTGATCTTACCATCTGTGGTTATCGAATTTAACCGCCGCATTAACACACACTTTTAGAAAATCCATGCATTGCTAAATTTTCGTAACATTCTACTTCTAAAATTTGTTGCTAGTAGTCCTGACTTGACATTCACCGAAGCACACTGTCACGTTGTGAAAAAAACGTTTCCGTATGCATCCATGGTTCAAGAAATTTTTGATCCTTTAGTCCTCATCAATCTCAAGAATTGGTAGAAACTATTCTAAGAAAAATTTATGCTGTAATAAAATAAAGGCGATCGAAACAATGATAGATCCTATATCAGAAAATCTACGGTTTTCACAACATTTGCCACATTTCTCTTAAATCGTTATAATCCATTTTTGTCAACGATTGTTTGAAAATGTTCAGTTTGTAATATTAGTACACAACTTTATCTCAATAACATCAAAGTTTCATTGCTTGAGGGATACATAAAGATATTAAAATAGGACTTCTCGCCATGATAATTTAACTGCATGCTGTTCAATCATAGAAGCCTTGTGCACAAAGTGATAAAATTTGGAAGAATGCCTATTAACACTATTTAGTTCGTGCTTTCTTTCCAACTACTTGACAGCGAGCACACTTCGATAAACACATATAAAAAACTTATTGTCACTAACGCAGCCAAGCAGTTCCCAACGTTATGATAATAAGCAGCGAAAACATACTGAAAACTCAGACAGCACAGTTGTTTTGATGCTTGAAGTGGTTTCAACCAGTAACATAATCTATTATATTCATTAATTTAACTCGCGGTGTATGCATTCGACTATTGTTCATCAAGTATACAACGGAGTTGCTAATAACTAATACAGGGTCGTGTTAAACTTCCCCCGTGGGGTTTAATCCTCTGTTCGTATATCATGAGTAGCATGTTACACCGTTCTTGTTGGTTACCTACCCTGTTGTGCCTGAGCTTAATGTTGTATATGTGCTACACTTTGTAGAGGGTGTAGTAACAACATGGGTTGTTATCGTATTTTTTCATTTTAACTAAAACAAGCTTTTAAAGGAAGCGCCGACGACGCTACACTAATTATATTTGCTAGAGCGAAGAACAATTTTCTTGAAGAACTTTCACATCGCTTATATAGTTTGCTTACAGCATTTAGTTGAAGTTAGAATATAATTTTAGTGAGATAGTCGCAACATTAATTAATATTGCTCAAGACGGTAGTTTTAAGAATTATTGTTACACTTGAAATAGTTAAGCATATTACCAAAATTCAATTGCTAACTCGTGTTCACCTTGCATCTTTTAGCAAGTGACGAACTGTATTAGAAAGTAGTGGATTATCGATGAGCAATAAGTATTTATCTAATAATAAAATAAGTTACATCATGCGATGTTGCTCATATAAATGTTAGTATTAGACGCAAGCATGTACTTAACTTTGATATTAAGGTTTTAGAAATTGACTATTAGGTTTGAATATTGATCAAATAAAAAAATCATTTTTAAAATGGAATTTGGTAGATAGAACACTACATTCAAGTTGTCCTTCACAAGAAATGCAACACAAGCATGAGTTGAATTCAGACCTATTCTGCAGGAGGGATTTTTAATTACAATACAAATTTTTTTATTTCGGTAATCTATTTATTTGTTATTCTTGTAGCATAAAACTCAAAGTTATTATTTCAGGTTATTAATTATAATACGAGTTATGAATCCCCCAATCTATGCATGTATAACAAAATAGAAGTTATTAGTAATTATTAGAAATTGTTAAAGATATTATTAAGTGAAGTGCAACAATGTAATTCAAGGATAATTAAATAAAGGTTATTAACAGTTTTGAGAACGGATGCAATACATTGTATTCCAGACGGTAATGATACTGCAGGTGGCAGGTCACAGACGGTTAAGAACCGCGATTACTTAGAAAGCAAGATTGTTACATCGTATAATGAATAGTATTAGGAAATAAGCAGACATGTGCTCTGCAAGTTTCCACAAATATGTGAGGGGCAGGGACAACATAAATACCCCGGGAGCCCCAAGACCAGTCAGTCAGTCTCAAGTATTTCACCTTTAACATTGCAGTTTGTTTAGGCTACTCACTCATATTAGTTCAATTAATTATTTTATTTTTCGACATAGTTTAATTTACAACAGTTTGTTAAAATTCCATAATTTATGTCCGTTTAAACTAATAAAGTTTGTTACAATTTTTGGAAGTAGTTTCTAAAAACACAGCTCCCAAAACCCAAAACGTAACTGGCGCAGCGTACGGATCCAGAAGTGCACTACGAATCCAAAAATCGGAAGATCTGACCAAGAATTTCAATTCACAATTCTGGAAGAACCATACAAAGTTGGAAGAGGTACAAGCATCGACCGAAACCAACCAAACAATTCTTGGAAGAGATACAGGCATCCATCAAATCTAAACCAAACCAACGTGGACGAAGTACAAAAATCGACAGAGTCCATGAAAGCGACGAAGAAACTAATGTAAGTTCATTTTCCTTAAAACCAATTGATCCTTTTTACAAATTATTTGATATTAGCTAGTAATTGAAATTTTTTTATTATTTTATGTATGTACAGATTTTTTTTTTAATTATTATTATTGCAATTTCTGCCATTTCTTGAAAATAATTTACGCAACCGTTAAGAGAAATTAGTTTTCAAACAAAAACAATTTTAGAAAATTTATTTTTAAAGCAGGAGAATTTTATATAAGAAAACTGAAAAGTACAATTATTACAAATTATTATTAATACTAAACGTAACTAGCAAACAAAACGCAACGATTTAATTCAGCAAACCTTAAAAATCGAAACGATTTATTTAAACGTAACTTTCATCAAAGGCTATAATTAAACACCTAGTGTATAATAGTTGGAACATCTTTTAATCTACTATTAAATTAACCTATTACAAATTGAAACAAAGCATGCAAATCTAAAACGCGATTCTGGTACGAATTATTACTGACAACTATCAGTTGCATTCAGTTGCATTCGCAACTTTATAAATATTTACATCACTGAGAAGACTCATTCAAACGTGACATTTTATGATTAAATATTTCAGCACCAAGTAATTAATTGTAAAAGACGCAATTTATTTAATTTATCACCTACTAAAAACAAAAACCATTCAGTACGAATAATTCTAATTATGGCGAAACAGTTACTAAACAAAATTCATTCAAAAACGCTTATTGCAACTTTATAAAGTATAATTGCATATTTTCAGTACGAAGATATCTATAACAAAAGCATTTACACAATTACTTTTTCACGTGGCTGAAAATAAAATCTTTCAATAAGCTAAAACTTATAATTTAAAACAATTTATTGTATAAATTACAAAAGAGATTTTGATGCAACTACTGTAACAAAACGGTAGACTGAAAACTTGCAAACTCAATAATTAAAACATTCAGGGTAACGAATAAATACAGTTACAGAGAAACATTTTATACACATAACATCTTCGGAGACGAGATAATTAAAAGCAGGCTTAATGAATCAGCAAAACTAAAATAAACACGTAATTAAACCTAACTGGCGCAAATAAACGTACAAAGTATAACGCAAATTATTGCAAGAATATTAATCCACATAAAAACCTTTCAGAAAATTAAAAACCGTGTCAACTTTTACATCCGCGAACTATAAATATACAAATTCAAGGCTACAGCAGCTAACCAGACATTACTAGGCACAAATCCCGCAAATTTATTACAGCACCGTACAATTAAATACAAATACAAGTAACTACGATTCTTTAAATAACCCAAACCAATTCAAGCTGAAAATTAACAAACCAAACTAAAAAGTAACAGTACAAACCGCGAAACAAATCTTAATTTTACAAAAACTTAAAATGAATTAAAACCGAAAGTAACTATTAATTATTAAAACAACCCTTAACAATCATGAGTTTAAATATGAAAATTTATCTTGAGACTATACACCAATTCAACGGAGATCAAGCTTTGCTAGTAAATTTCATTCAGCGTGCGAAATATTTTTGAAAACCTTTTACAAACCAGGAGATAACGAAAGCAATGTATTACTTTTATGCCTGTTAATAAGCAAACTGACCGGACGAGCACTAACACTAATAGCCAGCTGAGATGCCATAGAACAGTGGGAGTACTTTAAACGCATATTGATTGCATATTTTGGAGACTACAGAAACCTAAAATGTCTTATCCGCGACTTAATAAACCTAAGAATTGAAAATAACTAATCCCTGTACCAATTCGGAATGAAATGCCAAGACGTAAGAAGTCTAATCTTAACAAAATTAAAAATCGAAGAACCCTACTAAAAATATTCGCCTACTAAAACAAAAATGTATGACGAAATGGCAGTAGACACTTATATAAACGCATTTCCAAAACGAGTATCAGCTAAAAGCAGATTCCAACATCCCCAACATTTAGAATAAGCCATGAACATGATCATAGAAGAAGAGAACGTAATGTATTATCGAAACAGACTGTTTAGCACCAACGCGAATAGAAGCTATTCACCGATAAAAACCATACAAGCCGCGAGACAAACAACCACGCAAACGAAATTCACTCCATTTAACGCACAAACAAATCAACCGCGAATAATTAGTAACTCAAACTTTAGTAACACAAATTTTAATAATCAATTCAAACAATTTCCAAGACCAACATTCAACTGAAATTTTACAAAATCCTCATTTCCACGAAGATTCAATCACAATATAAACAGACCAAGATCAGCATTCAGCGCGAACCCTATTAAAAAATACACCAATGACAAATAACACTAATAACCCTAACAGTTATTATATCGTAAATCCGACCCAGCCGTAACCAAAAACAAAACTTTAATCGGAAGAACTATTTCACCAAGAAGTAGAAGAATTTGACAATGATCAGAATAATTACATTCACCACAATACAAACGATGAATCAAACCATTTAGAAAACTACGAACGTGACGAACCATGCGAAAATTACAAAGAGGACGACGAAGAAAACGCGTGCTCAAATTTTCAGATAGACCAATTTATAAATTACCAAACCTAATAAATTTAAATAATATTAATCACCTAGTACTACCATATATAGAAATACCCCACGCAGAACTTAAATTATTAATCTATACCGGATCCTCAAAACACTATTTAGCCCCCGAACCGTAAACAAAAAATGGTTTAGATTTTGTAGAAAGAGAAACCTTTAAAGTTAAAACAGCTCATCAAACGACCCTACATCAATTTATAGCCAATATACCCTTACCAAAAACATTCAATGTAAAAATGAAGCACAAATTTTGTACTTTTGAATTCAACGATAAATACGACAGACTAAAAGGAATGGACCTTCTAAGAAAACTAGGAGCCAATATTGACGTAAAAAACCGTTTATTAAGAACGAAACATGGACAAATCCCCATTAAATTTCAAAATACCCAAACCGAACAAAAATACACGTTACAACCCCGAACAGAGAAAAGAATAAAAATCCCAGTGAATTCAAAAAATAACGAAGGAATCATAAACCACATAACATTTCAACAAGGATTAGAAACCCCACCGCATTAGTACAAATAAAAGATAATTATGCCATTACGACGATTCTAAACTCAAATAACTACCCCGTAGAACAATCACTAACAAAAACCCAATTAACGTAGAGGAATTAAATTTTAACGAAATGGAAATAGATAAAAATTGAGAAAACAATTACAACCCCGTAGAACACGATTACATGTTAAGAGAAAATTTAAGTACATTCGCTTTAACACCAAGATTAACAAAGAAGAGCAGAGGGCAATTAAAAATTTGGTTTTGAATATCACGACGTATTCCATTGTGAAGGAATACCCTTAACCTTTACCAATACAGTTTAAACACAACATAGAACTAACAGACAACAAACCAATCTCTACAAAAGCATACAGACTACTTCAGGCAAGCCAGGAAGAAGCCGACAGACAAGTAGCAGACTTATTAAAACAGGATATCATACAACACTCCAATTCACCATGAAGCAGCCCAGTATTAATAGTGCCCAAGAAATTATACGCCTCAGGCAAGAGAAAATATCGAATATTAATAGATTACAGAAAGTTAAACGAAAAAACGGTAGATGACAATTATCCACTTCCCAATATCACCAAAATTTTAGACAAATTAGGAAAGTGTCAATATTTTTCAACACTAGACCTCGCCTCAAGATATCACCAAGTAGAAATGGACGAGAAAGATACATCGAAAACCGCATTTAGCACACCTAGACATGGACAATACATTACGAGGAATACACAACGAGAAATGCCTTGTGTACCTAGACGACAGCATAGTAGTAGTATAACTATGGAGAAGCTGGGACAGCCCTTTTTAAAGGGTCATAAATATCTTGTAAAGGGTGTGTGTATTATGGAAAAGAGAAGTATGTATGTGTGAAGGTCATGTATGTGTAGGTGTGTGTGTGTGTTAGTATTAGTTAGGTTTGAGGATAACGATAGTATGGCTATGGAGAAGCTGGCCGGCCCTTTTTAAAAGGATCATAAATATCTTGTAAAGGGTGTGCGTATTATATAAAAGAGAGGTATGTATGTGCAGGTGTGTGCGTGTAGGGTGTAGGGTATGTATGGTTTGTCGGTGAAGTTAACGTGAAAGTCGTGCCGCCCTCGTGATAAAATGTGTGTGTGTAGATATCGATCGGGGGCGGTGTTGTTGTCGTTTTATTTTCGAAAAGAAAGGTATGGATCGTTATGTGTATAGGTGTGTAGGGGGGGCGAGCGTGTTTTAGTCTAAGACGAAATATCGTAAGGGCGCGCAAGTGGTGCGAACGTGTTTTTGTTTTAAGAGTGGGTTTTCGGGGGTGGTGGTCGCGATCGAGAATAAGTCTGGGTAAATAACCGCAAGGGTTTTTTTATTACAGGTGTCGATAAGAAAAAAAATTGCGATGGCCCTTTTAAAAGGGCTGTCTCAGCTTCTCCATAGCTATACTACTGACGTAATCGTATTTTTGCTCAAGATGGTTCGATCGATGACGTGTGCGTGTATTTTTTGCCCTCCGAGAGAGAAGATGATGAAAGTGCGCTATTTAATTCGTATACAAATACAGGGTCATGATTATCTCATCGGACACACGTGCAAGACGTTTCAAGTAAACTTTTAATAATTTGGAAATGTTACGCTCGATGTTTTCGTAGGCAGTTATGAAGAAGTATTTAAAATAACGCAGAGATTTCAGATCGTCGGGCAAGAGAAAAAAAACGGGGTCGCGATTATCTCATCGGACACGTGCAAGACGTTTTAAATGTAATTGTTTCGGTATAAATGGTAAAAAAGTTCTTCCTTAATTTTGTGTGCATTATATGAACCCAAAGCATATACGATGACGAAATCGTATTTTGCCGAGAAATAAAAAGTGGTCGTAAATTTTGTATAGTATACATTCATTATATAAAGCGGAAGTTAAAATATAAATGATCGAGTATGTTTGTATAATTATTTTTTATTATCGAAGTCGGGAATCGCTTTTGTTAAAACATTTTATGTATAAAAGATAGCTTCTTGGAACGCGTTAAGAAAATACTGTAGTTTAAGATTACATCATTCGTGAGTAAGTTTTAATTTCAGTACACATCGTTTTGAATCATTAATTATATAGGAACCCATTACTTTTAACAAATATGGTTTATAAATCCTCGAAATATAGACGATTGAAATTTTTTATATTCTTTTATCGATGCCGAGTCGGCGAAAATGTCTTTGTTACTTACATCTTTGAATAAAAAATATGCTCATTAATTTTTATGCGATTTCAATATCCGCATAATAAAAGATAACGTTTTTAATTTGAATGAGCTTTTTTTGTCCAAAACAAGGGCAATGCTATTTAATTCTAATGAATTGCTATCGTTAATGTCTGAATCGTGTATGTGGGGGAGCGGTTTTCAGATGCGTAATAAATTGTACGTCATTCGGAGTGATATAAATAGAAGATCCCTTGTAAGGCTTTTATATCTTGTAAAATATAAGTTTGAGAGTCGTGCAACGTGTTTTGTCATCGTGCAGCTTGCATTAAAAAACAGGTAATAATTGTAAATATATTTTTTAACTTTATGTAATTATATTCGTAATTAGAATTAAAATATGGAGTTAATTAAAAAAATCAATTCAGTAAGCCGCATCGATAGGAAGAAGACCGTAAAAGTCAAAGATCTCGAGCTACAGCGCCCTTATCCGGTTTTAAGCATCAAATCTCTTCAGTCAAAGAAGAATTCTCGGATCATTCTCGTCGAATTAGAAGAATGCGTTGTGTTCCTTCCGCAGAGAATCGCGGACGTAATTAGCGACAAAGATATCGAAGAGCTGAATAAACAGGAATGCCTTTGTTTGCACTACCTAGGATCGTTCGAAGTTGGTTAGTATTTAATATTTTAATTTTTTATTTAAAAAACTAATACGAAATTCGTTTATTTTAAAGGTAAACCTAATCCTGCAGCGAGTATTTCCTTCTGCTGCATGGGCGAAAAACAAAAGGATCCATCATCATCAGCCCTCACGGATCCTCCCAAGGAAAATCAAGAACGGCAAGAGCAAAAAAGCCATCCGTATCGTCATCACACTAGAATACCTACCTATACATGGTAATTAATTTTTATAATTTTAGTATTTTTACATCTTGATTTTTAAAGTTATGAGTATTGAATATAGAATTAGATCAGCAACCCATTACAATCGTGATATGCTAATTGCGGATTATCCACATAATTTTTATAGAATCGCATGCAAGGAATTGCCTGCTTATTTAAAAGACTTTAAATATCGGGACGGTTTTTGATTGGGTCTCGAGCCCTTTTTCTATTTTGCATGCAATTTAATTTGTTCGACAATTTAACGTGCTTAGAAGATTCGTATTCTAACACAATAGCGTTTTGCTTCACCGACGTGTCTCGTATGAAAGAAAAGCTTTTAATTTATGTAATTACGACCGAAGGGCATTTTATAATATTAGCGAAAGCATCTCGGCCGGTATTAGGTTGTTTAGATTTGTAGATCAATCTGCCGTATCGCCATTAAAAACAGTGTTTAATTTTCAGTATAAATGTGAAAGTGACATTTTCTTTTATGCAATTCTAAGAACCGATTGCCTATACGTGGACTTAAAAATAGAGAATTCGTGTTTTCAACTCAATTTATTAATTCTTTGTTGATTTGCAGAAAACCCTCCGCATGCGCTTGCATGAAATCGGCGATTTATTTGTCTATAGTAAATGTGTTAGAACGACAGATGTATTTTCTATAAAATCAACTAAAAATTACAGATTCAGAAAAATATGCTATAGACTTATCCTTTTGTATGAGATTTTTAAACTCGTACAAATTGTTAGAATAAAACGGGGACTGCATGCCGAATTAGAAGCCATTTTATGGTCCTGCGATTTATCGCCCAAAGACGATACGCCGAACGTATTAGTAAAATTGCACGGTTCAAAATACAGAAAGTTGGCATTGAAATACGAAAAAAAATGTTAACTAACAGAAAAATCGAAGCGGACGCGGGCGTTTCGATGTGTTGTGATCAGATGCTACAGTTGTATCGAAAAGTGCACGCAATTTTAACGAAATGTCGTAAAACTAAAGTATTTCGCAATTGGGTTCGAATATTAAAATCACACATTCACAACACCGAATCGATTTTAAGAACGGTGAAACAAACTTCTTCTTCGCTCTCGGCTAGTTATCTGAATCTATTCGAAAATCTTCTATGCCATATGAAAAGATATAAAATGCTATTTAAAAATCTATTAAAAACTACTGCGGCAGAATGTTCCTAAACAATGGATGTATTCTCGGAGCACGCCTCGACATTCTGAATTGGTTTGAAGCCGATCGTGTCTGCGTTTAAATCGAGAATTCAAACAGCTCAAATTATTAATGTTGCACATAAAGATCTTAATTTATTTATCGAAGATTGTAAAAACTAATTTTATCCAAATTGTATACGATTTTTAAAAATCACTCGGTAAACCTTAAAATTAATGTCGTGTTAGCGTGCGATTTTTCAAATTTTCCGTCGCGCTCAACGAAAATGAGTTTCAAACTAGGTATTTTCGACGCCCAACTTTTTAATTTGTTTCGGCAATTTAGAGAAGTTTAACGAGTGGTTTGCGTGCAATATCGCAACACGCTTGTTGGATAAAATAGAGAACGACGCAATGCACGGGTCAGGATTCACGCTATCCGAAATATTATTTTAAATGTTAATATTAATAAATGCTATGATATGTTTCACGCGAGTTGTTTCATGCCTCTTCCTATCGCAATTCAAAACAAAAACCTGTTTAAACATTAGAAACAATGATTTTTCATGCTTTTATTGGAGCGTTTTAGCCGGAATAATTAAGCCTACAGCAGGTAAGCATGCTAATCGCACAACTTCGTATCCGCATTTTGCAGAAATTTTTAATATGAAAATTTCGTCAGCCCCATGCCTATATCGGATATATCGAAATTCGAAAAGCAGAATGATATTTCTGTAAATGTTTTGCTCTTATTTTAAAACGCGCTCGATACATCGTAACACCGGTACAATTAACTAGCCAAAAACGAGATAAACACGTTAATCTGTTAATTGTTGAAGATGCGTATGTCGACGAGTCGTCAAAATTTAATTCTGACGACGGCGAAGACGTCAACGGCGACGAGGACGACGACGACGGCGACGAGGCCGATAAAGTTGGAAAAAGTTTGGAAGAATTAAAAAAATATTAAAGATTATAAACGGGGCGTTAGATATCATTATTGTCTTATAAAAATTTAGCCTCACTTGTGAGAGGTCAATTAACTAAACATACGGGTCACTTTTACGTATGCGATAGATGTCTCTCCTATTTTTACGATCGCAAACGTCTCGATGCCCACGAGCAAGTATGCGAAAAACTTAACGAGTGTCGTGTTATTTTACCCTCCGAAAAAACAAATATTTACAATTTAAAGATTTTAAGTATAGAATACCTGTGCCGATGGTGGTTTATTCTGACATAGAATGCCTTATTAAAAAACCGAAAGAGCTTCCGAATCAGAACGCACTTTCAAATACCAGGAACATATTCCGTTTTCAATAGGATATTATTTTTATTGTGGATATGACGAATCTCTTTCATATTACAGTTCATACACGGGCACAGACTGCATTTCTTGGTTTGTGCGACAATTAAAACATATTGCCATATGTTATGGGAGCGCATTTTTAAAAACGAGCCTGCTACGTCCTCTATAGATGCCTCGACGGCAAAAACGTGCTTTATTTGCGAAGTCGATTTCTTGCCGGACGACGAAAAGGTTATCGATCACAATCACATGAATGGTTCTGTAAGAGGTGTTGCGCATAGCAGCTGTAATTTAAATTTTAGGTTATTTCCAATTATTCCCGTAGTCTATCATAATTTGAGCAATTATGATGCTCATTTTATTATTAAAGAGCTTGCTAACGCTTTCGAAGGCCCCATGAATATAATACCCTTGAATAATGAAAATACATAACATTTTCTAAAAATACAACGACGCAAATGTGACGTTCAGATTCATAGATTCCTTTCGCTTTATGGCAATGTCATTGGAAAAATTAGCATGCGAGTTGTCTTTCGATGACTTTAAAGTTTTAAAAAGGAATTTAGCTCGCTAAACCCGGATCGCATTAAATTGCTAATGCGCAAGGGTATTTTTCCTACGAGTATTTGGATGACATTTTGAAATTAAGCGAAGAAAATCTTCCTCCTATAGAATGTTTTTATAGCAATCTTAATGAATCACATATTGAAGAATCGGAATATATTCATGCGCAAACCGTATGGAGCACTTTTAAATGCAAAATTTAGGCGACTACGCGGACCTATATTTAAAATGCGACATTCTTTTACTTTGCGATATATTCCAAGACTTTAGAAAAATTGTCTTGAAACATACAAATTGGATCCCTTAAATTTTGTGACTTTGGCGAGCTACTCGTGGTCTAGCATGTTATTATATACTAAAATCAGGCTAGAACTAATTTGTGACGTCGACATGTTTTTAATGATCGAAAGAGGCATTCGGGGGGGCCTTACTCAAGTCGTAAAACGATATGTAGAATCCAATAATAAATATTATCCCCAAACGTATGATCCATCCAAGCCGAATAAATTTTTATTTTACGGAGATATTAATAATCTCTATGGTCATGCCGAATCTTGCTATTTGCCTTACGGGATTTCAAATGGCTAACGCCTGAAGAAATATTAAAATTTAATGTTACAACGGTGAGCATTACGAGCGATAAAGGTTATATTATCGAATGCGACTTGGAATTTCCTACGGACATTCACGACGCTCAGAAAGAGTTGCCGATGTGCCCAGAACAGGACACGCCTCCGGGCTCGAAATTTTCAAAATTAATGTGCACTCTCACGAAAAGTTCAACTACGTTGTGCATTACAGAAATCTCCAGGTTTATTTATCTGCGGGCGTAGTTATGACGCGCGTTCATAAGGTTTTAGAATTCGGTCAGTCTCCTTGGTTGAGACCGTTTGTCGAATTAAATACAAGAATGCGCACGGAAGCTAAAACGGAATTTGCACAAAATCTATATAAATTTGCAAACAATTCCATTTTTGGTAAAACAATGGAGAATGTTAGGAAAAGACGCGTCATAAAATTAGTGACTCATTGGAGCGGTCGATATGGTGCTCTATCTTTAATTTCCAAACCAAATTTCCATTCGGCAACGATTTTTGACAAAAATCTGGTCGCGATCGAATTGAGCAAAACAGAGATAGAGTTCAACAAACCTATCTACATAGGTATGGCCATCTTAGAATTATCAAAAATTGAATTATATAATTTTCACTACGATTTCATGAAGGCAAAATTTGCAAATAATTGCGAATTATGCTACATGGACACCGACAGCCTTTTGTATAGTGTGACGTGCAATGATTTCTATGAAGAGTGTATAAAGACGAATCTAGAAAAATTTGATACGAGCGCTTATGATCCCGATAACATCTATAAAATTCCTTTAATTAATAAAAAAGTCATTGGTCTTATGAAAGACGAAACTAGAGGTCGTATTTTAACGCACTTTGTAGGCCTTCGATCGAAAATGTACTCTTTAAAAATAGAAGGCCGTGAGATAATAAAGAAGGCTAAGGGTGTTAAAAGTACATTATCGATCAGCAAATCTGTTTCGATCACTATCTCGATACGTTACGAAATAAAGTAGTTATAGAACGAGACCCAAATAGCATACGATCATATTTGCATAAGGTATATTCCATACGTCAGACGAAAATTGCTTTAAGTTATCAAGATGATAAAAGATACATTTTATCTAACGGAATAGATACTTTGCCTCATGGGCACTATCTAATAAAGGACCTTTGAATAAAACCATATTTTATTTTGTGAATTGCATGTTTATTATAAAAAAAATAATTAAAATCTTGTAACGAGAAAGAAATTGCATTGTCTTTTTGTATTTTATATTATAAAAACCGCATTGTATTTTTTTTTAATTTTTTATATTATGTATAAAATTAATTTAAAATATATTTTAAGCGCTGTTGTAGAGGCTCTCTTTGTTATATTGTAATCAAGAAAAAGCATTGTATTTTGTTATTTTTATATTTATTATAAAAATTAATTAAAATATTGTAACAAGCCAAGATAAAAAACTGCATTGTATTTTTATTTTTTATATTATGTATAAAATAAACTAAAATAATACATTTTAAGTGCTGCTGCATGTCAAAGTATCGCAGTTGTAGCGTCTCTATCTTTCTTATTTTTACAAGATCAAAAAAATGTATAATAAAAATCAAACAAAAAAGAAACAAATTTTTATTTTTGAAATGTAACATATTTATATAATAAAAATATAAAAACAAATGTTTTATTTTTAAATGTAACAATCTATATAAGATCAGCTTTTTGAATCCAGGAAGGCTCTTGGAAGCCCAACCATTTGACGAGAATTTTGGTTCCTTTTCGCCTTAGTATTTTCTCGATAAGGTAAATATTTGGAACTCTCGTTTTCTGCAGCTCAGCTTCATAAAACTGTCCCAATACTGGATCGCCATGCATGTCGACGAGTAAATAAGTAGTCGGATTTGCTCGAAACACTTTACATATTTTAAACGTCTCCTCGCTCCAGTTTGCATTGTAGCCCTTAGAAAAATACTTCTATATTTTGAAATGCGTACAAAGTCGTCCACGGCATAACGAGGTTTTCTAGTCGCCAGTTTTAATTTATCGTAAACTTTCAGACGCGTTTTGCGGTCACATTTTGGGTTTTCTTTAGTGGTCGAATGCACCGTATCGTTGTATTTCGATACAATCGAATCGATTATATCAATCCACTTCCATTTGCCTCTCAGACTAAAAGCTTTATACAGTTTGTTTTTATCGTTCTGATTGCACGTTCTACGATGGCGGCTTTGATTGAGCTATATGTGGAGTAATGATTAATATCGCCATATTCCTTCATCAGCCGTGCAAATTGGCCGTTATAAAATTCTGTACCATTATCTGTTTGCAGATTTTTCGGTAAAGGCGGCCGCGATCTTTAATTTCATTTAGAATCTCGCGCATCGCAGATGTGACTTCATGACCATTCTTGGATTTAAGCGGTCTCGTCCATAAATATTTCGAATAGCAATCGATCACGAGTAGAATATACTTATGCCCTTTATTATATTTCGAATATGGAATAAATTCAGCAATATCGGCTTGGAATAAGTCGTGATAAGATTTGATGATCGTTCTTCGACGTGGAAAATTTATTCTAACCCCTCTGTGCAGTTCATCCACTAGTATTTCCGTATCGTTATATTTCTTAGACATTTTAAGGTTTGACACGAGTATGAGAGTTAGACGACGAGGCTTTATCTTGCTCCAATAACACGTGCAGGTGTCTTATAACGTCGGTATTAATTTTGTGAAATTGTAAATCGTCTCCAGCAGACGTCTTGACTCCGTCTAATTTCAAGTGGTTGAAAATCAGGAAGTTCGTGTTTAAAACAACTTCGTTCAACACTTGAACGACCGATTGCAATACATCTCGAATGATCACGTTATCGCGGTGAATGGCGACACCTTCGATAAGATTTTGTATTCTCGCGTTCACATAGAACTTAGAAACGGCATCGTGCTCATCTTCGGCCTCGCCTATGTTGACAATTCTCAAGCCTCGAGAATCGAAGTTCTTGGCCTTACCGTCGTCGATCGTGGTTAGTTTCATAAAATTTTGCGCTTTTTCTGACAACGTCGAGTCCACGTATCTCTTGTTAACGGCATCGCCGAGCTCTGCGGGTCGTGCAAATTTACAATGGATCGCGATTTGGCGTCAAATTTAAGTTTCTTATTAGCATGCGTTTTTCCCGAAGATGAAGCGGTCAAACATATTTCCAATGCTTTGCCTATACGCAGATTGAGTTCTTCGCTGCAAAATTTTAAGTTTACGCCGTCGTTTGATTTTTAGGATCGGCCAAATTCACTATTCTAAAATCCTTCAAGTTAACTATTTTCTCGTCCTCGTCCAATACCAAGGCGCTTCGTTTATTTACCGCATCCGTTCCGGTCACGGGATTGCCTACGTTGCAAAGTTTTCTATTTTCTATGTTGAAATCGCCTTCCGGAGTTAGTTTAAAGCCTACACCAGGAGGCCCGCGCGCAGCGGTATTACCAAACCCTCCGCCTCCAGAGTCTCTGGCAACATACGCTCTTCCAAATTTATCGACGACCATTTTATTTCTGAGACTATTCTATAGAACGTGTATATTTTATTAGGCGATTAATTTCGCCTCCTTTAATTCGGATATAATAGAAAGAAATTCGTTTTGATTCTGAGAGCTATTGTTGCCCGCCGAACGTTCGGCCATCAACAAACGAAGCCGGCTCACCAGCTCGGCCGGCGAGTCCCAATGAACGTATTCTATCTCATGATTAGAATTATCGAATTTTTTGTATCGCCAAATTCTGCTTATATTACTCGATGGCTGTCTTTTTTTCGATAAATTATCCATACCGAGACCTTTCTTTTCTTCGTTATTTTGGATCGTAATTGCATGGGAATCGTAGGAGTCGCCGATGCTGTATTCATCTCTTGACGACAACGACGACGGTGACGGCGACGAAGCATGCTGCGGCGAGGGAGGAGGCGTAGATATTGTAGTCGCCACGGGCGACGGTGTTAAATTCAGAACGATATAATTTTTATATTTGGGCGTTTTAGGCAGATCTTTGCGAAACAGTTTATTATATGCATTGGTTTTCTTCAAAATATCGATGTAATTTTTACATCTAGCTCGGAAGGATTGCCAGCAGGCGTTTTCTTATTCGAAGGATTTTCTTATAAGTTAACAATCGAAGTAAGCCCTCCGTAATAGGATATTTTTATTTCTAATATTAATCGTAGATCCGTCGTCTGCAATAGCTAACTCTGAATTGCCCATAGACCATTTATTCGAAAGGTCGTCGTATTGAATGCCGATTCCGGTATCGTCTATATTGGGATCCTCGCTTTTGAACAGGATGTCGGCATACTTTTTAAGTAAGGCATCTGAACCGTCGCCGACATTATCAGATTCGTGCTCCGCATTCTGACGTCGAATATAATTAGGATTTTTACTTGCAGAGAATTTTGATAGCGATTTTAACGGTTCTAGTAATTGAGCATGCTTCATTCCGTATTTTAATTGAGCTCGATTTTGATCTCGTTTAAAATCTTAAAACTTTTTTCTTATCGTTTTAGTGGCCTGCACTACGGCTCGATTTAAATTCGTAGAGTGACGTCGTCGTCGTCCTCGTCTCATCGCAGCCGCAGACATTGCGTTGATGAAAGTTCGCTCGAACGTCGTGATTTTAAATACATATGTAATGATCGAATCCTTTACGGTAGCGGCCCTCGTTTATGGCTTTTTCTTTGTCTACCACTAAGAATCCGTATCCGGCTTTATTGCCATCGCCGTCTTTTTTTCCCACGCTAGACGGCACATCTTTTGAAATCTTCGAAGCTCATGTCGGTATTAATGTGCTCCGAATAGATATGTCTTAAGTTCATTTCGTCTTGCAAAAACTATAATTAAATTTGTATTGTCGCGAATAAGATGCTTCGGTATTCTTGCATACGATTGGCTGAGGTAGAACGCGTCTATATTCTTATGACGGCTCATTGAAAAATATTGACGAATCGCGTTTTGTTCGTGACATTGAATGTCGTCGAAAATGAAAATCGAATTACTCTTAGCATCTTGCGGTGAAATTATTTCAGAATTTTCGCTAAATTCGTAATAGCCTAGTCCCTTGATCGGTCTCAAAACTCGACTCAAAAATCGTATTTGGGCTGAAATAGCGACTTGGAGTAAATGTAAACGTTTTCAAATTCCAATCCGTTGGGTGCCAGTAACAAACTCAAAATCAGGTTTGTTTTACCGCACGCAGAAGGTCCGCATACGATGCATCTTATGCTGGCCGGTAAGAGATCTCCGTGCTTTTGCGCGTTCCAAAATAGGAATAAGGATCATCCTGCTCGACCGTTAGATCCATATTTGCAACCGGTAGAGATTGTTTCTGTTTAATAACCTTCATGTCTATTATTCGCTAATATGACGCGTAACGATTTCCGTAAACGGATCGTATTCGAATATAGAGTCGTGCAAAATTAAGCAGTATGCTTTAGTGGTTTGATCGAAAATGTTGCTGGATTCGATTTCGAGACGTATATCGACGGCCGAATTTTTAATAGATTCTTCTTGACGACTGCAATCGATCACGAATGATGGAATAAATTTAATTTCGATTCATCGCTAAGCTTTAAATGCGGAACCTCCCACGATATTTTAGTAATTTTAAATGTTAGCTCGTTTTCGTCGCTCTTGTAACAATTGACGTCGCTCTTGGATCTAATTAAAACAAGCTCTTGCGGCATGTTTACGACGGCTCGTTTATAATCCTCGCAAAATCCAAAAAATGCTTTAGAGGCACATTGCACGAGAAGCGTCCGTTCTTAAAAATGTCGGCGTTTGTATCTCCTCGAGGGTCCCAGGTGCTATTGCTCAAACCGTTGAATTTTTTGTGATACGAAGCGAGACCCTTCATCGTGCACGTTATACCAGGCTGCTTACAAACGTCGACCACATGCGTGCTCCCATTTTGTACTGTATTTCATCGAACAAGAATAATATTGCGTTGTTCGTTATCGTATACGGTTTACCTTCGGTTTTCACCGAAAACGTTCCCTTAATATTAATGTAACTGTCGTAGGTTGCGGTTATAGCATCGGAATTTTGGATTTCTATAATCACTCTATCGCTGTGGTCTGTGTTTCGCGTGAAGGGTAAATACGAATAATAATCTTCTTTCGAAATTGTCTCTTCGTAGCGAGGCCTTTTGAATACGTCTAATTTGGCCACCTCGTCGAAACGTAATTTCTTCAAAGGAGAACTAATCACCGACGAGATGTGATCTGCGACCATTTTCGTGCTACTACCAAAATCACCACGTATTTTACCGCCACGTTTAGCCATTTCTAGTACTTTTTTTCTATCTTGTATTCAAAAGCTTGTAGCCGAGCGCTTTTAAGAAACTTGCGTCTGCGCGACTAAGAGCGAGGTTCTTCTTCCTCTTCTTTTTAATATGATGTCGCTTTTTCACACCTCTTCCGCTTTTTATTTCGTTATGGCCTAACGATGATTTGCGTGCGACTGCAGATTTCGAGAACGTTTTTTGCGTTTTATATAGGTTTGTTTTTGAGGAAGAAGAAGAAGAAGAAGAAGACTTCGGCAGCAACGACGATAACAATGCCCAACGCGCGGATTTTTTCTTAGGTATATTGACGACTGCGGCTAACGTCTGTTGCTGCTGCTGCTGATGCTGACGCTCGTCATCGTAAACGACGCCCATTTTTAACTTAATAATAATTTTATTATTCGCGTCTTAGCTCTAGGCGAACGCAAAGGTACGTATCCTTCGAAAAATTAACCGCTTCACCCGTATGATCCACCAGTCTCAACGTATTGTTATCGAATTCGTCCACGCACAGAGGGAAACGAATTATATTGCTGGGTTGTTGTTCTATGCTGTAGCCTGGGGGCACGGTTAGGCCAAATTCGTAAATGCTATGACAAAGTTGGTTATTGCGGTACGCTCCCGTCGTAATGTTAGTATCTACGAAAATATTAGATACCGAAATTATTTCCACATCGCGATCGGACGTATGCGAACGACCTTCCTCTAAAATTCGATCATAAAATCCCAGCATTCGACCGATGTTGCCGCGCTTCGTGAAGTCTACGGAGTATTTCGATTTTATTTCACACTTTAGGGTATTATTATTAGCTCTTAAAGAAAACAAGCCGTCGACCAATCCGTCGTCGTCCAAAGTTACGGACGAATTAATTTCTTTGTTGGCTTTAGCCGACTCAATATCTTTTTCTCAGGAACGTGTTTAGCTCGTCTATTTCGTAGCATCCCTCGTCGATGGTGATTTCTTTATCTTTATCGTAATAGAACTTATTATTTCCCTCGTAAATATTTCGAACGGTGTTGCACGTGTAAAGACCCACCAAGCCGCAGGTGTACGTACCGCCATCGTTCAGTCTCACAGGTGGGTATAGCGTACCGCTGCTGATGGTATTTCCATACCCGAATATCGTGAATGTCCTAGACATGACTGTAGCGCTCCGAGGGCATTATGGTTCTTTATGTAAAAATTTCAACACTAAATGACCACACACGATCGTGTTAAAGTCTTGCTCCCTTTCCACGTTATAATATATATCGCTACCGTGAAAATATCTTAAGACTTCCTCGGGAGGCCTCAGGTCTCCAAAACTATCGAAGTATATCACCGTATTGGCCCTTTTTTTATAACCGACCCAATGCGTGCCCGGACCGGATCCATCGTCTAAATTTATAATACCACTTTCGTTTCGCCACGGCGGTGCTAAGCTTCCGTCGCGTCTTTTTAGCGGCAACTCGTCTCGCATGTACACGCCTCTAAAATACGGAACACCTTTAGCATATTTGTGCAGATCGAGATCGGTCAATGCGCGCATGGGAGGTGTAAGGGTGGTGGTGGTGGTGGTGGTGGTGGCGAGCTTAGCATTCCTCGGCACCATCGAAGTCATCCGTTTTTTGAATCCCCCGGATAAGGTTTCAAGTACAAGGCGCTACCTTTCTTGTGAGGCTTTAAATACAATCCGCTGCCGACTTTTTTCTCTTCCATGGCTCTGTTGTGACGCGCGTTCTCGTCGAAATACCTCTTTGCATTTTTGGCTGAATTGATGGCGTTTGCGACGCTCGACGCTCTGCCGGCCAGTGCTCCGAGCGCCGAAAGACCCGCAAATATCGGAATCAAAGGCAATAAGCCTCCTCGATTGGGCACCGGTATTATGCGCGGTACTTTAATTTTCGAACGACCTCCCATCCTGTTGACTATAATTTTTGCAGCATTCATCGCGCTCGAAATGAGACGATTATGCGAAGCATCTCCGTGTCCTTTACTCTTGATGCTTTGTTTTCTGATTTCTTTAGATATTTTACTTATAAGACCGCCTCTGAAGGAGCATTTTCTGCCGACGTTACCGTTATTGTCTTTGAATTTACCCGAGCATCGACGTACTCGACGTCGTCGTTTTGTCGTCGTCGTCGTCCTCCTCGCTGTCGACGATCCAGTTTCACGGCCATTTTCTTGTCTATTCCCATTCCTAGTTTGCGTTTCGCTTTCATTGCAGCCGTTACGCCCAACGCTGCGAGCTTCTCGGACCACTTAGAATCTTTGGCCTTGACTCGCCGCCAAGCCGCTTCTTGCAAGACCTTGTCGGCCTCGTGCCTGCGCTCCACGTCTTTGTGATGCAAATACGCGATGTCGTGCTGCTTGCACGCTTCGTCTAGAGGATTAATACCTTTGTCTCCGCGATTTAAACGCTCTTGTAGCCTGGTTCCGGGACCGAAGAAGTTATGACCAGGAAGGTGCAGTTCGAAGGCCAATTTATTTAAGAGGTTGTTGAACAACCCTTCACCCCTGTGTACCAACATTGACTAACATCTCTCCTGCAATAACGTAACAATTTAAATATGTATATATATATATATATATATATATATATATATATAAAAATAACTGTATACAGAATAAATTTTATTTACAAAAAAGGATCATACACTATCTTTAAAATACAAAGGTTTCATTTCGACATTTAAATTCTTTTGATATAAACATAATACGTCATCGACAATTTCGTGAGGGAAATGGCGCGTGATTTCTAATAAGCCGAGTCTGTTGATGTCGTAAAGAACGTTTAGGGTACTTAGGGATGGATTTCCAAATACGTATTCGCTTATCATCTCGACTCGACATAAGATTTGATCCTGCACGTTCGAATAAAGTCCAGCATCCTCGAGGAGGGGGACGCCTTCACCTCCATCGTCGTCGCCGTCGCCGCTACTGCTCTTGCACCTGTTATACGCGTAAGCTCCGAACTCTTCGGGAAGGCAAGTGGCGACGCACTCTATATTTCTATCGTAGAACTCTTGAAAATCTTGTCCTTTCAGTATTTCTAATTTGAGCATTATAAGAGGCGCTAGAGTAAACACTTTTGCAAATTCTTCGCGGGAGAGAGAAATTCGCGCAACATTGTATCCGGATCCTGTTGTTGTTGATTCTAATGCGGCGAGAGCCGCAGCAGTTTTTTGCACCTCGACTCTATGAATGGACTCGTATTCGTCTTTAAATTCCACTTCCAAGTATCCGTCGATCGTCTGATGCATTTCACACCTCCAGTGCCATACGTCTGCGACTACGGAGGCGGCGGTAGCGCCTGCAGATGCAACCGTGGCAGTATCCGAGCGGTTGGAAAAAAATTTTCTAAATTTATGTTCGATATTGATAGACGACAAATCTTTCCACTCGTTTTCGTCCATTTGCAATTCGCCTTCTTTACAAAATCTGTTGGGGCATATAAGTCTGATAACAGGGCTAAAATCCATATTGCTCTTTCGTTTGGTTAAGCCCACTTCGATCGTATGACCGTGAGCGCACCATTGCGCATTCTCCTTGGAGGAATTCAATCGGTATTCGGTGCTACATATCAGGGATCCATCGCCTGATCGTTATCGTAGACATGAATATCTGACAAAACTTGCGGCGATCCAGATACTGCACACGTAGATGATGATGATGACGAAATTACGTCATCATCATCGTTATTTAAAAATACTTGACTGTCGTCACCACTTGTATGATTATTTTCGTCTTGAATATACTTCACCATAATTGCTATTTAATTAAGTGCAAAATTTCACGCACACATACACACCCTGAACGAAGATACCTCCCGGTTAGAACTGAAAATTATTTTGCATGCGTAGGTTTTCGTTCGAGCTCAAACGATGTTGCTCATGCGCGCATAGTTTATTTTTATATTTGTAATAGATGTAGTATGCCCACGCTCCTATTAATTGCATAAGTACGATGTGTTCTAAATACGTCCATACACCATCTGAACTATCAAATTCTCGATCTTTTTTTTCTCGCTCTCTTTCTCTTTCGAAGGCGATTCGTTTATGATTCCATGGCATGACGTACCATTCGGTCTCCGTAAAACTGCTATTATATTTAAATCTTATTTTAAACATCAGAAAAGGATCGATGCCAACTCCGTCTCCGACACAATCGCCCGCGGATCCATTGTTCAACCATTCGGCACCGTCGTCGTCGTCGTCGTCGCCGTCCTCGCCGTCGCCGGATCCATCTACGTTTTCTATTTCTCGTCGTCGTTGAAGGCGTCCTCCTCCTCCTCCTAGATAACTTTTATAAATTAAAAGGTCTCTCGATACCGCGGACGATGACGACGACGACGACGTCTCTGATGATGGCGATAAGGGAACCTCTTCCGAATGGTTCTGTTGCTGCTGCTGCCATTGCTGTTGCAGCTGCATGGTAATTAATTCCATACGTTTCCAATCTTTAGAGCGAGAGCATCTTATTTGTTGTTGTTGTTGTGACGACTCGGACTTCGACAATGCCAAAACGTCTTTATTTTCAACAACCTCGAAACATACGAATGCATTCGGAGGATCTACGGGAACCGGATTTCTTTGCCAGGAGGGCACCCTCGGTTTAAATATGTATAGGTAATTATTACATATTAAAGAGTAGGCGAGATATGCTGCGACGGCTGCGGGCGGTCCTTTAGGAGTCATTTCGAACAATGAGCATTTTTAATTGCATTCATAGGTTTTATTGCAGGGCTGCGATGTGTTGTTGTGCGCGCGTACATATGGGGTAGAACATGCGCATTCAGGACACGATTTTATTTGCAGAGGAGGTCCATCTATCTGATCTGCATGCGACGACGATTGTAAGCCATGCGCTAAACAATAGCGATGCGTCCATAATTGTTTTTGCAAATACTCCGGTAATTTATCGAAATTTCTGGCGACGTCTTTACTTGCATGCCTCTCGATATACTCGAGCGGTAATTTCGTAAGATCCTCGACCGTCAACATTCTTCTATATTACAAACGTATATGATTATTAAAATAAACATATCATCTCGTAGACAATTTTCTTATCCCCTTCCTTAAGAATGCATACTATAGGTTCCTGCATGATTTATATTGACGCCTAAATTTAATATTCTCGAAAGAGCTAACCCGCTCTGCTTTTCGGTATATTCGTCCAGTTTATTGTTCAATTCCTGAATGGCTTCGGGTTTAACTTGAGTTTGAAAGTCTTCAATTTTAAAATTTTATAATTTTAGTAGTAAAATGTCTGAGCGATGACGACGATGATGATGATGACGATGTATCCACGGCTTCTGAAGACGATGATGTTGATGCGTTGGGCTTTACGTATTCACCGTTAAACACGAAATTAATTTTAAGAGATCCAAATTTTCTCAAACATTTTCTCAAACGTCGCTCTATTAGGGCGAATGCATCTTCTAAAATTGCATGGGATCTATGTGATATAAATTGACCACAGCACTCGAACGTATCCTGCGGGCGAAAGCCGATTTCAAATCGACCCACACGATATTGTTCGACGTTCTACGTCTTTTGACATTCTTCTTTGATGTTAATCTATCGAAATTTTCAGCAGGATCGTCGACTTCGACGTCGTTCGCATAACCCTCGTCGTCGTCCTTCGCACTAGTATTATCGCCGGATCCATTCTTTTACTAATACCTGCCCTCTGATCGCCCTATCACGCTTGCTTTTGCATTAGAAACGATCTGATTACATTTCAGATTTAGCAGCATCGATTCATAGTGACGTTTTCGACCTACGTTGCAAGCACTTTTCAATAGTTTTAAAATTGCACGCGTTGAGGTAGGCCGTCTGGAATTTTTAATTCGTCCCAAGCTTGAGACATTTTTTACACTTTCGACACACGATGTTTACCGTTCGAATAATTACACAATAATAAATAGAAAAATATTTTGGATATTCTTTTACCAAGACGACGAAACTATTATTCGTAGTAGGGGAGAAATTTTTTTCAAATACAAACGCAGCACGCAATTTTTCTTATCGACACCTGTAATAAAACCTTGCGGTTATTTCCCCAGCCTTATTCTTCTTATACTTCATCATAATTGCCTACGACACATCGAGCGTAACATTTTTCAAATTATTAAAGATTACTTGAAACGTCTTGCACGTGTCCGATGAGATAATCCCGAAAACACACTCTTAAAACAAAACACGTTCGCACCACTTGCGCGCCCCTTACGATATTTCGTCTTAGACTAAAACACGCACGCCCCCTACACACCTATACACATAACGATACATACCTTTCTTTTCGAAAATAAACAACAACAACACCGCCCCCGATCGATATCTACACACACTTTTATCACGAGGGCGGCACGACTTCCACGTTAACATCACCGACAAACCATACATACCCTACACCCTACACGCACACACCTGCACATACATACCTCTCTTTTATATAATACGCACACCCTTTACAAGATATTTATGATCCTTTTAAAAAGGGCCGGTCAGCTTCTCCATAGCCATACTATCGTTATCCTCAAACCTAACTAATACTAACACACACACACACCTACACATACATGACCTTCACACATACATACTTCTCTTTTCCATAATACACACACCCTTTACAAGATATTTATGACCCTTTAAAAAGGGCTGTCCCAGCTTCTCCATAGTTATACTACTCATAGTATATTCAACATCACTGGTAGAACATATAGAAAGACTAAGAAAAGTATTTGAAAGGTTAAGAAAGGCACATTTTAAAGTACAACTAGATAAGAGCGAATTTTTGTAAAAAGAAAGTATCATTTTTAGGACATATAATAACACCCCAACGAGTCATGCCAAACCCCGATAAAACGAACGCAGTACTAAATTACCCCCTACCAAAAACGAACAAAGATATTAAAGGATTTTTAAGACCTAGTGGTTACTACCGCAAATTCATTAAAGGTTACGCTCAGATAACCAAGCCCCTGACAACTTCTTTAAAAAAAGGAATTAAAATTGAACGCATCCCAGAATTCATTAAAGCCGTAGATAAAATTAAATGTATACTAACGAATCACCCCGTATTAGAATACCCAGACTTTTCAAAACCATTTATATTGACAAGAGACGCATCAAACGTAGCATTAGGCGCAGTACTAAGCCAAGGAATAGTAGGTAGCGATTAACCAATCAGCTATGCATCCAGAACCCTAAACGAGACTGAACAGAAATACGGTTCGATTGAGAAAGAATTATTAGCCATAATTTGGGTAATAAAATATTTTAGACCATACCTACACGGACGAAAACTCTATATATATCCACCGACCATAGACCATTACTATGGATATGAAAACTTAAGAAACCAAACTCAAAATTACAACGATGGAGAATCAGACTAGAAGAATACAATTACGAAATTATATACACAAATGGAATTTATAACAATAACGCAGACGCTCTACGCAGAATACAGCTCAACGCACTAGAAACGGAATCAATTATAGGTAACGTAGACAAAACAGAAGTAAGAGAAGATCCAGAAGAGATAGACACAATACATTCAACACAAAACGAAGAGCCAAAAACCGCGATTAAAATTTTAAACGAAGCAATCGATATAAAACCCAATCAATTTATAATTACCGAAGTTATAAGTAACCCTAATCTCGTAAAATATACAAGAATAGACTACAAGAAAATATACCAAATTCAAATAACCATAGACGAAAACGAGGAACAAATAATTGAAATTTTAAAAGAATACACCCCCGAGAGAAAACGATTTGACTTTTATTTCAACACCGAACATTTATATAAACGATTTTCAGAATTATACGTTAAATTATTCAATGACTTTGGCCCTGAACTAATCCGATGCACAAAAACATTAATAACCTTAGACGTCCTGATAAAATGAACGGCGTGATTAGAAACCAACACAAAGGCAAAATCAACCATCGTGGAATTAATGAAACAATAAAGCAACTTATAAGACGATACCATTTTAAAGATATGAAAGAGTTAACCACAGACTTTATTAACCAATGCGATGAGGCAAAATACCGCAGAACACCCCAAAAATACCCTTAATGTTGACCAAAACACCTGACAAACCCTTTCAAAAATTACATGCCGATACTCTAGAAGTAGAAGCACAAAACTTTTTAATCATTGTAGATGCATTCACCAAAATAGGCCAAACGATACCCATCACATCTAAAAATAGCATTGACGCAACACACGGATTTTTACAATTTTATGGCACACCCAAAACCATAACTTTAGATAACGGCAGCGAATTTAAAAACGAAACAATGCAAAACACTTTATAACTCCATAAAATAAAAATTCATTTTATAACTGAAAACCACCCTGAATCGAACGGATTAATTGGAAGATTACATTTAACCCTATCAGAACAGATCAGCTTATTAAGACTAACTTACAAGAAAGAACACATTACGAACTTAATGTCATAGGCACTAATCGCTTACAAGAGTACAATCCACTCATCAACAACTTTTACACCCCTAGAATTTACATTAGGACATTCAGATTCCCGTAACCCTTACGATATCCACTATAATAAAGAAGTATATCAGCAATATGCTAAAGGTCACAAAGAGAAACTAAAAATAACTTACGATAAAGTAAAAGATAAATTAGATAACGATAAAGAACGTATCACAACCGTCCGCAATTAGAACACCGACGCAAACAAATTTTCAATAGGTCATACCGTGTACGAAAAAAACTTTCAAAGTAAATGACACAAAACGGCACCCGTAAGTTTAGGCCTGTCAAAAATTAAGTGAATATTGGACAAAAATTATAGCCGTAGTGGACAACGGTAAGATAATAATTATTTATATTTTATTTCTTAAAATGCTTTCTACTATACTGTTGTAATTCATCATTTCTATTGCGTATTCCTTTCCGAATTTGGCTGTGTCCATTGATTGTTTTAATCGATAATAATTGTTTTTGACTATTTGAAATTCTTGTTTTAGTTCCGTTAAATCGAATTTTTGTGCGAATGTCCAATAGTCTATTGTATTTTGGATACTTCCCAATTTTATTGGTAGTATACCGGGGTTGTTTATAATATCTTCAATTAATATGTCGTTGTCCGTTCTACCTGGGCGGAGGTTGATGGTAAGGGTGATGATTGTCTATCTAAAAATACAGGGTGTCTTAGGTTTTTCAAGTGAATGTAATTTATTATCTTACCAATACTCCCTGTATGTTTGTTGTGGTTTGTTTAGTATTCTTCTTAATCTTCTTTGGGGATTAAACCACTCATAGTTTTTAAAATTATCTTTATTATCGTTTTGATCCATGACCTAGGATCGTTTTCAAAATAATTATTATAATTATTATAATAAATTTTCAATAGTTATAATAGCCACATCAAATTTACAATAGAAACTGAATCTAATAAATCGATGGACACAGCCAAATTCGGAAAGGAATACGCAATAGAAATGATGAATTACAACAGTATAGTAGCTAGCATATTAAGAAACATAGAAGATAAATTTAACAGATTAATACCCACAGCACAAATTAGAAGACGAAAGAGAGGACTAATTAAAGGATTAGGTAAAATAATAAAAGTTATCACAGGCAATTTTTGTGTGTGTAGGTTTTTGGTACCAATCTAAAATAATTTTATTGTTACTGTTTCTAAATAAAATACATCTAAAAATCGTATCGATTTATTAGATTCAGTTTCTATTGTAAATTTGATATGGCTATTACAACTATTGAAAATTTCTAAAGTTTCATTGACTTTGTTATTTGGAATAGCTGTAACTAAATCGTCTACAAATTTTTTTATAAAAGGTTATATTATATTATATTATATTATTCTGCAACTACCATTTTGCCTACCTTGCTGCTATTTGTCGTATATGATAGGAACTGAAACAATCGTTATGCTACTTGCAACTTTTCAACAACACTTGCATTAGAAGCTAACCTATACGTGGTTATCAAGACATGTTTGCGATTTAGCGAATATATATCCCCCGAGGATGTCTGGATATTTCGATAACACACCAAAACTTGAATACTAGGCCTTTCATTTTGGAACAAGGTTAGTCGGCAGTTACCTCCATGTTTGTAGTAGTTCTTAATCACAGAACTTTGTGCAGAGTGTTTCGCCGATCTTCGCTGAGATATCTACCTGATTCTGTAAACTGAAAGTGCACCTAGCAAATATGTGAATTTGAATTAACTTACCTTCAATTTTGTTTTCCCATCTTGTTGCCTTGTCACCAAAGTATAAGCTATTTATTAAATAAAGGAACCGTAACAGCTGTTTGTGGTTTCATAAATTGATGAGGTTTCTTCGAGATTAAGCATTTCGTTCATTTCAAATACTTATCAATTCCAACTGCTGGAAAGTGATTAAACCGAGTCATACTCTATTTATTTTTTATTTTTATACCAAAGTTTGTTTTGTATTGTAACAACACCACCGAAGTATCTAGAATCAAAAAGGGCAAAACTATTAAACCAAGAGTAGATTGATTTACAACAGCAAACTTGCACTTAAAGATCTGGTATAAAATACACAAACGCGAAATGTCTAGAAGAATCGCGATTTCTGATATCTTCTAGGCTCTGCTCGAAGCCCTATATAAAACTGTAGGATTGGGCAGTGTGTTCAGTTTCAATTAAAGTACGAATTCGGAGGTTACGATATAAATTATGGAATAAAGTGCTAAAATAAATACTTCTATTGTGTATATAAATAAGTCCGTTGTTAAATAAATTACTTAATCGAACTTATTGATAATAGTAATAGTAGTATATTATTCAGAAGGTTTGAGGCGCGAGCCCGCTAGGCCGAGTAGCATAATCCGAATAAGTAATGGCCACAACTCGCGAGTGGAACACTGTAACGTATTTTTTTATTCAGTTACACCTTGCATATTAATGTAATATAATGTCACAATAAAATAAAAATATAATCTATAAATTTCTGATCACTAAAAATAATTCATAAAATTTACAATAGCATATGCGCTCCTTCGCTTTTTAGGTCTAAGTCCTATAATAAGAATCGTCAAGTTGTCGTTTCGTGTCACTTTTCTATCAGCGTCTGAACAGGTAAGCTGCTATCAGCGGCGTGGAAAAGTCAAGATGTTAGACAGGCACATCACCTGTAATACGGTTCGCAAGAAGATAGAATTGATTTAACCTTCGTGTCGGAATGTGGTTCTTGGCAGCTGTAGCGTGCAGATTTCATTTTGTGTTCCACATGTAGCAGCTCAATAGATTCCTGCTGGCCGAAGAAATAGAGGTCCCCGCATCATTACAACATGCAATGTCGTCTATATCGTAAATATCGTATATAATGCTGAAATGTGAAAATTTAGTTGGAGATTTGAAATACAAGAAAATTGTAGGACATACTTAATGAAGAATTGGTTTGGTTAAATAATGTTTTGTACAGAAGATCGTTTAAAGTTCCAGCGTTAATTCCATTCGTAATGATGTGTTTCCTGTTTGTGCTGTAGCATACTAAATTCCTCAAAAGGTAAATAGTATGTATACTCTACCATATAGGCGGCAGAGCCTCGATAGATTACGAGGGGTTCCTGTTTGACAGTTAAGCCCAGGGTAAAAAGGATGTTAAATGACTTTGAGAAAAAAAGGTCCCTCTAAAGAGATCTTCCAGCCAGCTAAGCTTCTTTAACTTAGGGCAGAGCTATGAGCTAGGGTCGTAGGATGGTATACGATAAAACGATAAAAAATTTATTGCACGGCACCGTATCATAATGAGTGTTATGATAAGAAACTATCCGAAGATCAGATACGGAAATCTTCGAAAAAAACTTAAGACGAGCAACATAAAAAATACTTACTTTTGTCTCTGCAATCTGAAATGGGAACGACGATCTCATACTATCTGAAAATTTAACCACATCTAAACATTCTCAAACTAGGGCTGCGTTAGAGCCTAGTCACTTTATCACCAAAAAAATTATAAACAGATCAACCAGTCAAAATTGTACTTAAAAAAAACTTTTAACTTTAACACCAATAATATCTTTCTTCAATACCAAAATTTCATATTTGTAAAATGTTTGCTTCTATAGGACAATTGCTGCTGACTTCAAAGAAAGAAAGTTTTAGGACAATCTATTATTCTTTCTATTAATTTAAATATATATATATATATATATATGATATATATATATATATATATATATTATATATATATATATATATATATTATATATATATATTATATATATATATATATATATATATATATATATATTATATGTATATATATATACATTGTTTATATAAAGCTATCTGTACGGAGACTTTCAAAACAGTTTCTTTATTACGATTTAACATTCATCTCTGAAAATTCATGGGATATTTTTTATTTGCATAATTTACATTAATTCTCTATAAGAAATATATGATTTTCATTTTTTTATGTTACAGTTTATTCATGATGCTTGAATAGGATCCTGTTCAGTTTACAAGAAACAATTTAAATACTCAAAAAAGTTTTTTTTTTGTAGATTATAGAACTATGTTTTTAATAGACATCTTTAATGGCATCAAAGTTCAAAGAAAAATACTTATTGTCGGCATTAAGCTGTACTTCAGGTGTACTGTCAAATTGTGTTATACACATTAATTCGGCAAACAAGTCTTATCGTATCACATGTTTAGTTAGGCAAACATTTTAATACAACTTTGTAACTTCAAAATTATCTTATAGAAATACCTTAAAAATAATAATGTCATTTATGCATTATTCAAATACTAAATTTTGAACTGAATTTTACGTGTATCAATTTAAATGATCATCAAACCTTCACAAAAATTTTGAGTATTAACTTTAAATAAACGTATATAGAATCTTCGAAAATTATTTGTACATCTTAAATGAATGTTCCTTGAAAAGAATCTAGGTATAAAATAGAGGATGACTCACCGCTGGCTATCTGCTTGGCGGTCGGTTTTTTTTTAAACATCTGCGTTCTTACTCTTGTAGTTGTGCGCTGCTGACGCAGGGGTCCAGATTTGACCTTCATACTAACCAATCATATGAGGGGATCTCTACTCTTTTGCCTAGCAACAATTGAAATTGCATCTAAATCTCAACCAATTTCCAAAAGAATTTAAAACATGTCTTTACTTTACTTCAGTCTCGTACTTGCCATACGGTTAACAATTGTTTAATATAATACATAATTTTCATTACTATAATACTTGAAACTTGAAATTAATATTTTTAAACTCGGAATTAATACTTTAAAACTTGCGCGTAGAAATGTATTTACAACTATGTTAGGTCGAAACTACAACTAAAACTGAACCCATGGTATACGTTGACTCCACTTTACTACTTGCTGGGACAGCATCTTTAATTAAAAACCTGCAGGCCCTCGATAACACTTCTATACGGATTACATGCTGATATCAAAATGGAGCTTGACCACGAGGCAATGTTAACTATTCAAGCATGCGCCGGAAAATGGGATATTGAATCAAGATACAAGCAAATAGAGGAGCACTTAAAGTTTACTTTAACTATTCAAATGTAGATGGGGCGCTATGTATGAATTCGTAATATAAGGTTTCAATAGAAGTTTAATATTTATTGAATAGGTGTATTGAACAAAAGCGTATGTTTAAATAGCAGAAAATTGTAATTGTTACAGTGTATCGCAGATGTTTAAGGAATATTCCACATCTGATGTCATGAGTTCAATTTCTTTTGGTCGCACTGTACAGTGTGTCCCAAATTGGATGTATTAAATGGGTAACTTAGTTGTTATTAAAGATACAATAAAACTGTGTGCGCAGTCATGTGCCAACTTTTTGAGATCAATTCAATGGTGAAATCACAAATGATCGATCTTCTTTTGTTTTCGAGTTATAGCCAAAAATTGATATTTTTAACAATTCTATTAATTCGTATAACTCGTTTGGTTGCAAAAATATCCAAAAATACTGTAATAGTTTTTTATACGGTTTTTTACGTATAATACAGTGGCGTACGCAAATATTTAATATTTATAATACTTTTGAGGTTATAATATAAACCTGCATTTTTTTAAATGGCAACCACAATTGATTGTCACTTTATTTAAAAGCTCTTTTTGACAGCTTTTCAAAAATATATAGTTTAATATAATTATTTTTTCAAATGGCCGAATTATTCCATGTTTTTGGTATAATAAAATAATTTATTATATTGGTAATAAATAGTTGGCCGCTAAACAAAAGGTAAACAAAAAAAACGACAATTGTTTGTATAACAAACGTCAACGAGCTTCAATCATATCTATTGCACATGCAATAAATTGTATTGTTAGTTTGTAAGTGAAGCATCAGTCTGTTACTAAACGGCAAAATTTGAAAATTACGAAAAGTACGATATGCTACTTCATTTATTGAGTCTGCGAGAATTCCTCTATCAGTAAAAACTTTATATTTTAACAGGTAATTGTGCAACTAATAGCAAATAATATTACTATGTCGTTTGTAAATAATACAGATACCCTGAAAGACAACAACCTAATATTAACATGTTTAAAAGGATAGATAGTAATTTACAACAGTTTGGCTGCTTTGAAAACCAGAACGAAACAGTATGCAGTTTTTAATTAAGAGCAAACTACTGTTTCAACCATAGCATGTGTGAAACAAACCCAAGAACATCTTGTAGGAAAATTGAAAGGAAATGGGTGTTTCTAAATCAGCAGCTTCTAGAATATTGAAGCGTAATAAATATCGACCCTATAAAATAAAATTATACATAGTTTGTTTCCCGACGATTTTCAAAAAGAAGGCGATTTTGTCAATGGTATCTTCGTAAATGTGCCGCTACTAACAATTTTGGAAATAACATTATATATGGTCTGATGAAGCACTTGCTGGTCGAATGAAAATACCTATCAAACATACGAGGCGTCAACAAAGCCGTTATGGTTTGAATATTTGTTGCTACATTGTTGGTGGCAAATTTCAATACCATATTTTTGAAAACAATCATTCAGCTTGTCGCTATATTAAAATTTTGTCTACCAACTTGCACGAATTACTGGAGGACATGCCTCTCGAAAAAGACAAAAGTGTGGTTCCAACAAGATGGTGCACCCCGCACAACGCTATAATTACTCATGATTATTTAAATAGAGAATATCTCAATAAATGGATGGGTACGTTTGGACCTGTTCAGTGGCCGCCTAGATTTCCTGACTTGTCGATATTGGACTATTTCTTGTGGAATTTTTTGAAAGAGGAAATCTATAGAACCAAGAACCATAGTATTGAAGAGTTGCGGAATTCAATTGAAGCAGCATTTCGTAAAGTTAAGGCGGTTTATTTTAAATTCTATTAAGTCTTTAATAAAACGATGCGAACTTTGTTTAAGAGATAATGGAGGCCAGTTTGAACAATATCTCTGAATTTTCAGTAAATAAAACTATTGTAGTATTCCCATCTGTGTTCTAGTGTTTTATATATATTATGTGTGAGAGTGTTTTTGTGTGAGGGTGTGTGTGGTTGTGTGCGCATGCGTGCGTGCATGCGTGGGCGCGTGCTTGTGTGTGTGTGTGTGTTTGTGAGGGTATGAGGTGTGTGAGTATGTGTGTATTTGTGTATCCATATATGGATTATAGACTGTTTAAATGTGGACAGGTAAGTATAATTTTCAATTTAAGATGTAGTTGTATTAATTTTGTAATATATGTAGTTATGATATTGTATTCTTCTAGCTTTCAAACTTTGTTGTTTAGGGTGGTGTGGTACAATAATAAACTCTTGTTTTGTGTTTACCTTTTGTTTCACGGCCAACTATAAATTACCAATACAATAAATTATTTTATTATACGAAAACATGGAATAAATCGGCCATTTGAAAAATAATTATACTAAACTATATATTTTGAAAAGCTGTCAAAAAGAGCTTTTAAATAAAGTGACAACCGATTGTGGTTTCCATTTAAAAAAATGCAAGTTTATATTATAACCTCAAAAGTATTATAAATATTAAATATTTGCGTACGCCACTGTATTCTACGTAAAAAACCGTATAAAACACTTCTACAGTATTTTTGGATATTTTTGCAAACAAACGAGTTATACGAATTAATAGAATTGTTAAAAATATCAATTTTTGGCTATAACTCGAAAACAAAAGAAGATCGATCATTTGTGATTTCACCATTGAATTGATCTCAAAAAGTTGGCACATGACTGCGCACACAGTTTTATTGTATCTTTAATAACAACTAAGTTACCCATTTAATACATCCAATTTGGGACACACTGTACTTTGACACGTGAGTGAAATTTAGTCTTTAATCCCAATTTTAATTATTTAAATGTATTACGAAAAATAGAAGCTTGAAGTTTTACCTTGATTTAGTTAACTTAAAAAAATATTTAGAAAAAGAACGATTCCTTAATAAACTTGTAACCTTGCAAAAATTTTAAAGATGGCTATGCAGTTTGCTTATCGCTATTATTTCACAAACAGATGGCGTTGACTACACTGAAAAAGTTGTTATTGACATATGGTGTCAAAAATATCTAGCTATCCAATTTAAATACCACATGTTATTTTACGCTATTTTAAAAATATCTTTAGTAATTTTGAGGTCATGTAATTTGATTCTTAAACAACGTAATGAATTTTTTTTATACATATTAGGTAAAACTAACTCTATGTTGAAAGATGCAATTTTATAAGACGTCAAATAATTAAATTTAATTGTGAAGTCGACGTAGTACTACAGATGGCTAAAGATGAAAATATGTAATATGAATTATTAAGAGAGCTCAAACTTTATAGTAAATTTATTCAGAAATATTCAATTTAGAGATCTTTATGTTTTTTTTGAATACAGAACTATACTAATTTTCTGTTCTATAAACATTTTAGTTGAAAAGGTTATGTTAAACAAATCAAGTGAATTTAATTGAATAGAATCCATTTGGCATAGCTCTTTTATTATTAAAAATTCAAGTAAAATATACAGGTTATTCATGAGCAAACATTGTGTCTAATGATAACAAATACCCTGGGTGTATACTTTTGAAATTTAAATTCTCTTATATTATTTTTGGTGAATATTTTTATTGAAGGACACAAACGGTGTCCAAGTTGTGCATTTATTTGTTCACAGGTTAAGCCGAGACATCTGTCAGACATCTGGTAATTGAGATTTTTGTAAGTGCTTTACAAGGGAGAAGTTCAGGTTTTGTGGCTATATAAGCGGTGTAGATTTAAGGTTTCCGCATTCCCCTAATACAAGTACAGATAATTTTTGTAGGTTGTTGTATTGAAAAATACGGTGGCGCTCATTATCTACATTTTTGGTCAACAGACATCCCATGACCCAAGCTCATGATCTACCCAGAGCTAACACTCTACTAGCCGTTTATGTCTAAAGAGTTTTTCTTTTCCTCAAGCCGTTTTTCATCCAACTTTACCTTGGGCTTCCATCGTTAATAAGAAATTCTTGACCTTGGAATATCAGGTAAGGGTTGATGATTTATGGTGGATCAATTTGATATTTGATAGTCACGAAGGAATAATTTTTTTGTTTTCAACACTATACTTTTCCCACGACTACACAAATTTTTATTATCAGATATCTTCTAAATGTTTAAACTAATATCACAAACACTAACAAGCACAAATTTATTTGTCAAAGTGTAACAGCCTACCTCACATAATACGAAAATTATACCTCGTGGATTATAAAAATTGAGGTTTGTACTGATTCGTAAGAAGTGCTGGATTATAATCATAACCTACGACCTGGATATTCCTATTTGGTTAAAGGTGTTAGATTATGAGTTCATGCACACCACAGAATAACGAGTACTATTCTTGATCCATTTTTAATTGCCTAATAAGTATTTACTAGACAGAGAACTAAGACTAATACTAAGAAGTAAATTATTGTCGTAAAAATTGTTGGTGACTAGTTTAAACAACTATCATCAGTGATTTACGATTTCTAGATATTTGAGAGTAATCATGCTTATATTGCACCAATAAAGAACAGCCAAAAAGCTTGTTACAGTATGTAGGTGCATTAGATTTAATATGACTATTAGTGTTATCTACAATCCAATTAAGCGATACCTCGGTTAGAAAACAAATAAATTTATTAAGAATTGAGTCGACGTTAAGCGAGGTTTCCTTAATGTAATGATAACGTTATAAGAAAGGGTATTTCAAATGCCAATTAGGGAACTAATGTACATCTAAAATTTAAATAATTAGACTAATAGAAATAACTTTTATTCAAAACGGCATCCAATTAGTGCTGAAGCCATTAGTAGCAACATTATTGTATAAAGAATGTGCGTATAGTATGCGCACGCATGTTATAAAAAAGAATAAAACATGAAATTCAATGAGTTGTGACAAAACTTGAAAATGGAAACACATATTTACTTTAATTTAAGACTTCAACAGAGCATCTTTTCTGGCTGACTTACTTTTCACACACATTGATAGGTAGATATTCTGATACAGAAGGTGCACTTAATTGTACTCGTAACTTGATTTTTAGAAACGCAGTATAAACGATAAATAAGCTTAAATATCTCATGTGTTCTGACCTACATTGCTTGATAATATACGAAACGAATTCCTGAAGTAGCGTGTCTATAAAGTCTTATTACGGATAAAATGTGCGTTAAATGAAATAGATTTCGATTCCACCGGAAGGAACTGGAACCCCGTAACAGTATAAGGGTGCGTAGGCTAACTACAATGGCGAGGGAATGAGTTCGTATAGAAAAATTAAAAACAAAAATGAAATTTGAAATAAAAATAGTAAAGAAATAAAAATAATAAATAAACTGATAAAATACAAATTTCTACGTTACACTAACTTATTTTGAATAGATTTTCTCTGTCAAAAATCGAAAGGTGCTAAACTATCTGTCACAGCAATGCCTGTTGGATATTATATCTACACGGAAGACCGTTTTCCGCATAAAGCTTCCTTGCTTCGGTATCTTAAATTTTATCACCTCATATTTACTTTGTTCTACAATATCTTGAAACATATTAATTTTGTGATAATTCGATAAACTTGTAAAAGGAAATTCTTTTCAAATAAGATTTCATCACTGAAATAAAAGTCAACCTAAGCTTGAACTCTATGAACATAAAATAATTTAAATATAATGTTGTAAATATACTTTCCCAAAAAAACGATTTTTTAACCTCAAATCTATAACCAGATATTGCTACAAGAAAAAGAGCTTAAAATTAGACCATCAACAAAACTATTCACCACTCCAAATTCTTCTTACCGTCAAGATTTAATTATAAAACATTTATACATCCTAATTGTTGCAAATATCGTTCATAATTAACAAAAACAAACAGTTAAATACCAACTTCTCCCTGTGTCGTTTCATTGTAAATTAGAAATACTAAATCTTCCTTTACACTTAAACTACTGCTAAATTTTACAACTATCTTGTGCATCCTAAAATAAATATACACATTTCCCCGCTAATTTTTCCAACCTAATAAGTATTTTTACGTTGATTAATTCCGTATTACATAAATAATTACCAATAGACACTTTAGTTCATAAATTCATAATTTAAAAGTCGTTAACATAAATTCTCTATCTACTCACTATGTAATCACTAAACACAACACAAAGTTCCGTTTAGTGGATGGGTACCTCACCATGTCTTAACCCATTTCTTTTCAAACGGTTATCACGGAATTATATCCACGCGCCACGCGTTTGTAAAAGTACCATGCATTTGCAGGTTTATTGCACTTTTACATGTCGATCTCTACCTACTGTTCTTCAGGAATGCAATTTAATATTACTTGAAGCTTTTTTTATTAATCCGACAATAATATCTATTTATAGAATAAAGTGCTGCTATTACTGAGCATGCCAAGCATGTGTTGTCGCTGTTATGCACATCAATAGCAATATTCCTAGCGTAAATTTATTTTGGAGTTCCGTGAAAGATGATACGCACAGTGAGTTACAGCTACTTGGTTATATATTGTTTCAAAGTGTTGCATTAGTAGAATCCATTCGGTTTGTCACTTCAGGAATTTGTTAGATTTGAACGATATTGCCTCTGAATAGTGATCGTAGACAGCTCTCAAGCCGCTGCAACGATGATTTTATATTTAAAAGGTTTAACGCACTCAAGACATTGCGATTTTAATATTTTTATACAGGGTGATTCACACCGCCATAAAAATATTTTAACTGATGTTTAAGAAAAAGACATGGCTTGATATTTACGGAGAAAAAATATTTCTTAAAATGAACAACTTAAAATTTAAACGATTGCACAACACAACACAGAAAGTGTATTCGTGGGAACCAATTTTATTTTTTCTAACCAACGGGTCACTTTACGCAATGAAATTAAGAATCACGCATAATATTTTCAAATTTGTAGAAATACCTACTTTACCTGATGCTTAAAAAGGGTACAAGAGTATTATTTATGCAAAAAGTATGATTTCTTAAAAATTAAAAGGTTTCAACAAATATTTATTAAAAATGCGTGTACTTACATACTTAAATTAAGGTACCTACTCACTAATGAGTGCTTAAAGAAGGGCTGCAAAACGCTCTCCACTTTGTTTAGTACACAAACTGGCTTCCCTGTGCAAGCTTTGGAGAACAGGTAGTTAAACATTACCGTCATAATTTCCTATTAGTTTGTTACGGTATTTCGTGCAGAAGAAAGAACACAGCAATGTGAGTAGTAGAAAATCGTCTACACCGAATACCGTAACAAAACACAGAGACAGAATTCTAGAATCAAACTCCAAAGGGATTTTAGAGCTCGGAGTAGCTTAAAAACGTTGGAAAGTGGGGTGGGTGACCTAGAAAGAAAGGAATTGGAAACCTCAGTAACAAAGAAATTATATTACGAACATGCAGGAAACATACAGTGCCAAAAGAATATTTACAAACGTTGAAAATACATAGTTGCGTAATCGTTCGTTAGAACGTGATATACATAAAGCTTCAATTTACATATAATATAGTAAAATCTAAACATGGAAAAATATCAAACATGCAGCCTTACTATCTAATTACAAGCATACCTACAATAAGTTCCAAACCTAAATATGTACAAGAAATATCGAAATAATAGTATAGTAAGTAACAAGTTGTTGTAGGAAATGCATCTCGTAACATTAAAATTTGAAGTAGTTTGTTGTTGACGTTCACATTAATTTATACAGTAAAAGGCAAACAGTAGAAAAGCGCTCTAACATATTAAAATTTTAAATAGCAAGTTTTACGAATAAGTACATACTTGTTTGAGGGGTGAGCGTTCGTTAATGTTGATCTACAAATTTGTTGAGAAATCAATCAAAAGGAAGTGTATATCTTCCAAAACAGCAACACAAAATAAAGCAAACAGAAAAATATATTGTACCTGGAGCTATCTTCTTTTTGGTACCATCTTAGAAAATACGGTTGTATTCGTTTACGAACATGTTAATTTAACTATACTAGCACAAACGCATTATAAGAGCGCGGTCTTACAACGCTCAAAAAACTTTGTATAACAGTAAAATAACGAAGGAATAATAAAACGACAAACAAGTAAGAGAGAGCGTAAAAGTAAGAGAGCTTTTCAAAGGTTGAACTTGTTATATGCAACTTTGAAACCATGGAAGGAAAACATAAAACCATTCGCAGCACTACAATTTTACGTATTCCACAAAAGAAAACAAAAATATATATTCCAGATGACAACGGATAAACCATTTGTAGAATGTCAGCGACAAAGAAAGTCAAAGTACGATAATTAATTCCATTGAATTTCGTTGTAAGTTTGGGAAAGCAAAATACATTTTAAAACATTCCTGCGATTTAGGCAACTAGAAACACAGCCATGCAAATAATATTGCCTGACCTTTTAGAAAAGAATAGAGGTGTGTATGATTATCGATCCACGCTACAAATATATGACGAAATAACCCAGTTAGGGGGCACGTTATTACCCATAAAATTTAAGTGACCTAGTACGTGTAGATATAACAAAGTAGAATTTTACGGTAAACGCGCCGATAATAAACCATTAAAGTATTTGATCTTTCCAAATAACCTATTAAAAGCAAAATGTTTGTTTGTTTTGACGAATTGGCTGTTGAAATAACAAGCGGCGGTTAGAATGTTTTACGAAGAATTGCTATTAGAGAGTTTCTAAGTTTTAAAAGTAGTTTACCCTAGCAAACATTTCGACAAATAACCATTGAAAATAACGAGTACGTATTTCATGGAACGCGACATTATTCAAAGTCGTTTGAGGAGTAAATATTTCAACAAATTAAAGTGTTTAGACGAGCTTCTGGCTATTTAACGATTTCAAAGAGTTATAAACGAATATAGGATATACTCTGCGTACTGAGGAACATTTTCATACAGGACGTATTTGTTAAGTTTGCATAATTTAAGAATTTATGCTGATTAATTTTATAGTTAAGCTGAGTAATTATATGCATTGAAATTTACGTGTTGTTACTGTTATTAATACTTACCGCCACTCGTCAATTCTACGCTATCAGTAATACTAATTTTAAATAACCACCAAAGCATAACTTATACAACGTTTCACAGAAACACTATTTTAAATGAGGATCTAAAATATCCAAGCACTGCACTTATGCTGGCCGTTAGTTTGAAATAACATAATACTACTGTAAACGTTGCGGTTTTGGAACACAGAAGTAGGTTAATACAACGTGTTGTCAGAAGCAGTGCCAGTTATACGAACGCTATAATAAAACATGAGGTAGGTCATCAATGTTATTTTAGCTAATTTCAATGCATTTCCCTGCATCAGCATAAATTATAGTATAGTAGTCAAAATTATTAAGCTATTTCTTCTAATGATTGATCAACTATTTCAAAACTGACCAAGCATTACCTACACTTAAAACTCGTGTTTCTCTATTCTAAGTAAAAGGAAATTACGACGCAATTTTTTTAACTCTTTTACAAAACTGGCGTAAAATAGCATGTTTGAGAATTTAGCCAGCTACCTTAACTTAAGTACGTAAGTATACACATTTATTGAAGTTTTTTTAATTTATAAAAAATCTTATTTGTCCATAAATTTTACTCTACTCCCTTTTTCAAACATTAGTATTTCCACAAAGATGGGAATCTGGTGCGTGATTCACAACTTCCTTGAGTAAAATGACCTGCTGATTAGAAAAAAACTCGCTTCCACTTAAATACACTTTTTGTAGTGTGTCTCTTCTTTACTTTACACGTACATGTACAGACACGTAAAAATATCGATTAACATTTTTATTTTTGAGAAATATACTTTCTATATGTAAATATCAATCCACGTCCCTTCCTTAAGCATTAGTTAAAAGATTTCTATAAAGTTGTGAATCACCCTGTATACAACCCAAACAGTTCGTAATTTGTCGTTACCATGAAATATAACCGCTCGTTAACTAATACTTTAAACTTCTCCTTCGTAAACCTAAGAAATTAGGGGATGCCGTCGGATAATGTGTTTGTCATATGATAGAGATTCATTGTAGACTGAAAGAGTGCCCCCTTGAGATGGATAGTTTCAACTTAGTGGTGGGTAAAACGAAGCATCAATGTGTATAATCTTGTACAAACATGTTGCGCAATCAAGTTCCTTACTATCTACACGATGCAGTTATCGTACCCAAGCCTCTAAGCGTCCTGATGTCACTTCTCTACTGCTGGGGTGTTCACCTTAAAAGTAAGTTGTTTGACAACAGTTCACGCTCATGCGTATATTGTTAACAAAATACATGCTGTTATAACATTCTTACGTCACATATATTGCAGATAAACACCTTCAAAGATGCCATTTATAGTGCAAAACAAAAATTGCACGACTAAAGGATAAATAAGTGTTGTGAATGTAAAGAAATTCATATGTGGGCTTACCTGTTTCGCTCAAAAGTACTAGAATGTCACAAAAGATTTATAACTTGTCGATGAGTGTTTGTATAATAGATGTGAAATACCAATGCTGCAAGACGTGCGCTGACATGTTAGTTTATAACTAGAATGGTACAAGAGAAGTGAAGAATAGGTATGCTCGTTATAGAGCACATTAGATACGTTGTAATACACAAAAACAGAATAATTAGCGCCCTTGCTTTGAAATTCCCACAAATAGACCTAAATACACGTATCGACAAGGTCATCCACTATTTGAGCGAGTATGAATTATCTGTATATTTACATCTGCAGAATATTGAATTAACGTCGGTTGCGGTAGCACAATTGGTAAAAGAATCCAAGTCCAAATTGGACAAATTGTTATAGGTTCAAATCTTATCTATGTTTTTATATTTTCTTTTTTTCAATATTAGCCTAATTTGAAACAATCATTTAGGCATTACATAAATGCGTTAATTACAATTTAATCGGATTAGCCAATATATATGTGCGTGTGGAGATATGAAGCCGATTATCCAAATTGCGTTGAGCACCCGATCTTTGGGTTCCATATCCACTTGTTAATAGCATCCAAGGTTGAGAACTATCGCGATCTTGAAAGTGTGTCTATGGTGTCGTTAATCTTTGCAAATGAATAGCTATCCGTTTTGGTCACGTCATTCAATCGTCGGTAATCCACACAAAATCTTGTTCTGCCATCCGTATTCTCAACAAGCAGAGCAGGTGATGCCCAATGGCTATCAGAGTGATAAATCACTCCTTGCCTCTCCATATCTTCAATCATGTTTTCGACCTTTTCTTCTTTGGCCAACGGGAGTCTTCTCTACTCTTGTCTTATTGGCCGAGTCTCTCTTCTATCGACTCTATGCTTGATTATTGCGGTCATTCCCAATCGTTCGTAGTCGATCGCGAAGACGTTGGAGTACCGTTCATTTACATTTCCAATGCTCCACCAGAAGGTACTACATTGGCCAGGAGGCGAGTTTTTTGTTGCCTGGAAATTTAAAATTTTGCCGAACCCTTGCCGTTCCAGGCAAGGTAGGGATCTTTAACGTGCGTGACAACACTCACACACGAGACCTCCATTTAACCTCTCATCCGAACGAGGGCGTAATATTTGTGAAAACTGCTCACCTGCCATTTTTCAAGCAGTCGGTCGTATCGGGATATGAACCCGGGATCTTGGGATCCGTAGTCTTACGCTTACTACATTGATCCACGGCGACGCCTGACGTTGGAGTACCGTCGGCTCAAGTTGTTGTTGTTTTAGATGCTGGCATGATTTCGCTAACTGCTGCAACAACTACGGGAACACTCTTTGGTGGATGGTTCTTCGTCAACATCGACAAACCCCGCCACGTGAACAACCGAAAAACATCAGCCAACTGTCGTATTCTTTTCCAACGCGATATCTTAGCTATTGCCCTTTAAAATCCTAATAGGTACACCACCCCTAACTTTTATCACAGCCTTTCCCACAAGTTCGCTTTTTTGGAGGGATTCGTCAGTAATCGGTTTAACAGCATGCACAGAGCTCTCCCGGAGAGCACCATACAAGCGTCCCATCTCCACACTTTGTCTTGGATTGCAGGACGTCTTCTTTCAGGCAAATCCACACCGACATATCGTCTGCTTTGCAAAACGGCACTTCCTCGTTTCTCATTCTCTAAACATCCTCTTTCAAATGTACATGGAATCTATATTTCTTCAGAATATCCACTCCCAAGACAACTTCGATGATGTTCGTTATTACTACCTGATGGTCAAATATTTTGCTCCCAACTCCGGTATTTACATCTAGTATTCTATGTGTTTGAATTTCCTCACCAGCCACGGTTCGAGGGCACACTGTTACAGGTGATACTTTACTACGGCCGCGTACTACATCCAGATTAGCAATTGTCCTAGTCGCTTCGGAATTGTCCAAAAACTTCACAGTCTTACCGTTAAACTGTCCGTATATGCAAGCGCTGTTTGCATGCTTAGATCGTGCAATGCGGATGTTGGTCTTTGGGTCAGAATCCGTGCAGGTCGACTGTCTCACCCTTCTGTCGACCATATTAGTTTTCAGGCTTTTCTGTTTTGTTCTTGGACTGTTTACATTTGGACTGTATATTCCGAAACTTGCTACAGTTCCGGCATACGGGTCCCTTCTCCTTTTAGTTGGTGGTCACGGAGTGCCCGTCGAATCATCTCCTGTATGCTTTCCTGACCCTACTCTTCTACGGAGTGTCTTACCTTACTACTACCACAATGCGAAGCTTTCCTTTCCGCTTCAAATTCCAAAGCCTGCGCTATAGCATCATCTAGGTTCTTTGAACGAGTTAGTCGTAGAGCTTGCTGAACCTTTTCGTTGCGTATCCTGTGATCAAACATTCGTTACTGTATTAGCAGTTAAAATGAAAGTTTATACCGAAATATTTATTAACTTTTAAACTGGAGCAATTGTATCTGCAATAAGTACAAGGCGTTCTTGTTAGGTTTTCACTTTTAAATTAAAACTAAAAAAAATCTACCGATTTGGAGAAATTATTTATTAGATTAAAGACAAAACTTGGAAAATTTATTCTCTAAAAATGATATTGCCTAAATGGTGCCCATTTCTCTCCTGGCACGTAATTCTTGAGACATCCTCATTAAAAACAGTCGCTTGGCGTCAAATCCGGCTTCGGGGAGACCAATTGATGTTTTCTCTTCGAGTAATCAGTTTTCGAGGAAAAAGCGTATAAACAACGGACAAAGACCGATTTGAAGTGTGACTTGTTGCTCCGTCTTGTTGAAACCAAGTTTCTAGACCAAATACATCAAATTCTTGGATAATAAGTGTTAAAAAATCACGTATCACATTAACATAACGTTTGGAATTCACCGTCATGGCATTGTCGCGTTCATCTTAAAAAAAAACGGACCGATAATTCCCGCCGATGAAATAGCGTCTCATACTGTGACCATTGTGCTATGCAAAGACCTTTAAAGTTTTGTTTTCGGGGTCGTTTCACACCAGTGTCTACAATTATGCATATTGACACAGCAATTTAGATCGAAATGCGCTTCATCCGAGAACGAGATGTTTGTCGAACGATTGAAACCGATTCAACATTTCGTTGGCGAATAACAGTCTCTTAATGTATTCTGTCTACTTCAATTTCTTGCACGATCTGGATTTTGTAGGCGTGTATTCGTAAATCTTTCTGGAGAATTTGATGCATTGAGGTTCTTGTCATATTTAATTTAGATTCACGCTTGCAACTGACCAGATTTGGTTATTACCGTATGAACGCCCTCACCCTCTCAATGTTGTTAGTTTCTTACTGTTCTTACATGGTTAATTATATATATATATATATATATATATATATATATATATATATATATTGCTGTGTAAATAAGATCATTTAGAGGTAATAGGACCAATAGTATAGCGCACTTCATATAAAATACATGAGGACTCAGATAACGAGACAGTTTTCTGAAGAAAACAAGAAATACGATGATTAGGTTGTAAAGTAAATGACAACGCCCTGTATATAAATCATAATCATAATTAATTTAGTTAATGAAAAATATTTTGAAGATTTATTTGAATAAACAAATTCGCAAATCCTTAAACAACATAAACGCAAGCTGAAACGCGACACGCATGGATAACGCATCATTATTGCGCCAAGAATCCCAATTAAAACAAGCAGGGTTAATAATGCGTAAGATAGCAAACGCATATATTTTAATGCATAAATTGTATGAAGTCTACGTGACTAGAAAATTAAAATCGACACCTGATTTATTGGAAACAAGCAAGACATTGTAATTAAAATCAAAATTCACCAAATTTATTTGAACAAACAATGGTTTATTTATCTAGAAGTATAAAAATCCAAAGGAATCAATGCTATTAACTCGAAATGGTATGTGACAAAAGTAACGCGTTGATGTTAACATACAATTTAATACGATGAAATATCCGAAAACATGGTATGAAAGTTTTATACACAACATCAAACTTTGCACTTGTCCATAGATAGACGATGCATTTAAATATGACCGGATTTGTAAACAAATAATTTTTCGCCATGAAGTAAGGCTTAGTTCACGTCTCTTAAAACAAAGATATTTAAGTATAGTGATTAATTGTGAAGTGAAATAATACCATTGTAATTATGGAAAATTAATGGGTTTGTCGTTTTATCCTTAAAAGGCGTAACTAACTAAAAGTTGTTTTAATTTATCTAAAATTAACCTTAATAAAAAGGATTCTAAATAATTACTGGTGAACAAGTCTAAATAATTACTAGGGAACAAGTCTAAATAAATACTGGAGGACAATTCTAAATAATTACTGGATTAAATGAAGAAATGCAACAAGCATTTACTTCAACTATGAATTGACAAGGAGTTTAACGGAGGACGCTAGAGTGATTTAAGGCTATGCTAAGAGGGATGCAGACAATATCGAAAACAGTTGGACCAGGGACTAATTCGAGCTGAACACAACAGGTTAGCCAATCTGAATGTTTTATTATTTTATTTGTGAATATTTCGTTGTACATTGCTAAACTGAATAATTTAAAAATTAACATTTCATTGAATATTTCTAATTTAAATACTTTAAAAATTGCTTTCATGATAATTTATGTGAGGGGTCGGCAAGGTTTGTTTTTTTTTTAGTATTGCGTGAGATACTCTTATTTATTTAAACTCCTACGATTGGTGCGCAATTTTTATTTGTTGTGATATATCGCCCCGCGATTTTGTGTTATTTTTATTACTGTGATAATGCCCTTTTATGATTGGTGTTGCTATTTTTTTTTTGGTGTGAATATCAACCCCTTTTAATATCCTATGATTTCTTGAATTTGTTTTTCCACAGCTAGCTCAATTTATTAAACACAGAATGCCCTACTTCACTACAATAAAGATTGTTTAACTCCTTTCTTTTCTATCTGTTGAAATAATTTAAATAAAGTAATCCAAAATTACACAGTAAATAATTGATAATATGTACAGTTTTTATGTCAATTCAAAAATTAGCCCCTTGAATAATCTATTCACATTCGCCAAATTTAATTTTCCTGAAAGCCAGCAAAAATATCTTTGTAATTACTCTTAAGTACCTTTCGAACGTTCCAATGCTTTCACTATTTTTCAAATTCTCAATTGACTTTTTTGTTGAATCTTACAGATATATAATATATAGCAAATATTAAAATTGAAACAGTCTTTAACTAATGAAAAATTCAAGATCTCTAATCTGCGTTTTCCTTGCTTGTCACTGGAATTGCCTCAAAGTATCTGTGATCAACACCCCTTTATTGTTACAGTGCGACTTGCTTCATTTGTTGGCCAGAATTATGGATTAATGGTTGCATGTATTTTTCACTTCGGATTTCTGAAATAACTTTTAGTATCTTTACGTTTATTTCGAAGTATCTTTGGATTCTCATTTATAGGTACATCTAGAGATACATTTAGATCTTTAGATACACTTTTTGATCTACATTTAGATCTTTATTCGGATTTTTATTTGGAGCTTTATCAGGAGCCGTTTACGCGTAGAACGACTATTATTCGTTGCACATATTGGCACTTTCAATTTTTCACTTTTAATAAATTATTGACTTTTCACTAATTGTTACTGGTACGTAATTTTCCACTTTAAATCGAAGTGGTTCGGGCCTTGTTGAAGATATACTGTCTATTTTTGAGTTTCCCACCTTACAACGTTTTAATTGACGTGTTCGTTGATTAAGGCTTGTACTTTGCGCCTATCTCTGTAGAACCCGGTATTTCTCAAAATTCCATGGATTTAATTCTCGATGAAATGCCCTGCCGATCACGGAAGCGTTCTGTATATCACAATGTATTCTTAGAATTTTCAAATATTTATTGCCATTTTGTCACGTCTGTCGATAATAGTCCAACTTTTATCATATCGCGGACCGCCTGTTATTTATGGTTTGTTATTTCAAATATGTTGGATTTTCATGTAAATATGATATTCCAGTCACGTATTAATTTTTGTATTTGAATGCGTTTTCTTATTTATGCATTGACATTTTTAATGAAACTCTTAAATAACTAGAATTCCAGGTTGTTTATATTTCCCGATGACGTGTTTATTTTGATGAAACTTGATGTATTTAAAACATTATCTTTGTTCGTTTCTTTAAGTTAAAGCGTATTATAAGACGTACACATTATTACTTTAGCTAAATATTATCTAATTATTGCAAAATGAGCTTCTTTCTAATGCATTAAATTAAATATAATTTATATACAGTGTGCTCGCAATTGATCTTTTGTAAAATATTCGATTTACTCCTATTTAATGGTATAATTATTTGGTTTTCTTAACGTTATTTATATTTAGTTATCTTACGACCCCTATCACTTGATCTACCCTTAAACTACCCTTTAATCATAGCAATATACATATATAGTACTTTTACACGTTCGGGTCCTATTAGGGTCTACGGCATACTTTCTTCAAATTGCGGCGGAGTTCATTGTGCTAGCTTTTAACATTAGACAGGGAACACGGATAAAATACGGAAAGGAATTTTGGTTTAGAAAACTATAGGTGAACTCCGCACTACATTGTAGGGCACTGCCTAGTCACTTCACCTTGTCAGTCTAATAGGCCAAGAGAATCTGCCACGATCTACTATATCGTCGTTCCCATTGGTCAAAGCAATGACGCACATTCTTCAAAGCGCGTAAAACATCGTATGCAACCAAACATAATAAATTTTTCCGCAACAGTGCATGGGAATTCAAAACCGCAATCTAAAGTGTCATGACCTACTTATACTAGCTAAATTAGAAATACCCTGTGCTTAACTATTAAAATAAAGCTTGTGACGCTTAAAAAAGCATAACAAACAGAGTTCTTGCTTTTGTTGCCACCAATGTTAGGAAAACATGCTACCTATAAATTAATATACGTATTTATACAACTACATTTTAACAGTCATTAAAGTGTCTACACAGCATATTAAACAATTACTGCTTAGATATTTGAAAAAAAACTTTGGGGCAAAATGTTTCAAGTTTTGCAAAATATGGTTAATATTTCAATAATTGTTCATAGCTATTACAGAAATTTTAAGAGTTCCTGAATCACAACACTTGATAGAAAAAATGCTACATTTTAGCCACATTTCAATAGGTAGTCGCCTTGAACAGTCAATAAACAAAAACCTATTTAAACTATTATCAGTCAGTCTATTCTCCGATTGCCATCCACTAAACTTTATAAAACTTGTAACACATTGGGGTTACGTTAAATACAAACTGATTGCAAAAAGAGGACAATTTTTTTTAAACGGACAAACTAATATTTTGATTTTGTAGATAGTAGTGTTTGTTAAGCAAGATATTTCAATAAAATTTTAGTTTTATTAAGGGTAATAAGCTTAACACCACAAAAGCGTTGTTTTTTTTGTGTTGAATACATATTTGAACGTAATTATAACAGTAAATTTTCATAGCGTGGTCATGTTATTTTAAGACAAGCTTTAGAATTATGAAGTAAATAACGGTGAAGTGACAAATGGGCATGTTTCATGTAATAATTATTCCAAATATGGAAGAGGTTTTACCTAAATAAAGTATCACTAGGAACACGTATAATTATAATACAAAAATATATTCGGACAGTGAAATAATTATTCAAAACAAACACATACGTTTAGTAGTGGTATTCGCCATGATCAAGTTACAGATAGTTAAATATAACAATCAATATAGAGTAACACATTTTCATAGTATCTAATCCAACTGTTTGAGTAATGAAATAGCCGTTGTCACGTGTCTTTCGCTTAATGATACCATAAAAGTTCATGCTTGATTCGCGTGCAATAGGATTGTTACACAATGACATAACCCCCATTGAACGCAAGAAAGAGTAGGACAAAAGGACGAACGCTAGACAGTGGGCAGTAAACAATTAAATCAATTATTCGCAAGTCATAAACAAGAACATATGTATGACTGACGTGAAAGGGTAGTCCCGCACACCACCTGAGTATGAAGTGACAATCGAGCGTTAACATGGCGAGAAGAAAATTTTCGATACACCCACAACATTAACCAATTGGGACGATTTGGTTCCAAGCAAGAAATTTGGAAATAGGCACCCGTTGGCAAATTAATATACTTTTGGCTCAAGTGGTTCTTTGCTAACATGAGGGCGTAAGCTATAAGTTATAAGTTCGTTAGAAATTGTCGTTTTTGTATTGTGGCATTTATGCCCGATGTTTTGTTCCATAAATTATTGATGAACCTGTACAACGTCCACTTTTAGATAAAGTATAGTGTTAAATTATTAGAAAATCTGGATATTGCAAGTTTTAATCCAAAATTGAAAACGCGTTGCAAATTATTATAATTGTATCAAGAAGGTTATATTTATTCGAATATGAACTGATTATGAAATTTTACAGATTATTGAGTGTGTATTTGTTTATAGAAATATCGTTATGTCGCTGCTTATAGGAACAATAGAATAATGTTATAGTCATATAAATTTAGGTAACGTAGTAAGTTGAAATTTGTTGTTTTATTTATTTAAACATATAGGTAGCGTTTGTAAAACGGGACTTCATTTCACTAGGAGGTTAACGAAATTAAAATCTCAAGGATAACTCGTCGCCCACAGGATTATCATTAGACCAGACAAGTTGGCGCCTATAACTTTAAATGTTGAAAGCCTTTCAAGATAAGTGCTGTTGGTAACGTATTTTATATTGCACCTTGTAAATTGTTACATTCTTTCTATTTTTGTATTGTTTCTAAGAGGACACACTACCCCACCACTGTAGTTAGCCGGTGCGCCTTAAATTTGTTACGTGATTCTCGTTCCTTTCGGGCAATTCGGAATTTAATAATTTAACAATATATTCACTCGTAATAAATCTCCAAAATAGCAATCGCAGGAATGCTCGGTGATCAGTAAGATCAAATTCTTTTAGAGCTACACGACATAACTTAAAGTACGCGCTTATAATTAGTGGACAAATGGTATTAATAGTGAGCTCAGACGGTCATCACTTAGTCTATGATTTCGAACCTTATTTTCCTTGTACGCATGGTTTTTGTTGTTGGTCATCCGTTCAAAGCCGTTTGTTTTCTCGCAAAGCAATTTCATTCCGATAATCGGCCACCTTCGATCCCCAGAAGATATCTGGATCGGTTCAAACTGTTATATGAAAAATTCAAACTGGTGTAAACTTTCATGCAAGGAATTGATCTCGACAGAATGCAATTTTGTCAAGTTTATGAATTCAATAATTCAGCCGTAGGAAAACACGAGCAAGAAAGGTTTTAAATGTTGGAGTTTTATATTGGATTTTTTCAATTTTTTTTAATAAAATTTGTTGCCCGACTAAACGACCCACGCATTAATCCACAGAAGAACGATGGTAAAATTTCATGAAGGCGAATTAGTGCTGCATAATTAATAAAAAGGCTTGTAAATATTCCTAATTTTAAAAGAATCCCTTCGAGGCCGACTTCATGATAGAGTAAGAGAAGAACAAGGAAAAATGGGACTCAAGAGGAAATTGTTCAATATCTAACCGACAGCGTCTAAAACAAAACACACAATGTGAACATGAACGACAAAGGTAATGTAGTATATTCCTTTTACAAAGCACCATACAACATTGGCACTACTTGAGGTAAGGGTATTTAGAAGTGTTGTTGTAGAGTAATAGATCTTAAAGTAGATCATTGATCTACAAGAAATACAGTTTTAAGATCTTATTAATTCAAGCGGAAATGTAACGAACGCTATCTTCTATGTGTCTGACCACTTAATCAGTTGTGAAATGCGTGCCTAAGCAATAGCTCTTGGAATGGCCAAAAAGATATTTAAACATTTTGTCTTCTAATTGCAATTCATTATTAATAATACGTTTAACTAGTATTCTAGTATTATCTGGAAGTCATTTACATTCTGGTCTTTAAGAATCTTGTACAGTGGGTTGAAGTAATTACACTATTATTCAAATATAATCGGTAACGTCTAGTTTTTATTGATACGATACGACACCTGTTACTTTGCGGTGCCGAATAACCGTTATACATCGTTAATGGTCATTCACTTGCAAGACCTGATATAGTGAAGATAAGGATAGTAAGCGATTGTCATATAGGATTGAGCCCTTGTGATTAATGTGTTTGATTTGCTTCATCGATGGGTTAACAGTTAGCATTTTTGATGTAATTTTACCTTTGTCAAATTTTATTTATAAGAAATCTTTAGCGTTTGTAGATACCGTCTGTAGATACCGCTTGTAGATACCTAATAAGTTAGCCTGAGAATTCGTCTGCAGTGATAGTTGTCTAAAGAAATCGTTTATAAAGTCGTAAAAAATCCACACAATCGAGAAACAATCCTTATTATGCAGTAATTGTCTTTGATTCAAGTTCTAATGCTATGAGACAAGAAAACTATTTTCGTTGTTGCAAGTTTTTTTATGCAAGTATTTAATAACGGCTAGTAAGAATTAATAAGATCAACATTATTTCTTTGTTCAATGTAAGCGATAGTGAGATTAAGCTTGCACGTTTAACCTTTTGTTGTATGCTCCTTAACTGTAGTTAGAAAAGAAAAACTTGTTTCATACACTTACAATCTTGATAGAAATTTAACTAATAGTGCATTATAAAGTATTTTGTCTACTCATGTTTCCTAAGATTTTCATACCAAAAATTTTCATGTAGATTTTGTAAGAACAAGGTTTAATTGTATTAATATTTTAACGAACACCAGAATGCTACTTTTTGGGAACTATATATCCAGTAAATTTCTTCTAAATTAATTGATCTTACATAAAAAGTAAACAATTACACGTTCACTTGAGTGTTGAAGGTACTAGTAGAACCACCAGGTAAGTGCATTAAGAGGTGCTATTTATGATTTGTTCTATTGCATCGTTATCTTGTATGAATGAAATTGTTGTTTTTTCTTTATTTTTTATTTTGTCTTTAGAAAAATTTAAACGCAATTAAGAACACTTAGTGCTCTCTCTTTTTTTAGTCACAATAACTTTATTTTAGAAGTTGTATCCTTTTTTTTATAGGAGATATGTCTTCACTCAGAAAAAGCTATTTCTTCTTAGACAAAGTTTCAAAGTCCGCCACAAAAATACGCATTGCATATCCTTTTAATTTTAGGACTTGGCGCGACCCCTTTTTTGTATATTCATAAATTTTTTTAAGTATAATAGAGTCATAGGAAACCACAGCCATGTCTCAGAGGACTCAACAGAGGTTAGAGTTCTAGCTAGTCGGAAGATATCCCCTTTGTTAGGCCATCAGTCAACGAAAAAGGGCAGTTCATTGCCTTTCTTTTTAAGAAGGAACTTTGTAAAAATATTCGGACGTGTTCTTTCATTGGACGGCTTATAAAATTAATATGTTTGGAAAAAAAGCATTGTCTAGGCTATAATTTATTTTCTGCTACGCATAAATACACTTAAACGTTTTTCGACGAAAATCAAATTATTCACAATACTTTTTCATCGAACTATCTACATAATCGTCCTGCAGATGTTAAGTGTCTTTGAATCCATTAAAGCTTAATGGAAACAAACCCTGCTCATTTGTGCGAAAAAGTTGTGATTGTCATTGAATAGTTCGATATCAATTATCAAACGAATTTAAAAAGGGCGGTAAGATTCAAACTCGATGCACTCCCAATACAAAATTTTTTATATCTGTACGACGAACACAGTAGGCAAAAATTTGTAAACTGAAAATTCGACTAGATTCGACAAATGAGACGGAAACTCACGAACAGGTTACAAAATTTAAGAATATATGAAGCAATAAAATTAAACACAAATAAGAAGCACAAACTAAAGAAGAGACGACTTTTAGTAACTGAGATAAACTTCACTTAAATCAGGAAAACAATCTAAAACTAGATCGAACCTGATTTGACATTGACACAGAAAAATTATTATAAAATAAGTCTATAAAAAGAAACGAAGAATACGCGTAAATAAATAAAAGTAAGTAATTTACGTGTTTTAAGTGTAGCTAGCGGTTTAAAGTGTAAATTAATAATGGAAGTGACTTGACTGTCATAATACAAATTATATTTATATTATATTTATATTTATATTGATCGATAAAATTCATGGACATCATCCTTTAAAACCGGGACGTCCGTGTGTGTTAGCTAGTGATCAAGAACATTTAATATAGCAAAAACACTTGGTACGGTAAACGATTGGGGCTTTCCAATGATAAACCAAGATATTCGTCAAGTGATAGCAAAATTCATTACCAAGCAGGGCAGGACCATTAAGGAATAGAAGAACAATCAACCCGGTATAGATTTTAAACAAGCCTTTGCTTCAAGAAACAATCTGACTAGCCGCTTGGCTATACCAACACAAAACGTCAACGAGCTGCTGTAGGTAAACCGGAGCTAAAAGAATTTTTTAATAACATTAAAAGTGCCTTAAAAAGGTTTTGCCCGATCGTATCTATTACTACGATGAGACCAACATAACTGATGATTCTGGTGCAAAAACAGTGTTGGTTCCCAGAGGAGCTAAAAAAGTGGAGCGTGTTCAGGAGCACTCTAGAACATCTGTGAGTTTGATAGTCTGTGGAACAACTAAGGGCGACTTGTTACCTCCCACGGTGGTTTACAAGGCACAGCACTTGTACGAAAATTGGACGTCTGGTGGTCCTGTCGGTACAGTGTATGATGTTACGCCAAGTGGTTAGTTCGATATGACTACATTTGAGACGTGGTTTTTTCAAATTCCGATGTCCCACATAAACACTAATAGCACCCCAGAGCAAAAAAAAAGTTGTAATGGGATATAACCTCGCTTCACATATTTCTCCCCGTGTTATTGAAGCAACATTAGCAAATAATATTTATATGACTCCATTACCAGCTAATTCAACTCACTTAATGCAGCCTCTCGATGTAAGTTTCTTTGCTCCTATAAAACGGCAATAGCCAGAGATCTTAGATTCATGGAGGAAGGAAAGTTGTCGAAAGGTAAGCATTCCCGAAGATGAATTTCCAAATTTGCTAAATCGATTATGGTGTCACCTAGAAGGAAATGATGCTAAAAATCTACAATCTGGTTTTCAGACAACAGGCATAAACCCCTTTAGTTCTGAAACGGTGTTAGTAAAAATTTTTAGCGAAACATCTAATTCCGAAAGGGACCTAGATTCGAGTCTACTAGAGTTTCTAAAGGAGTGGAGAGGATATAGCGAAAAATCTATAATACCTTCTAAGAGAGAAAAAAAAATCACAACCAGACCAGGCCAACCAATGCGAGTAACGTCACCTGAAACGAGCATCCTTCCTCCTTACAAAAGGCAGCACAGGAAGAAATTGATTATCCGGTAATTTTCATAGTGAAAAGACCAAGAAAAAAGAGAAAAAAGGTGAACAGTCGCTTTATACCTAAAAGTGATAAGCCTAAACCTAAAATTAAAATGAAAGTTGATCATCCTGGACCATCGACTGTTCGTGGAACAAGAAACAGAATTGCAGCCACTAATGACGACTCTTTCTGCTCTGTATGCACTTGTTCTTATGCAAATTATACTGACGACAAAGACTAGATTTGTTGTTTCTTGTTTGCAGTGGGTGTGTGTGGTTTACAACCTTGGCTCGAATAACCCTCAGTATGAATGTCCTACTTGCAGTTCTTGTTCCATTTGTCTGATACAATTCTCCGAGTACACAAATCAGAATGCCTGGATCAAGCGCGTGACTTGTGGAAAATGGGTGTGTGACCTTGCAACGGGGGTTCTAAGCAAGTTAGCTACGAATGCGCAGCATGCTTAGACGACGAATAAAATACCTACATGTTTTATGTTCTATTTTTATATTTACTTACCTAACCAGGTAGATTATTTGTATAGATGGCTTCTAAGGTTTATAGTTGTCAGAGAAATATGATAATTAGTTTTTATAGGTGTCTATTTTTATACTGTTTTTTATGACTTTATAATAAATAAGTTTATGCAAATATGATTTTTGTTGACACATTTGCTTTATTTAGGCTTCAGACTGTTTATTAATATCTATCATTCGTTAATTATAATAATTTATACAATATTTTCATGTCGAAGTTGCCCTAAAGCGACTTAACTTTGCATTCTTTGCTTAATTGCATCTTGTGCCGAAGTTACCCCTTGGCTGGGGTAACTTCGACACCAAAATAGAACTTCAAAAAAAGAGGGTATGGGGGTGAGGTGGAAGAAAATACTTTTTTGATAATAAAGAGCCAAAACATCAATTGTTATGATGGCATATCAACGACGGTTCTAACGTGGTTAGTGTCCTGTGGAGAACGCAAAATATGCTCAAAGCATGTCGAAGTTCTCCCATTTGACTGTATAAAAAAAGGAATTAACAGTTGGGCGATTGAAATCCATTATGGGACCTGATTACGATGAAACAAATAATACACTCAAATTGTGCAGGAGAATAAAATATTGCAAAATTGTGTATTCTGTGCCATGGTGAATTAATAGACATTACCGAAGTTAACAAAAAATTTTTGGGGGCGATATTATGTCCAATTTTCTGCGGTGTATCGAATTTACTTACGGTACAACCATATGCAGACATATTATGGAACAAAACCCACATTTGTTATGTATGTTTTTCAATATTGTTGTCCAATTTTTAGTCATGAACTTGTATTCAAGCTACCTTACTCAAGTTGTCTGAAGAGGTTGCGCCAGTTTTACCATCTATAACTTATTAATTGTAGTTTGCTGAAAATATGTTTTCAAGGAGTAATTAGTTTCTTATTTCCAGTAAACGTTCACAGTAAAGGATCTGACTAATGACTTGTTATAGGTCGTACTATTGGCGATATGTACTGTTGCTAAAATCTGCTTATGTAACTGATCAATTTTTATTATAACACAAGTAGAGCAATTTAAAATTACACTCTTAGAAAAAATATAATAAAAAGGAATTTTGCAAAATTTAGCAAAGCAATTTGCGCTACACTTATATGTCGGACGACTAGCATAACTACCCTAACATTAATTTAGCATTATCCCTGTAAACTTAATACATATGTGCATTGTCTTTAATACTACACTTAGCCGATCTTTCCCAAGCTGGCAATCCCTAAATTAATAATTATAAACGAGTTTCTAAGTCTGTAATGTATATTTGTACATTAACAAACAATATCACCGTTTCTTTCTTTCCTGCATTATGAAACCTCCCTAATATAGAATCCCTAGGGAGCAGCCCCATTATCGCGCCCCACGACGCTCGGCGACGCGGCACAATGATGCCAATTCCCAAGCGCAACAACGTATACGTTTAGTTTAATGCCTCGGTTGTCACATCCAAATACGGGTATAGTCGATGTTGTCTCTTTGCTACCCTTGAAGCTAATAATGATTTGCTCTTACAAGATCCACATTTTGTTCTATAAAATGAGGTTGCACTTCGTGTTTTAACGAGTACTAATAGACAATATTAGGTTTCTCGACAATTGATTGGTGATCGTGAAAATAGAAAACTTTTCATTTAGATATTAATGCGAATTGAAAACTGACTAAGAGTAATGAATTTGAATAAAACTATTTAAGCAATAGTAGATAGCTTTCGTATTAAAGCTCAGCACTGAAAAGCAGTATCTAAAAAATAAATTTACGGTTACCGTCGGAAACTGTTCAAGCTTACATTTGTACCAAAAGCAACGAAGTGGAGTAATAAATGGCAGACGTATCCTCACAAGAACGGAACAAACTCGAAAATCAGAGAATAAAGGAAAACAAGATAGTTTATCCACAAAATGGGGCACAACCATAATACATATATAAATACAGAACTACAATGTTTCTAAGACTTAACATGTCCGAGTTCAGTGAAGAATAATCTAACATGGAGGTTGTCGTTTCAGGGGCGTGCATGCTTGCTCCTCCTTTAAACCACGCCTGAAAAGAGTATCATGATAACTACAGAGCTATCTGTTGGTAACTCAAAACATCATTGTCCTGGTACTTATTGCTTTGTAAGCATTTTCATTATTTTATCCAATCACTGTAGATGCGATTGAAGTATAGATAAAGACTCCAAAGACATTGCTTGCTCGCTTTCCAGTTTTATGATTTTCTTCACTGAAGAGACGTATTTTAATAAATTAAATGCGAAAAGATTTCTAATAATTACAAAAAATTTACTACAAGTTCAAATTAGCTGGAAACGAAATCTAGACGTAGTCGTTGTTTAAAAAGCAAGCACAATAATTATGTAAATTAAAGAGCTTTGCATCTTTGACGGGATTCTATTATGGCTGTTTGTGTAACAGGTTGTTGTTACTACCGCCGATCAGAGTGAATCGGAATGAATTTTAGACATTTCTTAGAGTAAATTTTTTCACAGATGTCAGTTACAACATACTTTTGGTAATGGGAAAATAACCCCTAACACAAGTGGATCATATTCACCTTGTTAGTTATAACAGACGGATTAAGGTGGTGCCAAAGGGGTTGCGGGCCGCCGCCGCCGTTTGGTAGTACAACTTTTGAAATTTATACTTAAGAAGTTGTATTTCTAAATCATATTTTGGTAATATATATATATATATATATATATATATATATATATATATAAATATATATTGTAGTGGATTTAAAAGGTTAAATTTGAGGTCAACAAAGCAATTTCCTAACACCGTGTATAGAGAAAGGAACGATTTATATACGCGCAAAATTAATTTCATTTATTTAATTTAAATTTACAAGTATTGACATAATTTTATAACTAGGGATTAGAAGGTAATAGATTCGCAAAGAAAATCAGGTTTATAATCCAACAGAAATTATTAATTAATTTAATTTAGTTTAATTTAAGGGGTTATAACGTCAGAGAACGCATAAGAGCATGAAAAATCAATAATACCAAGGCGAAAAGCTTTCTTAACAAACAGACAGACGTCAGTTATATAAAAATACTATGAAAAGTAAACCCCTAGAAATGTTATTTTAAACGATCATTAATTAGGCACAGATGCACGTTGTAAAGGTCACCTTCCCCTTATTTCTGTAGATAACAGAGCGAGCTTTAAGGAAATATTGTTCAACCGTCGGTGGGTACGTTATAAACACTAACAAGAGCTTCTTAAAGATCAGGAAGGATGCACAATTAATAATATGTTACAGAATGAGACTGGCATAGAAGATGCATTTTAGTAGGCACGTATTCAATCCACGTGGGGTAGACATAAGGCGCGGGCAGCATATCGATTTTCTACCACTCAAGCAAGGTTAGAACACGACATTCAATATGCATAAGGTAGGAATAGAGATATTACAGGCGGAGTTATAAGACGTCACTGAAATGTATGATTGGTCGAAATAGGTAGTTCTAGAACAGAGGAACATGCGATAGTTTGTCGTGAATAGCGTGGTTGACGCGGGGATATTTCTAAAAGTTTAGAACGGTTACACCAAAATTTGCGGAAATGTTATTTTGCAATTAGGTATTTCAAGTAAAGTGTGGCCAAGAGGGGCCTGGCTTATGATATAAATAAGCTAGGAAAATTAATAGCTTTCTCTTTTATTTTGCATCGCTTACAACGTACAAAAATCTACTGACGAGGCTTGTAAGTATTAAAAATTTGTAAATTCAATAGTACAGTATTAGATTGTTGTGGCCTTATAGTTAGAAACGCGAATTGTGTCGAGTTTATTTTAAATGCATTGAGGTCCAACGAATACTTTAACAAGCTCGTAAATTAATAACACAATAATAAACAAGTGTAATATACATGGATTTAGATATTGAAATGGATATTGGATGGGTAGCATGAAGCGCAGCTTAGATGGTGTTCATCTTTTGGAGCCGCACGCATAACCACTAGGCCGATAGATCCTGGAACATAATACATCGTCAACAGAGATGGAATCTTCAAGTTTTTCCAGGTAACGCATTAGAATTTGCTGTTTTTTTTATAAACTGTTGAAATTTTTGGGATGTGTGAGAGTGAACTTTGATTGTATTTTACGGTATTTTACGTATTGAAAAGGATACATATAGCTGACTATTAATATGGTATTTTGAATATAAAACAAAAGGTGTACGTAAAGCTTATTGAAGTGCTTGATGAATTTAAATTTAATTGTTAAGAGTACATGGGTTTTTTTATGTTTGAGATAATAGTATGCAAAGTGGAAAGCATACCTTCATAAACTGGGTTATTATGAGCTCACCATATTTCAGTGTAGTAATAAACAAAGGGAAGGTATTATTTAGGGCCCATTTACTCCTGTTGCATTAAATGTGATAGAAATTTCCATTTTAAAAACAAGGACTTGACAAAACTAGCATTTATTGAGGTGTAACTTGAGCACAGAACTGTAAATAACTATGAATATTATAATTTGTAAATAGTGGTCAATAAATATTGTATGATTGTTGTATTCTTTTGTGATTATATTTGAATGGTGTGTGAACGTTAAATAGAATGAGAGTAAATTTAGATATACGAAAAGAAGCACAGCTGAGCTAGCCAGGGAAGCTGCTAGAGAAATTAGTTTCAGAATAGGCAAAAAGCGGGTAAGGAAAATTTTGTGAAAATCAATTTAGATTTGTAAATTGATTTGTTTTTTTGTAACTGGCAAGTACCAGGACTCGAACGATTTTTAGGAAGTTCCAGAGAATGATAAGAAGGTTCCACGCCAAAATATATATATATATATATATATATATATATATATATATATATATATATAGTGAATAAGATGAAATAATAACTTAGACCTTTATGCAAAGCCCAAATGATCATTTCAAATCGAGCTAGTAATTGAAAGATGGAAAATATAAGGTCTTGGACAAGACTTGAACCTGTATCCTGGTTTTGCCGTAACCATGCGTTTATCAATTACGCCACCGAGACCGATGACACAATTGGGAAATTTACAAATTCAAATCGTGTACACGACGATACATCAACCTAACTTTCAATTACGTTCGGCTTTTTTGTCAATCATATCTGACATTGTCAATTTTTGACGTATGTCAGATATAGACAGGAAGCTACGCTCAAAATTATGGCTATAAGCCAAGTATTGAATATATAAATATTTTAGTAGTTAATTACACAAGGTAAGTTGATAAATACAATCGTATTATAGTGAATAAAATAAAATAATAACTTAGATTTTTATGCAAAGCCCAAATGATCATTTCAAATCGAGCTAGTAATTGAAAGATGGAAAATATAAGGTCTTGGACAAGACTTGAACCTGTATCCTGGTTTTGCCGAAACCATGCGTTTACCAATTACGCCACCGAGACCGATGACACAATTGGGAAATTTACAAATTCAAATCGTATACACGACGATACACAGATTTTATATATGGTACCGTAAAATAACTGTGCTTAAACATGATGATTATTATAAGTAACTACAAGAATTGGTTGGGCAATATTCTCGAATAATGTTAAGTGTGTGAAAGGATTTACTGGAAAACCATTATTTCGGCAAATGTCTAAGTATTGGGGGATTTTGGTAGCCACAGGTTGCTTAACCCCCTTCACTGAATCTCGGAAAACCTAATGACGAAAAAATAAGCGCAGATAAATCTGATGATTAGTATAAACAACTAGTTGTTGGTTGCGAAATATCTGCAACTAATGTTGACTGTGCGAAAAGATATATTGGAAGATATATTAAATCGGTAAATGGCTAAGTGTTGAAGGAACTTGGCAGCCACAGGCTGCATACCTCCCTTCACAACCACTAAAGTTCGGAGAAATAGGGTATATAATTGTAAAACAATAGAAGGTGACCGAACTGCATCTAACAAGAACGAAGAGCGCCTATGAGGAAAGACAACAAACATAGAACAAGAAGAAAATTATTGAAAGCATGTGTGTGGAGCACAGCATAGTATGCTTATGAAATACGGGCAGTCTGAAACGCAGACAGAAAAACGGTAGCACCCTTTTGAAATGCTGTGCTTTAAATGTATGTGGACGATAGCATGGACAAACAAAGATAATAACAAATAGGTTATAGAAATAGTAGAGGAACAAGGATATCTGGGAAAAAAGATAAGAGAAATAGAAGGACAGAATACGTTCTAAGGCAGTTTTGGGGAATAGTATGGGATATATTACAAGCAGAGATAGGAAAAAAGAGGTAGATGTAGACCTAGATCAGATAGTGATAGATGCAAGCTGTGCAAATTTCAGGTAAACCTGTAGGTTAGTTCAAAATAGGAAACAATGATGGTACGTGTCTAACCAGTTCTAGGACTGTATACCTAATAATGATGACCGTGAAATTCCCTATGGTCCGGTTTACAAGTATAGTCGAACGGTATCGTTATATGGTACACATATCTATTTCCGTTAAGAATATACCTCAATGAGCGATGCTCGCGGGAAGTACTATCTTAATATTCCACCCTCACTTCATGCAACTTAAGAACTCGGTGGTCCTTTGTATAAAGCTGTTACAGGAATTTGTGTCTTTGTTATAAGTACTGCGTATTTTTGCCCAGCGCAAACATTCATCTTTGCTGTTACAACGGTAACTGCAATTATATTATCACATGCTTTTAGATATCACCAAATAAGTTCTTTAGATAACACGTGCATCAGAATTTGATTTACATATTTGTTATCACGTGGGACGTTGCACTTGCATCCCAACCTTGGTCCATGTTCATGAGCAAACCAATGTTGGGTGCTACTTTTGTAAAACACGTTTTTGTATTAAAATTCCCTTTGGAACTATGTTTTAGACCTAATTATATATTTCCGTATTACTTTTGTTTCAGATAATGTCCCTTTCAAAATTTGAGAGACGAAAGGTCGGCGGAGGGCCCTACAAACCGCTGCCGATGAAAAATTGCAGCAATGTTTGAATGATGTTAAATCACAAAATATGTCACAACGAAAAGCTTCTGCTTTTTATAAAATTCCACGTAGTACAATTATGTTAAAATTAAAGGCCATTAAAACAAATTCTGCTAACCCGCCTTGTCGCAAATGCGTATTCACTAAGGAGGGAGAGGATTCATGTGTGCAGTATATAATAGTGTTGTGCGATTTTGGGTTTCTTTTGACGTTTGTGAATTTACGGCATATAATTAAAACTTATTTAAACAGTGCCTGGCGGAAAATACGAATATTTGATAATAATCTGCATGGTAAACGTTGGGCAAAAGGTTTTCTTGGGCATCAAAAGCATCAACTGTCTAAACGTCTCTGCAGCAATATGAAAAGAAGCCGAGCAGCTATAAATAGTGATATTATTAACTCATATTTTGACAATCCACAAGATGTGCTTGAAGGTGTTGATCCTGGTGCAGTTTGAAATTATAATGAAAAAATTTTGTTGACGATCCAGGGAAAAAAGTGTTTTTACAAAAAGAGAATGCAAATATCCACAAGCTATCAAAAATTCCTCAAAAGGGGCAGTTTCTATTATGATGTGCGGTAATGCTAAAGGTGAACTTTGTCCACCATATGTGAATTATAAATTAGAAAAAATGTAGGATACTTGGGCTGAAGGTGGGGCCAGAGGGCGCAAGGAACAATAGAACCAAAAGTGGGCGGTTTGATGCCTCCATTGTTGAGGACTGGTTAATTACCGTCCCTCCTCCTAAAATAAAACGAAGTAGTTACGATAAAAGCCTAGTAATTAGCAACAGCTTAAGTTCCCTCCTCAGTTCCCATGTTTAAATCTTTGCAAAGAAAACAATATAGCATTTACAGCACTTCCCCCTAACTCAAGACAGCTGACTCAACCCCTAGACATTTTCTTTTTTTGGCCATTTAAAATTTATTGGAGAGCAGTCCTGGAGGAGTGGAAAATTAGTCCCACTGGCAAACAAAATCCAACTGTGCCAAAAGATGTATTCCCATCATTGTCAAAACAACTTTATTATAATATCCTAAAAATAGTGCCACAAATTTAATATCAGGATTTAGAAAAGCGGGTATTTTACCCACTAGATAGGGAACCTGTTTTATCGAGAATACCAGATAGTAATAGAATTTGCTCCAAACAAGATTTAAATTTAGAGAGCAAATCCTTTACAGATTTTTTACAAGCCACTAGGCTTTCAGAAACAACAAAAATTGTACGAAAAAAGAATAGAAGAGATCGTTAGTACAACGAACAAACCAATTTCTGTAAAAACTGCTTTCAAAAAGCTGAGAATATTGAAAACGAACCCACCACAGACAATAATGAACAACTTCCAGGGCTATCTGGCATACAGGGAACAAAAAAGCAACAGAAGAAAAGAGCAATGTTTAATGATTCTTAGGACAGTTTAGTAAATATTTCTCTTCCATCTGACGCTGAATCCGAAGACTTACAGAGTGACTACTCAGAACGTTCTGTAAGACAGGCACAACCTAAAGATATAGCCATAAAAACTGGCGATTATGTTATTGTCATTTACGATCAAGGATATTGGCCTGGGGTTGTTGAAAATGTTCTCGATGAAAGGGCATTAGTAAGTTGCATGAAAAAAATGGGCAAGTTATGGAAATGGCCCGATGAAAAGGGTGTTTTGGTGTATAATCAGCAAGATGTTATGATAATTTCAGTGCCCAAACAGTTTTCTAAAACAAGGGCATTGCATTATATTCCAGAATTAGATACAATGGTAAACTGCTTTTAGTTTGTAATATGTATTAGGAAAAAGTTGCTACCTATACCTATACCTATTAAGAGAGGAATTCGATAGAGCTGTTAGGGATCTTAAACTAAATAAAGCGCCAGGGATAGACGATATACCCTCAGAATTAATAAAATATGCAAGTCAGAAAACTTTAGACAGATTATATGAACTAGTAAAAGTAATATATGACTCAGGTGAGGTTCCAATAGATTTCGAAAAAAATATTATTATCCCAATCCCAAAAAAGTCAGGAGCTGATAGGTGTGAGAACTTTAGAACGGTTAGTTTAACTTCTCATGCTTCCAAAATACTAACAATAATAATTAAAAATAGAGTATAAGCCTTAACTGAGAATTATTTAGGCGAAGACCAATATGGTTTTCGTAAAGACAGAGGGACTAGAGAACCGATACTAATGATTAGGCTAATTATCGAAAAAGGTTACAAAAAATAAAAGACTCATTTCGCGTTTGTAGATTTAGAAAAAGCATTTGATAGGGTTAATTGGATTGTTATGTTCAGGGTTTTGCAAAAATAGGAATCTCTAAGGGATAGAAAAATTATTTACAGTCTATATAAAACCAAAGCGTAGTAATTAGATTGGATGAAATAGAAAAGAAGCTAAGATTAGAAATGGTGTTAGACAGGGTTGTATACTGTCTCCTTGATTTTAATGTTTATATTGAGGAAGCTTTAAACTTAGCTAGAGAGAGAAAAGAGATAGGTATTAGTGTACAGGGACAGAAAATAGACATGTTACGTTTTGCAGATGATATAGCCATTATAGCAGAGTCTAGAAAAGAGTTAGGAGAGTTTTTAAATATTTTAGATGAGATACTACGGGGTAACTATAGTTTGAGAATTAACTCAGTAAGACAAAGATAATGACAAGTGAGTTACAGCCTAGTTCTAAACCAAAATTAAAAATAGGTAATACCGAGTTAGAGGAGGTAGATGAATTTTGCTATTTAGGTAGTATAATTACAAAGGATGGACGTAGCAGAAGGGATATAGTAGCTAGAATAGCTCAAGCTAGAAAAATGTTTTAAAAAGAAAACTTACTAATAGCTAATAGTATTAGTTTAGATAATAGAAAAAGTTTCTTAAAGTCGTACGTATGGAGCGTTCTACTATACGGTAGTGAGACTTGGACAATTAAAGAAGTAGATAAGAAAAAGATAGAAGCTTTTGAAACTTGGTGTTATAGGAGAATGTTAAAGATTAGTTGCACAGATAGAGTAACAAACGAGGAAGTTTATAGAAGGATAGGTGAGGATCCTGTATGGGAAACAATTGAAGGTCAGGAGAGATTGAATGATAGGGCACCAGTTAAGACATGAGGGACTATTTAGTAAAGTCTTAGATTATAGACTACCAAATAAAAATAGAGTAGGAAGGCCTAGACAAAGCTATATTACTCAAATTATTAGTGATTTAGGTTGTGAAGGGTATGTGGACCTTTTTAGACTAGCTCAGAATAGAAAAGAATTTAGAGCTGCGTCAAACCGACTTTAAGTAAGTTCGAAAACAAAACAAAAAAAATTCAGTTAACTAAGTGTCACCAGGACATAACTCACAATTAGTTAGCGGTCTGGCATGTTGGTAGCGTTTCGTTGCTTAAGCCTTACCATAACATATAATTTAATAAACGTTACCATGGCGTAACTCACAATTAGGTAGCGGTCTGGCATGTTGGTAGCGTTTGGCTTAAGCCTTACCATAACAGATAATTTAATAAACGTCATCATGACATAACTCACAATTAGGTAGCGGTCTGGCATGTTGGTAGCGTTTCGTTGCTTAAGCCTTACCATAACATATAATTTAATAAACGTCACCATGACATAACTCACAATTAGGTAGCGGTCTGGCATGTTGGCAGCGATTCGTTGCTTAAGCCTTACCATAACATATAATTTAACACTTTTCCTTTTGAAGCGGATAACCAGGTTATATTTCCCTATAAATGGTAATCATGTAAACATGTTAGAGTTCTTTAACAACCATCAGGTTGCTAATATCTATGTAGAGCCAGCTGGATAGGAAAAAGATAGAAGGATATAGGAAGACCTAGACCAAACTATATTAGTCAAATTATTAGAAATTTAGGTTGTGAAGGGTATGTAGAGCTTTTTAGATTAGCACAGAATAGAAAAGAAGTTAGAGCTACGTCAAACCGACCTTAAGTAAGGTCGAAAACAAAATGAATGATATACCTATTTGATATTAAATTTTATATTTTTTTGTGATTTGTATGGTTCAATATTGAATTTTATATATCCAAACATAGTCCAATATAGTCAAAACCATTTAAGCTGACCTATGACTCACCGCGGTACATTATTAGAAATGATAATGAAAATTGCATTGTCTTTGTCAGTATATGTAACTATTCTGCCCTAAAACAGGATGGATAGAAAAAAAAGACGTCTTTTAAAGATTGGTATGGCGGCATCAAAACGTATGTCTGTTATAATTAATATTTATGTATTATTATAACCTATAAATAATTTTAGTTTCCTGTCACTTTTTGTTGTCTTTTCACGTAGTTCTTGCTTTCTTGTTGTAATTACGTTTTTACATTTAGCTCAAATCGCAAATATAAATGTTTTTTTGAAAACTAAAAAGATTTTTTACACATTATAAAAGGTAAATACAGCCATCCTATAACAACACTATATACTATCGCCTCTTTGCCTTTTAGTTGTTCAAAATGCTTCGAAACAAACATCTCAAGCCCCAAACACACCAAGTGATTTTGAACGTCATTGATTATTTTGAAAAAGAGCGTGATAATGCAGGTTTTTAGTTTCGTTTGGAAGTCTTATGCAGGTACAAAGATAAATACATTTAATCCTCCATATCAATTAATTATTTCTTCAGCGAACCTCTGAAGCATGTGGTGTTAGCCTTAGTACTTTAACTAGGATTAAGAGAGGAGGCTCACAAGCTGTAGAAGAAAATTTTCCAATTCATTCGACGTGCAGGAAACGCAACCGAACAAAAAGCAAATCTTGCGATGCTGAAGATTTTATAAAAGATGCAGTTAAAGGTAAAATTTTGGTAAAAATATGAAAATTAATTGTAATTAGTAACTAATTTTTATATTTTTAGGACAAAAAGAATTGGCATGATAATTCTCACAAATGCATCAAGAAAAAGCCATTTGGAACAGGAAAACGGTTAGTTGTTAATTTGTTGCTGTCACTGTGCTTTGGCGTCGCCGTGGATCAATGTAGTAAGCGTAAGACTACGGATCCCAAGGTCCCGGGTTCAAATCTCGACACGGCCGACTGCTTGAAAAATGGCAGGTGAGCATTTTTCACAAAAATTACGCCCTCGTTCTGGTGAGAGGTTAAATGGAGGTCCCGTGTGTGAGTGTTGTCACGCACGTTAAAGATCCCTACCTTGCCTGGAACGGCAAGGGTTCGGCAAAATTCTAAATTTCCAGGCAACAAAAAAACTCGCCTCCTGGCCAATGTAGTACCTACAGGTGGAGCATTGGAAATGTAAATGAACTGTCACTGTGCTTTGTATACTTACCAAATGTTGTTTTACATTTATTGTGATACATGCAGGAAATAAAAATGGTTTCATACATAATGCATCTCTTTTGTTTTCTTCAAAATCACAATGTACAGATTATCATGGTGATATGAACAAAGAAATCTTCACAAAATGGTTCCAAGAAAGTTTATTACCAAATTAAAGCGGTCCAAGTATAATCGTGCTAGATAATGCTTCATATCATTCGCAATTAGTCCAAAAGGTTCCTAACACTTCTTCAAATAAAGAGGAATTAATTAATTATTTGCTTCGACATCACATATTTGCCGACACTTCAATGTTAAAAAGAGAATTACTTGTAGTAAAGGAAAATGTTCAACCAAAAATATACATACTTTGCCAATTTAATTCAATGGAATTAATTTGAGGTAATGGTAAAAGCTATTACGACAAAAATATTGGAAGATTTACTGAACAATTTAATGACGAGCACGTACAATTAATATGGCGTGAAGCACTTGGAAGGATAGATGACAAATATTGGCAAAAATGCATTCACCATGCAAGAAAATCTATGATGGAATGGTGGCAAATTGAAAAAAACTTTGATGTGGTACCGCCCCTTTTTATTAGCTTAGAGGATTTAAGCAGCAATGACTCTTACAAAGATGATTCAATTTCAGAATAATTGATTAATATAAAATAATTTAATTTAACTTTTTAATGTGTGACAATTTACAATAAAATAATACAATCCTTTTGTTTGTTTAATAAAATTTATTAAATAAAATTATATATATAAAAACACTTTTATATTAAAATTTTTACCTTTAAAAAAATTTGAAATCCCCAAACTCAATTTCCTAAATTTTGTAAATTAATTAAAGAAATTATTTTCAGTATTTCAAATCAATTAAAACATCTTTATCTTAATAAAATATTTATCTTGAAAATTCACCTTATTTTTCAAAAAAAATTCGGCACCTGTAAAACCATACTTAGAATTTCTAAACTGATTTTATCTACTTTCAAAATACTTGTCCATTTCCTATTACATTTATTAATATTTCATTTAAACACAATTCACCTAAAAAAATGTTTTATTTCCTTCCAAATTCCAATTTCCTTAAATTTTTGGTTTAATTTTTATAAAGAAAATTATTTATACTTATGTTAACGGTTTAACCATATTCCAAAAACTTTTTATAATTGTAAAATTAAAAAGATATTTTAAAATGGGACTACTTCTCAACTAAGCACAATATAAATTAGGCACCTTTTGTATAAAAAGAATAATCCAGAATCTAAAATAGCCGATTCATTATTTGCTTTAAAAAATTCTCCACAACGGTTTTGCAAAATTTTAAGAAAAAACGACTATTTAATTGAACACAGCATGGCCATACAAAAATATACCATTTTATCTAATCAAATTTTTCCACTTTAAAAAAATTTTCCTGTATCAACTTTTTTAACAACATTTATTTTTATTTAATTTATTAACTTACAAAAAAACAAAATTATATAAAATGGACATAATTAATTTTCGGTATCTTCGGTAAACTTTAATCAAGTTTACATTTACATCAGATACCAATTAATTTAAATTTGGGATATTTTTTCCCAAATTTAAATCATAAAAAAATTTGTGGTTTAAACCCACCCCACTTCCAAATAATTTCCTTTCCCAAATTTTTATTTTAATAAAAAAATTTAAAAATTTCCTCCAAAAATCCCCAATTTTCCCACATTAAACCAAATGTTTTTTTGCTACCATTTATCTTTGAGAAAAATACAAAATTTTTATTTTCGAAAATAAAATACTCCCCCCTTTTGCTTCCCCAATTTCAAACCAAATTTTTTGTCTACAAACACTTTAGTTAAACCCTTTTTGTTTTAAACAAAATAAAAAATTTTTTTGCACCCGAAAACCCTTCAAAAATTTTAAATTAATTTCTCACCCCAAATTTAAATTTTTAAATTTTTAAACCTTCCCGATTTTGAATTCATAAATTTTTATCACACCATTTTTGAAATTTTGGAAATCAAACTAAACAATTTAAAATCCACCCTTCAAAGTTACACTTTAACTCTCAAACCCAAATTTTGCTTTTGCTTTATAAGCAAAACAACAAATATTTTTTTGTCACCAATCATCTTTCGAGAAAACCTACTTGTTTGGTATCAATTTAAGAATTTTTACTACCCAAATCTTAAGAATTTTTGATTCACACCCAAGGGTACCCCAATTTTAAGATTTTTATTAATTTTGAGCTTCTTAAAATTTTTTAGTCACCGAAATTTTTTAGCTTAAAATTTTTCAATTAAATTGCAAACAGATTTAAAACGGCTATTTACAAATTAACCCTTTAAACCCCAAACCCTAAATTTTTTTTTGTTTATACAAAACTAACAATTTTCCTTTAAAACCAAGATTTTCCCGAGAAAACCTAATTTGTTTTAAAATTTTGAAAATTTTCCAACCCATTAAAATTTTTCAATTTCATCACAAAGGAAACTACCCCAATTTTAAATTTTTATTAGGAAATTTTAGGCAAATAATTTTTTTTATTTAGAAAAAAAGGCCCTTTTTTTAAATAATTGCAAAAGATTTAAAATCGTTTCCTTTTAAAAAATACCAAAGGTCAAACCCTTTTTAAATTTTTTGCCCCTTTTGTTTTAAAAACCAATAAAAATTTTAAAATTTTAAAACCCAATTTATTTTGAAAGAGTTCTTTATTTAACCAAATCAATTTAAATCATTTTTAAAAAATTTTTTCCGTTTAAAACCCCCAAAAAATTTTTGGAGTTGAACGTTTACTGTAATGACATACCGTGCTGTTTTTCCTTGTGTTGCTGTAAGCTATTCTTGTAAAAGCGATACTGCAAGACCCAGAGTTTAAACTTTGCTGCCGACGGATGTATAAAGCAACCGTGGACGATGTTACACCACGACATTAAATGGCGGCTTGAATATTTTTTTGGAAACAATCGAAGATTGCCGAAGACACTCGAAGAGTGCACAAACGCGGTCACTAAACCACAATTAATAATCGCCTTTATAGGTTTAACATTTCTACCATTACCAATGACTTTAATTTTTTATTGGAAGAATCCTTATTCTCCACGCACTGTTGCGTAGCTGGATGCCCACCCTTTTGGGGATATATGCTCGTTATAGGTTGTAGCACCCGCGGTTTTTACTTAACTACACTTCGTGAGATCCCTTTAATCTTTTTTAATCGTGTCCTTCTCGCCACAATACAGTAGGACTTAGCCTTACCCTACAAATTCTAACACCAAGTCACCGTTAAACTCGTCTTTAAATTTCCCCACAACTTTTTGTTAACATGCGGTAAATTGTGTTTTTATTTGCGGGTACACCACTTTAAACTTAAAAATAAAAAACAGGATAGTTTAATACGTCTATTAATAATTTATGGTAATGTTGACGATACAAATATGTAAAAACAAACTTTATCAAGAAAATATAATGTTTTAATAGAATACATACATGTATTGATAACATCTATAAACCGCTGTGGTAACCAGAGTCTGGCGAATCTGGGATATCCAAATCTCTAAACATTTGCGCAACCGATTGCCTTGCAGTTGCATCTTTTAAGTACTGAATGGGGAAACATTTAATAAGTTCCAACACTGTCAAGTAATTTAAATTGCTGCAATCATTTGACAGAGAAATACTGGCCTTTTCTCTCCCTCTAATAACGTTTGAACCCTTCTTCCTCCGTCGTATTTCCACATACTTTTTTTATATCACCAACAAATTTTTCGTAAAATTCTGGAAAGTTTCTACACCTTAACTCGGTCATTTTATAACAGATCAATTCTCGCAAATTTAATAGCTTGATGCACTCGTACGCAGGTAGCACAATAACATTCCCATCTTTCGTAATCTCCATATTATATAAATTCTCTTTTCAAAATTGTTCAACAACCATATACTTCTATTAAAGGCTGTGCTCAGCCGCAATTTGAAATCTTGATCCAATTGTATGTCAACAACATCGTTTCCAGTAGTCAGAATTTTCCAAAAATTCGAAGTTAAAAGAAAAGAATGGTTTATCGAGAATCAGCACAACCACTACAGCAAATAACGGAATGGCAGGTTGAAGACCACCATAAAATCAAAACCAACTTCTAATATATGGTGGTGATAATTTGGGAAATTCGCCTAACCTATGGTTGACTTACCAACTAGTTGGTTGATATTTAATTGCGGTACTCGCACATCACTTGTAACGTTAACACAAGAAAAATCCATCTTTAATTTATAATTTTAATCAAAGAATTTGGTTCCGGAAAGGCCCGTTTTGCCATTATTATATTAAAGTTGGCGTTATATGCAAGTCTTGACTGGAAAAGTGACGTCTATAATTGTTTTATAGTGGGTTTTACCTGTATGTTTTAACCACCAAACGCCATTTTAAAATTAAAAATTAAAATTTTAATAACCATCGGGTAAGATTTCAATTATTATTGTGTTTGTCCTCAGGTTCTCAAATTTTTTTCAAATAAACCCTTTGATTTCAAATCCCAACCCTATATAATTCATCTTTAATCTTTTCCAAACCGGGTTTTTTCCTTTTTAAACCCCTTTTATAAAAATAAATTTTTGGGAAAAAAAATTTAAAAAAAATTTTTAAAAAGGAAATTAAATTTTTTTAAAACCCAAAAAAAAAAACCCTTTTTTTTTTGGATTTACCTAAAAGGAAAAAAAAAATTTTTTGGGGGTTTTAAAAATTTAATTGTTTTCCCCAAAAAAAAAAAAAAATTTTAAATTTCCCTGTTGAAAGGGGGAAAAAAAAATTAATTTTTGGAATATTTTAAAATTTTAAATTTAAAAAGGTTTTTTTGGGGTGACCAAACTTTTTTAAAAAAAAAATTTTTTTTTTGGAAAAGGGAATAAAAATTTTTTAAATTTTTTAAAAAAAAATTTTCCCTTTCCAAATTTTTTAAAAAAACCTTTTTTAAATTAAACCAAACTTAAAATTTTTGGGAAATTTAAAAAATTTTTTTTAAAAAAATTTTAAAAAAAAAAAGGGGAAAAAATTTTTTCCCTTTAAAAAATTTAAAAGGCAATTTTTTTTCCAAAAAAAACAAAAAAAAAAAAAAAAAAGGGTTAAAAAGGGGGAAAATTTAAAAAAAAAAAAAAATTAAAAATTTTGGGAAAAGGGAAATTTAAAATTTTTTAAAGGGAAAAAATTTTAAAAATTTTTAAAAAAAAAAAAAAAAAATTTTTAAAGGAAAAAAAATTTAAATTATTTTTTTTAAAATTTTTTAAAAATTAATGGAAAAATAAAAAACCCAAGGTTTTTTTTAAAAACCAAATTTTAAAATTTAATTTTTAAAAAAAAATTTTTTTTTTTGTTTTATTTTAAAATTTAAAAAAAAAAAAAATTTTTAAAAAATTTTTTTTTAAAATTTAAAAATTTTTAAAAAAACCAAATTTTAAAACCAAATAAAAAAATTGGTTTAAATTTTTTTAAAAAAAATTTAAATTTTTTAAAAGGTTTTTCCCCTTTTAATAAAATTTTAAAATTTTGGGAAGGGGGAATTTTTTTAAAAAAAATTTTTAAAAAAATTTTTTTTTTTTAACCCCCCTTTTCCTTTTTTTTTAAAAAAATTTTTTTAAAAAGTTTTTAATTTTTTTTTCCCCTTTTTTTTAAATTTTCAAACCCAAAGAAATTTTTCAATTTAAAAGAATTTTTGGGGAAATTTTTAAAAAAAAAACCTTTTAAAATTTTTTTTAAAAAATTTTTTTAAAAAAAATAATTTTTTAATTTCTTTAAAAACTTTTAAATTTTTTTTTTAAAAATAAAAAAAAATTTAATTTGTTTAAAATTTTTAAACTTCCCTTAAAATTTTAAAACCCAAAAAAAACCCCCTTTTTTTTTTTCCTTTGTTTAAAATTTTTTCCAAAAAATTTTTTTTTTTCCCTTTTTAAATTTTGTTTTTTTTTAAACCTTTTTTTAACCCTTTTTTATTTTTTCCTTTCCAACCCCTTTTTCTTTAAAATTTTTGGAACCCAAAAAAAAGGGCCTTTAAAAAATTTTTTAAAATTTTTAAATTCCCCAAAAAAATTTTTAAAAAATTTTTTTTAAATAAAACCCTTTTTTTCCAATTTATTTTTTTTTTAAAATTATAATTTTTTTTTAAAACTTCCTAAAACTTTTTAAAAATTTAAAAATTTTCCAAATTAAAATTTTTAAAATTTTTAAAATTTGGAAAATTTTTTAAATTTTTTTTTTTTTTATTGGTTTTAAACAAACCCTTTTAAAAAACTTTTTTTAAAAAAAAACCTTTATTTTTTTTTAAAAAATTTTTATCCCAAAATTTTAAAAAATTTTTTTTTTTTAAAAATTTTTGGTTTTTTTTAAAATTTTTTAAATTTGGAAAAAATTTTTTTAACCCAAAAATTTTTTGGGAAATTTTGGCAAAAATAAAAAAGGGTTTTTTAATAATTTTAAATTAAACCCGGGGAATTTTTTTTTGAAAAAAATTTCCCTTTTTTTTTTTTTTTTTTTTAAAAAAAAATTTTTTTTTGGGAAAAAAAAAAGGGTTTTTTTTTTTTCCAAAAATCCCATTTAAAAATTCCGGGTTTTGGAAAAGGGAAAAAATTTTTTAAATTTAAATTTTAAATTAAAATTTTAAAAAAAAGGTTTAAAATTTAAAATTTTTTTTAAAAATACCGGAAAAACAAAAACCAATTTAAACCCAAAAAAAAAACCCAAAAAAAAAACCCCCCCCCACCCCAAAAAAAGGGACCCCCAAAAAGGCCAAATTCCCGGGAAAAATTTAAAATTAAAAAAATTTTTTGGAACCTTACCAAAAGGGGAAAAAAATTAAACCCAAAGGGTTTTCAAAAAATTTCCTTTTCCCCCCATTAAAAAAATTGGGGGTTTTTTTAAAAAAAAAAGGGGACCCCAAATTTTTCCTTTAAAACCCCCTTTTTGGGAAAAATTGTGGGTTTTTTAAAACCCCTTTTGGCCCCTTTTTTTTGGTCCCCCCCGGGGGTTGTTTTTTTTGGGGGGATTTAAATTACGGGGGTTTTAAAAATTTGGTTTTAAATTTTTTTTTAAAAGGGGGTTTTGGGGGGGTTTTTTTTCCCAAAAATTTTAAAATTTTTAAAAATTGGTTTTTTTTTTTGGGGTGTGGGTTTCCAAAAATTTTGAAAATTTGGGGGGAAAAAAAGGGGAAATTTCCGGGGGGAAAGGGTTAAATTTTTTGGGGGGGAAGGGGGGCCCGGGGGGGGGTTTTTTTTGGGGTTAACTTTTTGGTTTTCCCAGGGAAAATGAAATTGGGCCCGGGGGGAAATTTTTGGGGGCCCCGGGTTTTCCCAATTTTAACCCAAAATTTTGTTTTAAAAATTTTTTTTTAAAAATTAAAATTTTTTTTTTTTTTTTTAACATTCCTTTTTTTGGGGGGAAAAAATTTGGGAATTTTTAAAGGGTTTAAAGGGTTTAAGGAAATAATAAACAAAATTTTCCCATTTAAAAATTTTAAAAAAGGGGGTTTTAAGGGGTTTGGGGGGGAAAGGGAAATTGGCCCGGGGTTTTGGGGGCCAATTTAAAAATTAAAAAAAAGGGGGTTTAAAAAATTTTCCAACCATTCCGGCCCCCAAAAGGAAAATTCCCAAACCCCGGGGGGGAAAAAAAAAAAAAAAAATTGGGGGAAAATTTAAAAAAGGGCGATTTTTTTGGGTTTTTTTTTCCCCCCTTTTTTGGGAAAAAACCCCCCCCTTTTTTTTTTTTTTTTGGGAAAATTTTTCCCTTTTTTTTTTGGGGGGCCGTTCCTTTTAAAGGAAATTTTGGGCCCGGGGCAAAACGGGTTTTAAAAAGGGGTTTTAAATTAAAAAAAAAAAATTGAAATGTTTGGGTTAAATTGGGGCCAACCCCTTTTTTAAAAAAAAAAATTGGGGGAAACTTTTTAAATTTTTTTTTTTTTAAAACTTTGGGTTTTTAAAATTTAAATTTTTTTTGGGGGGGAAACGTAAATTTTGGGGGGTTTTTTTTTTAAAAAACCTTTTTGGGGGGTTTTTTCCTTTTTGGTTTAAAATTTGGTTTTTTCCCGGGGGAATTTTTTGTTTGGTTTTTAAAAATTTTCCAAATTTTTTTTAAAATTTAAAACCGGGTTTTGGGTTGGGGAAAAAAAAAATTTTTTTTAAAAGGGGTTTAAAAAGGAAAAAGGTTTTTAAAACCTTTTTTTTTTGGTTTTTTGGGGGGGGTTTAAAATTTAAAGGAAAATTTTAAAATTTTTTAAAATTTTTGGGGTTTTTTAAATTTTTTTTTAAAAAAAAAAATTTTTTGGGTTTAAAAAAATTAAAAGGGCCCAAAAAGGTTTTTTAAAAGGGGGCCTTGATGTTTTAAAAAATTTTTTGGGAAAAATTTTATTGAATTTTAAAAAAATTAGGTTTTTCCGGGGTTTCTTCAAAAAATTTTTGGTTTGGTTTAAAAAAAAAAAATTTGGGAAAAAGGAAATTTTAAAAGGGTTTTAAAAATTTTTAAAATTTGGGGTTTTTTTTAAAAAAGGGGTTTTTAAAAAATTTTGGGGTTAAAATTAAAAGGTTTTTTTTAAAGGGGTTTGGGGGGAAAATTAAAAATTTTGGGGTTTTAAAAACCCAAATTTAATTGGTTTTAAAAATTTTAATTGGGGTTGCTTGGTTTTAAAAAAGTTTTTTTTTTTGGGAAACCCTTTAAGGGTTTGGGTTTGGGTTTTTAAAAAGGGGCTGGGTTTTTAAATTGGAATTTTAAAAAGGGTTAATTTTGGCCTTTTAAAAAATTTTGGGGGGAAAAAGGTAAAAAATTTTGGGTTTGGGGGGGTTCCTTTTTGGGGGGGAAAAGGGAAATTTTTTTTGGAAAAAAAAAGGTTTAATTCGGGGTTTGGGAAAAAACCCTTTTGGTTCCCCTTTTTTTTTTTAAAAAAAATTTAAGTTTTTTTTTAAAAAAAGGTTAGGGAAAATTAATTTTTGGGGTTTTTAAATTAAAAAAAAATTTCCCTTTGGGAAAGGGGGAAATTGGTTTTTTGGGGTTTTTTTTTACCAATGTTTGGGGGTTTTTTAAAATTTTTAAAAAGGGGTTTTAAAAAACCTTTAAAAAAAAATTTTTGGAAAATTTAAAAAAATTTTATTTTGGGGTTTTTTCGGTTTTAAAAAAAGGGGGGTTTTTTTCCTTCTGTTTTAAAAAAGGCCCCTTCTTTAAAAGGGGGGGGGAAAGGTTAAATTTTTGAATTTTTTTTTTTTTTATTTTTTTTTTTTTTTAAAAAAATTAATTTTTTTTTAAAAAAAAAATTTTTTTTTCTTTCTTTGGGGGTTTTCCAATTTCCTTTAAAAAAAAAAATTTTTTAAGGGGAAAAAAAAAATTTTTTTCCAAAAATTTGTTTAATATTTTTTTAAAAAATTTTTTTGGTTTAAATTTTTGAAAAATTTTGGTTTTTTAAATTTTTTTTTTAAAAAAATTTAAAAATTTAAAAAAACCCTTTAATTTGGGTTTCCCCGGGTTTTTTTTTTTTAAAAAAAAAAAATTTTTTAAAAAAATTTTTTTTTTTAAAAAAACCTTTAAATTTTTTTTCAAAAAGGGAAAAAACCCTTTTAAAAAAATTTTTTTTTTAAAAAATAAAAAGGTTTTGGGGTTTTTTAAATTTTGGGCCCCTTTTTTTTTTAAAAAAAAATTTTAAAACCTTCCCCCAAAACCCAACCTAAAAAATTAAAAAGGGAAAAATTTAAAATTTTTTTTTTTTTAAAAAATTTAATTTTTAAAAAAAGGGGGTTTTTTTTGGGCCCTTAAAATTTAAACCAAAAAACAATTAACCAAAAAATTTTTTTTTTTGGGGTGGGCTTTGGGGAAAAAAAAAAAAAATTTTTTTTAATTTAAATTTCCAATGTTTAAAATCTAACCTTTTAAAATTTTTAAAAAAAATTAAAAATTTAAGGGTTTTAAAAATTAAAAATTTGGGTTTTTTTTTTTAAAACCCCAGTTTTTTTTTAAAAAAATTTTTTTATTTATTCTTTAAAAATTTTTAAAAAGACAAAATTTTGGGAAAAATTAAAAAACCCAATTTTTTACCCGTACAAACGTTCTACTGTCATACAAACGATTTGGATAGTTTACATAAAATACACTTTATAATGAAGTCCAATCGTGAAGTCGTATTAAACGTCAGTTACACAAAAATTTGTCGATTCATCCTATCTGTCAATTCTGTAACTGAAGGTGGAACACAGTGAACCATCTTAAATAAGCCCGAAAAACACTTTTGTGAAGTAAGTGGAGATTTTAAAGGCTCCCAGAAAGATCTGGGATTGTCTGCAATTAGTGTTTAGTATTGTATAATATTATTTAATTATTTTAAAGGTTTATTTATTCTGATATAGAATTGTTAGTGTCAATTTTACATCTTCTAATGCTAAAAAAATTAAAGAATGACATAGATAAAAAAGCTTTTACTTTACTCGTCGCTCACGGCGTTTTTGTGGCACTCACTTTTCTGTATCACTAAAAAATGAGAACATTATACACTTCGGTATAAGATTTATCTACAGCATTCTCGATACTGAATAAATTTTTACACTTTGACAAAAGATGTTGAATATGCACCCCATTTTAAAACAGAATTTGTATTTTGTTTGTAAAATGCATTTCAGGAAACTTTGTGTGGTTTTTATTTTAGAATTTTTGGGGGCTCTGTAGCAGCTATTGGTAAGTTATACAATTTATAATCGACTGGCTCCGTTCTAGCAGTGCCGAGGCTTTAGCTACAAGAGTTATGCAACGAATGACACTGAATAATTGATGAATATACTTTTGCTAAATATCTAAATTCAAGTTATTTAAATTAAAACAGGCTGTGTACAGTTTGCAATGGTTGATCCCTATGCACTATTAGCGGACATAACCAAACATACTGAACAAACACTAACTTGCATAACAATATATATAAAAGACATAGTGGGCTTTGTACAACGGAAAAGAACACGTATGATAAATGTACATCCGTTACATTTTGAATTAAAACTACAATGTTTAAAACCTCTCAATCCATGTACAAATATTGTAGTACCTAACCTAACAAAATAAGGGGAAGTAGACAACAGATTATCAATACTCGGGGTTCTCCGGTATTGTTTGCCCATTTACCGCCAGCTAAGCTGACTGTTTACTAACACTCACTCTTTGGGTGTATTTAGTTCTGTTGAACATATGTGCATTAAAGACTAATATTGCACGTAAGATCACTATAACCAACTGTCAATTCATGATTTAGGTTCTTCCAGGTGTATTTATATAGGTACGCTTGGCGGCTTTCATATAAACATGGCGGGTGCTTTGATCCACTAACTGCCTATGCTTCAAACGTGCTGGTCCGATGTTGATGTACTTCTTAAATCTGACAGCGGTTTTCTTAAGCTTTTAAGCAAGTGCGAAAAATAATATTTATTTTAAGCTTATTTTGCATTTATAAAAATTTCAGAATATTTATTCATCCATTGAATTAGCGCTACTATTCAGCGTTTTATAAGTTAGGGTGTTCATAGAGGGTGGAAAGTTAATTATATATTACTACAAGTATATGAAATTTATTAGCAAAGACAAAATTGTATAGCTTTTTGCAATATACTCTAAAATTGATACAGCGGCGTAAGTGTAAAGAAAATATACTGGGAGATTTATGCTATAGATTGTTCCGCAAGAAAAAGAATTTATTGCGGTTCTTTAGTGTTTTTCTCAGTCTGGTTTCGTAGTTAAGTGTTTTGGCAGCTGGGTCGGCAAAAGACGGCAAGAACGGGTTACTAATGTCCTGGACTAGACACAGGGAACTATCGGGTTCACTGGAATAAGTGAGCTGCCTCGACATAAAATAACGGGCACCAGAAGAATTGGAGTATGAAGAGGCAACCAGTGCTTTACGCACCCTGTGAAGAGCCCTACAAGCATTCGACACAACACTCTGCTAATAAAAAAACTGATTAACTAAAAAGTTTAATACTTCGAAAAGAAACACGAAATTATGTCAAAACGGGTCGCCGATTATCCTTAAATGTTATTTCTAAAGCAAGAACATAAAATTATCATCAACATAAAAATCTTCAAACTTATTAAAGAGTAAAATATGTACTCTAAACACCTCAATCATTAACTGTAATGTAGTTCCTAAAGTACTTAAAAGTTAAACGGTAAGAGAAAATTTTACGAAACGTACTAAAGCTTTGCAGCTGCTTATAAATTAATACATCATATTGGTGACAGGGCAACATAAACGTATGTGCAACACACTACACTGATTAGCAGCAAAAGTGGCTTTGCAGTAAAATTGCCAAGGCCTTATACAGGAACACCAACATAGCATCTTGCTTAAAATAAAAACATCTTTATACAATACACCACGGCAAGGACTTGCCTAGGTCGAAATAACTTAATTACTCAAGACAAGGTACTCTAACACAAGATATGATCATATCCTGAAGATTATTTTCAAGTTTAACGTTGGTGCGGCAGCGTACATGGATTGCTACTTTAATAATGATGATAAATAAATTAAATTCTGACACATTAAATTATAGAAACTAGTCACTTACAATTTCGAATTTATACATACCTAATGTTTAACACTACAGAAATTACGAGGTAACTATAAATGGGGTGACAACAGTTATTCACAGTTTTGACCACCATAAATGGAATCTATCTCTAAACAAATTGTTTACCCAAGACAAAAAATTGCAGGTAGAGGCAACAAAGAAACTTATGACTGCGCAATTTAGTGTGTTCTCCTATGCCGCTCCAAAGTACACACGTTCTACGCTGATAGTGGGTGGCAAGATAGCAGGTTATGCTCAAAACTCCTTAGACCCAGCGACATGATTCACTAGGCAACATTAGGTGACAGTGGATGTGAACATTGAGCCACCATTATCCTGGTGGGTGACAATCACTTATCCAATGCCCTTACTGAAAACATTTCGCTTGACCCATGCTCTTAGAGGAAGTGGTTTGTCTGTCCGGTGTTAATGCAGGATATGATTTTTTTGACCATGTTTACTGTAAATTCTTACAACAAAGGATAGATTTTACCCGTTAATCACTTACCAGTAATTCTGAGACAAAACAGGAATCGACGTTGAAACGGGGTTTGCTGTTTTCAGATTCACCAATAAATCGGTCAAAGACGACTGTTACATTACTGAATTTTAACATACCGAAAACTAGATGAAGAAACATGCAAAGTGTCTATTATATATCAGACCCTAAGGTGCAATTATCGAGTACAGACCAACACGATTATGTAAAGCGTAGATATTAGAAAGACCTAGGACAGAGGTCCAAGCCTCGAAGCAATCTCACATAAATATTTATAGAAGGAGGCGTCCTTGTCTCGTGTCGCGGGCAAGCAATATTTTGCAAAAGCATGAACGTTGATAAAAGATCTTAAAATTTTGCAGCGCATGCCAAGATTTACTACAAAATCGTGACAACGAATATTAAAACCAATATCACCAACAGTGACAAAATGCAACAATTTAACAATGTGATCCTATCAGACAATTGTTTTCAGGAATACAGGCAAAAAATAGATTCGTGAATGGTCAGCATAAAGAAATAGAAGAAGTTTGTTGTATAATGACACAGATATTTAAACACAAATAAATTACAAGAAATAGACAGGTCAATGTAAAGAAGCTCCAACTACTAATAAATCGAGAAATGGCGGGATTTGGGGTTCGAGAATATTTACAAATTACAAGCATTTCAAGGAGTTGCATTCCCCATCTAAAGTTTTTTATAGAAATGTTACGAATAGTCTCCATCTTATGTTTTGTATTTTGAAGTTAATACATGTATAGAGTATCTGCTGGTCTTGCCTATCCTAACACGATAGCATAAAAAGGGCAGTTTTATGCGAAACGTACTTGATAATATGGGTAGGATTGACACCGGTAGGGAAACAATAATGGAACGAAAACATGTCGGTTCTGGAAAATTTTTTTGGAAATCTAGGACTAAATGTCTTGGATCTCAGAGAATCATATGAGGAATCTAAATACACTACAACTTTTCAAATTAGACCCACTCTTATCTAGATACAGTCTTTCTCAGACTTGCATAACGCAGAGCTTTCATTTATTGCATTTTATCCCAGTTTCCGGAGGGTTTTCTAGAAACATACAATATGTTGTAACAAGTTTATTTTCTAGCAATATCTTCACAAATACCTAATTTAATTAATTCATAAAAAGTCAATTCAAATATAATATCTCTACACAATCTACGTGATAAATATAACATGTTGTTAATCCAATGTAAGCCTTCGAACTGCGAGCATAAATTATAAATTAAGCGGTGACAGAAAATGCCATTTGTTAGCGTCACTATAAGGACTCCCTCCTTTGATAATTATAAAAATCGCAACTGTTGTCAGGCGGCAGAAAACGTCAATAGGACACTTCCACCTGAGCTGTTGTTAGAGAAGGTCAATTGTTCTTTACATAAAAGAACATGGCGTTGCACACTTGGTGTTGGAAGCACCGAAAGATAAAAGTCGATTTTCAAGATGAAACCACGCTTGGCATGTAATAGTTCGTATAAGACGGGACGTAAATTGTTCTGATTGGCTTTAGGATAGCAGTAAGTATTACCGAGCTTTAAGGCCCTTATTAATTTAATATTTGCAGTGCAGCTTACTATAATTTAAGAAAATTTATAAAATTTATTAGTTATCAATGGAAAATTTTCTGGCAATTATTTGAAATGTTGTAGGTATAGTAAAACATATTTGATATTTTACTTGATATGGTAATCAATCTAACGTGGTTCATTTGTTCGATGCGGACTTCCGTAATGTTTGTTAGATATTCCGCATCTAGTTGATTGGATTGTGTGGTATTGGAGATTTCTAACCTGTAAATGCTGAAATAAGGAGATTCCAATTTATTATTTATCATTCCGGGTATGGTCCTAATACATTGCAAGTATTCTTCTGATGGATTAACATCTGGTATGTAATTAGTGTTTTTTTTAATACGTCAGCTGTAACTTTTGGCATGACAGACAAATAAGTTTTGTTTGTTCACGCGGAAATTTCCTAGTTCATTATGTGAATGACAAACAAGTTATTTTTAAACTTTGGGGAAATGAATCTATAAAGCTTCACTTTTAATCTTTGTATTAGTACTAACAAAAAATGGCAGATGGCGATATAAAGATAAAAAAAGTTAACTTTCAGGATTAACAAAAATTAAAGCTATTATTTGAATACCAAATTATGTTAATTTAGAGAACTAAATTGTTTCATTTTGCTTTTCATCAATTAATAATTGGAATATTTTACCATTTAATGTGAAGTCTATGTAGTAGTACCAAGACCAAATAAAGTTGTAATATAATGTGATATTATGTGATATATATGAGATTTGAACCTTGACGCACTGAAGTACCACTCAGATATAGACTTCTAGTTCGTAAAATGATTGATGAAGGAGATGGTGGGGGCAGTTACTTGTTAAAGATATATAAAATGATAATTAAGAGAAAATGAAGTTTTAAGATTTCAAATTGGGTGTTGGTGATTTCATAAAGTAATTTTGAAAAGTATGTGCCAATGAAGTGAACTGCTGTTGCTTGTATAATATAAAATTTTGTTAAAATATTTAAAAGGAAACTTCACTGCCATGTGAATATGTATGTGTAGCTAAGATTTGAAGTCACTTAGTACGGTTTCATTTGATTTGAGTTAGGTATAAGATGTTAAACTTTCACTTTCATTTGAATATGTACGTAAAGCCTAAAAAAAATAATTCAATTAGTATGTTTTTATTAGATTTAAGTTAGTTATAAGATGTAGAAGTTTTATTTACTTTTCACTATATAGTTGTAAGTCTATTATATCATTTAAATTTCACTTGTTGTTAGGATTAAAATATCAATTTATAAATTTTCGGCCAATGACATTTGTGTATTAGTTTACTCCAAATTAGAATTTGACAAGAGCAATAAGATCTATTAATAAAAAATGGATCATAGAGTGTTAGTTGGAAAAGAATTGTAAAAGAATAGGCTGGTTTAATGTTTTAAGGGGCATCTCCATAGAGATAAGTGACAGTTGTTGAAATGAAAAAATTAAGAAAAAGACTGATTTGAAAAGAACTGAAAAGAAGAACTTTACAAACTAGAGAACAAAAAGAATAATCTTTTTTGTAACAGTTTACGAATTGTATACCTTTTATTATTGTAATCTCCAACATAAAATTCAACGTATGAAAAATGTATTTGTGATATTCAAAGTATAAAGGAACTGTTGATATTAAAAAGTGGTAAATGCAAGAGTCCTTGTTATTGTCTTATTATTGACCATTGGATTCCTGGGAGGTTTTTTGTGTAGACAGAGGAGTTCCAAAGTGGTGCTATCAAAACGCTGGAATTGCTGAACTTTTGGTGTCGAGCACGGTGTTGATTTCACGGAGCTGAGTTTTCTGATAAGACCAACGACGATAAGTATAAGTGTCTCTAAAGAATTTTTGGCGTACCTAAAACCCTAAAATAAAAGGCGTAAATTCAGTAATACAAATTTTTAAAACGTACTTATCCACAGGTATTAAGAACTCACATCTGGTTCGAATTGTCGCTGTAGGCAGTGGAGCTTCATTGTTCAGCAGCAAGACGTTTCATTGGAAGTTCAGGTTGTATTATTATTATCAGTGTCATATTTTAAACAGTTAATCCGTTATACTCGATTGAAATCCTAAATTATTAACTAATATAAACTGTTTTACTGTGCGTATTTTTCAAGTAATTGTTTACACTGTCACATTTAGAAATTGCTTTAGTAGTTTTAACTAGAGGTCATTTGACTGGCAGTGTCACATACATCTGTATATGGTTCAGAACTCACGCTGTATGCAGATATAGATTATTCACAAAATTAACCTGAGATAAGAGTTTCATTGGTCAAGGCGCAGATTTAAAGACCCAATAGAGAAGTTAATAAATCAATTAAAGAAAGGAAATTTTGGCAATTTGGCAATTTGGTGCATTGCTAATTTTCTCATATATTATAATTATCAATCCAATAAAGGGGGGGGGGAGTTATATTATAATAAATTTAATTAATCCAAACACTCAAATTTAAACACTTACAAGAATAAATTCTTGCTAGACTCTAATAATGTAGAAACTACATTACTCTATTTTTGAGAGATGCTGATGTTGAAATTATTACCAAGTACATATTTCTCATTATCATAATTTAGCCAAATTTTTAAAGATGATGTTTTGTAAATAATTTTAAACTACAACTTAAAGGAATAGATATTCATTTTGGTCAAGACTATGATTATTAGTTGGAATGAATGTTAGGGATGGATTCGGGCCGAGCCGGGCCGGGCTTTTAGATGCGGCCCGGCCCGGCCCGAAATAATTTGCTCCGGCCCGGCCCGACGGCCCGGCCCGAACCAAAACGCATCGGCCCGGCTTGAGGCCCGGCTTGAATTTCGGGCCGGGCTTCGGGCCGGGCCGGGCCGATTCGGGCCGGAATGTAAGTAAAACCTTAAGTGATGTATAGATTTTTCAACATCCAAATGGAACGTATCGTTTGTTAATATATGTATTTTCAGTTGTATAAAAATACTTCTTTACTATTATTATGTTTTTCTACAAAAGTTGAATATATCAACCTTAATAAATTATAGTTTATAGTATCATTTTAACCTCGAAGAATCTCAAAGGTATTTGGAGATGATGCACACTTGCACAGGCAATCCAAAATAGAAGGTGGTTTGCGTTAAACTTCAACCTCAAGTAACAAAATGCATTTTAGAATTCATGTACTACTACTAGTATATAGTAAAATATTTCAAGGAAGGTATTCAAAATTTGATTGAATATTGTTTCCTCATATTCTAAACAAAGAACGTTGCCAATTTCCATTTTGCAGATTGCTGGTGTATAGGTCTACATTTCGAGAATGTGCTAGCATCCGTTCAGAGAACTGATTATTCAAGTCTCTCGTATCAGGTAGACATTACTTTGTTGTCTATGAATATTTTTTTGTCGCATGCTTTACTGGAAATTTTAATTATTATGAAAAAAAAGGCCGCAACATAGAATATTATTTAGTATTTACATTTTAATTTTCTATATCCATTTGTTATTTAAAGCTATAAAAAGCTAATCGCATTGTATTCGGTATGGTTTTCAACAAAAGATACATTCAAATAATTAAATCTAATTAAGCTGGTTTTTTGTAATCGGGCAGTTTTAAATATTTTTACATATACAGAGTGGTTTCGATTTATTCATAAATAATCTTTAGTGCGAGGCCACAATAATAAGTTAATTAATAAGTATAATACAATAAACCAGCTCAATTAACATACGTTGCAATACTCCTTCAAATTAATTAAATATAACACGGACAATTTCTATTTCAAAGTTCTTGAAAAGTGCAAAGAAGAGAATATTACTTAACGAAAAAAAAATCGAAATTCACAAATCGGTTTAAATCAAATCATTTTCGTTTTCGATTTATATCCATTATGACACACTTACCAATATGTGTGTAACTGTACCTGGGTGATATATTAAGAAAAGCGTTAATTATAATTTTGTTTAAGAGGCACCTAAAGAAATCATTAAATGAAATTTTTTACTAAATTAATAAATTGTATATTTCGTTATATAAACTTCGGGCCGGCCCGAAAAGCTTGAGCAGTCTGGCCCGGCCCGGCCCGGGCCCGACACGTGCTTGGCCCGGCTTGGGCCCGAAAAAAATTTGACCGGCCCGGCCCGAAGCCCGGCTTGATATTCGGGCCGGGCTTCGGGCCGGGCCGGGCCAAAGCCCGGGCCCGTGGCCATCTCTAGTAGCAGTGCATCTTTAACGATCTATATCGAGCCATAAGGTAAGAAAACTTTAGGGATTGGGTTCTTGTAATATTTTTTGTATAGCAGTATTTGAGTATAGGTTTCCGCATTGATCTTATACAAAAGACTCAAGTTGGGTCTTCATAGTATACAAAAATTCGGTGGCGCCATATTCACTATATTTTGGTCGCAGTCCAACCCCGACCCAAAGCTCAAGTTCTACCCAGAGCAAATTGCTCGATTAGCCGCTTTGCCTTTGGAGGTTTCCTCACCTACGAGCCATTTTCCACCGAAACTAACCTTGAGCTTTTACATCTGTAGGAAATCCTTGTCATCTATCCTTGTGCCTTTCAGCTGGTCATATAGGAGTAAAGAAAATAACCCCTTAGTAAAGCAAAACGGTATAATGTATTTATTGTAGAACTTCCAGGGGACCTTAAATTTCTGAAATTTTTCAAATCGAGCCAGTACTTACCAAGATTCAGGGCCTTTTTACGACATAGCTACACGTTTTTAGTTGCAGTTTATCCTGTTTTACGAAAACCTTTTAGTGACCAAAGTATATATTTATTCAAAAATTCCTGAGAGTTCTTCATTTGGAATTCTTGAATTCGAACAACTCTTATCAAGTTTTAATTTATAAAAACTAAAATTAACCTCCATCTAGACCATAGTCGTTTATCAAGGTATAAAACATCGTTCACTAGCGTTCTTCGAATGTAATTCCTATTTTAATCGAATTCTTTGCAATTAAGTATATTATGCGTGTATTAAGTTTAGAACTGTTTGGCAGTAAACATTAGTTCTATAGGTAAACAACCGGTGACTGACCAGGCGTATAAAAAGGTAATTATTTATGACGATAGGCCGCGTTGTGAGAGTTGCTTAAAGAGTGCTGTGATACAGATACAGCAATTTGTAAAACTTGAAATTGTTTACTTACCTTCCTTTTAAACTTTGCCTGGCTAACTCAACAGAATTGACGAAGTTTTCAAAAGGAAATAAAACACAGCAATATCACAAAGTATTTATACAGTATGAAATATTTTATCTCATACAAAAGCATTTACAACATTGTTTCTTTCAAACAAAATAATTTCTAAGAAATACTTAGTATATAAAAAAAAAATTTTCTTACCTTATTTAAAATATACAGAACTAAATTTCCTTTTTTATGGATGGTTTACCTAGATATGTTTATTGTCACGCTTGTAAGGTTTGTTTGGCCCAAAATCGTTGACAGATAATCTATTCAAAGGTTAGAGTGTTTCAAACTGGATCACAAATTGTCCTGGTAAAAATCCCTTACAAAGAAAATTATTACGGCCATCTTAAACTAGATATAAATACTCCAATATTAGTTGAAAATAAATCTAAAAGTAATACTTGCAGAATCCACAAAAATGCTCCTCATAATTGAATATCTTCTTATTTTAAATTGATGTCCTTAATCTTGACAAAACTCAAAATTGAAGAAACCGACCCAAATGTCAAACTTTTAAAATCAAAAATGTACGACGAGATGGCATTAGACACATATCTAAATGCACTACCTGAACGACTTTCAGACAAAATTATATTTTAACATCCCCAAGACTTAGAAGAAGCAATGGACATGATAATCGAAGAAGAAAACGTAATGTACTACAGAAACAGATTATATAACCCCAACGCGAATAAAAGCTACACGCCAATAAAAACCATACAACCCGCGAGACAAATAAATCCACAACAAAAATTCACCCCGTTCAATGCACAAACAAACCAAACGCGAACCAATAATCCACATTTTAATAATTCGAACTTTAACAACCAATATAAACAATTTCCAAAACCAACATTCAACCCAAACTTTTCAAAACCCGCATTTCAACCGAGATTTAACCAAAATGTAAATCAGCAAAGACCAGTATTCAACGCGAATCCTAGTAGAAACTCACCAACAACAAACAATAATAATCCCAATAACTATTATAAACCCACGCCAATGGATACCTCATCTGGTAACACCAGACCCAACACAAAAATAACGCACATAAGACCAAACTCTAATCAAAAACGCACGTTCACCTCAGAACTATTTCATCAAACAGTAGAGGAATTTGAAGATGACCAGAATAATTGCAATCGACCAAGTACAAATAACGAACAAAACCAATCAAGCCATTATGAACGCGAAGAATCATACGAAACTTACGAAGAGGACGACGAAGAAAACTCGTGCTCAAATTTTCAGATAGACCGATTTATAACCGACCAAACGTAATAAACTTAAATAATATGAATCACATTGTACTACCCTATATAGAAATACCCCACGCAGAATTTAAACTACTAATCGACACCGGAGCTTCAAAAACATTAAATAGCCCGCGAACAGTAAAGAAACATTATTTAAATTATGTAGAAAGAGAACCGTTTAAAATTAAAACCGCCCATCAAACAACCCTACACCAATTCGTAGCAAACATACCTTTACCCAAAACATTTAACGTAAAAATGAAGCATAAATTCTGTTTATTTCAATTCAATGACAAATATGACGGACTATTAGGAATGGACCTTCTAAGAAAATTAGGAGCCAACATGGATATAAAAAACCGTTTACTAAGAACCAAATATGGACGAATCTCCATTAAATTTCAAAACACCCAAGTTGACGAAAAATATACCATAGAACCCCGAACAGAAAAAAAGATAAAAATCCTCGTAAATTCAAATAATAAGTTAGGAATAATAAATCACATAACTTTTCTACAAGGAGTTGAAACCCCAACCGCATTAGTACAAATTAAAGATAATTATGCCACAACAACAATATTAAATTCAAACGACTACCCCGTAGAACTATCCTTAACAAACCCAATTAACGCGGAAGAATTAAATTTTAGCGAGATGGAAATAGACGAGAACTTAAACGAAAATTATAACCCGTAGAAAACGACGTAATGTTGAGAGAAAATTTAAGTAATATCCGATTTAACCGCGACATGAATCAAAAGGAACAAAGAGCAATACAAAAATTATGTTTCGAATACTGCGACATATTCCATTGCGAAGGAATACCCCTAACCTTTACAAGTACAGTAAAGCACAACATTGAATTAACAGACAACAAACCCATATTCACCAAAGCATACAGATTACCCCAGGCAAGTCATGAAGAAGCTGACAGACAAGTAGCCGATCTATTAGATCATACAACACTCCAATTCACCATGGAGCAGCCCCGTATTAATAGTACAAAAAAAACTGGACGCATCAGCAAAACGAAAATACAGAATGGTAATAGATTATAGAAAATTAAATGAAAAAACGGTAGACGATAAGTACCCGTTACCAAATATAACTGAAATGTTAGATGAGTTAGGCAAGTGCCAATATTTTTCGACGCTAGACTTAGCATCAGGATACCATCAAGTAGAAATGGAAGAAAAGGATACACAAAAAACAGCCTTTAGCACACCTAGAGGACACTACGAATATAAATGGATGCCATTTGGACTAAAGAATGCACCCGCAACTTTTCAACGAGTAATGGATAATATATTACGAGGGATACACAACGAAAAATGCCTTGTGTACTTAGACGATATAATAGTGTATTCAACATCATTAGTGGAGCACATAGAAAGACTACGAGAAGTGTTCGAAAGATTAAGAACAGCACAATTTAAAGTACAATTAGATGAGAGCGAATTTCTACAAAAGGAAGTAGCATTTTTAGGACACATAATAACACCCCAAGGAGTGATGCCGAACCCCGACAAAACAAACGCTGTATTAAATTACCCCATACCCAAAACGAATAAAGAAATAAAAGGATTTTTAGGCCTCGGTGGTTATTACCGCAAATTTATTAAAGGTTATGCTCAGATAACCAAGCCCCTAACCAATTGTTTAAAAAAGGGAAACAAAATTGTACATACCCCAGAATTTATTAAAGCTGTAGATAAAATCAAAAGTATATTAACAAATCACCCCGTATTAGAATACCCCGACTTTTCGAAACCATTCATATTAACAACAGACGTATCAAATGTAGCCTTAGGCGCAGTATTAAGCCAAGGAACAGTAGGTAACGATAAACCCATCAGCTACGCATTCAGAACCCTCAACGAAACAGAGCAACGATACAGTACAATAGAGAAAGAATTGTTAGCCATAATTTGGGCAACAAAGTATTTTAGACCATACCTATACGGACGGAAATTTTATGTATACACCGATCATAAACCATTAGTATGGCTATGCAAACTCAAGGAACCCAATTCAAAATTACAACGATGGAGAATCCGATTAGAAGAATGTGACTACGAGATCATATACAAAAAGGGAATTTACAATAATAACTCAGACGCTTTAAGTAGAATACAGCTTAACGCACTAGAAACAGAATCAGTGATAGGAAACGTAGACGAAACAGAAATTAGAGACGATCCAGACGAAATGGACACCATACATTCGACACAAAATGACGAACCGAAAACCGCGATTAAAATTTTAAATGAAGTCATAGACATGAAGCCCAATCAGTTTATAATCACCGAAGTTTTAACCAACCCTAATCCTGTAAAATATAAGAAAGTAGATAACAAAAAGATATATCAAATTCAGATAACCAAAGACGACAATAAATCACAAATAATTAAAATTCTAAAGGAATACACCCCCGAGAAAAAACTATTTTACTTTTACTTTAACACGGAAAACTTGTACAAACGATTTTCAGAAATATTTGTTAAATTATTCAACAATTCTGGCCCTGAACTTATAAGATGCACAAGAAAATTAACAACATTAGACGACCCTGACGAAATAAATGACGTGATCAGAAACCAACACGAAGGAAGGACAAACCATCGTGGAATAAATGAAACCCTAAAACAAATCATGAGACGTTATTACTTCAAGGACATGAAAGAATTAACTACAGACTTTATCAACCAATGTGAACTATGCGACAAAGCAAAACATGACAGGAAACCCCCAAAGATACCATTAATGTTAACTAAAACACCAGACAAACCTTTTCAGAAATTACATGCCGATACACTAGTAGTAGAAGCACAAAGTTACTTAGCAATTGTGGACGCATTTACAAAAATAGGCCAAGCAATACCAATCACTTCTAAAAATAGTATAAACGTAACTCAAGGATTTTTACATTATTTTACATTTTATGGATCGCCCGAAATCATAACGTTATATAACGGAAGCGAATTCAAAAATGAAACATTACAAAACACTTTGAAATTACACAAAATAAAAATTTATTTTATAACTGAGAATCACCCTGAATCCAAGGGACTAATCGAAAGACTACATTCAACCCTATTAAAAAAGATCAGATTATTAAGAATAAATTACAAGAAAGAACATATAACTAACTTAATGTCATACGCATTAATCGCCTATAATAACACAATTCATTCATCAATCAATTTTACACCACTAGAATTAACCCTAGGACACTCAGATTCACGCAACCCTTATGATATACATTATAACAAAGAAATCATCAGCAATACGCTAAGGACCACAAAGAAAAACTAAAAATAACTTATGACAAAGCCATAATTAGTAACCAAATATCATTAACACAATCAACGATCATAAAACTAAATGAAACCTTAAGAAAATTAGTTAGAAATCAAGATAGTATAGCCAATCGAAAACAAACCTTAGAAAATAACATGCAAACTACCATGTTAGGCATGCGAGATTTAATTAGATTTAACACGATACACAACCAGATAATATCAACCCTTACCTTAATTCAACAAATTTTAGCAACGTTAGAAAACGCAGTAGCCTTTGCCAAATTAAATACCCTACATTCAAGTATCATAGAACCAATTGATTTATTAAAAGAATTATTAAGAATAAGATCATTTATAACCAACAGCAAATTACCTTTCGATGTAATAGAATCAAACATTTTAATATTTGAAAACATAGGTATAGTTAAAGGCTATGTAAAAAATAACGATATAACATTTTTAATAGAAATACCAATAGTAGAGATTAACAAATACAATTATTATCACTTATTTGATTTTCCAATGAAAATGACTAGCACATACCAAGTTATTATACCTAAAACCAAATTCCTATCCTTAAATGAACTAAGATATGCTTATACGAACGAAAAATGTGGTGAAGTCACACCAAATCAATACTTATGCCAATCATTGACAACGACAACAATTCAAGAAGACAGCCCTTGCGAAGTACAACTACTCAAATTTTCAAATCATTACGAAAATTGTGAAGCCAAACCTGTACAAATCACCAACATGAAAATTCAGAAAGTAACAGAAAATAAATGGATAGCCATTTTCCCCACCGAAGTAATCGCAACAATATACTGCAATCAAGATGAAAGTAACTTAGCATGAACCGGAAGTAAATTAACCACCCTTAAGGAAAATTATTATTTAAAATTGAAAAATGAAATAATTAGAGTTTACCAAGATCCCGTACAAACCATGAAATTAGCAAATCTACCCGAACTACAAATCAAGATTACTCAAGACGAAGACGAAGAAATACTTCAGAAACCCATGCAACTGGAACACCTGCAATTAGACAACCTCAACCACGCCATGAAACTTATGGAAGATTACAAAGAACACCTAAACGAACTCAAAACGCCCAAAGTGCACTACGATGATATTAGTGTATGGACAATTATATTAATTATTTTAACAATTTTATTAATCATTTATGTAATTTACAAAATGTATATTAGGTATAAAAATAAAGGAAACAGTTTCTGATTTAAGGCAACCAAACAAACAAATGTACCCTTAGAAAGTATTAATTTTAAGAAATGAGATTAAATTAATTTTAAATTAAAAATTAAGGAAGGTAAAAACCCTTAATTTTTAATGTGCGTCGGAAGGAGTTATTAAATCCCCCAATTATTATATATATATATATATATATATATATATATATATAAAGAAACTAATAATTAGGAAATTATTAGAAATATTAAGAAAATGCGCTAAGTGATATGCAACAATGTAAATGAAGGACAATTCATTTAGTTTATTAACGTTCATGAGAACGAAAACGCTACTTTGTAGCACAGACGATAAGTGACACTGCAGATGTCAGGTCACAGGCGGTCACAGACAGTCACGTACCGAGATTACCTGGAAAGGAAGCTCGCAACAAAGTAATTATGAATAGAATTAAGATAACAACATTGTATTATGAATAGAGTCAAGTGTAAGCAGACATTAGGTCTGCAAGTTCCCACAGTCATGTGAGGGGGTAGGGATATTATAAAAGGTCCGGGAGCGCCAGTCGACGACAGTTAATCCATCGTTCAGCTTTTACCTTGCAGTTCGTTAGATTACTCATTTTGTACAATTAGTTAATTAATTTCGGACTTAGAATAATTTATTTCAAGATTGTCAAAATTTCAATTAATTTCTGCAAAACAATAAATAAATGTGTTAATTAGTTGGAAATGTCTTTTTAAAAAGGACCCCTCCCAGCCACGAACCTTAACTCGCGTGGAGCGTGAAAGAATAATAACCGCCTAATTGTGCAAATTTGTTGATTATGTTAGGCAATAATCAAAGTATGGACGTAAATATATCAAGTTAATTGATTTTGGGTGCATTTGAGACGCATATGGTTTGAATGATAAACCTTTGTAAATAGATTTCATTAGTATAGGTCAAACATCTAGTATGTGCGTGAATTCAAGTATATAGCGTGAAGAAACCTAAGGGCACGTTTTTCCGCGATTGTGACAATAAACGTTAGATGGTTGTGTTTGTGGTGGGAGATACAGTTTTGATTAGAACTGGGAGCGTTACGTAAATCTGACGTCAAGGTGTTTTAAAAATTTAAAGTTAGGGAAATTATGGGAAACGTTTTGTTTTCTGAGTTGCTTTTTATTAATTATCAAAAATTACAAAATTGTTCTATAATAAAATTATTGAAATATGCCAACCCAGTTGGAAAGAATATAGAAATTCAACAACGGTTGTTAAAACTGAAGAAATCCGTAGTAGAATGTTATTTAAATATTTAGTTGAAAGTAAAAATTTTTTTTCAGGCCAGATACAATAAAGTATTTGCAATACATTTTGAACAATTTGGATCGTGAGAATTTGATGTTTAATAATTATTTCCTGTAACAATTTATTTCATTTTGAAAAACATTTATGGGAATTTGATGCTACAGTTTGGGTTCCAAATACTTGATGTCACAGTTTATTTGTACTGGAAAATATTTTTGAGTAATTTAATAAGAAAATCTGATATTGTATATAATTACCCGATGCAACAATTTATTTATTTTTTAAAATATTCTTTTAAGTAGGACAAGGTATTAATAACTGCTGTCACATGGATAAATTTAATTGCATTGCTAATAAAGGTATATTAAGGGTCGTGTATTTGACCGATCCACATGTTCAGTGTTACGCACAATGCTGCAATTAAACGATAATATTGGTTTTAAGCATTCCAAACTAATAGCATTGTTGAAACGTCAAACACAAGATACGTACTAAAGTAAGATAAAACTTTTACAAGGAACGAGTTAAATACATTTTTAGACGAAACTTCTGACGATGCAATTTTATTCATAAAGGTAAAGTATTACAATATGCAGTATAAACAAACATAATGTATAACATAGTTTCTTTTCATTAGGTACTTCTTATTGTGGAAGCTTTAGGGATTTGTCGGTGTGACGAGCCTACAAAATAATAATGAATCTTTTATAATAGTGAAAATTACCAACTCAAAACAAATTAGCCATGTTCATTCACCATAACGGCTGCAACAAAGAATGGTTCATATTTTAGAGAAATCTTTATAAAATATACTTGAAAACTAAATATACGCGGTTTTTTATGTTTCAAAGCAAACAAATGTATAAATCACGTGGTCGGCAAAAATAGTATATACAAAGTATCGCAGAAAATTGCTGAATATCTTAAACTTTCAAATCCCACAAATCATAAAGAACATAGTTTCAGAAGAACATCGGTAACTATGCTAGCAGACGCGGCGGAGATATTTTAACTTTAAAACAACATGGCGGTTGGAAAGCGACAAACAGCAGAAGGCTATATAGATAAGTCCATTACAAAAGAGAAAAATTTCCAATCAAATTCTTGGAAATAATATAGAACTCTTTGATGATAATCAACCAAGTACCTCTAAAGCTTATCGACGTTTTTCAAATATTTCTAATACTGAAACTGCAGCTGCTTCATCTTCTTTTACTCATGGGATCTACATAACTTCTCAAAAGTGTACAATAAATATTAATGCCAACAATTCATAAATTATAAATTTCAATTAAACATACGTTTACTATTTATAGCTTTAGTTTTTTCTATAAAGGTAGAAAAAAATCATGTATTACATGAGAGTACAACGCGTTTTCCTCTTTTGGGTATTACCGTCCTCCGCTTTGCGTCGGGTGGTAAACTTTGCCCATGGTAGGAAAACTGGCACTTTCCTCCCTAGCAATACAAATAGGTATTAATTCGTCGTATGTAGAATATTAAATTAGTATCTACAAATGGCGATTAAGCTAGTGTTAATGTAAACAAGGCTCTGCAAATACTTGTCATTGGAAAGAATAATTAATAGCCTTGGAATGTAAGGTCACTACTTAGAGAAGATAAATTAACAATTTATTAGCCAAAATGGGAAAAGAAAAGCTGGACATTTTAGATATTAGTGAGGTAAGATGACCAGATAGCAATAATTTTTGAAAAGATAATTATAGAATAATTACAACTTCTTCAACTAATGGACAGGCAGGAGTAGGAATAGTGTAAGGTAAAGGATTAGCACGTAAAGTTAAAGAGTACTTACAATTCAGTGAAAGAATAATTGAGTACGAAACCCACAGACACTGTTTTAGTACAGGTTTACATGCCAACAACTCAGTACGAGGATAAGGAAATAGATAAGGTATACGAAGATATAAATAGTATAGCAAGATAAGTAAAGGGAGATGAGAATTTAATAGTTATGGGCGATTTTAATGCATTAGTGGGAGAAGGTAATGAGGGAAAAATGGTAGGAAAATTTGGGTATGGTAGACGAAATAATAGAGGACAAAGATTAGTTGAATTTTGCCAGGAACATAGATTAGTAACTGTAAACATCCTATTCGAACAACATGTTAGAAGAAGATATACCTGGAAAGTGCCAGGTGATAGGGCTAGATACCAAATAGATTATATTTTAGTTAAACAAAGATTTAAAAACCAAGTTAAAAACTGCCGTAGTTATCCAGGGGTTGACATAGATAGCGATCATAACTTAGTTAAAATGAAGTGTAATCTAAATATCAAAAAATTGAGAAAAAGCTGAAAGAGAGGGATGGGATCTAGGTAAGCTTAATGATAGTGAGATAAAAGAGGAATATAATCAACTATTAAATAATAAGATCAAAGAGATAGCTATAGGAGGGAACGTAGAAAATAAATGGAAAGAAATAAAAAGGGCTGTACATGATACAGCAACACAGACTATATGTAAGAAAAAAGTAGAAGCGAAAAAACCCTGGGTAACAAAGGAGATATTAGATTTAATAGAGAATAGAAGAATGTTTAAACCTTTCACAGAATTGGATAGTGAAAGTAAGCAAAAATTTAATAGAGTTAGAAATAAGATAGTACATGAGTGTAGAAAAGCTAGAAATAAATGGATGGAGAAAAACTGTAAGGGAATACAAGTTCATTTAAGAGTAGGTAAGACAGAAAGGGCTTACAGGGCAGTTAAAAGGTTTTTTAGGGAAGATAGGAAAAAATATAATGGTATTAAAGATGAGAATAATGAGCTTCGAATAAATAAAGTTGAGGTAGCAGATAGATGGAAAAGATATTTAGAAGACATATAAGGGAGACGATATGGATGAGTTAGAGAATGGTCAAGAAGAGGATATAGAAATAGGGTTCTCAATATTAAGAGAGGAATTTGATAGAGCTGTTAGGGATCTTAAACTAAATAAAGTGCCAGCGATAGACGATATACCCGCAGAATTAATAAAATACGCAGGTCAGAAAATTTTAGACAGATTATATGAACTAGTAAAAGTAATATATTACACAAGTGAGGTGCCAATAGATTTCGAAAAAAATATTATTCCAATCCAAAAAAGTCAGGAGCCTATAGGTGTGAGAATTTTAGAACAGTTAGTTTAACTTCCCACCCTTCTAAAATACTAACCAAAATAATTAAAGGTAGAGTAAAAGCTTTGACTGAGAACTATCTAGGCGAAGATCAATATGGTTTTCGTAAAAACAGAGAGACTAGAGAACCGATACTAATGATTAAAAGTAATTATCAAAAAAACGATACAAAAAAATTAAAGGACTCATTTCGCGTTTGTAGATTTAGAAAAAGCATTTGATAGGGTTAATTGGAATGTTGTGTTTATGATTTTGCGAAAAATAGGAATCTCTAATAGAAATAGAAAAATTATTTACAGTCTATATATAAACCAAAGCATAGTAATTAGATTTGACGAAATAGAAAAGAAAGCTAAGATTAGAAATGGTGTTAGATAGGGCTGCATACTATCTCCCTTGATATTTAATGTTTATATTGAGGAAGCTTCAAACTTAGCGAGAGAGAGAAAAGAGATAGGTATTAGTGTACGGGGACAAAAAATAAACACGTTACGTTTTGCAGATTATATAGCCATTATAGCAGAGTCTAGAAAAGAGTTAGGAAAGTTTTTAAATATTTTAGATGAGATACTACAGAGTAACTATAGTATGAGAATTAACTCAGGAAAGACAAAGATAATGACAAGTGAGTTAAGACCTAGTTATAAACCAAAATTAAAAATAGGTAATACCGAGTTAGAGGAGGTAGATGAATTTTGATGTTTAGGTAGTATAGTTACAAAGGACGGACGTAGCAGAAAGGAGAGTAGTTAGAATAGCTCAAGCTAGAAAAATGTTTTTAGAAAAGAAAAACTTACTAATAGCTAATAGTATTAGTTTAGATAATAGGAAAAGTTTCTTAAAGTCGTACGTATGGAGCGTTCGTTCTATTAGTAAGGTAGTGAAACTTGGGCAATTAAAGAGGTAGATAAGAAAAAGATAGAAGCTTTTGAAACTTGGTGTTATAGGAGAATGATAAAAATTAGTTGGACAGATAGAGTAACAAATGAGGAAGTTTATAGAAGGATAGATGAGGAACCCTGTATGTGGAAACAATTAAAGGTCAGGAGAGATGGAATGATAGGGCACCAATTAAGACATGAGGGGCTAAATAGTACGGTCTTAGATTATAGACTACCAAACAAAAATATAGTAGAAAGACCTAGACAAAGCTATATTAGTCAAATTATTAGAGATTTAGGTTGTGAAGGGTATGTAGACCTTTTTAGACTAGCTCAGAATAGAAAAGATTTCAGAGCTGCATAAAGCCGACCTTAAGTAAATTTGAATACAAAACAAAAAAAAATAAAAATCAGTTAACTAGATGTCACCGTAACATAACTCACAATTAGTTAGCGGTCTGGCATATTGGCAGGGATTCGTTGCTTAAATCTTCCCACAACATATAATTTAACACTTTTCTTTTTTTGGAGGGAATAACCAGGTAATATTTGATTTCCTTTTAAATAGGAATCATGTAAACATGTTGGAGTTTTTTAACAACTATAAGCTTGCTAATATCTATGTAGAGCTAGGTAGATAAGAGAAAGATAGAAGAATATAGGAAGACCCAGACCAAGCTACATTAGTCAAATTATTAGAAATTTAGGTTGTGAAGGGTATGTAGAACTTTTTAGATTAGCACAGAATAGAAAAGAAGTTAGAGCTGCGTCAAACCGACCTTAAGTAAGGTTGAAAACAAAATAATGATGATAATGATTGAAATTATAGAATTTGTCACAGTATAATAACCATAAATTAAAATAGGCTTTTTGAACACACTCCTTAATATGTGCTTCAAATCCTAAATTAGAATATGTAGTTAAGCCGAAATTCTTACAGAAATGTTGTTATTGTCGATAAAAGTATGCATTGAAGGCAGTATAATATTTCTCAGAAACATTTCCCAAACAGCATCATAACAGATTTTTTAGAATTCATTAGTAATGAGTGTTTAGTAGCAGCGATAGATAAATTGCTAAGATGCTTATTAATGCTATCTATGGCTTCGTGAACCTTGGCATAGTAGAAAGGATAATCCCTATTACTACGTATCATCCGCATAGAGATGATACTTTCAATTACCTATGTTTTTAAATAGATCGCTAGCGTAAATTATATATAGCAGAGGGCTCAAAATACATCTTTGAGGAGTCTCGCATGTTACACTTTTGAGTGGTGATAAATCATTAGATAGCCTGACCTGCTGACATCTATTATCGAGAAAACTACGAAACGTGGCCAAGGCATTGGAATGAAATTCAATATTTCAATATGACTAAGATTGGTATGTGATCCTACATGTTAAACGCCTTGGAAAAGTCAATAAGAACTAAAATAGTAAGAAGATTACTATCTGTTGAATTTCTTATGTCATCAACAACACAATCTAAAGCTGCTGTGCAACTATTATGGCTTCTAAAATCTGATTGTAAGACAGACAGCATATTTTTACCAGTTAGATACGTTTTAATTTGAGATTCCAAAGTGCGTTCCAAATCTTAGGAGAGCACTGGAAGAATACTAACGGGTCGCAAATTGTTGAATCCAGAAATCGGGGTTTTACAATTTGGGAGATTTTCTATGTAAGTGGAAAATAGTTAGTTTCCATGCAACTGTTAACTATACTGCTGAATGATACAACAGCAAAGAGTTACTAGTTCACATAAATCCCGTCTACATCCACTGATTCTGAATGGATGCTCCTAATGATGTTGATTGCATGTTCTTCAGGTATTAAAGTAAACAAAAGGTATGCTGTCAATCTTGAAGTTATTACTACAGTAATGCATATAATCTGAACCTTGAGCAGGTTCTACTTCAACTATCTCGCAAACAAAAAAATTATTAATAAAATCCACATTAGAAAATTCAGACCGAATATCATTCTCACTCGAGATATTCAGAATGTCCATATCTTTTAGTGTTTTCCACATATTGCCTTTAAGTATAAGTGCACATAGTACGATATAATCAGATTTTGCTATTCTATCCGCATATGTTGCAGCATTACGTAAATATCAATTAGTGAAATAGAAACCTGACTGATTCGAGTGGGTTTATCAATTATTTGTTTCAGTTATATCTAAAAATTTAATAGTAAATAAATTTGGTTTTAGTAGAATTGCATTAAATCTCCAAAACAATAGATATTGTAATAAGTAGAACGAACTAACGTTGGGGCAAAAATGGCTTCAAGCAGGCTTTGAAATTCCTCACATTTGCTACGATTATATCTGCAATGCAATAAACAACATCAAGTTTAAAGAAAGGTTTATTTAAATATAAATCAAGCTAAGCGACTACACATCATGAAAGCTTCTTACGTTCTTCTACATCTCTGAACAACAAGTTACAGTAACCGCTTACTTACTCCCTCTACTACCCTTAGGTCTTTTGACGCACGCAGAAGGCCTAAAATATTTTACACATCCTCCGGCGCGGCGGAACAACTTAGCTTATCACTTCTTACTTCTAAAGGATACAATAATTGTATTGGGCGCCTAATTACGGTGCCATTCGCAATCTTAACGTAACAGGCACTCACTTTGCCATCACGGCCGTTTATCACGTCTTTCGCCAACCCTAATTTCCACAATAACCGTCGCTTATCATTTCCATGTATTATTACATCCCCTTGCTTAATCGCACACTCACGCGCATTCACGTTGTGATGAGCTCCTCTTAATAATTGTAAATATTCTGCGCTCCATCTTTTCCAAAAGTAGTCTATAACGTTTGTTCTCTGCTTCCATAGTCTACGAATCTCATCTCCATTAATAACACGGTCAACAAAAGGAATAGTAGCCAAAGCGGGTCCCAATAAAAAATGCGAAGGGGTTAACGGCATTAAATGTATAGGTTCGCTACCTAGGTATGTGAGCGGGCGGGCGTTTATTGTTGCTTCAACCTCGGTAATGAGTGTATTTAGTTGATCTAAATTTAGTAAAGAACGTCATATCGTAGCCCTAAGGGCGTCTTTTACACTTTTTACAAGTCGCTCGTAAAATCCTCCGTGCCAAGCCGCTCGCTCTACTATAAACTTCCACTTAATTTGGTGACTGTTTACGAACTTGATCAATTCTGTACTCGCCATCACTTCGTTTAAAGTCGATATTTCACGTGATATTCTTTTAAATGTTTGCGTTATCTGAGTAAATGACCTTAGGAATCCCTCTACGGGCAAAGAATCGTTTACATGCACCGATTGTAGACGCAACATCCATTTTCAAAACAATCTCTAGATGAAATGCTCGTATAACAGCGCAGGTAAATAAAAGCACATAACATAGCTTTGAGTGATAACTATCTTTAAAATACAACGGTCCGGCGAAGTCTAAACCTGTCACTTCAAAGGGCTTTGTTTGCTGTATTCGATCTCTAGGTAACGGCGCGAAGGGATGCGACCATGACTTTCCACGAAGTCGTTTACAGATAACACATCTTGCTACAACGGACTTTATTAATTGCCGTCCTCGCACAATCCAAAATGTTTACGTAATTCATAAAGTGTTGCGTTTACACCACTATGATGAAGAGTTTTATAAAGCTTCATTATTAATAATTTACTTAAGTGTGCATTTTTCGCTAGAATAACGGGATGCTTGAGTTCGCAATCTTCTCTTAAATTATGAAGACGTCCACCCAAACGCAGAAATTTATTTTTATCCAAGAAAGGGCTTAAGGTTGAAATACTCGATTTCCGTTCAATGCCCTTACTCTTTTGTAAACTGTTAATCTCCGAATAATAAACTTCCCGCTGCGCTTGCCTCAGTAAACATATTTCGGCCCTTTTAAATTCGTTTACGGTTAAGTTCTTCATTTCTTTATTATTTCTGGTTTTTAAATTTCCTACAAATCGTAAAACATACGCCGTTATCCGCACTAAACGATCAAAATCACTGTATCTGGAGAAATCTATAAATTGATTGCTACCTTTTGTAGTGTCGTTAAGTAGTAAAGACATTTTCGATACTATATCTATCGTTGACGTTGCTTTCTCTATCGTATTATCTGGCCACGTTTGTTCACTTTTTAACAACCACCTAGGACCGTGTAACCAAGTTTCGGAATTTATTAAAGTACTCGAACTTTTTTTGCGGGTTAATAAGTCCGCAGGGTTCTCGCGACCAGGACAATGTTTCCATGTTATATCTTTCGATAAGGTCTTAAATTCTTTAACACGGTTAGCCACATATAATTTCCACTTTGACGCATCACGTTTAATTCAATGCAACGCGATCAGAGAATCGGTCCAACATACTACCTTATCGATTTTAATTCTATCGTTTTGATTGCACCAGTTAATTCCTAAAACCTTTTGACCTTGTGCTTTTTGCGATTCAACCTTGCTGTTTACTTCGAAATCGTTAATCGTCCATTTGCGTAAATTCATGGAGGCTCCTTAAAAAAGCTTACTTAAAAAGTCTTTTAAATGTTCTGCAACATTGTCGTTATTGTACCATAAGAATCGATGTGCGTCTTTATCGTCGGAATGTAAATAAATTTGTAGAAATGCTTTCTCAATGTCAGCCGTAATTCGGATCTCGCCTACACGAAAATTAAGCAAAATCTTAATTAAATCTGGACTTGAATTAGGCCCCTTTTCTAATAAGTCATTCAACGATTTTTGTCCCGGGGCATGTGAAGAGGCATCGAAAACCACTCGCAAACGCGTTGTTTGTTTATCTTCTCTAAAAACAGACTTGTGCGGCATGTAGAAAACACGATCGTCAATTGTTGTTTCAGCATCACCGCGGGAAATTAACTCGGCATAATTATTATTCAACATTTCTTTGATAGCAGCGTTATATTTACATATTTTGGTAATATTGGTCAATTTAAACTTTAGCCTCTGAGCACGACCTTTTTTGTTCAATTTTAGTCGTTATCTAAAAGTATTCAAAATACAAATAATTATTGTCAGAAAATATTACAGCAAATAAAATCCAGTTTTTTTAATCTAAAAAGTTACTCCACTGATCCTCGCGTTTTTCTATGCTTTCTCACTAATGTCCATTCTCTAGCATGTGAAAAGCATCATTATTGATATAAGAACGCAGTCACATCTGCGATAACGCTATGATATCATTGTGCCCTAACAACATTTTAGAAAGATCAAATCCAGTGCCAAGTAACCTTTTGTATGTGTGCAAGTTTCATAAGCATAATTAAGTTTGCGGGAACATTTTACTCTGAAAAAGGAATTTTAAACAATTAAATTACAAATTTACAAGGCCTTTTAGAATAGTAAAAAAACTGAAATATTATAAATTATTCACCAGCTAACTCCTTACACAAAATTTAATGGAAAAGTTTATATTGTTCAGGAAAGACAAACTAATATTTTTATAAATAGCAAAATATAGAAATTAAAAAGGTAATCTACAAAAAAATGATCTGCTTTGTTAGCAATTTTATGTTGCAATTGGTGATATTATTTAGAGGATTCTTGCAAAGTTCATCAATATTTGGGATACAATGTACACCATGCGGCTTTCCATTTACCTTGACAATAATATTTTCGGTTTCACACCAGGTATTATGGTTGCCAACTAACTGTGCCATCTATGCCATCGATGGGGTATGTTGGCTTCCCTAATTTTTATATTCCAAGCTTTGTTACGAGACGTTAAAAAAACTTGTTTAGAGTTTTAAAGACCCAGTTGAACGTAATTCATTTTGCCTCGACCACAACAACCGCACCTGCAATCATAAGGGGGTAACACATATCAACAGCTCCGAATCGAAGTCAGTCCTCATCGATATCTATTCGAACAAACAATGCCCACTAGCTGCTTGGGGTTGGAATACAAGTACCTGGTATTACACTGCGTACACTCTTGCGCTAATTAAATCACACGACCAGTGACCTGTTATCATGTTTAGCACGCATTACAATGCTGATGATTTTTTTATCCCGGCAGCACTCAATTACTTATAACAACGCCGTGATTTTGTATCTTAGTGGCACAAAATCATTCTATTCTTTTACAAGGTCAGAGCACCACCTCCCGAAGCTGTCAGAAAACGAGGTTTAGCGAGCCCATCCACCTCGTTCCACAAAAACCATGGAAGCACCAGCTCTGCTAACGTCGCCGAAACTCACTTCTTGAGTGTACGTAGCTTCTGGGTTCATAATAATTCTTTATTAGTTCATAATAACCTCTCCTAAATACTTGTTTGTACATATTAAAATTCGCATTCGTGTTAACGAAAGATCCAAAAAAAAATCAAATGAATTGCTGAAAGATATCGCAAAAATTTCTTAAACTAAAAAAGTAGACACAGAATGAAATAACATTAAATCCAGCTTAGACATGGCGGGCAGAGATATTCTGGAGTATACACAAAAAGAAAATAAAAAACCATGGATAACAAAGAATATCCTGAATCTAATAGAAGAAAGACGAATATACAAAAAATAGATCAAATGAAACAGGAAAACAGAGATACATAGCCAGAAAATGGGAAATTATTCGCAAATGCAGGAAAGCTAAAGAGCAATGGATTAATGAAAAGTGCAAAAAGGTACAAATTAAGATGGAAATAGGAATGACAGACAAAACATTCTAACCGCCGCTTGTTATTTTCAACAGTGAATTCGTTAAAACAATGAAGCATTGGCTTCTCCTAAACAATCTTCCTTGAAATATGTGCTAGTTTGTTATTTCAAATACTTATTCGTCGAAAGATTAAAGTTTATTGCTCATTAAATACTTTAAATGTTATCTGCTTGTTTTCTGTGAAATTCTATTTTGTTATATGCAGGCAACTGTATTTGCTTGACCGTATGTCTGGCTGTATAAATCGCAGGGATGTTTTAAAATGTATTTTGCTTTGCCATGTTACAACAAAATTCAATGGAATTAATTATTGTAATTTGCTTTCGTTATTGCTTGCATTCTACGAAGGTTTCGCCGTTGTCTGGAATATGTATTTTTGCTTACTTTCAAAGAATATTTAGCAATCTATTGATGGGAAAGGTTATATGCTATTTCTTCCATGTTTTCAAAGCTGTATATATACAAGTCCACCTTTGAAGAAGTTCTCTTAGTTATTTATTCGACTTCGCTCTTACTTACTTGTTCGTCGCTCCTACTTATACGATACTTCTTTTATACAACGTCCTGTGAGCGTTGTATAGTCGCGCTTTCAAAATGCGTTTTGTGCTTGTATAGTAATTTGGTGGTTCCAGCGCCCAGCGGTAAACAAGTACAGCCGCATTTCTGCACTCTAAGGTGGTATAGCTCTAGGTACAATGTATTTTTCTGTTTGCTCTATTTGTCTTGCTGTTTTAGAAGATTGACACTTCTTTTCTTTTTGGCTGATTCGGCAATAAATTGCAGACCGTACGTTAACAAATGCACGCTCACAACAAGAACAACTATGTACATCAGTATTAGAGCTTGCTGTTAAAAATTTTAATGCTACGGGTGCGCTTCCAAAAGCAAATGTTACTGTTGCTGTATTATTACTTTATTTCTTATATGTATTTAGGACTAGAACATATTGTAAGTATGCTTGTATTTAGATGATAAGATTTTATCCGTGATATTTTTAAATGTTTAGGTTTATACAGTACTATATCTAAATTGACACTTGGAGTACATCATATTGTAACGAACGACTAAGTAAATGTATTTTCGACGTTTATAAATATTCTTTTGGGACTGTATGCTTTCCTACAAGTTCATAATATAAACTTTTTGTTGAGGTTTCCAATTCTTTTCGTTCTAGGTAACCTAACCCACTCTATCACGTTTTTGAACTAGCCCGAACTCTGATCCTTGTGGAGTTCGATTCTATCACTCTGTTCTGTGTTTTGTTGCGGTATTCGCTATAGGCGAGTTTCTCTAGCTAAAACCTCTTCTTCTTGCTCAAGCGAGATAGGTTTTGGAGCGTTATTTTCACTTTTGGGACAAAATGAACCATTCTCGCCTAAACAATTGTACAAGGTCCGAAACATTTTTTGATTCGATCGTCTTCTTTGGGGGTATAGCTGGGTATACCTTTGTGTTGCAGAGCGGCTATTGAAATTTGTTTGCGCAAAAACACATACAATATCTCTCATCTCACTATTGGCAAAATCACTATGACACGGCATTTTTTAAATATTTTAGTGGAAGAAATTTCAAGCAGAAGGTTGAAGGAAACAATCACTGAGTTGATATTTTAAATACCTTCATTGACTCATTAATTAAAAACTATCAGAGGTCATAACGACGTCCGTCAGATAGTAAAATAAGCCTACTAATATATTATTATTATTTTCGGGTGACATTCCACTAATTAGAAATATAACACAATTTGAATTAAATAGTTTTTCCTTGAAAACAGATTGTACTATAAAAGAGAGACAAGGACACGTTTTATAGTAAAAGAGGTTGCCCTTTCAGATTTCAAAGTCGTTTGTGAGTTAGATATAGAAGGTAAAGAGTTATGGCTAACTAATCATAAAAAAGGTTGTAAGTAGCGCACTCTATGATCAAAGACAAAAATAGTCTTCTATTTTTTTTTTCTGTACTCAAAAATATAAAGGTGCCAATTTTCAAGTTGATAACCCAAAAATTTTTAGAATAATGCCAAAAGTTGAACTAAAATTGTAACCTTCAAAACCCTGTATTTCGTAAACAATCAACATTTGGATAAGAAAAGTTTTGCTCAAGGGTCATTATTTGATGCATTATCCAGTTAGCTGTTGTCCCACTGCTAATGAAACACCCTGTGTATATATATATATATATATATATATATATATATATATACACACACAGGGTGTCTCAAAATTATTATAAAATAAAGTTACCACTTATTGTAGATATCAAAAGAAGTCAATTGGACCCAAATTATCTATGTACCAAAATGTACCGTTTGTCAATGAGAAGAGTTCAAACACAAATTCAGTTGGCCGTGGACACAAAGACAACACTTTTTTACAAGCGTTTAATGTGACCTCCACCTTCATTAGTACAGAGTGTTGAGTACATAAAAAGATACTCATGGGGAGAAAAAGGGGAGTATAACCAAACAGATATTAAACAAATGCAGTTTTCAATATTCTTACCTGATGTTCAGTTGGAGCGGTGAAGATTCTTGGATCCAGAACACTTATTACTACATTCGAAAAATAATATAAAGCGGTGAGGTAGTCCTATACGGGGACTGACCTCCAAACAGAAACTTATTGTCCAAGCGGTGACAATAGACTGTGTTAGGCCGCGCAGTCACCAAACATATGGCAAACAAGGTAGAACATAGAAGGTGATAACGCGACCGGGTTTATCAAATTTAAATAATAGAGCAGATATTACCATTAACAAATAAACTTAAATTTTATAGTAGTAATCTAAAGAAACTAAATGAATATTTACAGGATTGGACGGATCACAGAAGACAATTCGACGTATGAAATTGACATGCACCTATCGTAAAACATCATCGTTTTGTCGTAATGCGTTTACAGTACTTTGAATTCTGTTCTACAATTGTTTGGGATTATTAATTCAAACCTTGTACACTTGTGCTTTTAACGCTCCCTAGATGAAGAAGTCGCAAGGATTTAAGTCAGGAGAACGCAGAGGCCATTGAATAGGTGATTCGTGGCCTCTACCTATCCATCTACGAGTAAATTGTTCATTAAGATACCCTCTTACGCCACGTGCAAAATGAGATGGTGCACCGTCGTGCATAAAGAATATGTTTTGTCGAACATCAAGAGGCAAGTCATTATTAATTCTGGCAAACTTTCACGAAGCAATCTAAGGTAACTAGCGCCATCCAAACGATCAGGCAATCGGAATGGCCCAACAGTAAAACAATACTCAGCAGTAAACAAGATATTACTTTGGAGTCCATTGTCAACTACCCTGCGTTCCCGAACAATTTGTGAAAAGTTTAAACGTGATCCGTGGTCAAGTGGCAGTAATTCTTGCAGTGGCTGAATGTGGAACAGACAAAGTAATTGACCTCTAATGATCCGACTTACGGTGATACTTGGAACCCCAGTTTCTCGTTGCAATGTTCTGGACTGATCTCAGGATTGTCATCAATCATTTGAAGAATAGCAACTTCCGTAATTGGTGTTTGGGCTTGTCGATGTCTTTCAGCGTTAGTTCTGACTGGCTTCAACGTTCCTGTTTCTCGAACACGTCTTTCGATTCGGACAAAGGTTTTGTGACTTGGAATTCTCCGGTTTCGACACTTCTCTTGATACACGCTGATACTTTAGAAGCAGTTACCCTGACAGAATCCAAGAGTTAATAGCATGTCTACCTGCTCCTTAAATGGGACCTCCATAATTTGCTAGCTACCGTAATTACACAATAGTAATAGCAATTAAAGTAATAACGGTGATTGCGTTAAAGAAAACAGTACAAAAGCAAACTGAAGAGAACAAACTATTGTAACATTTACCGACAATAGTGCTAAAAACTGAAGTGATAAGATTGTATTTTATGACATTTATGTTTATGAATATCGTTTACCAGTCTTTGAAAAACATTTTCTTCCCCGAATCGAAGAGAAATATGGAGTTTTTACAAGAGTAAAAAATGGCGATAATTGTAAGTCCTTTTGTTAAAAAAATCTTAGAACGGTATTACCAGTTTTATGAAAAGTATAACAAAAATTGTGAGGGATGAAGGAGGTTTTAACCATTTTACAATTTCCTTTGGATTTCTTTGATTATTGAAAGTAGGGTAATCCTCGGCAAAACCAGGATACAGGTTCAAGTCCTGTCCAAGACCTTATATTTTCCATCTTTCAATTACTAGCTCGATTTGAAATGATCATTTGGGCTTTGCATAAAAGTCTAAGTTATTATTTCATCTTATTCACTATAATACGATAGTATTTATCGACTTACCTTGTGTAATTAACTACCTAAAATATTTATATATTTAATACTTGGCTTATACCCATAATTTTGAGCGTAGCTTCCTGTCTATAACTGGCATAAGTCAAAAATTGACAATGTCAGATATGATTGACAAAAATGCCGAACGTAATTGAAAGTTAGGTTGATGTATCGTTGTGTACACGATTTAAATTTGTAAATTTCCCAATTGTGTCATCGGTCTCGGTGGCGTAATTGGTAACCGCATGGTTCGGGCAAAACCAGGATACAGGTTCAAGTCCTGTCCAAGACTTTATATTTTCCATCTTTCAATTACTAGCTCGATTTGAAATGATCATTTGGGCTTTGCATAAAAGTCTAAGTTATTATTTCATCTTATTCACTATATATATATATATATATATATATATATATATATATATTAATAGTTATTAAGATGAAATGAAAACCCAACTTTGTATTTAAAGTTGAATTACCATTTCAAATCGAACTAGTAATTGAAAACCACTAAAAGAACGGCTACAGCATATATATATATATATATATATATATATATATATTTCTGTGGTCTTCTCGGGAACCAAGTCGATTACTTCGTGCCCCATAAATTGGGTGCCATAATTTCTCTTAAGTTGCCCTATTTCCAAGCCCCAGCGTTGGGTCATCAATTCTGCGAAGTTTGCCTCTACTCGAACCCCTAGCTTGGGTCAGTATTAATTACTGTAAAATTACTTGTATAAAACTCCACTAATTAACACCTAAATGAACGTTGAATCCAAGCTTTGGATTATGAGATGTTCAGGTTGAGTACCCTCTAAAGATGCTCTCAAAAATGACATCACACAGCTAGTTCTGCGCACTGCTTCTTCAGGGATACTCACCACGGCTGCTCATCCGCTCTACTATCCACAACTGCATTTCTAATTAGAAACAAAAAAAAATAATTCGACCAACAAAACATACAATCTTTTTATTCGGACAGATTAATATTAAACTCACACAATCTCAATATTTACAAATTTGTTCCACCTTAAATATTTCAGGCTCCTGTTCAATAGTAAAAATTATCAACTTAATACACCAACGATTTATTGCTTGTCTACATTTTATTGTGTTATTGTACAGTAGATGGGCCTATCCCAGAACCTTACTTTATTTTCCCCTAGTCTATTGTGAGCTCAGTATAGACCCTTTTTATATTTGCATGCAAAATTTCAGCACTGAAAACAAAGTTATTCCTAACAAGTACATATTTACTTAATTGTTAAAATGTTCCTCACTTAATTTTTGTAAAAATTTACACAACTCAAATCTCTTCTCTTGTTGATAATTTTCCTGTCGTTTACTCCCACGCTTGTAAGGGTGTTTGGTCAAAAATCCTTGACGGATATTCTATTTAAAGGTCAAATGTTTCGAATTCTGGCTTTAAAACTTTCTGGTAAATATCTTTACACAAAACGAAATAAAAATGATAATTTATTTTACCATAAATTCACATGACAAAATACTCAAATATCAGTTACAAACACAGGGATCTAAAATTAATATTTGCAAAATCCAATAGCGCTTATCCGTTTCCATTTTTAAATTGAAGTTAAAAGCTCAGTTTACAAAATCGCTCATTTATTTAATATCTCCATTTGCAATATCAGTTACCAAAGTGCATCTTTTTATCTTTAATTAATTAACTTTAAAGCAGTTTTTTGTATTGAAGAATCGTCAATCTTCATAAAACAAATGATACTTCAAACGTCCCTGCTTGAAAATATTTAAACATATAAGGTGCATGCAACTTGGCATGCTAATTTGCTGCGAATAAAATTTCTACATATTGCTATTTTGACACTAATTAATAAATCAATTGTTACATTTTACTAGGTTTATAAAGGAACGCTGAATGATTACACTGTAGATCGTGTAAATTGAAATGAATGAATTCCTTTAGTAAAGTTCCCTCTTATATACAAATTATCTAAATACGTCATGGCTCTCTAGAGTTTTCGGATTTTAATTCAAATTTTAGTCACATACATGATGTAAGATTTCTGGGAATTCCACAGTTTTAATGGTCTAATTAGTGTCAACCCTTATCGATCGATTTGATTTGGGAACTTCGCATCGTTGTTTAACTTTGTCCAACGCGTTTAGTTACTACTCGCATCGCAACCTTCTTATAGTAATACGGAAAGATAATAAATAATTCTTATCAATTTCACGAAATTTTTAATAGCCACGCGAGTTCGTTTATTTATTAATTCGGTATATACGTATTTTTTAGTACAGATCGGAATAAAAGATTGTAGAGTTCGTTTCATTTAAAATCCCTAAATGGATTTAAATGACACTTCCAAACACACGGAAGTCAAGTTATCTTATCAATTTAATTTTTAATTACTTGATTTACCGTTTGTAAATAACGACTTCCATTTTAATAATTGTAACAATAAATTGGTTTTCACCGCAAATATACGAATTTTGTGCACGGAAAGTGTATTTTTATAATAAATAAAAATAAAGCGATTTATATTTTAAAGATTGAAACGTGTTTTACACGCATTTATTAATTGGTTCTTTATTTACACGTACGGAATAAGATTTGTTTCATGCACGAAAAGATATGCTTTTTATTAAAGCGAAATGAATTTAATGGATTGGTACATGCAAAACGCATATGCTGTATAGAGTGGAACAACGTGTCTTCAGAAATTTCAATTCTTTTCGGATTTTTTCTATTAGAATGGGTTTTCATTTCATTTCAGAAAACAATTTACAGTCATTCTGTATTGAAAGACAACGAGTCGACATTAAACTAAACTCACAAAACCTCACTAAACCCAGAGTTGCGATTCTGCTTCGTTTATATAGCCTTAAAGTTTAACTTTAAAAACTAATTCTCATACTTTTCTGCTTTGTTCTTGTGCCGTCCTTAAACTAACTTGCACGTATTTTTATAGCTCTCGTCCGTTTTTCGCGCATTAATTAAAATATATTTTACGAGTAAAAACGAATTCATTCTGTTTAGCAGTTCGGTTTCTTCTATTAGGTCTAAGAACCTAGGGCGCCTTTTTTCGACGATTTTAATTATTCTTTCTGGAATTGAGTTTCCTTTCTCTAGTAGGTACAATTAAGTATTAATCCTGCAAATTGCATTTCAATTAAAAGCGCATAAGAATTTGTACGTTCCACACACAATTATATAAAGCACTTCGTTGGGTTGTAACAATTTTCGGTTTAAATTAAAATGTGATTTGCCCAATTTCCGAAGTTTAATTACTAGCTAATATCTAATGGTCGTTCGAAATCTGAGCTTTAGCATATCCAGTTCAAGAAATACAGTGCTACGCTCCACGGAGGAGTGATCAACTTCTTGCCCATCTGTTCTGACAGAACCAGGACTATTTCTTCTCCTAGGACCATTATACAAATTTATTAAAAAACATGTACCGTACTCACTGTATATAAATCGCAGTACGATATTGTAATTAAAACAAAATCTATTTGAGCTCATCAGTAAAATAGCTCAAAAAAGCAGGGTCAATAACACCAAAATAAGTGTGGTTGCTAATGTCATCAACAAAAGGCTTTTAAAACACATTTAAACCTGATTGTCGCATGGAATAAAATTTTTCATTTTATTATACAATGAATTTGTTAAAGAAATGCATAATACATATAGAATTATTCAGATATGAAAGGAAGAAAGCATACGTACCTTTGAACCTATATAATTGATAACATTCATTCCGTCACGTGCGGTAAGAGGTACCAAGAAAAAATAGAAGTTAACAGTTAAAATTTATAAAAAATCTAATTGGTTTCGCACGAGTGATTTGAAAAATGCAAACCTCCAGGTTGAAATTGTTTAATTTCTTCTCGTAGACGTCTCATATTTGAGCGGTGCATAACTTGAAACAAATAATTCAGCGATTTCTTGTTAACGTCGTCCCAATATGCGTGTCTATTTTACGTGATTGTTCAAATTTGAGGCTCTTAGAGAAAAAGTCTAAGACCCTGAGAACATTTTGAAAATTACACATCTATAGTTTCCAAAACGTATTAATAGAAACCTTACTTGTCAGGTGACAAATTGCGAGTATGGACCACAGTTGCCATGAAATATAAATATTAACAGATTGTGCCATTTGAAGCAGATCCCACTATTAATAGTTTCACATTCGTCCCGTTCATAAAATCATTCGAAATAGCTTAAATTTTTTTCATACATCCTTTGAGAATGCTAAGGTGTACAAGGAGCATTGCAGGCGCAACCAAATCCTTTTTGTGTTCTTTACAGTCATTGGAGAACTTAAAATCTATCTGTCGTCACAGAATATTATACACGATTATTTAGCAATTAATTTATGGTTTGGCAAATTTAATAAAATGCACAGTTGCAAGTGTAACGACAAACTCTAAAAAAAATTATAACTCTCTAAATTGCCTTCAAATATAAACTAGTAAAATGAAAGTTACGGACTATAGGCAACTAGCAACTTCACTCTATAAACATTAACTTTTACATACAATTTTTGCATACAATTACGTTTAAATGTGCGTGTGCATGTAGTTTCTCAACCAGATGTCTCCCTTTCCAATTTTCTACTACTTTTGTCGGACACAAGAAAGGATAAAACGAATTTGCCAATATCTCGAAACAAATGTCTCAAGTGTCACAACGAGCCTACACATCCTACATATTTCACACGTGGAGCAATATTAAAAATATCCCCAGTTCACTTTTACAATTTTACACTTTTGGGTGTATCCCTAATAAAAAGTATAAATTTAAAGCTGTCGCTCGTATTGTCACATGTGACGCTGACGCCTGGACGTCAGAGCATTGCCGGAAGGGTTTCATAATTGCAATATTATTGACATTTGAATCATTTTAAATTTATATTTGCATACATATTGGCGACATGTTGATGTTAACACATTGTCGATCTGGTAATAAGACTCCCTTGTCAAATTTGCATTAAATCAGAATCATTTTGCTGAATTATACTAGCATGGCTGGAATTACAAATTCTACTACAAATGACATAGAATTTTAGAAAATGTAAATTTTGTTTCATATTGCCTAACACACGTTAAATAATATGGCTAAAAGCCAGATAAAACCGTAACTGCGATGTATACATAACCCTATTGCTATATTCGTGGTCATCCAGAAACGGCGTGTTGCTTTGTTAGAACCGAATGTTATGAAGGGTTAATGTCGGATTGGGGGATAACTTTGTGAAATAACCCTTTTATTCCGTAGTTGTTTTGTAACGCACATTATTTATATATTTTATTAGCAACCAAAATTTTACAAATAGGCGGCTGGTGTTTAAGTAAACTAATTTTGGACAACCACTAGATTTGTAGCTCTTTATTGCTTCCCATACTTAGTTAAATTTTTCAGTGTCACTAGCTTAACAAACGTCTTTTTTAACCTGGTCTATATACTTAAAGCTTCGCATTCCTGGACATATCCATCTTGTGCCCCATACTCCAGACACTCCAAACCATTTCTCTATGTCTCGAACACTCCTTTTAATTACAGTTAGAATAAGTAGGGGTTTTATGCCGACTTTGACGCACTTCTTCCGCCTAATACACTTGGAGTCGATCTCGCACATTTAAATACCTATTTAGTGAATCCGGCAATCGAACTATTTAACTAAGCTGGAAGATCGGACAATTTTGTCAATGTATGTCATCCATGTTTTTACGAGGAACCAATAGAATATCCAACGTTTCGAGTTTAATTATTCAGCCCTATCTATAATTACCATTTAAATCAACAAACATCATCGCAGTTATGCTACAATTGTAATAATCGCGCATTACTCCCACCTCAAGGAGAGGTAAGCATGGGGCTTCTGACGCACAATTTTCTTCTCCCACCACTTCTCTTTTTATAATTGCCCTCAAAAACGCGCTAAAAAAATCTCGGATTACTTCTACCCGCTATTTTACCTATAGAGTACGCTCTAATAAATCATACTTTTCCGAGTAACCAAACTCCAATGCATGAACGTTTTGGTGTATGCTGACCACGTTATACGGAGATCCAATCGGAATTGCAGAACGTATCTAGTGTAATTACTCGATGCTTCTATTAATGCTATTTAAATTCAGCACATAGTTGCAATAGAGAGAAAAAATGCAACTTACTTCGGTGATTTAAACCAAAGACTTTGAGAATCGTAGCTCTGAGCTGTAACTTTGTGCTACTAAGGACATAATAATATCATGTCTATATTTGCTATTTAAATTGTTTACCCAGCCGTATTAAATTTATTTAAAAAAAAGCTTTCGGGGTTGTTCAATTGAAATAATTTAATTTTATTGTGTCTTCGGGCAAATATATAAAGTTTGTAATACTAAATCATAGATATTTAAATCTGAAATCACCATTATTTTAGGAGCTTTCGGAGTCGTTCAACGAAAATAATTTTTTTAAGTGATGTACACAATGCAATATTTAATGGCCAGTACTGTAGTTACGGAAAGTTGCACATTCATACACAATATAATTGGCTAAGCTTTTGGGTATATAAAAACATTCTCAGCCGGTTAACTTTACGCGCGGCTGAAAGACAAATCCGTGAAAAAATATATCTTTAGTCATACATGTTGATACCTGCATTCGTTGAAGTTTGTTATTTACTGGATTGACAAACTGTAAAAATTCCTGGCCCTTTGTTAGAAACAAGTTCAATGCGCACAGTAGGAGCCCCTTGTAAAGCAGTTTTCACGTGATATGTATACTTTCAAGATGATCGAATAGCTTAGTATTGCATATTACATGAAAAATAATGCAATTCAAGTCAGCAAAAATTCACAATTTTGTAAACTGTTTATACTAATTGTTTATATTATACTTGCCACTTATTCTGATGAAGTCAAAACTTATCGATAATGTAGCACAAGTGTTAGTTTACTGTAAAAGATGTAGTATTGTATACTTAAATTCTCTATAATAAAAATATGAGTACAACAAAACTTATTACCAATTCTTGTAGTAAAAGCAAAACTTTGGTTTTGTGTATTATAAAATTTATTATTAAAAAACTAACTAGGTGTCGTTAGCCAAAATACCTTTTACATAAAAAATATTCTGTTATTCAGCGAGAATCAGTAAAAGGTCAAATACGCTTTACCAGGCCGGGGTAAGAAAAGAGAAATTATTTAGGAAATGAAAGGCGGAAAAGAAACTTACAACTACTATGTACAAATTAATAACTATATACAATATATTTGACCTAAACTTAATAAAAACTATGTAAATTCTTTAAAACTCATGCATGGACGTGCTACCGGCGATGATGTAACGTTTATCATCCTCAGCTGATAAACTGACTTTATTAATAAGTTGGGTGTATAAATCACTGCTTATACTCCGTATGTATACCATAGTATGCATGAGAGCATCCATATTATTATTTACAACGCCTTTAATACTATCTACCGCAATTTCCGACACTATACTACGGTTAAACTCCTCAGTTTTCTTTATTACACCTGTTTCACTTATAATGTAATAGCTTTCGGCACTGGTGCCAACAAACTCTAACATTATGTATCAACACTATAAACTAAAGAATCGGCGTCAGTGTATAAAAGACTGATTTGGGTACCATATAAAGATTTCATTGTACTATTATAAAACTAGCACATCAACGTTTTTGAAGTATTCAAAATTGAGAAACCTGTAGAAATTGGTTTATTATAATTGACTTCTATCCGATTCATCTGTATAATTACCAAGTTTTTTCCTAACACGGTACAACTGTTAAAATTTGATTTGACAATGAAGTTACTTGCACACAACTCTGGCTTTAACCCCGTCACATCCTTAACATTTATACGCTTGTTGACATTGTACATCGTTTTACTGAAAATGACATTTTCCATTAACTTATAGAAATCCTTTTCAAATGTATTCTTTGCAGCAGTTCGAAGGATAGTATTTAATTCTGTTTATGACTTAAACCACGGCGACAGGTTTAATGTCAGTACCTGATGAATAGCAACTAGTTTAAGCCCGTTTCGTAGGAATTGTTGAAGGTTTTGATAATGGGTAATATAGTGTTTCTCGTGGTGTTAAGTAGCAAGAAACTCTGGGTTCTTAGATTAATATATATTGCGGATTCATATTTTCTGAGCAGAATGGCAAGTCTCGAAGATCTTCGAAGATATACCCTTCATCGTTGGTAATATGTATGCTTCAAACTTCTTTTTGAAGTCGTTCGATATTTTCTTCGCTCATCTACTTGAAATCGTCTACAGATAAGTACTGTGACATAACACACGCATATAGGTTATCAGTTTCGAAATACGCCAAGTATTTCGAAGGTTATTCAGAATTATATTCTAGTATGTGTTTGTTGTTGGCGCGGGCGTATCGTCGACTGCCATGCACTTGTCGACCGCGAATACCCTTCTATACAAAGCGATAGCACTGTTACTTATTAATGTGGTTCTAGGTCGTAGGTTTGTTGCATACGTGTTTAGATACAAGCCACTATATAGAGGTAAAGTCGTTAAAGAAGTACTCTTTTGGTGGTAGACAGATCTCTTCCAATACGCTTGTCTGTAACATACGTATATGGGAACACACCTTTCCTCATCAACAAACTATGCTCTCTTTATCTGAGAAGCGGTTTTGCATTCTACAAATTGTCGATGCCCCAAGTTTTTAGCCAATTTGTGCAAGCCAGAAGCCATGAAACGCAAGGAGTCGATGAACCTAAGCTGGACAGTCGTATTTTCGGCGGTTTCATCATTGACACGGCCGACTGCTTGAAAAATGGCAGGTGAGCATTTTTCACGCCCTCGTTCGGATGAGAGGTTAAATAGAGATCCCGTGTGTGAGTGTTGTCACGCACGTTAAAAATCCCTACCTTGCCTGGAACAGCAAAGGTTCGGCAAAATTCTAAATTTCCAGGTAACAAAAAACTCGCCCCCTGGCCAATGTAGTACCTTCGGGTGGAGCATTGGAAATGTAAATAAACGGTTTCATCATTGAGGCGTCTCCGTGGCGTGGCTGGTATACGTGTGACTGCTATGCCCAAGTTCCCGAGTTCGAATCCCGACACAGTCCGCTTGAAAAATGTTAAGCGAGCATTTTTCACAAAAATACGCCCTCGTTCGGATAAGAGGTAAAATGGAGGTCCCGTTTGTGAGTCTTGTTACGCACGTTAAAGATCCCTACCTTGCTTGGAACAGCAAGGGTTCTTCAAAATTTAAAAATTTTTCAGGTAAAAAAAAATCGCATCTGGGTCAATGTAGTACCTTCGGGTGGAGCATTTGAAAATCACATGTAGGGTTTCATCATCGTCATCAACTTCTGCCTTTACATCATCTTTAGACAATCTTACGTATTTGGAAAAGGAAATAAATTTTTCCTTGTTATTGAGAATTGTTATTGTTACATGCCAACTCCTTAAAGATGAAATGGTTGTCGTGCCCAATTACATTATGGAATACTACCGGAATAAAATTGGTTACTCTGAATTGAATACAGCATCGGGGATGTGCTGCTAAGCGAAAGCAACTGATAAATAACAAAGATCTTTAACACGTTCATCCCCCAATAATTTTTTGCAGATTCCACAGTCTAGAGCAATAGAAAATAATAACTCATTGAGTGGTTCATTGGAATATTAGTTTTTACAGTATCCCCACTGTTCGTGTTTCCTTTATTATTTTTTATAAACACCTTAGCAGCAACCAGGCCCGTGTACAGCTTAAATATACTCAACGAGTCATCACAACGGCATTTAATATAGTATGTAAAGTGGAACGTTTTACGCTGCTAAATACTAATCTTAAACAATTTCAATATGTTTGGGGTAACGGAACTCTGCCTTTTTCGTTTGGTCCGATATATTGGTTCTTCGAGCTGCATGAAGACGTTTTCCTTACTTTCTTCTTTTTCTTCACCATTTTTTTGTTGTTAACAATTTAGAACTATAGTACATATAACTGTGCAATTCTAATATCTATAAGTGAACACTTAACACATTTGGATTGGAGATAAATAAATGCGTGTAGTGATACCATCATATTCGGTTAAGTAACACTAAAATAATGTTTACTCCATTTAGAGTTCCTACTAAGTAATCTGTTTATTAAAGAACATTGAATTTTTTTATTTTTAAATTACAGTGTAAAATATGCTGAACAGGATAATCGTGTATAATCGAATTAACATAAGTACAAGTATGATATGTCATGTGATCCAGCAGATGTCGACTACAAAAAGTTGTTTTACCGCAACAGTGAACTATCAGAACCTTCAAAATCACGCTGTCACAATCTTTAAAAAAAGATCACACCAAGTTGAAAAACCTCTGATTCTTCTCTGCAATGTTTGATAACTTCCATTAAGGAAAATTGGGTCTGGGCTTTTTTTTGAGTTTTTTAGGTTACTCATTGCACAATCGTAGATGTTACGGATTTGAAATTGATGTTCTTTTTGTTCAAAAAGGACGGAAACATTATCACATCTCTTACTCGTATTTGAAAGCAAGTTCAACGGTGTAGTTTTAATGGACCAGCTGTTGACAAAGCCATCCAAGGTCAGTTTATTAATGGTATTGCAGCCAATGAACTCCATTCCGGGCAAATGGAAAAAGAATCTTTGACATTGGACGAGACTGAAAGGCTTGCACGTACATTTGAAACAGTGTTATCACAAGCTGGAATAATGGCTAATAACTTATCTGTTTCTGGTAGTTTACCATCTTCTACAAATTAGACTTCCGTGTGCAAAACTACAGAACGGCATAAGAAGAAGAAGATGGGAGAGAATACAAATTTAGTTAAGGCTAAGTAAAATAAAGTTACATCTGGTGAATCGAAAACACTAATATGCATTTGCTGTGGAATCGAAAGATAGTAGGCTTAACGCTGTTTGTAATAAATGCAAGAAAACTGATCATTTTGCACGTATGTGTCGCTCAAGCGGTAATTCAAATTTGGGTACTGGTAAAAGTTTGACTGCCAAGCAAGTGACAAATGAATCCATTTTTTGCGTACTTAACTCTGAAACTGGTAGTCAACCAGAAGAATTAGTTGCATGTAAGTTTGGAGGAGTAACACATTCTGCATTCGTGAATTCTGGTGCACGACATACTGTGATGTCGAAAGAAAACTGGGAAAATCTGCGTCTAAATGGCTTACAATTTTACCGTTACGATTTTTTTGATGGCTTTGGTCAACTTCAGTATACTGTAATGTTTACGGCAAGCGTAGGTGTGGTTTGTAATAATATCTCGCATAGGGTTTCTGTGGTTAGCTACAATTCTTGGTCGTAATGATACGAAGAAGTTTAAAGTCTTACGTGTTGGTTTGGATGCATGTACCGAGTTCGAGTACAAACAATTTCTATGACCCCAACTGTGTCTTTAGGTAAGCTGAAATTCTTCAACTGAGTGTTTCTATTGATTCAAGTGTTCCACCATGCATTCAATCTCTTCGTCGTGTACCTTGCAGCTTACGAAAGCGGATTAAAAACCAAATTACAGAACTATTAATCTAGAAATTATCGAGAAAGTCGATGGAGCAAGCAATCGCCTATAGTTCCTGTTCCTAAGTCGGACAACACTTTACGCATTTGTGTAGATATGCACCGTGTCAATGAAGCTGTATTTAACGAGAAGCATCCCATAACGATGATTGAGGACGTTGCCCCATTGCTGAAGGATGCTAAAGTGTTTAGCAAGATATACCTCCGTCAGGCTTAATATCAGATTGAATTGGATGAGCAGGCTAGTAAATTAACTAGTTTTAGTACACATTGTTATACCTTCGGGCATTTGTTATACTATTGCGCAATTATAGTTTTACGCGGTATAATTCCCGCCATATTATAACTGATACCGACCACGTTTTTAGGGTGATGCAACCGCTTTTTAAGTCAATTGACCAGCACAATTTAAATCAAAACAAATTACTTACGTGGTGGCATCTTTAAACTTAATCTCAGGGCACAACGGTGAATTGCAGGTTAGGTTCAGTTACCCATGTTGAATCAAATTACCATCCATCGTTCCTGTTGCTTCTGTACTCGTAGGAAATGACAGGAATTAAGGTACCAGGTACGACAAAAGATAAAAGTAGAAGGAACCTATATACCTAAAAAGAAAAGACACCTCACCACTCAAGATGGTTGTTGCTTCGTCGAGGGCTCGTAACTGAATGGCGTATTTTACACCACGCGCGCACTCCGCATCACTTTTGCACAAACGCGACTGTCAGGGACAACGGAAGTTGGCATATTTATTTTAAAATACTCTGCAATTTATTTACAAATTAAATCTAACGTGATACATGCCAGTTGACATGTAATAACATATTGGTCTTTTCCGGTATCGTAGGTTAATGTTCGGACCAAAATGTGCACCTGAAATGTTTCAACGAATTATTGAAAGCGTATTGTCTGGGTTTTCGGGCGTTTTTAATTATTTAGACAATTTGCTAATTGTTGGAAGAACGACAGAAGAACACGATGCCAATTTACAAGCAGTACTCCGTCGTGTACAAGAACTTGGTCTAGTTATTAATCTAGGGAAGTCGCAATTTCAAAAGGAAGCCGTCTCATTTTTAAGACACATTATCAGTCATAATTCAGTACGACCTAGTTTTAATAAAATTCACGCACTTAAAGAATTTCGTTCGCCAGCTACAGCAGAAGAGCTTCGGTCATTTCTGCGTCTGGTGACTTACGTCGGAAAACTTAACCTTTTTACGGAATTAGTTTATTTGCAACAAACTGCTCGTTGTTCACCATTCAATAGACTGATAGGGCGGAACAAGATTTTATACATGTCCAGTCACTGCTGTCTAATGAAAGCAGTTTAGAATTTTTTGACATGAATCTACCTACCATAGTTATGGCAGATGCTAGTCCAGTGGGAGTAGGGGCAGTATTATTACAAAGAAAAAGAGATGATATTCATACGAGTTGCTACGTTAGTCGTTCGCTTTCTTCAGTCGAACGTCGATATTCACAGTAGAAAGACTTCGAATATATTTACTTATACGTGAGCTCGAATTAGTAACAGACCATAAACCTCTACAAACAATTTTTGGATCACGTTCGAAACCGTGTGCTCGGTTGGAAAGATAGATTCTTAGACTCCAAGGCTTTAAATTCGTTGTTAGGTATGCTAAAGGCAAAAACGACATTGCAGATCCATTGTCTCGCTTACTCCCAGTGTATGAGTAAATTACTACAATAAATGAGATATATGAAAGAAATTCAGTCATGTTTGTACAACAACTGGTACCGATAGCAGTTACTTTACACGAGGTAAAGAAGTCGACAGCGGAAGATGCTGAATTAGCAAGGATTTGTTTAGATTTACAGTTAGGTATAACACCTAAATTCAAACCCTATTCTTTTCTGGCGTCTGAACTTTGTGTAGTGGATGGGGTATTACTAAGAGGAGCTCGCCTCTAGTTCCTACTGCTTTTCGAGACCGTGTTTTACAGATTGCACATGAAAGACACCCTGGTATTACTAAAATGAAAGATAGGTTGCGATCAAAAGTGTGGTGGCTTGGAATTGTCAAAGAAGCTGAAAAATTTGTTCATACTTGCGACTATTGTCAAAAAGTAAGGAGATAACCATGGAACCTATATCCAGACTCCAACTTCCAGATGGTCCGTGGCAAGACATTGCCGTTGATTTCAAGGCAGACAACGGTTCACAGTTCCGATCAGAATTTACGACGTTCTGTAAGTCGTTGGAAATTCTCCATATACGACGGAACCATACTGGGCTCAAGTCAATGGACAAGTGGAAAGGCAGAACCGGTGTTTGCAGAATATAATTCAGATAGCTTATTTAAAGCAACATAATGCTTGTATAGAAGAGATATTGGAGTACTTACTAATGTATCGCTTTACACCCCATTCTGTTACGGGTAAAAGTCTAGCAGAATTATTTTTTGTACGTGTTATTCGTGATAAATTATCTTCAATACGTGAAAGGGTTTGGGAACAAGGTGTTCGTGATCGAGATTTATTTAACAAAGCGAAATCTTATATTCTCAATGAATTTCCAAGAAAACAAATCACATTGGGTGATGAAGTTCTTATTAAAAGACCTTTTTCTAAAAATAAACTTCAATCCAAATTCGAGGAGGAGACAGGTGTGATGACTAGTGTTAATAATCTAGTAGTGACTTTACAAACGCCTTCGCGTGAAATTTGATGACATAAAAATGATATTGAAAAGTATGCTCTACGGGATCCGCCGCCTGTTACTACTGTTGACGATACAGTTCCTGAAGATGTCACTGCTACTCCTAGTTCGAATTGTTCAAGGGAGCCTATTGCTCGTCGTTGTCAACGTTCGGTACGCCCTCTAAAATGGTTGGAAGAAGAAGTGTTAGATTCTTTTAGTTCAAACCAAAGGGTGGATTGTGGTGTTGCTAAGGTTACAGATTAATAGACAAGATCAGAGTAACTGGGAAGAGGGACTTTGACAGAAGTATAAATTAGAGTAATTAAAATATGTATTTCAATGACAGAGTAAAGCATTACTATTGTTCAATAAAATAGTCATATATTTCTAAAATATACAAATACTACAGTAATAAACATCGAAATAATGACTCATTTCCTATGACTTTTAATTCCGATATATCAGAAATAAAATATGCCGTGAACGTTTTTCATTGCCTGAAGCTGAAGAAGCTGTTGAAGCATTTAATTCGCTTGTTTCTGAGGTTCAGATTGGAGGAACTTTTTTGTAAGCTAGCTTCATCGAATACAACGTTGTATAACTATGAAATAGAAATATTTTGAAAAGCAAAGAGTAATTTACATCACGTCATACGCGTTTTTGTTATATTTTGTTCGAATGTTAACAGAGATCCTGATATGAGGCAAATCTTAGTAATTTGTGTTTAATATATAGAGGTTTTTATTAAATTAAAAACGTTTAGTTCATGATTTGATTTCAGGGTTGTCGTATTTTCTGAATGTTTATGATAAAGCAACTGCCATTACCGTTATTTTTCATAGTTATATGCGGTACCAACGATAGAAAAATTAAGAATATTCAATTGAAAACGAATCTAAGAGTAACAACTGTAATTGTATTCTCAGAAAAAAATTTCATGGCAACAATATCAAACATTTCTCATAATCCTATTTGTTTATAGATGTGACTTTTTACGACTCTAAGTTATCACTTTTTTAAACTAGCTATTTATTTTAACTTTTAAATGTCCAACATTTAATTGTGGAGCTATTGTCTTTCAAAGAAAGAATGACACTAATTTCCTATGGTTTCACAAAAATTTCAACCCAAAAATAAATTGATCATTAAAACGGCAGCTATTAGCACTTCCAGTTTTTTGTCCTCTCCAACTAGAAGCGCTGTGTATAAAACGAACAAGACTGCTGAAATTCTCACAATAGCGGTTCAAATTCCCCGAACGAGAATCTCCTATACAAACTCGCGTACACGGTATAGGTTATCTTAACGTGAAACTCGTTTCATGTCATCATCTGCTTCTCGCTTTTAGACATTCTTACTAGGATACGTAACAGTGAAAGAACGTTGTGATATTGTTGCTTTTTATCCGGATTATTATCCGTAACAGGGTTGGCGCAACTGATGTCGGTTATCCGGGACCGCCGAACGTGACTGGAAAACCAAGTTGAAGTCCGCGATAACATTATTCATCAAAAACGCGTTTTATTCACTGTTTCATAATAAAACTGAATTTGATGGGTTTTATTGCGCCTCATATTTTTTATACGATACCCACTCTGTTTCCATCGTAGCAGTAATGAAGTGGATTACGACAAGGGTGAAATTTTCTTAAATTTACAGTAGAACACGATTCCGATAGTAAAATCTTCTAACTGTAATTAACGTACAGTCAATTGTATAGTACTATAGAACTGCAGTGCGTTTTGAAAAAAGATTTATTTATAATTTAAGAATACCAATTTAAACAAAATTTTACTCGAGGTATATGAAATCGTACGCAGAGACGTCCAGTGGTATCTAGCGCTTTAGTATAAACTTTTTAATGGGTCTTTTGAACGTGATTTTTGCAAATAAGTGTGCCTTTTTCCCCCAAATTATGCTAACTGATGAAGTTTTAGTCTTAACAAAACTATTCTTTTTCTGGAAAAATTTATTTACACGACTTTCTTAAAGAAGAAACAATAAATCTCAAATGATGAAAAGAGAAGCCATTTTCTACCTATACATTGTTCCAATGAAAAGATGCCACATCTAATAAATGATTCGTTTTGTAGATTTAGAAGACTTTGGGCGGCTCCGTTGCTTGGTTTGCGTGTGACAACCCGGGTTCGATTCCGACACGGACCGCTTGAAGAATGTTAGACGAGTATTTTTTACAAAATACGACTTCGTTTGGATGAGAGGTAAATTGTAGGTATATGAGTGTTGTCACGCACGCTAAAGATCCCAACTTTACTTGGAATAGCAAGGGTTCAATAAAATTTAAAGTTTGCTGGTTAAAACTCGCTTCTTGACCAACGTAGTACCTTTGGGCGATCGTTGGAAAAATCAAATGTAGGGATTTAGCTTCGCTTGAACATGTTAGGCGAGATTTTTCACAAAAAGAGGTAAAATGTGGGTCCCGTATGTAAGTTAAAGATCCCTTGCTTGAACTAGCAAGAGTTTGGTAAAATTCAAAATTTACAGGTTAAAAAAATCGCTTCCTGATCAATGTAGTACCTACAGGTTGAGCATGGGGAAATCAAATGTAGGGAATTTAGAAGACTTTCAAAAACTAGTCTAGTTTTAGTGAGATGGAGACATATTTTCACGTTAGACTGAACTTCATTAGTTCACCCCCAAATTTTGAATAGAGAACTTGGGTTGAGTGACAGACACTTTATTTGAAATGCCTTTTGAATCTCTTTATAACTAGCATGAGGTCAGTGATGTAAATTGCACGACAGCTTAAAAAATGGTCATTTTTGAAACCAAGGTAAATTAAGAATGGCTGCATGAGACAAATATATTTTATTTAATCAAATGCTCAAATTGTCTATCACTCATTCCATAAGGTGCTAAAGCTGCAATTCAAAAGATTTCCTAACATATTTCATAATTTCTTGTGTCAAATTTTGACCCTACCAAATTATTCCGGACTGCAATTCCTCAAATGGGTATAGTTTTGATTTTAGATATCCCCCATAAGAAAAAATCAAGAGTGGCATCCGGTGATTTTGCTTTCGCTCCACAGTTCCTCTCCTGCCGATACAATGTGTTGGAACGTTATTGTTCAAAAAGTGTTATATATAAGCTACATAATGCAAATGCTTCTAACAACAAATAAAGTAACCATGCTCAATTGTTCCTTTGATTTGAAGATTAATTAGATTTTGTGGTAAATGAAGAGATATTCTACAACTTTCAATTTTCCGTTTAATAAGACGATTATGATATGGCTACTTAACGTCTCTGCCTGTGAATATTTGGTATGAACTTCCTGCAGCAGTAGGGGTTATTAGGACTTCAGTATTTAAAATTACGAAGATTTAAGTTTGTACGATTTTATATTTACTAATGGAAATTCTTTATTAATGATTCGCCTAGCAAATACCTTGGGCCTGGTTGTATTACATCAGTTTAAACTAGGTTCATAGCAAAACTCAGTTCAACTTATGTGGGATTGTTGTACGGTTGTGGATTAACCGCTTAACCACGTTCAACAGCTCAACCACCTTTTATCTCTGGTTAAACTGAGTTCAGTACTTTATAACCTCGCTTTTGAACGAAATTGTTTTCTTATATTTGGTTATGTAAAAAAATTGATATTCCTGAAAATTTATCGGAAGATGAAGATTTTGTGGAGTTATTTGAAATGGTGCTCAATTCAAGATTGCCAAAAGTATATGGACATAGACCTAATAACCTTCAAATATCGAATGATGATCAATTTGTCCAACGCTTTCAATTGTCCAAACAATAAGTTAGAATTGTGATGGATATGATCTCCGAAGACAAAAGGAACGAAACCGCACTGTATGCTTGTCTATTATCTAGTCATCATCATTAGGTCTTCAGTCCTGAAACTGGTTAGACGCCTACCCTGATTGTTTCCTATTCTGAACTAACCTACACATTTCCCTGAAATTTGCACAGTCTGCATCTATCACTATCTGATCTAGGTCTACATATACCTCCTTTTTCCTATCTCTGTTTGTAATATATTCTATACTATTCCCCATAAATGCCTTAGAACGTATTCTGCCTATCTATTTCTATTATCTAGTATTTTCGTATTATTATATTTGTGTTTTAGGAATAATGCACCAGAAGCTATGGTGTTTATACCTTTACGTTTCTAAAGTAGTGCTTCATTTTTACAAGTAATAGGGAATTTACAGCGTATTGATAAAGGTACTGTTAGCACTACAGTAGCAAAAGTTATTGAAAGTATAGATAAGCGTTTTAAATATTGAATGGTTTCCGAATAATGAACAGGAAAAACAAATACTTCAACATGGCTTTTACTATCGCAAAATTATCAAACTGCATAGGTGCATTAGATCGAACACATTAAAATAATATCTCCAGGTGGCGATGCCCTAGGAAATTATAGAAACAGAAAAGATTTTTTTCATAAAACGTTCAAGCTATTGCGATGCTAAGTTGCAACTGCACAATATTGAATCTTGTTGGCCGGAATGCTACACACGATTTGACAATATTTGGAAACTATAGAATTTGAGCACAATTGAAAGTGGTGCTTTTGGAGATAGTATTTTGGTGGGGATAGTGAATACGGAATTAAAACTTATTTAATTACAGCGATATAAAATCCAAACCCGCCTGCTGAACAGTTATTAAATGAAGCTAAGATTAAAACAAGAACCCGATTGAAAGATGTTTTGGAATATGCAAGACACGCTTTTCAATGCTTACCCTTGGAATGCGTCTAGCTAAATCCAAGGTAGAAAGTGTTGTAATAGCAACTGCTGCATTGCATAATCTTGCAATCATGATGAAGGAACCAGTACTTACTGTGGATGAAGACACCGAGGTTGCGATTAATTTGGTTAATAATATAAATATACCACCATATCCAATTTTTGATCAACGTAATCATATGTTAATTTTAAATTTTGACAATTTTACTATTTTTCAAATTTGACAAATATTGATTTTATACAGTAAGGAACTTATCTATTATATTATGTTAGTTTTATATTACAACACTTCTAATTGTAGATGCTTTTGACAAAGGCAAAAAGTTATGCCGAAACGTTAAGCAGAAGAAATTAAATTTTGATTTTTACATAAAGTATTATTATTTGGACTTCTTACCCAGTATACTACCATCTTGTTACAAAAATAATTAAGCTAACCAGTCCATTAACGATCTATATATTAACGATCTATATATATATATATATATATATATATATATATATATATATATTACTGTGGTTTAGTCTGAACAGCCGTGCCCCACTGTTGGGCTGACATAATTTTTATTGTGAATCCTCCCCTAAAATAGAGCAACTTCGTTGGGTCGATATAAAATTACTGTGGATCCTTTGTGGTTAAGCGAGTTCATGCCTCACAAATTGGGTGCCATAAATTATAGTGGTTCCCAGATAGTATAGTCGAAGTAATTCGTGCGCTACAAATTGGGTTGTCATAAAATTGCTTGCTGAAAATAAAATTTTAAACACTACTAATTTTCTTTCTAACTAAAATTAGTAATCTACGCGTTGATTCCTATAAGTTCTCTTTACACTCCTCTGGAAAAGTTTTCCAAATTGTTGTGCCACGGCTAGCTCTGCACCTAGCTTCTTCCAAAGTTAATTAGCACCAATACCCATTAGTCTCAATCACCTTTTAAAATCAATAATAAAAAAAAATCACCAAATAATTCAACACACCAAATAACCTTTTATTCAAACACGATAAAAATTTAATTCACCATCTCAATATTTACAACATAACTCTTTGAAACATCTGTATAATTTTACTCTATCAAAATAACTTAATTTAATATTCCCCAATTTTATGCTTTTCTACACTTCATTATCTTAGTTGAAAGTAGATGGGCCTATCCTGAAACCTTAATTAAATTTTTCCTGGTCTATGGTGAGCTCAGTATAAACCTTTTATCTTTGTGCTTAAATTGTTGCACTGAAAATTAAATACAGACCCGTTTACCTCTTACATCATATAGCATATTCCCCAAGCTTTTACCCCACTGATTTATAATACAGAATAATTGTATTTTATTTTAGGTGAATGAATCATTTTCAGTTCATAAATATTCTTATCAATAAAACACCAATCACAAACAGTTTAAATAAAATCACTCTAGCACCACAGTTCAACCAAGCAAAAATCGTTACCTATAGAGTATACTGCTTCCAATAACAACATCTATGTAGTAGCCTTCAACTCGACTGCTCGTTCCAGGATCACTCCATATTGTGGGTTTCTATTTTAAAAAACTATACCAAAACCATTTTGTTTTTCATTTAAATCATTATTAATTTCATCCAAATCCAAATCCAAATGCCAATATCACCTCGCCTTTCACACAATAAGCTTCAAGCAGCCTCGTTCAAATTGTAAATAACCTACTTACGAATCATCCTGCTTTCATCATACTACTATATTACGGTTCACTCCGTTTTAATATTTCTGTACACTGTACTTGTTCATTAAACACTAAGATAACGTAATCGGACTTCACTTATCACGTGTTGTAAGCTAGGATGTTCTAGTAGTGGACTTCGAAAGTAAGAGAGCCTTTACTGCCTCTAACCCCGTTTATATAACTTTCTTCCCCCGTTTAGTAATACGTATTTTCGTATTCCGTTCCATAAATTGACAAAACGCCACTCATTTCTAGAAATTCTCTCGTAACCGTTGTCCAAAACTTAGAAATAGCCTGCAAAAATCTGCCACGAAAAACTAACCGATAAACATAACGATTGAAATATTCTCTGAAAATTTCCCTTACCATAACGTTCACGCAAATATAACCCTCCTCTTGTGTGCGCGTTCATTCTCTTGTCTTTTTCCATCCCGTGTTTTCCATCTCGCTTGCCGTCCCACTATACCAATATTGTTCCCAGTTAATTTTCCTCTTTCCTATCTGTATGCCTTCAAAATCGATATTCTGTGACGCGAACCTGTTGCGTCTGCGCTTTGTATTAGCCTCCACAAATATACTCGTTGATTACGTGCTTGGAACTGTTTGTCCTTAAAACACCTGCTATCTTTCATCTTTCTTTGTAGTGTATTAACTATAGTCTGTCTCAGAATTGTATTGATTTGTTTTCGAAATAGTATGCTGTTTGTTAACTTTTGCGTCCAACGTTACTATACAACTACTAAAAATTATTTTCATCGCATGCAGGCTTTATAAGAATTGTTTATTTATTCCACTCGTCTGTTCTTTGACATATTCGACGGTTTTAAATGTATTTTCTAATATCTAAGCTTGTAGCTCTTTCAAAATTTGTTACCGTATGCTATGTTAAATAAATATACCCGCCTAAATTATTGATTTTCTCTGTACTGCAAAGCTGTAATACTACTCAGCTTTGTATTAAATTAAAGTATACAAATTATTGATTTGAGCGTATATTATAACACGTTCGTTTTATTCTAAGCTAATTAATTTGAAGCGTAAAAAATAAATTATGGTTTTCTATACACAGGGTCCTTACATAACTACGTCCTTGACCTATTTACAACTGTTTACACCTACCTGTCACAGTAATATATATATATATATATATATATATATATATATATATATACACAGATAGTCTTACGTTCGGTAAATTGGCCAGTTGGCCAGGCAGATCGCCAATAAAAGTTTACAAACAAACGCCAACAACACGTGACTATATGATAGAGCGAATCAGAAATGGCTGTGTGAAATTCAAACTCAAGACTTCTCAGCTGTGTACAGTAATTTTGAAATGTTGTTTAATAAGTATATTGAAATCGAAGACGACTAATTGGAATGCTTACTCTAATTGAAAATTTGAAAAATTAAATTTGTTTGGAGACTAATTTGCAGTAGATTTTCATCCAATACGGCGTCATCTATCATGAATCCGAAATAAAAAGGATTTTAGAAAAATCGTACGTATTTTTACTCCTATAATGCAAATCTGCAATAACAGATAGAGGTTCCTATTTAAGATTTCGAAGCTATTCACCGCTTTATCTACAAAGGGGAAGGAAGAACAATGTTAGCACTGCTGTATTTCTTCCATTGATTGATTAAACTTTGAGTATGTACAATTCTTTCCAGAGTGATTATCATTTTAGATGTTTGAAGGTTTTAGGTTAAAAAAGTGATCCGGTATGATCACTCGATAAATAACATATATTCATAATATGAACAATATTTTCTGTCGGTATGCTTATGTAGATTTCGTAATTATTTTGCGGATTCTCTAAATAATTGTTATTATGGTCTTTTATAAAACACTCAATACAATGCGATGGAAAAAAATTTAGGCCACCAAATATACAAAGACACCTCTTTGATTGATATTCTGTAATGTAATATAGTAGAGTTTGAAAGTATTTTTCTCTAAAACCTATAATTTAGTTAGATAGTCCGTGGCATGTCTACTTAGCAATTAATACGTTTACTCTGTCTTTTATAAAAAGTTAATGAAAACATCAACAATTACATTATAATTAGCCTCCTGTTAAATAGACACCGCATCTTGTAAGACACGAAAAATCAAGAAAAATTGAACGAAACTGCGAACTCAATTACACTTATCAAGCCACGTTATAAAAGGCTCTCTGACTGCTTAGCAATTTTATTCATTCAACCAAGAATCCTTTGGGGTCAGTTTATAAAGGTGCTAAATTTTACAAACAGGCAGGCACTAATCATTGTCGGACTTGTAATTATCAACCTATTAATTACAGTACTGCGTGTTTGCTTGTATTCGGTTAGTTGGCGTGAGGTACACGGAATATTGCGCTTTCCATCTGCATGTTCTTTATTCGTACTAACAGCACAAAATACTTGGTATGAGTAACTATATCAAAGGACTTTCTGTATAAAAATTACATGCCATACGAGATTTAATCGGTTCACGTATAACCTTTATTATATAGAAATCAAGAAGTGTTTATGCTAAGTATGTACTTTGGAAAATACATTTCGCTTCCAAAACTAATTGCTTTACAATTATGTGAAGTAGAAGTGAAAGCAGCGTAGACCTTTCTCTTTATTATTGACTATATGTTTGAGAAATATATTTCAATGTCGTGCATTAGAAAATTCACGTATAATTGCTTGTAGTTTATTAATAACACAATGTACTTTCTAGTACGTCCTCGAATAAGTATTAAGGGAAATACAAATTTTAAATAAACACTTTAAACCTTTACTAAGGTAATACCAAACTTGTTGTCTACAGGATACCTACTAATAAAGCAATTTAATTTTAAATAACTGTTTACAGACTCGAATTCTGCATAAAATTCTAGACTAATTTGATGTGTCGCATAACAAAAAAATTTATAGGGACGATTAGAAATCTCTACCAGCAAAAAATCTTAAAATGAGGTTAGCTCCCTGGGGAATGGTGCAATCTAAAAAATTCCTAGAAATTCGGGTAGCTGAGAAAAATCTAATATTAATTGATACCAAACAAGATAGGTTTATCTCGAAAGATGCAATGGTTAGTCGAAGAAAACTGCTTGGTTTAGATGTGTTAGCAAATGAGGATGCTAAGATGAAAATGCAAGATATATTTATCTCGAAAGATAAAAAATGGTTAGTCGAAGAAAACTATTTGGTCCAGATAAGTGTGGAAATGAGGGATTCTCCTCATTTCCACCTTATGGGAATTTACATGTAAATTGGTCCAAATGAGTGTGGAAATGAGGGATTCTGGTGGAAATGAGGGCCCAGGACCGGGACAAACCATCTACTGTTACCATAGTTAAATTATTTTTGGAAATATAATTTTTAATTTGTCACTGCTGATGTACGTTTGTATTGTTGGTGGTAGGGTTCATTTAAATAAAGGGCAATGCAAAATACTTACCTGCCCGCAACAAAACTGTGAATGAATTTTAGACGTTCGCGATGTTTGGGGTTGATCTTTTCGCTTGCTTGAATTCTATACACCTTAAATGGTTTGTGCTGTAGTCTAAAACGGTATAAAAGTTGGAAAGTGTAGTTAAATATAAAGCCTACATACAATACGTCTTACCTGAAACAAATTGCACTGCTATAGCAAATTTTAATGCCAATCGCCCTTTACAAGAAATGTAAATAACTTTTAGGATATTCTTACGCTATTACAATAATAACTTTAATAAGTAGTCATTATATTCATGTTTTATACTTTTATCAGTGATTTGCAATAGCGATAACATCTACGTGCTTCTATGGTGGCAGTATGAAAACCAGGTCATTATAGCGAAAAGACGTTGGATGATAAATCGGATAATTTATTAAAATTATATAGAAGGAGATCGTGTATGATTTGTTTTACATAATTTTAGGAAAAACCGATAACTTCTAAGTATAGTAATTATGTTGTTGGCTACATGATTATCAAGTAATAAGTGATTACACTTTGATTAAATTTATAATTTAATCAGAATGTATCGACCAGAACATAAACACTTCTTGATTTCTATATAATAAAGGTTATACGTGAACCGATTAAATCTCGTATGGCATGTAATTTTTATACAGAAAGTCCTTTGATATAGTTACTCATACCAAGTATTTTGTGCTGTTAGTACGAATAAAGAACATGCAGATGGAAAGCGCAATATTCCGTGTACCTCACGCCAACTAACCGAATACAAGCAAACACGCAGTACTGTAATTACTAGGTTGATAATTACAAGTCTGACAATGATTAGTGCCTGCCTGTTTGTAAAATTTAGCACCTTTATAAACTGACCCCAAAGGATTCTTGGTTGAATGAATAAAATTGCTAAGCAGTCAGAGAGCCTTTTATAACGTGGCTTGATAAGTGTAATTGAGTTCGCAGTTTCGTTCAATTTTTCTTGATTTTTCGTGTCTTACAAGATGCGGTGTCTATTTAACAGGAGGCTAATTATAATGTAATTGTTGATGTTTTCATTAACTTTTTATAAAAGACAGAGTAAACGTATTAATTGCTAAGTAGACATGCCACGGACTATCTAACTAAATTATAGGTTTTAGAGAAAAATACTTTCAAACTCTACTATATTACATTACAGAATATCAATCAAAGAGGTGTCTTTGTATATTTGGTAGCCTAAATTTTTTTCCATCGCATTGTATTGAGTGTTTTATAAAAGACCATAATAACAATTATTTAGAGAATCCGCAAAATAATTACGAAATCTACATAAGCATACCGACAGAAAATATTGTTCATATTATGAATATATGTTATTTATCGAGTGATCATACCGGATCACTTTTTTAACCTAAAACCTTCAAACATCTAAAATGATAATCACTCTGGAAAGAATTGTACATACTCAAAGTTTAATCAATCAATGGAAGAAATACAGCAGTGCTAACATTGTTCTTCCTTCCCCTTTGTAGATAAAGCGGTGAATAGCTTCGAAATCTTAAATAGGAACCTCTATCTGTTATTGCAGATTTGCATTATAGGAGTAAAATACGTACGATTTTTCTAAAATCCTTTTATTTCGGATTCATGATAGATGACGCCGTATTGGATGAAAATCTACTGCAAATTAGTCTCCAAACAAATTTAATTTTTCAAATTTTCAATTAGAGTAAGCATTCCAATTAGTCGTCTTCGATTTCAATATACTTATTAAACAACATTTCAAAATTACTGTACACAGCTGAGAAGTCTTGAGTTTGAATTTCACACAGCCATTTCTGATTCGCTCTATCATATAGTCACGTGTTGTTGGCGTTTGTTTGTAAACTTTTATTGGCGATCTGCCTGGCCAACTGGCCAATTTACCGAACGTAAGACTATCTGTGTATATATATATATATATATATATATATATATATATATATATTACTGTGACAGGTAGGTGTAAACAGTTGTAAATAGGTCAAGGACGTAGTTATGTAAGGACCCTGTGTATAGAAAACCATAATTTATTTTTTACGCTTCAAATTAATTAGCTTAGAATAAAACGAACGTGTTATAATATACGCTCAAATCAATAATTTGTATACTTTAATTTAATACAAAGCTGAGTAGTATTACAGCTTTGCAGTACAGAGAAAATCAATAATTTAGGCGGGTATATTTATTTAACATAGCATACGGTAACAAATTTCGAAAGAGCTACAAGCTTAGATATTAGAAAATACATTTAAAACCGTCGAATATGTCAAAGAACAGACGAGTGGAATAAATAAACAATTCTTATAAAGCCTGCATGCGATGAAAATAATTTTTAGTAGTTGTATAGTAACGTTGGACGCAAAAGTTAACAAACAGCATACTATTTCGAAAACAAATCAATACAATTCTGAGACAGACTATAGTTAATACACTACAAAGAAAGATGAAAGATAGCAGGTGTTTTAAGGACAAACAGTTCCAAGCACGTAATCAACGAGTATATTTGTGGAGGCTAATACAAAAGCGCAGACGCAACAGGTTCGCGTCACAGAATATCGATTTTTGAAGGCATACAGATAGGAAAGAGGAAAATTAACTGGGAACAATATTGGTATAGTGGGACGGCAAGCGAGATGGAAAACACGGGATGGAAAAAGACAAGAGAATGAACGCGCACACAAGAGGCGGGTTATATTTGCGTGAACGTTATGGTAAGGGAAATTTTCAGAGAATATTTCAATCGTTATGTTTATCGGTTAGTTTTTCGTGGCAGATTTTTGCAGGCTATTTCTAAGTTTTGGACAACGGTTACGAGAGAATTTCTAGAAATGAGTGGCGTTTTGTCAATTTATGGGAACGGAATACGAAAATACGTATTACTAAACGGGGGAAGAAAGTTATATAAACGGGGTTAGAGGCAGTAAAGGCTCTCTTACTTTCGAAGTCCACTACTAGAACATCCTAGCTTACAACACGTGATAAGTGAAGTCCGATTACGTTATCTTAGTGTTTAATGAACAAGTACAGTGTACAGAAATATTAAAACGGAGTGAACCGTAATATAGTAGTATGATGAAAGCAGGATGATTCGTAAGTAGGTTATTTACAATTTGAACGAGGCTGCTTGAAGCTTATTGTGTGAAAGGCGAGGTGATATTGGCATTTGGATTTGGATTTGGATGAAATTAATAATGATTTAAATGAAAAACAAAATGGTTTTGGTATAGTTTTTTAAAATAGAAACCCACAATATGGAGTGATCCTGGAACGAGCAGTCGAGTTGAAGGCTACTACATAGATGTTGTTATTGGAAGCAGTATACTCTATAGGTAACGATTTTTGCTTGGTTGAACTGTGGTGCTAGAGTGATTTTATTTAAACTGTTTGTGATTGGTGTTTTATTGATAAGAATATTTATGAACTGAAAATGATTCATTCACCTAAAATAAAATACAATTATTCTGTATTATAAATCAGTGGGGTAAAAGCTTGGGGAATATGCTATATGATGTAAGAGGTAAACGGGTCTGTATTTAATTTTCAGTGCAACAATTTAAGCACAAAGATAAAAGGTTTATACTGAGCTCACCATAGACCAGGAAAAATTTAATTAAGGTTTCAGGATAGGCCCATCTACTTTCAACTAAGATAATGAAGTGTAGAAAAGCATAAAATTGGGGAATATTAAATTAAGTTATTTTGATAGAGTAAAATTATACAGATGTTTCAAAGAGTTATGTTGTAAATATTGAGATGGTGAATTAAATTTTTATCGTGTTTGAATAAAAGGTTATTTGGTGTGTTGAATTATTTGGTGATTTTTTTTTATTATTGATTTTAAAAGGTGATTGAGACTAATGGGTATTGGTGCTAATTAACTTTGGAAGAAGCTAGGTGCAGAGCTAGCCGTGGCACAACAATTTGGAAAACTTTTCCAGAGGAGTGTAAAAGAGAACTTATAGGAATCAACGCGTAGATTACTAATTTTAGTTAGAAAGAAAATTAGTAGTGTTTAAAATTTTATTTTCAGCAAGCAATTTTATGACAACCCAATTTGTAGCGCACGAATTACTTCGACTATACTATCTGGGAACCACTATAATTTATGGCACCCAATTTGTGAGGCATGAACTCGCTTAACTACAAAGGATCCACAGTAATTTTATATCGACCCAACGAAGTTGCTCTATTTTAGGGAGGATTCACAATAAAATTATGTCAGCCCAACAGTGGGCACGGCTGTTCAGACTAAACCACAGTAATATATATATATATATATATATATATATATATATATATATATAGATCGTTAATATATAGATCGTTAATGGACTGGTTAGCTTAATTATTTTGTAACAAGATGGTAGTATACTGGGTAAGAAGTCCAAATAATAATACTTTATGTAAAATCAAAATTTAATTTCTTCTGCTTAACGTTTCGGCATAACTTTTGCCTTTGTCAAAAGCATCTACAATTAGAAGTGTTGTAATATAAAACTAACATAATATAATAGATAAGTTCCTTACTGTATAAAATCAATATTTGTCAAATTTGAAAAATAGTAAAATTGTCAAAATTTAAAATTAACATATGATTACGTTGATCAAAAATTATTAATAAAATTCATTTAGTAGGAAACAGGATGTAGATCTAGTAACAAATTGAGTCTTAAAAACTAATATGTTGGGAGATTAGTGTGGTTGAAGTAGATGATGTAGATTGAATGTTTGTGTGATTATCATGAAAAGAAAGGTCTTAATGAAGCGTATTAGATTTAAAGTGATTTAAACTATATAGAGTAGAATAAAATCTATATATATATATATATATATATATATATATATATAATAGAGAAGAATAATCCACATTTGGAATGCAAATGAATGCTTAATATATATCAATAGTTATTAAGATGAAATGAAAACCCAACTTTGTATTTAAAGTTGAATTACCATTTCAAATCGAACTAGTAATTGAAAACCACTAAAAGAACGGCTACAGCAGGACTTGAACCTGCAACCTCTGATTATTTATATATATATATATATATATATATATATATATATATATGCATTTTATGGATATATATGCAAATAACTCTTAAACACTACATTCTTTTTCATGCTTACTCTTGCACACACATGCGCTTCCGTGCTCATGCACGTAAAAAACAAATTGAATCTGTTACGGTAAAACCATGGGTCAGGAAGAAAAGTAAACGTTGGGGACAAAAATGGTACCCGTAATACAAAAAAGAAACCGACGGCTAGCAGTAGCCGTAGATTGGGGGTGGGTTGGACTAATATAATCAAGAATTGACAATGAAACCATTTTTATCCCATAGGCCATAATATACCATGACAGCACGAATTTCAATCTACCAACCTATAGGTAACAAAAAAAAAACACAGCATATCACTAAAGCTCGGTTTATTATTAACAGGTAGAAAATAACTCCTAAGTATGTTTTGAGTGTTTTACAAGTCACAAAAAGAAAAAAACGATCTTAAGACTGTAGTGCACACTCACAGTCAAGCGGAAATATCAGTGACTTAATGTTAAATATTACTAAAGTTTATGAGCTCCCTATCGTGATCACGTAATACAAAATTATCCCTACCGGCAAATCTCTAAAAATAAGGGATTAAAAATCCTCATTTAGTACACCATACGTCCGGCAATTGGTACATAAGTTGTTGTCGTAAAAGCTATTTTCTGCTCTGGTTAGGCCCAAAAGCAGTAACTTCGGACAAAAAAATAAAACAGATGATAATACGTGGACTACAAAAGTACTAATTACGACGGCATATTCGCCACTAAGCTTTAGTAGTATCCTGCAGTAGTAAATTTTAAGGACACAGATAAGCACTTGACAGTGGTAACCGCAATACTTCCTGAAGGGAATGGTTAACTTATCAATAGCCACTGTTAGTAGGTTAATAGAATATTCACAGGCAGCCTCCGTGTCTTTAAGAGAGCTACCGCATTAGTGATGTATTAGAGCTTCAGAAACTCACGCGGGGTTCCAAGTTCCTGTACTCATCGTAACAGTAGAACGGACTTTATCCCAAGTATAATTTCGTATCCACTGAAGTCGTTCACCGGGTCATCGGTCTTATAAGCAAAGCAGAGTGTAATCCAATCAGCACCAAAACTAGTTACCATAAGCGATAAGATAAAATAAGACCAGTAAAAAAAGAACAAGCCGCAGGTGGTAAAGAGCTAGAAGTAACAATTATGTAACCAAACAGAAAATAGTTTTCACACTTACCAAATACACAGGAAGTACAGAAAATCAGCAAAACCACTTGTATTTGCTCTTCAGGACAGATTGAAAGTAACCATCGAGTGGTGTCGCCACACAAAAATTCAGAAACGAGAGTGTTGTACTCGCTTGCTATTTTATTAGCACGTAATCTTCACACCAATATGTTGATATCAAACATACGAAGGTGATAAGCACTTCGAAACAAGCTGTTTATAATTTTCGATAAGTTGGGAAGTAATCACGAATAATCCAATTTAAAATTCATTCCTTGCAAATTATTTATTGATGAAAATCGGTCTTCAATTAATCTACCTTTAAATTAATATACACGAGTTAAAAATGCATACAAACGGCGATCCCAAAGAACGACGCAATTTAAGTACGCTGACAGGAAGGGAGCGTAACAAATCATACTGTTTTAGAAACTTCAAAAAATAAATTTCAAATACTTTTGTAGAATATGCAAATCTTTAACTCTACATCGTATTAATATAAATAACATTTCGAATCTAACAATGGTCAAACCAAAATTACTTAGACAACTATATTTTAAGTCAATTTTATAAGCTTATATAGATTTTATATGTAATTTAGACTATTGATTTTTATGTTATTATAGAAGCATGTGATCAAGGATTCAAAATAAATTCGAAAATTTAGGCAATTAAAGATAGAATTCATATACCTACCTACCAGCAAACCTAATACCCGTAATATTAATATATATATATATATATATATATATATATTATTATTGTGTAGTTAACTTGGATTGTCCCGAACCTAAAATTAATTTGAGCTCCCCTTTAACTCCCCTTTAACTATTTCCTGTTCGAATTGATAAAACGAAGTCAATCAACATTCGTATAATGAAAGGAAATAATATTTACACTTCACAATTTTTGTAATCCTTTAAATACACCCTTCAATCAATTAATATTACATGGATCATTTATCACAAAATTTGTATCTTTTTAATTTAATTTAAAGTCACCAAAAAACGACACCCTTTACAAAAAATCTGGAACGTTCAAGACCCTTTTATGATTATCACGTAAGTTTCAGCGTATTCAATGTTCCTGTTGACTCCTTACAAACTTGTGAGAAAATTAAAGTACGCAGTGTTAAAGTTTAAATTTGAAAAGATTCCTTAAAACTAGTTAGCCCTGACCTGTGATCTCCTGATGAGTTGTTTCTTGTTGTGGATCAACACCCCCTTATTATCTTCAATCAAAAACCAATGCACTGCTTTGTACTCCTTAACGTACGTTAAACCAATAGTTTTGTTGCTTCCTATTTCCAAGATTCACCTTGTGCTTTATTCTATATTTTTATGCATTCGCCTTGGACCTCTTCACATAGAATTCGTAGGTTTCTTAGTATTATGAATTAGAATTATCGTCGTGAATTAGAAGTTCTGGATACCAGACTTAGGATCGTGAATTGGAAGTGGATTAGTAGTGGATTAGAATTGGATTAGCATACCAGCCTTAGGACCATGGATTATAAGTCCTATTCATTATAAACATTTAATTTAAATTAATTATCTAATTTCTACTCACGTTTTCTGCAAAAACTTTTTCATATATTCTTAACGCAATTCGTCATTAACTATTATTCTTACACAGCACTATTTTTCACTATAATATAAAATTTATTTATTTGATTATTTTATTTTATTTGATACGTAAATATTTAATTAAGAGTATTGCAGGTTTGACGTGCTTCAAATTGAGACTAAGTGTTTCTTATCAACTCTGGGCGTTATATAGCTTTTGCTCTCTACATTTTGATTGGTTTTCCAAACAGCCTTACAAAGTGTTGCGACCAACCATATTTATTCTAGTATATTTTCAAGCTGATTTCTGACGAAACTATTTTGGAGTTCCGTATCATGCTGTTATTTACTATTGTTTTACCATCTTTGATTGCCTTGTTATTGTTATCGTTGCTGGACTTTTAGCTTATTTCTGTTGTTTTGTGTAAATAAAGCTTTTGGAGAATTGTACAAAATAAATGATATAACATAAGTGCTGTTTTCGTTTATGTATTTATTTAAACTTATCTTTGAGAGTGCGTTTTCTTATCAAAACGCTTATTGTTCCTTCTTTTATACAAGCGTAATTGCACGAGGATTTACTACGTTTTATCTTATCTTCTGCGTATCTGTTTTATAAACTTGTTGAACACTTCTCAACGTAGTTTAATTACATGTATGATTATTTCTCTGCTGAATACGCGTCCTATTATTAGAAGATATTCTTACTGGCATTGATTAAAGTTAATTACGGTCTAAATACAGGGTGTTAAATGCTTGCTATTTACATAATGTGCGAGTTATTTATTTTCCTGCTAAATAAATGCAGTTTTCTGATTCCTATTGCTATTTACAGTTACTACGCGACCCTTACTACTTAATATACCCCTAAACAAACCCCGTATCACAGCAATATATATATATATATATATATATATATATATGTATATATATATATATATATACAGGGTGAGTTTTTAGTGTGGCAACGGTCAATAACCCCGTTATTATAAAAGCTACGTAAACCAAATTTGGAGGCATATTAGGCATGCCTAAAGTTCACATTTTAAAAATATTTGGAAGCATACAGGGTGTTTCATAATTCCAGGGCATATTTAACTTATATTTTTTTAAATGGAACACCCTATATATTATTACATTTTTGAAAAGCCCATAAAAAGAGCTTTAATTTGATATTAAATTGTATTTGTTTATTCTTTTTAGTTTTTGAGATATTCAACTGTTTTTAGAAAAAATGACCCCGATTAGATACATTGCCACTGCACTAATACACAACTTATGTTAATTTTCAAGATGCAGAAAAGTTTACCATATACCACAGTATATTTGTAAATATCACGTTTTTGAAATTTCTTCACAGTATACAGGGTGTGTCAGATTTCGCAAAATGCAATTTTTAAATTTTTTTTTAAATGGCACCCTACCAATTTTATTGCTACAATGGATAGTTCATTAAGTGTCCTTTCATTTTGGTTAAGTATTCCCTATACCTAAATCCATTATTTTCTGAGATATTTTGATTTTCTTCAAATTTTATGAATGTTTTAATTTACATAACTTAAAAATAACTTACTATTGGAGAATATTATAAAACAATTAATACATTTTGATTAACAATCAACTACAGTTATCCAATAACAATTTTCACTAAAAATATAACAACCTACAATAATACGCTATCAACAGAATTCTGCCAGATCAACAATATGCATTTTATAGAAAATGTTCAAGCAGGAAATCAGGCAGGCTTTGAAAAAATAACTATTACATGTAAAGTGTCATTTAGGTTTATTAATTGTAGTGTGTCGTCATTTAACAGGATATCTCTCTTGGTATATTCTTGATGCAAGTAGGAAATTTTTAAAACTTGCTCCCAATACCCAAATCATATTTATTTGTTCTTCCACTGTAAAATTCATTTTGAAAACTCCTTCAAAGATTACATTTAAAACAGAACTGATAATGTGTTAAAAGACAACACACTACAATTAATAAACCTAAATGACACTTTACATGTAATAGTTATTTTTTTTAAAGCCTGCCTGATTTCCTGCTTGAACATTTTGTATAAAATGCATATTGTTGATCGGGGGGCAGAATTCTGTTGATAGCGTATTATTGTAGGTTGTTATATCTTTAGTGAAAATTGTTATTGGATAACTGTAGTTGATTGTTAATCAAAATGTGTTCATTGTTTTATAATATTCTCCAATAGTAAGTTATTTTTAGTTATGTAAATTAAAAACATTCATAAAATTTGAAGAAAATCAAAAATATCTCAGAAAGTAATGGATTTAGGTATAGGGAATGCTTAACCAAAATGAAAGGACACTTAATGAACTATCCATTGTAGCAATAAAATTGGTAGGGTGCCATTTAAAAAAAAATTTAAAAATTGCATTTTGCAAAACCTGACACACCCTGTATACTGTGAAGAAATTTCAAAAAAGTGATATTTACAAATATACTGTGGTATATGGTAAAATTTTCTGCATCTTGAAAATTAACATAAGTTGTGTATTAGTGCAGTGGCAATGTATCTAATCGGGGTCGTTTTTTCTAAAAACAGTTGAATATCTCAAAAACTAAAAGAAATAGACAGATACAATTTGATATCAAATTAAAGCTCTTTTTATGGGCTTTTCAAAAATGTAACAATATATAAGGTGTTCCGTTTAAAAAAATATAAGTTTAATATGCCCTGGAATTATGAAACACCCTGTATGCTTCCAAATATTTTTAGAATGTGCACTTTAGGCATGCCTAATATGCCTCCAAATTTGGTTTACGTAGCTTTTATAATAAAGGAGTTATCGACCGTTGCCACACTAAAAACTCACCCTGTATATAAAGTAGTTATTTACACAAGGTAAGTTGATAAATACTAACGTATAACAGTTAATAAGATGAAATAATAACTTAGACCTTTATGTAAAGCCCAAATGATCAATTCAAATCCAGCTAGTAATTGAAAGATGGAAAATATAAGGTCTTGGACAGGACTTGAACCTGCATCTAAGTCTATATATATATATACATATATATATATATATATATATATATATATATATATATAATAAATTCTTTGTTTCTGGACGTTATTAATATTCAATTAAGATTAGATTTTGGGTTTTACTTCGTCCAAATGTCATAAATTTTTTTAAAATGCCAAAGTCATTTATTAATAACTGACGTTTCGGAAAATATGTTTCCTTACACTTAGTTCTATAATTAAATGGTTAACATCTTTGGAGAATTTCTTAAAAACTATATTTACATTTATTAAACTGTTGGTTTTTATGAAATTTTGTGTTGAATGTAATTTGTATTGGTTTTGTTTTGTTTTACTAACTACGTTTTTAATACTAGAAATTACACAAGTGCTAATTAACAATAAAAAAATTAAATTTTAAAAATTAAAGATGTTGTTACTTATAAATTATATAAAATTATGATAATCTACTGAAACATTATAATTAATAAAAATATTATCATTTATATACAGTTCTATATTACGTTCTAATGTGTTTGTATGTGAGCGTGTGTGTGTGTTGTGTGTGTGTGTGTGAGCGTGTGTGTGTTATTTATATAATATGTAAAATAAATTATAATGTGGGTGTGTGTGTATGCATGCATGCGTTTGTGTGTGTGTGTGTGTGTGTGTGTGTGTGTGTGTGTGTGTATCTTTTTAGACTGCTTTAATCAATTTAAATGGTGTTTAATACTTTTCATTTAAGGAAAATAAAAATGCATAACTTTTATGCAGGTTATCTATGTCATTTTTAAAATTAATTGTGTTGATTTGTTTTTGGATATGGTAGCTTTCTAAAAATAATCTGTTTTTGTATATACTTTCTGTATCTAATATTTTCGCGTTGTCAAAATCTGCTTGGTGTTGATATTCATTTAAATGTATAGTAAGGGCGCATGATTTTTTATTTAATTTTTGGTCACTTTTATGTTGTATTATTCTGTTCTTTAGCCACTGTTTGGATTGTCCTATGTATTGTTTATTGCAGCTACAGGGATGCTGTATATGACATTGCTTTTAGTGATTTTGGGATATTATCTTTGGTCCTGGTAAATATGTTCTTAATGCTATTTTCATATTTAGTAGAAATTTTTATTTGTGGAGTTTCTAACAGTTTTATTAAAGATGGTGTTAGTTGTTGTATGTATGGAAGTGTTTTGTATTTGTTAAGTTCAGTTCCTATGTGTTTTTCTGGATGTATTTGTTTAGTTTGAAAAATTAGTTTATTTGTTAAAGATTTAGGATATCCATTGTTTAGTAAAGTTTTTTGTAGTTGTTTAAGATTAGTTGCAAGGAAAATGGGGTCGGAAATTTTGAAATTCTGTTTTTAAAGTTAGGGCAGTATTTATTTTATGTCTGAAAGTATGATTTGAGTTAAAATTGAGGTAGCGGCCGGAATTTGTTGGTTTTGGTATGAATCAAAATAAGTTTATTATTAGAATCTCTAATGACGATCGTATCTAAAAACTCAGTTTTCTGTTGATTTCTGTTTCTGTGGTAAACTGAAGTTTTGGATGGAAATTGTTGAATGCTATATTAGTTTCTTCGATTTTGTCTTTTGGGATAGAGCAAATTATGTCATCTACGTATTTCACGATGAATTCTAGTTTGAAGGGTAATTGTGGTTTTATGGTTTCGATAACATTGTCCATTACTAATTGCGCAAGTATTGGTGAGATCAGGGAACCCATTGGTGTACCAGATACTTGTAGATAAAAATTATTTTGAAATGTAAAATGTGTGTTGTTGATTACCAAATATATACTACTGATGAACAGATCAAGTGAAAACTTACAATGTTTTTCAATAGTACTCACTATTCTTTCAAGATGCTGATAACTAAATCTGTTGGTATGTTAGTGAATAAAGACTTGACATCTAATGATATTAAAATAAATTCGTTTGGGATAGTATATAGTTTGTAGCGTTCGACAAATGTAAAGGAATCTTTGATACTGTAACTGGATTCAATGGGGAATGCATTACTTAAAATTGTTGATAGAAAGGAAGCTAAGTTGTATGTTGGTGTCATGATAGATGAGATTATAGGTCTAAGTGATAATTCGGGTTTATGGATCTTTGGAAGTCCGTAGTATCTGCCTGCAATGGAATTATTTTGAGTGAGTTCCTGCTTTTGTTGTTTTGTGATCATCTTTTTAGATTCTAATAACTTAATGTGGTCGTTAACATTCTTTATCTGCATTGGTGATGATTATTTCTGGGTGTGTCTTCAAAAACCTATTTACTTTACATTTAGTTTTATAAATGGTACTGATGTTATTTGAGTTTTTTGGATTCAATAGAAAATTTGTAATTTTGTTGATGATTTGTGCCCTAAGTTTGTTTTTATTATTTTCTTCATGCGCCTCTAAAATATTTTCAATGTTGGCTAGTAATTTTCCAATATGAATATCTTTGGTGATAACCGGTAGGTTGAATTTAGGACCCAAAGATAAAAAATTGCTGATATCTGATGGTATTGTTATATCGGAAATATTTACTAGCCATTTATTATTGTCCAAAAAGAGCGAATTTTTTGTTTCTGAGTTGTTTTTTAATTTATTAAACTTTTGTACATTGATTTTTCTAATCTGAATAAATCGTTTATTGTAAAATGTGTTCTGTCTGTTGTTGAAATCTTGAAAGTATTTTGAAGGTAATGAGGTTTGTAGATTTGTTTTTAGAGTACTGAGTTCATGTTTTAGTTGTGTTTGCTTAGGATGAGTAACTTCTATTTCTAAAGATAGGATTTTGGTCTTCATATTTGTTTGGAATCTACTTATTCTATAGAAAAGTTTACCACTGCTTGTGTTTAATAGGTTGTCACAGTTTATTGTGCTATGTTGAATGTGGTCAGGTACAACATTTTCTCTTCTGCATCTTTCTAAGAAATACGATCTGTTGTTAATGTTAGCCAATTTTAGAGTTATACTAGCCCATCTCTTCATAGATTTTAAGATATCTTCTCCAAATTTACTTCTTATATGTTGGTAAAAGCCCATCTTGATATTATAATAAATTCTTTGTTTCTGGACGTTATTAATATTCAATTAAGATTGGATTTTGGGTTTTACTTCGTCCAAATGTCATAAATTTTTTTAAAATGCCAAAGTCATTTATTAATAACTGACGTTTCGGAAAATATGTTTCCTTACACTTAGTTCTATAATTAAATGGTTAACATCTTTGGAGAATTTCTTAAAACTATACTTACATTTATTAAACTGTTGGTTTTATGAAATTTTGTGTTGAATGTAATTTGTATTGGTTTTGTTTTGTTTTACTAACTACGTTTTAATACTAGAAATTACACAAGTGCTAATTAACAATAAAAAATTAAATTTTAAAAATTAAAGATGTTGTTACTTATAAATTATATAAAATTATGATAATCTACTGAAACATTATAATTAATAAAATATTATCATTTATATACAGTTCTATATTACGTTCTAATGTGTTTGTATGTGAGCGTGTGTGTTGTGTGTGTGTGTGTGTGAGCGTGTGTGTGTTATTTATATAATATGTAAAATAAATTATAATGTGGGTGTGTGTGTATGCATGCATGCGTTTGTGTGTGTGTGTGTGTGTGTGTGTGTGTGTGTGTGTATCTTTTTAGACTGCTTTAATCAATTTAAATGGTGTTTAATACTTTTCATTTAAGGAAAATAAAATGCATAACTTTTGTGCAGGTTATCTATGTCATTTTTAAAATTAATTGTGTTGATTTGTTTTTGGATATGGTAGCTTTCTAAAAATAATCTGTTTTTGTATATACTTTCTGTATCTAATATTTTCGCGTTATGTTAATTATAGAACTAAGTGTAAGAAAACATATTTTCCGAAACGTCAGTTATTAATAAATGACTTTGGCATTTTAAAAAAAAAAATTTATGACATTTGGACGAAGTAAAACCCAAAATCTAATCTTAATTATATATATATATATATATATATATATATATATATAATATATATATTGTCGTGTAAGTCGGGGATTAGTCTCTAAAACTCGCTAAAAATCATTCGAGCCCCAACTTTGGGCCGTCATAAGATTGCCGTGTAAGTCGGGGATTAATCTCTGGAACTCGCTAAAAATCATTCGAACCTCACCAACATTGATACATTCGAAGTTCTATTAATTTTTCAAAATTGTCATAAAATTCAAAAACAAAGAGAATAATATTTCTTACCACGATTCTAGCTTCCTCGGTTGAATTGCTTTCTTCAACTGCTTCCCTGGCTAGCTCAGTTGGGCCTCCTCTTGTATACCTAGATTCACTCTCATACTCTCAATCGTTCACGCACACTCTCAATAAAACCACAAAATAATACAACAATCATACAATATCTATTTTCTACTATTTACAAATAAAACTTCAAAATTATATACATCTCAGTTGTCAAGTTACACCTCAATAAATTCTATTTTGTAAAGTCCAGAATTTTAACTAGAAATATCAAACACATTGAATGTAACCTGAGTTAATGGGCCCTGAAATACCTTATCTTTCTTTATTTATAATTAATTTCAATTAGGAAACTCTGGAGTATAGTGAGCTCATGATAACCCAGTTAATTATGATTAATGTATGCTTTTTACTTGGCATATTCTTATTACAAACACAACAAAAACCCATGTACTCATAACAAAAAAATATTTAAATTCCTGAGGAACCATAATCAACTTTATATACACTTTTATATTTCTATTTAAATACCACAATAAAAGTTAGTTATACATGTTATGCTCAAAACGCCAAATAATGTAAAATACCATCATAGTTCACTCTCACCCATCACAATAACCTTCATAGTTTATCAAAAACAACAAATTCTAAAGCGTTACCTGGAATTTCTTGAAGATCCCTGCTCCGTCGACGATGATGCCATTAAGTTGTCTCGTGGTACTGCTCTGCTCCCGCCTCCAGATATTAGTAGTTGAATACCCTCTAAGTTGTGCTGCAATGCTGTTCATACAAGATACATCCAACTCAAAATCCAAAATTTACACTTCTTTTATTTTAATTTAGTTTATGTTACATAACGTCACTACACGAGCTTGTAAAAAAATATATGTGGCACCTTAATAAATTCTCGACTCGGCACTATCCGCGTACATATTATGAGGCTGACACCGTACTATTTAATTTAAAATAATTTTCTATACTTACAAGCTCGTGGTAACTTCTGTACGTAGTCTGAAGCGATCAAAATATTAAGGGCTTTTATTCATTTTCAAAAAGTATTTATACAATTTCCGATGCCACCTCTCGGCCGCATTTCACGCGAAGTTCTTCATTTACAGTAATATTTCTTAAAATTTTGGGTTCAATCGTCTTCTAAATCCCCGAAATTTAGCGCGTCGTTACGATATTTTCTGAAAAATTAGCATATCGACCAATAGTCTATGCATTGACGTCTTAAAAATCCCGCCTATATTAACGCTCTCCCTTTCTTATGCATATTCTACGTCTCCTTCTAACCTTGTTTGAGTGGTAGAAATCGATATTTCTGTACATCTGCTATCTAACCCCACGTGGACTAGCATACGTGCTTTAAGTAACCCTTTATTAGCGTTTAATGCGAAAACATCCGACCATTTGTGCAATATACCTAGAATCTTGGATTTTATCTACACAAAATAAGGAGAAGTTGACATTTAGAAAACATGCAGGTGTTCAAATTAACTGACATTTTAAATAACATTTTTAGGATTTCGTTTTTCAAAGTATTTCATATAGTAAAGCGTTTCGCCTTGGTATAATCGATTTTTCAAGCTCTTATGCGTTTTAAACGTTATATTCCGTTGAATTCAACTCAATTAAATTAAATAATTATTTCCATTGGCTTATGCAATTTATTTTCTTTACGCACCTATTAAATCCTTAATCCCTAATTATAAAATAATGGTAATACTGATACTTAAAATTGAATAAAATGAGATAAATTTTGCACTTAAATTTTGTTTGTTTCCTTTATACAGGGTGTTTTGAAATTGCCTTGTTTATATTTACATTTAACCCTTTAAAACCACTATAATATATATATATATATATATATATATATATATATTACTGTGTAGGTTAAAGGTCAACGTGTGTAAATAAGCCCAGAAGGTATTTTTATAACGACCCTGTAGATAGGAGAATAATAAATTGTTTGTTACGCTTCAAATCAAAAGTTTGCATACTTTATTATAAGACAAGGTAGACGATTACATATAGAAATTTTTAGTGTTAAATAACATATTTTTATATAGCTTCGCGGTAGGGAAAAATCAATAGCTTGTATACGTTAATGCAAGGTTGACTATTGCAGGCAAAAATTAAAAGTTCGCGGTATATAAAAATCAATAATTAATGCAACAAATTTTTGTTTAAAAGGTACGTTAACTTAATTCGTAGAAGTCTACAAAATAATTTAACCAAACGGTCGAGGAATTCAAAGAATGAGAGCTTCAAGTAAATAAATACTTCTTTGAAAGATATAAAACGTAACGATGACATTTCACGGTATTGTACAATGGAAAAGCCAGGTTAACGAACAAATATGTTATTTTTGAAGCAAAAATCAATAATTTTAAAGGACAGAGAATCGTTAGCAAGCAATCAAGGGCGACAGAGAATACATCAGCTGATAGAAAGACAAGGGATTTTCAAGCGCGTGACGAACGAGTATATTTTAAAAGACAAATGGATGAAACAAAAATGCAAGACGTTTGTCGACGACATCAATTTTCAAGGCGCACATCTAGCGAGGGTACGGTAACTGTAGATAGTGGGGCTCGATGAAAGTAAGGGAAACACGAGTGAGACAGAAAATAGTGGTTCTGAACGCATGACTGCAAGGAAAATGGAGACGCAGGCAATATGGGCGTGTTTTGCAGGTGGTTAAAGATATGGAGAAGAAAGATTTTCTATGTACGCGTCAACGGTTGCAACTGATAGCTAGTTTTTCGTGCTAAAGCCGTGGCGAAAGGAGTGAATTCTGAGCTTTAAAAGTTCGTTGGGTATTTGAGTGGAAGAATTTGGAGAATTGTTTTTAACGAATGTGATAGTTCAGCGAAAACTGTTGATATACGTGACTAGAGAAGGGGTTTGAAGATTATAAATGCTCTTGCCAGAGGTGGTAGGGCTCTGTTAATCTTCTGATCCGCTTCGAGTACATTAAGTAGCATCCTAATTTAAAATTAAAAGGCGCGACATAGTGCAGTCCGTCGTATATTGTTACAAGTGTTGTAAATTCACGAGTTAGTGCTAACAGATTAAACGGGCTAAACATAAATTAGTATCAATAATTGTACGAGTACAACAGGATGATACTGAGGTAAACGGACCAAGTATTTCTTGAACGAGAGTGCTGGTGGTAATTTGGATTTGAATGGATGGTGGTATGAAAAGCATTCACTAATAACTGGGGGAACTGGATGAACGATTTGAGATCGAGTTGCTGTCCATGTAGGAGTGAGAACGTGGGGAAAATCCAAGTGCGTGAGTTTGGTGGAGGTCATCTAAGAAGGTGGTGCGCCCGAAGAACACTCTAGGTAACGAATTTTGTTTTATTGCTGAACTGTGGTGCTGGCATTGTGTTATAATGCTAGGTGTGTTTTGAATTATGTGGTGAAAATTTTGTGAACTGAAAATTAATTTGATTACCGATAGAAAAGACAATTTTCCATTATTATTTGAGTAGGTAAAAACAGGAGTAATAATTTTTTATGTAAAGAGTAAACGGGTCTTTAGAGTAATTTGACCATGTTATATCTTATGCGTATCAAGAAAAAAGGTTTATACTGAGCTTACCATAGACCAATTAAAGGTAAATTTAGGGTTTCACGATAGGCCCATCTACTTTAGAAAAAAAGTGTTGAAGTGTAATAACTCACAAACGATTTTAGATAGAAAAATAAGTGAAATGTATTATTGTAAATATAACAATGTAAATATTGAAATTGTCTGATAATCATTTATGTCGTATGAATAAAAGAGTGTATGTTTGTCCAATGATTTTATTTTATTTTTGTATTTTGTTGTGTGTAAAGGCGTTGAAAGAATGTGTAGTTGGAGTAAGTATATCTTAGGAGGTAGTGCCCAGAGCTAGCCGTAGTAGTTCAACTTGGACAAGCAATTTTTGTAAAAAATCAAACTAGAACATATCATAATCAAACTTCGAAATTTGTATCGAAGTTTTATTTAGGTGCAAATTGCTGGAATTATATTTCTATCTAGAAGTCCACTGCATTGTTATGGTCACCCAACATTGGGGCACGAATTAGCGAGCCGTTCTAGAGGATACACAGTGCATTTTTGTGGCTCCCAATGGTAGGGCTCGGTTTTAGGGCTTCTTTCCAGATAAGACCAATGCATATATATATATATATATATATATATATATATATATATATATATTGTAGTGGATTTAAAGGGTTAAATTTTGGGGTCAACAAAGCAATTTTCTAACACCCTGTATAGAGAAAGAAACCATTTATCTACGCGCAAAATTAATTTCAATTATATAATTTAAATTAACAAGTATTGACATAATTTTATAATTAGGGATTAGAAGGTAATAGATTCATAAAGAAAATCAATTGTATAAGCCAATAGAAATTATTAAGTAATTTAATTTATTTTAATTCAAGGGGTTATAACGTCAGAAAACGCATAAGAGCATGAAAATTCCAAAGCAAAAAGCTTTGCTTAACAAACAAACAGACGTCGGTTATATAGAATACCATGAAAACAAACTCCAAGAAGTGTTATTTTAAACGATCATTAATTTAGCACACCTGCATGTTGGAAAAGTCACCTTCCGGTTATTTGTGTAGATAACAGAGCGAGCTTTAAGGAAATATTATTCAACCGTCGGTGGTCTCGCATCAACGCTAACAAAACTTCTTGACGAGCAGAAAGGATGCACAATAAATAATATGCTACAGAATGAGACGGGCATAGAAGCATGCATTTTAGTAGGCACGTATTCGATCCACGCGGGGTTTATAAAGACGCGGGTAGCTATATCGATTTTCTACAATGCAAGCAAGGTTAGAATGCGACATCAAATATGCATAAGACAAGAATAGAGATATTAAAGGCGGAGTTATAAGACGTCACTGAAATGTATGATTGGTCGAAATAGATAGTTTTAGAACAGACGAGCACGCGACAAGTGGATGTGATAGTTTTGTTAGATGTAGCATGTTGACGAGCAATATTTCTAGAAGTTTAAAACGGTTACACAAAATTTGCGGAAATGTTATTTTGCAATTAGGTATTTCGCGTAAAGTGTGGCCAAGAGGGGCCTGGTTTTATAATATAAATACGCTAAGAAAATTAATAGGGCTCTCTTTAATTTTGCATCGCTCATGACGTACAAAAATCTACTGACGAGGCTTGTAAGTATTAAAAATTTGTAAATTCAATAGTACAGTATTAGATTGTTGTGGCCTTATAGATAGAATCGCGAATAGTGTCAAGTTTATTTAAATTTAACTGAGGTCCAACGAATACTTTAACAAGCTCGTAAATTAATAATGCAATAATAAACAAGTGTAAAATACATGGATTTAGATATTGAAATTGATATTGGATGGGTAGCATGAAGCGCAGCTTAGATGGTGTTCATCTTTAAACATCTGGTGGAGCCGCACGCATAACCACTAGGCCGAGGGGTTCAGGAACATAATACATTGTCAACGGAGATGGAATCTTCAAGTTTTTCCAGGTAACGCATTAGAATTTGCTGTTTTTTTATAAACTGTTGAAATTATTTGTGATGTGTAAGAGTGAACTTTGATAGTATTTTTCGTTATTTTACGTATTGAAAAAGATACGTATAGCTGACTATTAATATGGTATTTTGAATATAAAACAAAAGGTGTACGTAAAGCTTATTGAATTGCTTGATGAATTTAAATTTTATTGTTAAGAGTACATGGTTTTTTTAAGTTTGTAGTAATAGTATGCAAAGTGGAAAGCATTCATTAATAAACTGGGTTATCATGAGCTCACCATACTCCAGTGTGTAGTAAGAAACCAAGATAAGTTATTATTTGGGGCCCATTTACTCCTGTTGCATTAAATGTGTTAGAATTTTCCATTTTGAAAAACAAGAACTTTACAAAGATAGCATTTATTGAGGTGTAACTTGAGCACCGAACTATAATTAACTTTGAATAATTATTTGTAAGTGGTGGTTAATAAATATTGTATGATTGTTGTATTATTTTGTGATTTTATTGAATGGTGTGTGAACGGTAAAGAGAATGAGAGTAAATTTATGTATACGAGAAGAAGCACAGCTAAGCTAGCCAGGGAAGCTGCTGAAGAAATGAATTCAATGAAGCAGAATCCGGGTAAGAAATTTTTGTATTTGTGGAAATTAACTTTTTTGAATTGGCGAGGTACCAGAGCATGAGATTGAATGATTTTTAGGGAGTTCTAGAGATTGATTCCAGTACCACGGCAATATATATATATATATATATATATATATATATATATATGTATATATAATATTCTTCTTATTCCTGGTATTTGGTCATCAAATAACTTGACAAAAAAAACGAAAACTACAGCTTTTCGTATATGAATATATTAAATAATTGTTATACGCGTTTCGGTACAAACTACCATAATCATTAAGCACCTACGATATTACATAGTTATTACAAAAAAGTTCTTAAAATTGTTATACATACCCAAAATTACATAAAACTTTTTGATATTAATGAGTTTGCTATTAGGATGTGAACATTTTAGTCAGTTAGATAAAACACATTTATCGTAAAAATAACTAAGATTAAAAATAGACAAATAATAAACAAAGTTTAACAATGTATCACATCTTCCTTTAAGAACTAAATTGCTTAAACTAAATTATCAAAACATAAAGTTAGTAAGAAACATACTAGAAAATAATAATTATCCAAAATCAAAGAATATTATTATAACTGGTCAAGAAGTGTGTTAAGTTAATTAATATATATTACTCAAATTTAGACCAGGGTAGAAAATTAATTTACGACATCAAATAATTTTAATCACCGTGTATAAGGAAGCTTTGGAAAAAAGTACGCGTAATTAAATGCCTAGTGTGAAGATTTAAATCATTCAATTAGAATGTTGGGTTTGTATAGAATTTTATTAGATAATACGCGTTATTAAAACCGTGGAGCATAAAAATTTATTCGTTTCATTAAAAATAAGGGATTTAAATTATTCACTAGACGCTTTCTATAAAAAGAAGCAGAATTAAAATGCTCAACGTGTATTTAATTTAATTGTTCCAAGATACAAATAGAAATTACGTGCGAACTTTATATTAATTAATTCAATTTTTAAGTAACGAGTATTAAACAAAGTGTACAGATAATAATTAATATTTAATTAGTATTCGCTAAAAATTAAAGGGTAGAAGTCAATGTCATTTATTATTATTTTAATTGGAGTTAATTGAACTATTAGTAATATATAATAAGCATAAAAGCCTGTGAAAATCCAAGGTTAAAATACCATGAAAACAAAGCTCGGAGAATTATATTTAAAACATTCATTAGAAGCGCACACCTGCAAACTTTTAAAGGTCAAATTCTAATAAATTTGAATAGATAAACATGCAGCTTCTACGTATATTGGAAATGGTGGGATGTTTGGTTATTTTACTCAAGTAAGTCACGTCGCGAGTCCACGTAGATTCAAATAGCCCATAATAAAAAATATCGATTTGTACCACTCAGACCAAGGTAGAAAAAACGGATAAAAGCGTAAAGCCGAGACACGAATAGTAAAAGGCGTGATTTGAGCAACGTCACTAGGTTTGCGATTGGTTGAAATAAGAGGCAGATATGACAGATGGAAACAACAAAATTAATTAATTGTTCGCAGACGCGTTGCGCGACGTGTGAAAATTTCCTAGATTTTTAACTGGCGCGAGTGCAAATTTTTAGAAGCGCTGTGCCGGACTGTCGAAAAGGGGAACATAGAATGCGAAATTCTAAAAAGTGTCCGTTGCGGGACAAAACCGACGGGCAAGCGGGCTATTATATAAACCCGTGTTTATAGGAGTTTGGCTCTTAGATTTTCGATTTTTATTCAATACTTTAAACAGTTTTGCTCTTTATTTTTTGCTGTTATACCATACTTCAAGCAGAATACGTGCTACGATACAAGTTATTATGCTTTAGTGCACTTACAGAAGATAGATAAGGTAATAAAGTCTAGTTATATTTGCGGGTATTACTGTACCAATTATCTAAAGTAGTAGCGATAAATAAATACATTGAAGTATGCCGCTTTGTATAGCGTGAACAAATGATGAATTGCTTTGCTATTTTGTTCGGGGGTGTTAATAATCAAATGTTATTCGTAAACGTGATTGGATCCACAAAACAAGATTTAGATATACATAGATGAGTTCCTGAGAAGACCTGAAACAATTTAGATGAATGGGGAGGTAGAAAAGTTTAAAAGCGTTCAGAATCTAAAGCCGTAAACATAAACCAGCTGGAATGGTGGAATGAGCAAGTCCGATGTACATTGAAGTCACGAGTGCAGTAACCTTCAGGTAAATTATACAATTTTGTTCGAGCTTAGATGTTTTGGTGTGTGTTGATATCTTTATAATTTGTTTGATGAAGATGGACAGTAGTGAATTTGTATAAACAACAAATTTTTAATTTTAAGGTAAAATTTTCTTGTTTAAGTAGAAAGGAGTATTTAGCAGTTTATGTTTTGATTATGATGGAAATTTGGGTCTGTCTTTGAGCTCAATTAGACTAACCTGTTTAATTAACGTATAGGGGTGGGAGATGCTACCTTTTATTCAGACTTAGGTCTGCACATATTGTAACTTAATTAGTATGCATCCTACCAGGTCTTTAATTCTGGATGCAAATTCAAAATGATGACAAATTTAAACTTGAAATTTTATGATACTGATATTTATGCTGAAATGTAGTTTTGAAATTTTAATGTATTATGAATATTGATGTAAATAGAGTAAACGTTGATGTTTGTGGTAGGAATGTGTTTGTTTTTTTTATGAATGAGGATGAAAGTTATCTAGGTGAGTAGCCGAGGCGGAAAGAGTAAAGAGGCGATTATCAGAAGAGATTCAACAGGGCGAGAATTACAGCATATCTTGACGCCCAATATGTGGGGCTCGAATGATCACCACAAGTACCAGTTCCCGTAATAGAAGGCGGATATCACAGTAATATATATATATATATATATATATATATATATATTTTGTAATGTCAGGGGGAGGTACAAGGCTTCTAAGGGTAGATTTGTGTTAAAAGGGGTGTATGCCAAATAAAATGATTCATATACAAGATCCAGTAATTCAAAAATTATATTTTGCCGTACTTTACATATGCTAAAGTATTTACCATATTAGTTTGAAACGTATGTGCCAAAAGGTAAACTAAATGACTTGATGACGTTGATAAAATGCACAGTGCTCAAGGTTTTATACTAAGTTGAAATTTAATAAGGCATTGAAAGTACATTTGCCGTCTGAAAACCGGATGCGTCTACGGATGTCTACTATCAACCAAGCATCCAGGTCTTGTGTGAATTATTTTGGCTTTTTATTTAAATAGGATCAACTTTTGGACGAATTTGTAAATTCAAAATTATAAGTTAATAGCAGTATCAAATATAATTGAAGAATTGTGAAGTGTTTTGGACCAATGATAGAATTTAGGAATGTGTATAAAGACAATAGTGAAGGTATTTGTGACACCAAAAAAGGACAAATTGTTATTGGATATTTTTATGTATTTAAAATGTAATTAAGTAAGCTAGTTTTGTTGTGCTTATTGCCTAGGAGAGTAAACAAGAGGATTCTTTTTCGATTAAATTTTGTATAAAGACGTGTTTTTGCAAACCTGCGTTAAAGTTGTTAAATATTTTGAAAAAATAAATGTGTTTAAATTTAAATAGTCTGATTTATTAAAGTGGAGGTACAAGAAGCATCGGTGGTTAAATAAGCAACAGCGACGTTAAAAGAAGTGTATAGAGTGGTTATAGTGCGACGGAAAAGCGAGGAATATTTAATTGGATTTGGATAGAGGTTTAAAGGCAGAAGGACATAGAGTGGTTATAGTGCGACGGCGCAGCAACGAATATTTTAAATAGATTTGGGGATTGATTTGGATAGAGATTTGAAGGCAGTAGGACATCGAGTGGGACATCGAATTTATAGCAGGGCATTGAGTGATTTGGAACAGGACGGTGGTTAGATTCGGATTGATTACGAAAAGGCGGACGGATTAATTGGAGCACGAAGAGAGAAAATAGGAGAGCAGCAATTGCAGGGGAAGATTCAACGAAAAAAAAAAGGAACACGGAAGGATTAGCGCAGGGGAAGTAAATACAACGGTTTGTCAAAATTCTAAAATTCGGGTTATTCAGTTATTTCAGATTTGGGGTCATCAAAATTGTACTAAGACACCTGGAGGCGATAAGAAAGTTCAATAGTGATTGTGAGTCCATGTAAAGACGCATACGGCGACTAAGATCGTGAGCCAGCAGCATTTAAAAAAGGCATCAGCGAAGTATAATTCAGGTGAGTACCGTACAATATCATAAAACGTCAAACAAAAAGTCAGAAATTGTGTACATTAATTAATTTGGCACTAAGCTACGTTGATCAGTAAATTTTGGCATATACAGTAGTAAATTCATATAAAAGTAGTAAAACAAAAGAGTGTGCAGTTTGGTTGGGCAGTGCACATCTACTTACGACTGAACCCACGGTAAGTAGATGAACACCCTGAGATAAAGAGTTCATATAGTCGAGGCATAACAATAGTAAACATTTTAATTAGATAACCAACCAAACTTTGCTAAAGCACATTATATAAAAGTCATTCATTGAATAATAAAAATAGGGGCGACGACAAAAGTAGTGTATAATAATTTTATATTTAAATAAATATAATAAAAGATAAGGGGGTGAGACAGTAGATATATATATATATATATATATATATATATATATATATATATATATATATATACGTATACGTACATATTATTAGCCTATCATTATCTGTATTACAATATTTTAGTGTGGCTCCAAACTCAACATCGAATTATTTCAGCAATACGTAAAAATAATTTAGAAGGCTAATTATTCAAATATTGCACTTATGAAATCGGATTAGAATTATTTGTATAGCCTTTGAAATTCTGCGTTTGTTTTAAATTTAAAACAAATGAAACACCACCCCCTGGCCTCATGTTACCATCACTTTTCTGTTACTATCAACCTTAAAACTTCATTCGTGAATTTATTGTTTGCGAATGCTGCATAGATTGCAAAAAAATGCTCAGCTAAAAATCAACAACGTACAGTAGAAACCCATTCGAGTTGTGTGGCATCGAACCCACAGACTTTGATACTTACGCCGGTTTAATTTATTCCGATTCGAGAATAGGTAACTTTTTCCGAAGACAAAGTACAAAGAAAGATTGCAACAATTGATTGTCACATTTAGGTACTTTTCGTAAGATGCTATCTATGAAAACCTTTTCAAACGGAAGAAGAATCGACTAACGTATTATAGAGATACACATTCATACATACATACAAATCATGTGCTTGACAAAGTAGAGAAAGTAGAAAATTAGGGAAGTTTCAGATACCTCTCTGATTATGAATGTGAGCCCTAAGAAACATTAAGAACAAATAGTTAAAATACTGTAATCATGCAAGATGGCACTTCCACAGTAAATATTGTCTGATTAGTAGTCGTATTTATACATCAAAAATCAGAGAACTGCGCAGTTGTCTTATTTTCTATCGACAATTGTTTTCAAACTTTAAATGAGTTTAATTCAAAAGGGTGATATTCAGCATAAGAAGTTTCAATCTTCTATTCCCTGAAGTCTCAAACACTGCTGATATTATTAGATTGGATGCGTTCCTTACAATCTGTTCTAAATTGAGCTCTTTACAAAATTATGCCTAATAGAGTGAACGTCTGTCCTATGACAGGTAATTGTGATATATCAGCAAGTGGGTTGTTAGTTTCCTGAAAATAGAAATCATATGTATATACAACCTGTGAACCAGCTGTTCTGATTATAGTGTAAATAATAAAGATCATTAAACGAAATGATAAATAGAGCATCCTAAGCCAATATTTTATATCAATTTGGATATGTGATGTTTTAGCTTAATTAATGTATGGTCATAATTTATGATACGGTCTAAAAATCATAAGGTGAAAGCTTATACGTGTAATGAAAACGATTTTTAGTGACTCTTTACCGGTCTTAAAAATGTGTACTGTATTTTCCCTTACGATGAATTACAGGTTAAACTATCTGGTCAGTAAAAATTAACTTGGGAGAAAACTTTCCCATGCAAAACTGAATACATTCACTTAACAAGATATAATTAAAAAAAAACTTCTGTATTTGCTTAGCAAACAAGCCAATGATATCATACGCAAATACTAGTAGCAAATGTAATAATCGCTGTGTATATTTAAGCAGCAGCGGTAATAGTATAGGAACGACTGCTGCACATATATTTACTAGGGAGAGGGATGATAACACCAAATGAAATATAACCAGCAAGTGTATATGATGTTTTTATGGTGTCAAATAAAATATATTGTCCGCGGAAGGAATATATTAATACACAGTAATAAATTACACCCAAATTTTAAATTGTTAATGAAACAAATAATAACCCAATGGAACAACTAATCCGACAATTCAGACTTTAATGCACAATAATGATTATAGAATAAAATCCCTAAGTTTATGTTTATAAAGCTGGACGGAAAACCTTTTGTGTTGAACTGTTTACATAGGAGTAATAAATGTGGTTTAGCGATCGGGTATGACATATCGATGTATACGTGGATTAACATATGAATCGGATTTGTTAGCTATTTAATATATGTAGTAGCGTACGCGTGTGGCTTTTGCGAAGGCGGAACGTGGGAACTGCAAATAGAACTGCAAGTGATTATTATTTATGTTTCAGAGCTACTTGAATTAATGTCTTTTGTTTACGTATTGCTTGGGGTAAATTTTGTAGTGTTTGCGAAATAAGAAGTGTCAAACATACGAGGAAAATTTGCTTTTAAAATCGGGACGTCCAAATGTTTGGACAAACATTTGCATGACTCAGATAACCTCAAAATGTACTTGTAGGGCTCCAAAGAGTTGTTTAGCCACAGCTAATTTTTCAATTCTTGTCTGTAATGGTATAGAGTTTATTGAAACATAAATACGACAGCTACTCAGTTAATACCACCAGGATAACGAAACAAGCATTGGAGTTACTTGACTTGACTACTAAATACGCAAGTAAAACCAGGTTAAGAAATAGATAAATTATACATCAAATAAAATAAGTACATATTCTCTTATGGATCCTTTCATTTTAACTTCATAGAATTAACTTCATTTGATAATATTTTAATAGCAGAAATATTACAATCAGTGAAATTTTTGGAACTTCAAGCTCAAGCAGAACTCGAATAAAAATTTCAAATTTTAGCGTAAATTATTCCTGAATGTAAATAATACCTTTTTAACTTGCATATCGACATGTGGTATTTTGAAGCATTGCAAGTAGAGATGCCAAGCTATTCTAAAAAAATACATTAATGTAAATGCTTACTCTTCAAAGATTTTGTAATTTATTGGCTTTTCCAGATTTTCTACATATTTTCGTTGGTTGTAACTCTAAAAAAACCGTTCACGATCTTCTAACTTGCTAATAATTTCTTACAACAAAATGCGACATCGATCGTTATCAACTATAAAGAACGATATTCAACATTGTTTTTGCTTTCTGCTACTTAGCAAATGCATCTTCCTTAGATGATGTGATAGACATTTACCTTTTACGTTAATCTAGGTATAACGATCATTGTTGTTACTGTCATCACAGGCGTAAGCAAATAATATGCATCTTCCCCACTAATGCCCACTTGCACCATTTTGTTAAAGTTGAGATTTAAATTAAGTCGAGATTTAATTGCTAGAGTACACTTATGCCCGTGTGCACTGTTTTTGATCTAAATCTAGACTTTATAAAACCTAGATTTAATATTAATCCGAGCTTAGTTAAAATTGGTTTGCACCGCATAAAAAGAAACAGAGCTTTATTAAAGTCACATAAAATGTGGCAATGTTGAAAACTTTTATGGATTTGATGTCTGAAATGTCAGTATTTTGACATTAAAATAGTATTTGTGTATAAAAAATTTATTCATAGTAATATCAATATTGTTTCCTTGCTTTATAAGTGTAAATAATAATAATAATGTGGGATCAGATTAGAAAAATATGTCCTAGGTTTAAAAATGCGGAAAAACAATTCTTTTTAACTTAATTGACAAATATAAGAATATTATTGAAAACAAGAAAACGGATGCTGTAAGTAATAAAGACAAACAAAAAACTTGGCTCGAAATTGCAGCAGAATTTAATGCTGTATGCCCTAGTATGCATGCACCATCGAAGCGTAGATTCAATTACGAAATTGTGGAAAAATTGTAAAAAGGTAGCCCGACAGCAGTCAGCACAAGAAAGGCAAGAACGGTCGAAGACAGGTGGAGGCATTGCAGATGTTGCAAAAAAGATGAGAATTATGATACAATAATTTCCATTGTAAACGCCAAGACCATATTTGGACTTAACAAACATATTTGATTCTGATAGTATAAACATCCAAGAACCAGTCGCTACAAACTCGGACGATATAGATGTAAGCAAAACAAATCACTGCTTTATTATACCTAAGAATTGCTTTTAGGATATTGATGTTAAATCTGTGATCCAAACCTTTGATGACGATTTCATAGAATGGGTTATGAAAGATGATGTAAGTGCTTACATTGCATTTTCCTGTAATTTTAGCAAAATTAGTGTTGCTTTCAGTGTGCAGTAACCAACACAGATGCTGAGGATGAATTTTGTAATGAAGCGGTTGATAGTAGTGGTGTAATTAATAATAAAAAAAGGAAGGTGGATAAAAAATACAGAAAAAACGTGGAGACAAATATTCAATCATCAAAACCTGAACATCCAACCATTAAGGTAGTTTGATATCACTAGAATTAAATAAAAAGACTAACATCACATAATTTGTGTATAAAAATAATTTACTAAAACGATGGTTACCCGATTAATTGTTGTTTCATTTGCAGAAAACTCTGGTGCCAGCCGACGTAGGCCAACGATTCAAGTGAAGGCTCTAACTTCTTGTCACGTTGCCGAGAAGTATAATTTACTGTTAGATAAGCGAATTAGCATAGCTGATTACCAACTGCAGGTGTTAAAGCAGCAAATAATCCAACAAACAGAAGAGCATGCTTTGAAAATGGAGCTGGTTAAATTAGAAATACAGATTAAGGAAGCACAACTTGAATAATAATTTATTGCTTTGTATTCTAATATTCACATTTATATGATGTATAATATTATTCCATTAAATGTACAAAATACTCATTAATTAGGTATTCTCTAGCATTTATATTTATATTTGCTTCTTTATGTGGAACATGAGTGTTGGAATATGCGATAATACGCCCTGTGTTTTGTTGTTTTATATCAACTTTATAATATCTTAAGTACGCACTTGCAGACATTAAGAAGCAGAGTGTGCGCATTAGAGTTGTATTAAAAGTTCATCTTATCTGTAGTAGTAGGTCTATTGTAATGTGTAATAAATGACAGTGTTTACTGACAATGGTTTTGCTTTTGTATTGAAATGATAGTTATGTAATATAAAACATTATGTCTCAAATTGTGTGTTATTGCTTCATTAAAAAGAACAATTTAACAATGAGTCATTTTTCCATCTGCAATTTGACGTTCTAATTCTTCTAAATCTACATTCTCAGACGGTGGTGGCTGTTCTTCATGCATATCCATTGCAATATTGTGTAATACAGCAGTTGCTATTATTATAGTAAGTCGTGTTTGCAATTTACTTCTCATTCCAAGTGTAAAATGGGAAATCTGCGCTTTCATATACCAAACAACCTTTCTATGCAGTTGCGAGTCTTGATATGTGACTCATTATACATCATTTCTGCAGGCGCCTGAGCATTGCGCAGAGGTGTAAAAAAATATTGTCTTAATTGGTAACCACCATCTCCTGTAAACAATGAGGTATACATTTATATTTGTAACTGAATTAATTTTACCCAGAAGTATACAATTTGGAAATTCACCATTTTCAATACGTCCTTTAATAGCACTATTATTATAAATTGTTGCATCATGAGCCGATCCAGGCCACCTTCCCACAATATCTAAAATTTTTTAATTTGCGTCACAAATTACTTGAACATTTATAGAAAATTTGTCTTTTCTATTTCTAAAAACCTCTGCATCATTGCCACCTAGAAATATAGTAATTTAGTATTTAGTCATGGAGTTTATTGCAAAGTATTTGCTACAATTTTTACCTGGGGCCTCCATTAATACATGGGTACAATCAATAGCTCCTATTACTTTATGAAACTGTGCTATTTCATAAAACTGTAGTTGTACATGTGCATTTTCATTTTCACTAGTGATGGATTCGAACCGAACCAAACCGAACCTTGTCCTAGGTTCGGTTCGGTTCGAAAACTTTTTAGACCGGTTCGGTTCGAAGAAATATATTCCGGTTTGGTTCGAAAAAAAACGAACCGAACCTCGATCCGAACCGAACCGGTTCGACATTTTGATATTTTAAACAACTAGTGCGTTCAACTACAACAACTTAAATGTTTACTGTAGTTTTTATGTTTAATAGTTGCTACTTTCAAATAAACCCAACATTAATTTGCTTTAAATTTTAGTAGCATAAATCATATTAATACTATTTGTCCAGGCTTAATTTTTTAATACATACTATCTTTAACAAAGCGTAATTACAATTAGGTTAATGGTGAAAGCCACCTTTAAAATTTAGAATGTGTTAATAATTGATGATTTTTACTAATGTCATTTTACCGTGCAAGAACGATATCACACGATCTTTACGATTACTCTTATTTTAGTTTTAGTTAATATAAAGACGATATGGTGTTGCTGATTTCTTATACAGTACAAACAAAAAGCTGTTTGTCAGTTTAACTTTATTATTATTATTATTATTTCTTTTAAAAGAACATATCAGATGGTTCTCGGAAAAAATCGTAAATCTACCTCAAACAGCATTTACGTTGTTCATAATAAAATATAACAGTATTTATGGCACGGGCGTTATGTCTGCTTATTATTTGCATTAAACTGCGCTATTTTATATCGGCATTGATTGAAAAGATTATGTCGCCATGAGTCATAAACTTCAACCCTTGGTTTTGAGAGAAAGTTTGGGGTAATTCTTCTGGAGTACCGGCTACTTCTAAAGACGTTGGTGGCAATGGCCACACTAAATAAACAGTGTATATTATGGTACCATGCGTTTTGTAACACCATTTGTTGAGCGATTATGTACAAAAGAAAAGGAGATTAGTTTTTGCTACCAGGTCTCATTTTTTAATATTAATAAAGAGCTGGTTTCATACAAAAGTAAAAAATTCAAAATGATGAATTAGTAATACATATTTAATTAAGAAATAAATTGTGTCGTCTATTCTGAAAACTTCTGTAGTCTCTAGACCGTGACCTCGGCTTGTATATGTTTAAGATAGTTTTCAACACGACTATTGTTTATTAAATAAAATAAGCTTGTTCTTAAAACCAAATTTTCAAAATCATTTAGAGTTTATTTAATATCTATTACTAGTTATAAACAAACAACAATTTGAAATAAGGAGCATTAAACATATCAAACTAATCTAGAATTTTTTTATCTACAAACGTGCCTCGATGACAAACTTTATTAGATATGTAACACTAATACCTATTACATTTTTACCTATTGGCTTAAAACTCGATGACCATGTACATTAGAAAATCGTTCTATTTTTTATATGCTTGCGACTAGAAAGTTTTAAAATGTGCATTTGGGAGAAATTAAGATTGACATGTTTTTAGTGAAAATTAAATTTTTAAACTAAATTTTTATTTAAAAAATCGAACCTTTAGCACCGAACCGGACCGAACCTTGAGCTAGGTTCGGTTCGGTTCTAAAATTTGCTGGTCCGGTTCGAGGTTCGGTTCGAAAATAAAATGTCCGGTTCGGTTCGGTTCGAAAAATTGAACCGAACCTCGAACCTGTTCGGTTCGTGTCCATTGCTAATTTTCACTAGGCATCTTAATATACTGACCACTTAATCTTGCGATTGCTTCAGAAACTCTTACAATAATGCGTGATACAGTTGAAGTGTGCATTTTTGAAATGTCGCCTACGGTAATAAGAAAATTCGTCAATGCATAAAATTGTAAACACGTCAACAGCTGGTTTATTGGAGATACACTTTGGTTACTGAAATTACATTTTAATTTAACATTCACAGACACCGCATAAGCAATTTATATAGATGCATGTATACTGTACTTACATATTCGATGGATATTCTAAATAAACTTCAATTAATGTTAGCAGATTCAATGCTGTGACTTTGGTTAATCTATATCGACAAAAAAAGTTTAATTCATCTAAGTTGTTGAAATCATCAGTTCTATCATAAATGACTCGACGTGGAAATCCAAAATCGATTATTTCCATCATATCAAAATCATCTTCAAACAAATCATCCACTTCAAAAATATTCATATTCTCTACGAAATAGATTGATGTTTCTTATTATTTCAGGTTAAGTCTAGTTTAAAGCCGACGATTTGTGAGGCTTTATTAAAAACTGACTTTAAAAGTTTGAAACTTGCGGTGCAAATCAATATATACTATAAATCTTGGATTAATACTAAATCCTGTCGTAAAGAATACGGTGCAAACGGGCATTTCACCGTTATAAAAGGTTAGTTTAAGCTGGATTTTATTAAAGTCCGAGTTTTAGGTGGCTTAAACGTAACTTAACCTAGTAATTTGTTTCTTGTGTCAAAACATATTCTATATTCAAAGTTATAATTCTATACAAAAAATACAGTAATATTGTGTTTTTGAATAGTGCCTGAATTATTCAGTTCTAAAGTGTGATTATTTATTCTACAGTTATTAGTTGTCAAGATTTCTACTATGAATATCTTCTCAAATAGGGTTAGGGCTCATAGATTTGAAGTAGTAGAAAGAAGTCGCATATTAACTTTGATTGCAAAATATGCACACATTTTAGAAACTAAAAAAAAACAATACAGTTGCGACATTTGAAAAGAATAAGGTTTGGCGTGAAATTGAGATGGAGTTTAATAAGTCATCTCCAAGTTCACATTATAGAACATGGGAATCTTAAGTAAATTTTGGAAAAACTCAAAAACTTGCTAGACACCAAGCAGCTCAAGAAAAACAAGAGCGTATAAAAACAGGTGGCGGTGTCCATAAAATCGAACGAAAAGACGATACTTTTGAATACATTGGAAATACTTTTGAAACTGTGACATCGATTATTAATAACAAAAGCGTGTTTGGATTTACCAATTCTTTTGATAGCGACAATGTTGAAAATATGCCACAAGAAACTCAAGAGGATAATGGTGTAAGTATGAATGAGATATAAAGATGGTGGTATTTGCGGACCTTTAAATGTTCAAAGTCGTAGAGGGTAGTTAATACAATATTTATTTTTTTAGGGAGAACACGAAGATGATTTTTGTATTGGAGAGCTCGAGAACAATAATCACGAGATCGTTTTGAAGATGCCCGAGTATGTATATTTATATTGCGATTTGTGTTTTAATAATTTTGTTGTAGAATTGTAAGGAGATTGAAATCATTCAATCTGGAACGGACGTCGATATTACAGATTCTGCAACAAGTTTGTCCTAAATAAGTAGGCATATTTTATTTTATTTTCCAAGTTTTTAGATTTCAAGATAAGGATGTAGACAGCCAAGAGAAATTGCTACTGAAACCAGAAATAGAACTAAGAAATATAAGCCAGAGCAGCTTAAGACAGAAGTACATCTTGATTCAAAAACTCCTAAACGTCTTATAGAGAAAGTTAGTTAATTTTTGGTTTACGATATGTAGTTCAAACAATGCTTTAACGATAATAAATTTTAAACTAGTTATATTATGCAAGAACAACTGCACATTATTTGGGAGCTATTGTATTTTATACACTTTTTGTATTGTTACAGTAAAACATTGGTGTTAGTCGCCGACGTCCTACAGTACATGTTAAGGCACTTACCTCATCCCTAGTGGCAGGGAAATACAAAATCTTGTTGGACAAGAGATTCAATATAGCATCATTGCAACAAGAACTTCTCAAGCAGCAATTACAACAGTAGAGGAACGCCCGTTAAAAATGGAATGTTTAAAACTAGATAATTTATTAAAAAAACAAAAATTGAAAAAACATGAATAAACTATGTACATATTTCTTCTAAATCATTACAAACGTGCAAAATATTTGTTTATCAAATTTTGTTTTTCGTTAATTAAGCTAGCTTCATTTAGAATATGAGGAATTTGACCTTCAGCAATAAAATGTTCTAACACCCCGGGGTCTACATCTTCAGGAGGCGGTGGTTGTTCTTCATGCATACCTGATGCAATATTATATAGCACAACAGTTGCAACTATAATCGTTAATCGTATCTGTAGTTTTACTCTCATTCCATATGCAACGATAGGAAACCTGCGCTTCTATATCCCAAATGTCTTTTCAATATAGCTTCTAGTTTTAATATGTGCTTTATTATAACGTATTTCTGCTGGAGATTGTGAATTTCGAAGAGGTGTGAAAAAATTTGGTCTTAATTGATAACCACCATCTCCTATAACAGTCTTTGTTTTTACCTAATAGAACACAATTAGGAAAATCACCTGCCTCCATACGTGCCTTAATGCGGCTATTACTGTAAATAGTAGCATCGTGAACACAACCAGGCCAACGTACTACAAGATTCAGAATTTTCAATTGTGCATTGCAGATAACCTGTACATTTATTGAAAATTTATTTTTCCTATTTAAAATACTTTGCCATCGTTGCCTCCTAAAATTTAAGGGATAATTATTATAGATTAAAAATAGGAGCACGAGTAGTACCTGGTAATTTCCACTATCACATTCGTGCAATCTATAGTACCGTTCATTTATATTTCCAATGCTCCACCAGAAGGTACTACATTGTCCAAGAGGCGAGTTTTTTGTTGCCTGGAAATTTAGAATTTTGCAGAACCCTTGCCGTTCCAGGCAAGGTAGGGATCTTTAACGTGCGTGACAACACTCACACATGGGACCTCCATTTAACCTCTCATCCGAACGAGAGCGTAATTTTTGTGAAAAATGCTCACCTGTCATTTTTCAAGCAGTCGGCCGTGTCGGGATTTGAACCCAGGACCTTGGGATCCGTAGTCTTACGCTTACTACATTGATCCCCGGCGACGCCTGCAATCTATAGTACCCATAACCCTGGGAAATGCAGCTATTTCAAAGAACTCCCTCCTTGTATGAGCGATCCCGTTATTGTTTAGCATTTTAATGTATTTTGGGGTTAACCTTACAACTGCTTCCCATACCCGTACAACAATTCGAGACACCGTTGACATGTGCATCTTAGCAATATCTCCAATTGTAATAAGGAAACTGGAATGTGCATAAAAACGTAGACATGTCAAAAATTGATTGATTGGATAGACACATTGGTTTCTAAAAAGGCATATTGCAATAAAAAAGTTAACTAATGTTAATGTACTATAACTTATATATCACTTGAGTATTAAGACTCTCCTCTATACAGGGTAGCACACGCAAAACAGTAGCTTTTGTCAAACGATAGCGACGAAAGAAACTTAAAGCGTCTAAATCATGAAAATCTTGTGTTCTATTATGTTGTATTCAACGTGGAAAGGTGAAATCATTAATTTCCAGCAGGTCATAATCATCATCAAACAAGTCGTCCCACTCTACAACTTCCATCTTATTCAAGGTATTTGAACAGTTTTTTAATAAACTGTGTTGTGGTTCTTTACTGAAATAACGATATAATCACTGGTTACAGCAAAATCAATGGCAGAAAATATGAAACAAGGTACCTCTGTTTTGACCGTCGTGACAAATTTTATAATAAGGTTAGCAAAACCCCATCAACAATGGAAAAATCCCAAAATCCCTACAGCATTGCCACATATGCAACCAATTAAAATCAGGCTTTATAAATCCTTACTTTTTGGTGTGCGGTGCAACTGATATTTCGTAAAGCCTGACTTACATTTAAAGCCAAGATTTATAAAGTCGAGATTTGTTTTAGAACGGTGCAAGTGGGCATAAGAGTTCAAATTAATTCTTGACAATTTCTGTAAAACAAAGTTGTCTATATTGATATTTTGACAATAAAACTTGTAAATCCAAAAAACAGGAACAAATATTTTTTTATCGTTTGCAATATCCATTCCATTTTCCTTATTTTTATAAACGACATATCGTGTTAGACTTATATGGATACCGTAAGTCACAAGATGTGCAAGCGGCTTTCCCTTTATAATATTAAGAGCCCCTTTTTAAAGGCATCCACGAAAAGTTACAATTATAATAAGTTACTCAGGGTTAGGTAATTTCATTTTAGTGCAGAATAATAATATCGATGTTTCGCTCACTTTTGCAAGAAGGCTCACTCCGATAAGAGGTGGTCAATACTTCTGAACGTGAAGACTTGCATCTTCGGTTAATCCAAGAAGGTTCTTTCGTACAGTTTTGGCTCCTGAAACTCTAGCCGGTAGTCCACAAACTCGGTGAAGTACCTCGCTAAAAATTAAGTACCGAAAACCTCGACTATACCAACAAGAATGGTTGCCGACTATTTCAGTGGGAAGGGTGGTGTAAGTATTAGAGTGGGAAGTATCGGTCTCATTTGGGAGTTATTTGAACGCTACATAATCTCAAAGTACGAGGATCCCTAGGGGGAAACCTCAGAAGGAAAAACAAGAGGATGCCAAAAGCCGAGATCAGGAAAGTGATACTGGCCTAAGGTTCGCCCAAGGAAAAATTTAGTGCATTAGTTTAAAACAAACTTATAATAAATGTAATGCATTAGTGGTAAAAACACAAATGTACGAAACTTTTTATTCTATTGAACATTTAAAAATTTAAGCACAAGTACATACAAGTATATCAGTACTAATTATCTTAAGGGAAACATTTTCGGCGAATAAAGTTAATTTTGAATTTCTTCAGACTAGTAAAGAGAACGTATTGTGGGTACGATTATAAGTTTGTACTGTTAAAAATGTTCATTAATTGAAGGTGAATGTAGGTTTTAGTTTCAAAATTTGTATTATAAATACCAGAGGTGTAATTAGACTCTAGATACTTCGGAAACACCTAAAACCAATTATTTCCTGGGTTCATTTCAGTAGTATTAACCAGAGCATACTGGAAGTTCTGGGACTTCGTTAAAACTTAGATGTTTCAATCAGCATGCCTTTCCAGCATGATGTTGTTGTTACTTCAAGAACCAATTTTTCTTATAAGTTAAATTCACCAACCTGGTAGAATATAATTACTGACTTTATTTGACTAAACACATTAGTTAAGTTCTATACCTAGTTATGCAAAAATTAACAGTACTCAAGCTTGCATGTTATCCCCTTTATGCTTTTCAGAACCAACTGAGCTGTGCAGCCAATTGATTAGAATGTATTGTAATTTATACTATTGAAGCTTATTCTTGTTTTCGAATTTGAATTATATCTTGTACTTAAGGAAAACAAGAATAAACTTCAGTAGGATAAACCTGCTGTGACTGTTCTTTTAACGGTTTTCAATTATCAGTTCGATTTGAAATGGTAATTCAACTTTACATAAGAGTTGGATCCCCATTTCATCTTATAACATTTAATATATATATATATATATATATATATATATATTACTCATATTTAGACCAGGGTAGAAAATTAAATAATCACATCAAATAATTTTAATCACCGTGTATAATGAATATTATTAGATAATACGCGTTATTAAAACCGTGAAGCATAAAAATTTATTAGTTTCATTAAACATAAGAGATTTAAATCATGTACAAGACGCTTTATATCAAAAGAAGCAGTATTAAAAAGCTCTGCGTGTAATGTAATTATTCCTAAACAAATGGAAATTACGTGCAAAATTTATATTAATTAACCCTATTTTAAGTAACCGGTATTAAACAGAGTGTATACATAATAATTAATATTTAACTTGTATTCGCTAAAAATGAAAGGATAGAAGTCAATTTTAATTGAAGTTAATTGAATCGTTAGTAACAGATAATATCTATAGAAACTTGTAAAAACCCAATAAAAAGCAAATCCTAGAAGTGTTAGTTAGAAGTAGGATGTTTGAACACACCTGCGTATTTTAAAAGGCAATTTCAGTTTAATTTGTTTAGATAAACATGTCGATTCTAAGGATATTGGAAACGGTCAGATGCTTTAGCACGAAATACAAAACAGGGTTTATTTAAAAAGCTCTGAGAATTAATATTATTTTGAACACCTGCGTAGTTTAAATATCACGTACGGCGAAAATTGTGTAGATAACAAATGGTTTCAAAGAATCTTGGAGAAACCGGGGCTTAATATTCACGAGAATGTGCGATACGGGGTTATTTAACCCAGATAGTCCACATGGACTAAAATATAATCGATAATAAAGAATATCAATTTGCACCAATACGAACAGGTTAGAAAAGGAAAGAGAAAATGCGTCAAGCAAAGACACATATAGTAAAAGGCGTGATTTAAGCAACGTCACGAGGGTCACAATTGGTTGAAAATAGGATGCAAATATCAGAGGTAGAAACAACAATTTCTGTACAAAATTAATTAGTTTTTCTCGGACATGTTTGCGTGCCGTGTGAATTTCTGAGATTTAAATGGGGCGAGTGAAAATTCGTAAAACCGACGCGCGAGCGACGGACTGGGAACAGAGAATGAGAAATTCTTTAGAATTACCCGTTTTGGGGAACAGACCGACAGACAGGCTTTTGCTATATATACCGGTGGTAATATGAATTTCGGCCTCTTAGACTTTTGACTATTCGATGCGTTAAAAGCTCTTACATCCGCGACTTGATTGAAGATGTTAAACAGTGCATTTTAGTTTGATAAAATAATTTAAAATTTTGCTCGTATATTTTAGTGATTCAAAATAGTTTGTTATTTACGTGCTAACATGAATGTACTTCAGTGCACTTAGATACAAGGTAATAAAATTTAGTATCACTGTACCAATTAGCAAAATTTACAACGACAAATGTATACACAAAAGTAGGCAGTTTTGGCGTATATTGGTGAAAGACGCATGAATTTCTTTGCTATTTTTCGGGGTGTTAATAATTAAATGGTTCAAATACGTGTCTGGATCCACGAAACAAGGGTCAGATATACACAGATGAGTTCCGGAAAAGCCCAGGAACAACTTTAAATAAATGGTGATGGAGAAAATTTTAAAAGCGTTGAGAATTAGAAGCCGTAAATATAATCCTGTTGGAATGGTGTGATTAACTAAAGGGACGATGTACATTGAAGCTACGAGGACAGTGGCCTTCAGGTAAATTATACTATTTTGTTTGACATTTTGTGTGTGTTGAATAACTTTATAATTGATTTACTTTAAATGGACATTAGTGAAATTGTACTAACCATAAAATTTTAATTTTAAGATGAAATTTGCTTGTTTAAGTAGAAAGGGTATTTAGTATTGATGTTCAGGAATATGATGAAACTTTGGGTATGTCTTTGAGCTCAATTAGACGAACCTGGTTAATTAACGTAAAGGGGTGGTAGATGCTCCCTTTATACTCAGACTCCGGTCTGCTTATATTGTTATATTAATTAGTAGGCATCCAACAAGGACTTTAATTCTGGATGCACATTAAAATGATAATAAAATTAATCTTGAAATTCTTTTTAAAACTGAATTTTATGCTGAAATTTAATTTGAAAATTTAATGTATTCTGAATATTGATGTAAATAGAGTTAACGTTGATGTTTGTGGTAGGAATGTGTTGTTTAATTTTATGAATGAGGAGGTGTATAAAATTAGGTGAGCAGCCGAGGCGAAAAGAGGATCACAGCAGTTTATGACGCCCAATCTGTGGGACTAGAATTTTTTTGTTGAAAGGACCCAGTTCCCGCATTTACAGGAGTATATCACAGCAGTATATGACGACCAATCTGTGGGACTAGAATTTTTTTGTTGAAAGGACCCAGTTCCCGCATTCACAGGAGTATATCACAACAATATATATATATATATATATATATATATATATATATATATATATCATTACCTTCTTATTTGTTCTAGGTATCCGTGACGCGTTCTCTGTCCTTGTTTATATATATATATATATATATATATATATATATATATATATCATTACCTTCTTATTTGTTCTAGGTATCCGTGACGCGTTCTCTGTCCTTGTTTCTCATATACTATTTTTGCGGCGTCGCATACTAGTGCAAAAGGTATTTGATTATTCAAGGAATTTTGCAGGTTTTATCGATGTTTAAACTGTTTCTTGGAATGAAAAAGTTTATTTAATGAGTTTATTGTAGTTTTAAATATCCATGACTCATATTCTAGAACGTTCTTTATTTAGAATCAATTGCTACAATTCAAGGGTTAATTAATTTACTTTGATTGCTTTTTAATGCAAAATGGTTTGCGTTTTATAGTAATTATACAAAATTATTTATATTTATGCAAAATGCGTAAAGCTCGTTTTATGTTATTTACATCAAATTTTATCAAAAATGTATAGATTTGCATTCGCATCGAAATGCGTTTTACGGTATCTTCACAATATGTTTATATCATACAAGGTGATTATTTATACACGCGCAATTTTCGTTTTTGCATTGTATATCAATGAATGAAAGTATGCTTGTATTATACAGAGCGTAACTATGAATTTACGGACAATTCTATTTTTTTCGGATTCTCTTATATTTTATATACAGAGTGGTAGAAAAGTCCCAGAACGATCAAATATTTTGGGAAATACTCATCGCATCAAAAAAAGAAAAAATACGTGTTCAATATTTTTTTAAAAGCTATCCAATGATACCAAAATTGAACCCCCACCCCCACCCCTTGGTTCTATACACTTGCAGCTTCTATATTCAGCAGACATCAATACTTTATCCAACATAGTAGAAGAAATTGTTCTGAATACATTGCCTACTCCTATTTCTAAATCACCAACATCTGCTTAGGTGGTTTGGCTTTGGTACACAATATCTTTAATGTAACCCCACAAAAAGAAATCCATGGGGGTTAGATCCGGCGACCTTGCTGGTCAGGATATAACACTATAAGTCTATATTTATTTATTGAGAAATTTTTCCTGCAAATATTCTCGGACAACTTGGGAGTTATTAGCTGGTACTCCATCCTATTAAAACCAGCAGTTTAATACCTGATTGATCGGCATGTCATCTAAATATTCTTCTAAATGAATTTGAAGAAGTTCTAAATATCTTTGAGAAGTCAATGATCCATGATATATTATTGGACGAAGATATTGCGCTCTAAAATTCCGCACCAAACATTAAAACCAAAACGATATTGATGTCGGGGATTGTTTAGTTATATGGGGATTTTGAGTGCCCCAGTGATGGGTATTATGTTTGTTAAATAGTCCGTTATTTGTTCAATGCGATTCATCCGACCAAATAATTTGAAATGGAAAGTCATTATTATTTTGACACTGACGCGTTTACCACTCGCAAAATACAGAGCGCCTTTTAACATCTCCAGGTCGAAGTCCTTGACTGATATAAATTTTGAAGGGATGAAATTTATTTTTGTAAGATGCGGCGAACTTTTGATTTGGAAACGTCTGATTTCCTTGCTATTTGCTTAACTGAGGTACCTGACTGTTCTGTTACTAATTGTAGTACATTCGTTTCACTACCTTGATTTGAAGTTTTATTGCAGGTTGTATTTTTTGGGTTATTGTACGATCCATATTCTTGTAGATTTTTCCTCAATCTTGCAAAAATGTTGTTGTTTGGTTGTCTTCGTTTGGGGTATCTATTTAAATACATTCTTGCAGCATCAATACAATTTCTATGATATGAATTATTACATTGTACCATTTCATACCTTTCTTCATTTGTAAAATTTGCCATAATAATTTAATTAATTAGGTAAAAAACTTGCAAATATTAGAAACGCGTGGCACAAATCTACTTGGTACTTGATTTATAAAATCAACCGCTTACTATTACTAATTTGACAAACAAAGTAGCATTTTTTAAAAACAAATTCATAGCCAACCGAATATATTTTGTGGTTACCATTTTTAAGTTCATGCTTTCGTTTTTTGCAACAATTTTGGCAATTATTGACAAAACATGTAAGTGTTAAACGTATTTGAAATCAGCATAAAAAGGGCTATCGAAATCAAAGATGGCAGCCATTAGCGAAACAAATGTTAATGGCTTCCACCAATAAACGAATCACTGAATAAACAAATGAAGAGCACATTCTTATTCATCATAAAAGTTGTCTGAAGAATGCTTTCGCAGATTTGAAAAGAATCATAAATAAAAAAGTTATCGATAAAAGTAGAATTTGACGATTTCTACATTTTCCGCCATATCTTAAAAATTAAAAGGGATACCTGAATTTTCTCTTTCAATTATTATTCCTCAATCAAATATACAACTTTCGTCCCATTTAGCCGATATTGTAAGTCTTACCGTTTCCGAGTTCCCCATGGTGGACACGCTTATTCAGGACAGCCTGTACATAAACACACACGCGCGCGCGCGCACACACACACATATACATATACTATGGAGCAGGGATAATTAAGTTGTCTGCAACTGCTGTTCTAGGCCTAAAGAATAACGGGAACATTTATTGTAATTTTATCAAGATTGTCGTAACAAAACAAATATTTGTATTGGTTTAAGGTATCGTATTAAAGTCAACGTTTTAGAGATAACTCTAAAGGAGGCGCGTTGTAGATATTCATCTCTAAATGTCTAGTTAACAAATGCTAAAAATTAATTCTAGAAAGAGTAAGATTTTATTCCAGCGATGTGTGGCAATACTTGAGGTTTTTAATTTTCAGAAAGGACTGCTAAGATTTCTGTGTCATTATGAAATTTTTTCTATAAAGGACTTGTTGGTGGTAAGTGTGACGCCCATAAAGGTTCTATTTAATATAACCTAAAAAATGGTGACGATCACATTCGAAAATAATATTAAAACTTCTACAATTTGGAACATAGGTCTTATTGCATCAAGATGTTACGTAAGCACGATCATGGAAACAGAAAAAGATATTATATGAAGCTAAGTACAAACAATGCTAGACTACTTGCACTGAGTTCTTCCCACTTCATACAAGAGACGCTTAAAGCAATAAAACAATGTCTTCTACATGCAACATGTAGAATGCGTTTTTCGTTTCAGTGTTGTTTATACGATATTGTATAGGAAATCAAATTTTCTTTCGAAGGATTATAGTATCTACCCTTAAATCGACAGATGCTCCATAATTGTTATAGACGCTTGATATTAGATTAAGTCATCTCATCCGGTATTATCACGTATCTTATCGCTATGCTAATCTGATAGTATCGACGCCAAAAGGACGCCAAGTCAAGCTGCTGCAGAGAGATTAGCAATGAGTTAATCACGTTACTACGGCCAATGCGCACTCATAATGGCCAACAGATGGCAGATGCGGTTGCCTATAATTGAATCAACTTTATCTGTGAGTATAATAGCTGAGGGTCGTCGCGGGTGGTTGCTCCCCGTACTTCACTAACGGGCTACATCCGACTGTCAGTAAGAATCCCTGTTTTCGGATTTATATCCCACTTTACACAAATAGTATTTTTCTGACCTCAGATTTAGCTATTATTTCATATTTACGGAGGAAGTTATTCATTCTAGATAACCGATGTATTTACAAAAATGCTGCCGATGTACAGGTTACTACTGGAAAAGACGGAAAGTCTGTGCAATTTATTTATTTCACAATTACTTCATATTTATGCCTTATATGCCAGTAACAAACACAAGCTGGAGTATAATTAATACCTCAAGAGTACTACTTTCTGTAATATTTTTATAATTAATCCTGGTCGTAACATCATCCATTGTTGTATGAATATACAGACCATTATAAAGATGATAAATGGGACTCGAGGTAGCTACTGTCGCATTAACTCGTTTTAAAATCTGTCCTGGACGTTTCTGGGCGCATTAATATCACATACGCGATTACCCGTGAATAGAAGCAACCTCTTTTAAAAAGGACTACGGTATCGAAAAGTTGAGCGTTCAATCTTTTAAAAGCTGCGGTTTGGGGTATCAAAACTAATTTCTTTCAAAACTGTAGCTGACAGAAGGTCCAATAGGCACGCCCTATTGTAAAAATATTATGTTTTAATGTGTTAATAATGGCCTCAAGAGAATAACAGTATAGGGTTAAAAAGTGCTCACATTGACTTTTCAATTTGAAATAACTTTTATACACCATGATAATTGAATCGCAACGATTTATGTGTTTTCTATATTTGCAAATTTTAACCGATTAGTGAATTATATCAATTATAAATTAAATCCAATATATTAATTTTTATAAAGCAGTGCTTACCTAATAAGAAAAATAGTGTGTGTGTGTATATATATATATATACAAGGTGTTTGGAAAAGACGCGGCGGTATTTAAGGGCATTATTTTTAGGTCGTTTTATGAAAAAAGTTTCTATGAACATAACCCAGGAAATGCATTGTTTCCAAGATACAGGGTGTTAAAGTTTTTTCTCTAAATAACAGCTTTGTAAAAAGAATTTAAATATTCTTTGATGATTTTTTTGAAATTTGGCAGCGTTCTTTGTAGTTATAAGGGTTTTGGCCCTAATCAGAATAAAATTATTAAGTCCAGTGGCATCATGGGAGAAACCTTAACCAAAACTATTGACAAAAAATGTACGACACTGACTTTAATTTAATTTTGATATTTCTTGAAATAAAACAATTAAAAATACTTTTCTATTTCTTGAATTTTCGTGATATCTTGCTTTGTTTATGAGTTTAAAATAAAAATCAATTAATTTTGTAGGATAAATGGACATGCAATAAATTGGTTTTATTTTAAATCTCGTAAACTGACGCTACTAGACTTAATAATTTTAATCAAATAACACTACCAAATTTTAAAAATCGATAAAAGAATTTTTAAATTTTTTCTACAAAACTGTGTTTAAAAAAAACTTTAACACCCCGTATCTTGGAAACAATGCATTTCTGGACTTATTTTTATGGGAACTTTTTCTCATAAAATGATCCGAGAAATAACTCCTTATATATTGTCGCATCTTTTTAAACACCCTGTTTATATTACTTTGGCGCCTCGCCTTGGACATCGCTAAAAACGTGCTGTGACACGGGAGAACTTGAAAGCGTCAATAAAAGAGTGTCGTGACAACGGTACAGCAACGAGAAATTTAAAATTATTATCTTCCCTTCTTTTCCTTTACTTTGCCTGACTAGTTCAACGAAAGTTATTGGATTTAGGGAATGAAATACAGAACAATCTCAAGAAAACATCTATACATTTTTCTTTCATACAAAACAGTTTATAAAACAATTCAGTTTCAGTTTATACATACAATAATTCCTACTACTACTTAATTATTAAAATGTTCCTTACCTAATCTTTGTTAAAGGGTACAAATCTTCCTTAATTAATAGCTAGTTAATTTGCATAGCTCGTATTACCATACTTGTAAGTGCGTTTGAGAAAACGCTTTACAGATACATCATTAAATGTCAAAAGTCTTCGAACTTTGACCTCAAAATTTTCTGCAAATTATCCGCTCATAAAAAATTATATGAATAAGACTTATTCTAGCTTACTAATGTATAAATATTTTTTAACGGTTGCAAACAAAGAAATCTAAAATTTATACTTGCAGGTTATATAGTGCTTAGTATTATCTCCAAAGTAATTAATAATTTTAAATATCTCCTGATTCCAATTTTAAATTAACGTTAAAATTTCAGCTTACAAGATTACCCATATTATTACATATCTCCATGTAAAACATCACATCCACAGCTTTAATAATCTAATTAGTTTCAAGTTTATGATTTATGTTTTATGTAAAATTACAAACAAAGGAATATAAAATTTTATACTTGCAATGAAAAAATAGCGCTTATAGTAATCTCATCTCTAACGCTAATTATTGATATTAAAATTTCCTGATTCTGTTTTATATTAACGTTAAAATCTCAGCTTGCAAAATTGTCCACTTTATTTCAAATCTCTATTTAGAACATTAGTTAGAAAAAGTGCATTATCTTTTATTTTAATTAATTAACTTTAAAGAAACTATTGTATCAAAGAATATTTAATCTTTATTGTACTTTACAAAATAATCATGGTTCACCAAATAATTGAGTTTAATAACATCTTTATTTGAAACTACTCAAAAGTATAAATTTTTATGTCGTAAATAATTTACGGCATACAGTTCTGGTTTAATTCTGACATGACGAATGACGAATAGCGAACGAACGAATGAATAGTTCTAATCGAGTTCCGGCTTTTCTATTAAAATTTTAACTACGTCAGTTTTATCCATACTATTCCAAATTTAATTCAAATCTTAGTGACTACTTGTTGGAATATTTCCGCGAATTCTTCCTAATAGTCTAATTAGTGTCAACTATTGTTTATCTTTTGCGCTGTTTATCCTTGTCTACTACATGAAGTTGTCCGCTACTATCTCCTTTTTTTGTATTGCCTACCGTAGGCAATGAAAAGCCCAGGAAACAACTTTAAATAAATGGTGATGGAGAAAATTTTAAAAGCGTTGAGAATTAGAAGCCGTAAATATAATCCTGTTGGAATGGTGTGATTAACTAAAGGGACGATGTACATTGAAGCTACGAGGACAGTGGCCTTCAGGTAAATTATACTATTTTGTTTGACATTTTGTGTGTGTTGAATAACTTTATAATTGATTTACTTTAAATGGACATTAGTGAAATTGTACTAACCATAAAATTTTAATTTTAAGATGAAATTTGCTTGTTTAAGTAGAAAGGGTATTTAGTATTGATGTTCGGGAATATGATGAAACTTTGGGTATGTCTTTGAGCTCAATTAGACGAACCTGGTTAATTAACGTAAAGGGGTGGTAGATGCTCCCTTTATACTCAGACTCCGGTCTGCTTATATTGTTATATTAATTAGTAGGCATCCAACAAGGACTTTAATTCTGGATGCACATTAAAATGATAATAAAATTAATCTTGAAATTCTTTTTAAAACTGAATTTTATGCTGAAATTTAATTTGAAAATTTAATGTATTCTGAATATTGATGTAAATAGAGTTAACGTTGATGTTTGTGGTAGGAATGTGTTGTTTAATTTTATGAATGAGGAGGTGTATAAAATTAGGTGAGCAGCCGAGGCGAAAAGAGGATCACAGCAGTTTATGACGCCCAATCTGTGGGACTAGAATTTTTTTGTTGAAAGGACCCAGTTCCCGCATTCACAGGAGTATATCACAGCAGTATATGACGCCCAATCTGTGGGACTAGAATTTTTTTGTTGAAAGGACCCAGTTCCCGCATTCACAGGAGTATATCACAACAATATATATATATATATATATATATATATATATCATTACCTTCTTATTTGTTCTAGGTATCCGTGACGCGTTCTCTGTCCTTGTTTCTCATATACTATTTTTGCGGCGTCGCATACTAATGCAAAAGGTATTCGATTATTCAAGGAATTTTGCAGGTTTTATCGATGTTTAAACTGTTTCTTGGAATGAAAAAGTTTATTTAATGAGTTTATTGTAGTTTTAAATATCCATGACTCATATTCTAGAACGTTCTTTATTTAGAATCAATTGCTACAATTCAAGGGTTAATTAATTTACTTTGATTGCTTTTTAATGCAAAATGGTTTGCGTTTTATAGTAATTATACGAAATTATTTATATTTATGCAAAATGCGTAAAGCTCGTTTTATGTTATTTACATCAAATTTTATCAAAAATGTATAGATTTGCATTCGCATCGAAATGCGTTTTACGGTATCTTACAATTTATGTCGAATTTACGTCATTTGCTATTTATTCACAATATGTTTATATCATACAAGGTGATTATTTATACACGCGCAATTTTCGTTTTTGCATTGTATATCAATGAATGAAAGTATGCTTGTATTATACAGAGCGTAACTATGAATTTACGGACAATTCTATTTTTTTCGGATTCTCTTATATTTTATATACAGAGTGGTAGAAAAGTCCCAGAACGATCAAATATTTTGGGAAATACTCATTGCATCAAAAAAAGAAAAAATACGTGTTCAATATTTTTTTAAAAGCTATCCAATGATACCAAAATTGAACCCCCACCCCCACCCCTTGGTTCTATACACTTGCAGCTTCTATATTCAGCAGACATCAATACTTTATCCAACATAGTAGAAGAAATTGTTCTGAATACATTGCCTACTCCTATTTCTAAATCACCAACATCTGCTTAGGTGGTTTGGCTTTGGTACACAATATCTTTAATGTAACCCCACAAAAAGAAATCCATGGGGGTTAGATCCGGCGACCTTGCTGGTCAGGATATAACACTATAAGTCTATATTTATTTATTGAGAAATTTTTCCTGCAAATATTCTCGGACAACTTGGGAGTTATTAGCTGGTACTCCATCCTATTAAAACCAGCAGTTTAATACCTGATTGATCGGCATGCCATCTAAATATTCTTCTAAATGAATTTGAAGAAGTTCTAAATATCTTTGAGAAGTCAATGATCCATGATATATTATTGGACGAAGATATTGCGCTCTAAAATTCCGCACCAAACATTAAAACCAAAACGATATTGATGTCGGGGATTGTTTAGTTATATGGGGATTTTGAGTGCCCCAGTGATGGGTATTATGTTTGTTAAATAGTCCGTTATTTGTTCAATGCGATTCATCCGACCAAATAATTTGAAATGGAAAGTCATTATTATTTTGACACTGACGCGTTTACCACTCGCAAAATACAGAGCGCCTTTTAACATCTCCAGGTCGAAGTCCTTGACTGATATAAATTTTGAAGGGATGAAATTTATTTTTTTGTAAGATGCGGCGAACTTTTGATTTGGAAACGTCTGATTTCCTTGCTATTTGCTTAACTGAGGTACCTGACTGTTCTGTTACTAATTGTAGTACATTCGTTTCACTACCTTGATTTGAAGTTTTATTGCAGGTTGTATTTTTTGGGTTATTGTACGATCCATATTCTTGTAGATTTTTCCTCAATCTTGCAAAAATGTTGTTGTTTGGTTGTCTTCGTTTGGGGTATCTATTTAAATACATTCTTGCAGCATCAATACAATTTCTATGATATGAATTATTACATTGTACCATATCATACCTTTCTTCATTTGTAAAATTTGCCATAATAATTTAATTAATTAGGTAAAAAACTTGCATATATTAGAAACGCGTGGCACAAATCTACTTGGTACTTGATTTATAAAATCAACCGCTTACTATTACTAATTTGACAAACAAAGTAGCATTTTTTTAAAAACAAATTCATAGCCAACCGAATATATTTTTGTGGTTACCATTTTTTAAGTTCATGCTTTCGTTTTTTTGCAACAATTTTGGCAATTATTGACAAAACATGTAAGTGTTAAACGTATTTGAAATCAGCATAAAAAGGGCTATCGAAATCAAAGATGGCAGCCATTAGCGAAACAAATGTTAATGGCTTCCACCAATAAACGAATCACTGAATAAACAAATGAAGAGCACATTCTTATTCATCATAAAAAGTTGTCTGAAGAATGCTTTCGCAGATTTGAAAAAGAATCATAAATAAAAAAGTTATGGATAAAAGTAGAATTTGACGATTTCTACATTTTCCGCCATATCTTAAAAATTAAAAGGGATACCTGAATTTTCTCTTTCAATTATTATTCCTCAATCAAATATACAACTTTCGTCCCATTTAGCCGATATTGTAAGTCTTACCGTTTCCGAGTTCCCCATGGTGGACACGCTTATTCAGGACAGCCTGTACATAAACACACACGCGCGCGCGCGCACACACACACATATACATATACTATGGAGCAGGGATAATTAAGTTGTCTGCAACTGCTGTTCTAGGCCTAAAGAATAACGGGAACATTTATTGTAATTTTATCAAGATTGTCGTAACAAAACAAATATTTGTATTGGTTTAAGGTATCGTATTAAAGTCAACGTTTTAGAGATAACTCTAAAGGAGGCGCGTTGTAGATATTCATCTCTAAATGTCTAGTTAACAAATGCTAAAAATTAATTCTAGAAAGAGTAAGATTTTATTCCAGCGATGTGTGGCAATACTTGAGGTTTTAATTTTCAGAAAGGACTGCTAAGATTTCTGTGTCATTATGAAATTTTTCTATAAAGGACTTGTTGGTGGTAAGTGTGACGCCCATAAAGGTTCTATTTAATATAACCTAAAAAATGGTGACGATCACATTCGAAAATAATATTAAAACTTCTACAATTTGGAACATAGGTCTTATTGCATCAAGATGTTACGTAAGCACGATCATGGAAACAGAAAAAGATATTATATGAAGCTAAGTACAAACAATGCTAGACTACTTGCACTGAGTTCTTCCCACTTCATACAAGAGACGCTTAAAGCAATAAAACAATGTCTTCTACATGCAACATGTAGAATGCGTTTTTCGTTTCAGTGTTGTTTATACGATATTGTATAGGAAATCAAATTTTCTTTCGAAGGATTATAGTATCTACCCTTAAATCGACAGATGCTCCATAATTGTTATAGACGCTTGATATTAGATTAAGTCATCTCATCCGGTATTATCACGTATCTTATCGCTATGCTAATCTGATAGTATCGACGCCAAAAGGACGCCAAGTCAAGCTGCTGCAGAGAGATTAGCAATGAGTTAATCACGTTACTACGGCCAATGCGCACTCATAATGGCCAACAGATGGCAGATGCGGTTGCCTAATTGAATCAACTTTATCTGTGAGTATAATAGCTGAGGGTCGTCGCGGGTGGTTGCTCCCCGTACTTCACTAACGGGCTACATCCGACTGTCAGTAAGAATCCCTGTTTTCGGATTTATATCCCACTTTACACAAATAGTATTTTCTGACCTCAGATTTAGCTATTATTTCATATTTACGGAGGAAGTTATTCATTCTAGATAACCGATGTATTTACAAAAATGCTGCCGATGTACAGGTTACTACTGGAAAAGACGGAAAGTCTGTGCAATTTATTTATTTCACAATTACTTCATATTTATGCCTTATATGCCAGTAACAAACACAAGCTGGAGTATAATTAATACCTCAAGAGTACTACTTTCTGTAATATTTTTATAATTAATCCTGGTCGTAACATCATCCATTGTTGTATGAATATACAGACCATTATAAAGATGATAAATGGGACTCTCGAGGTAGCTACTGTCGCATTAACTCGTTTTAAAATCTGTCCTGGACGTTTCTGGGCGCATTAATATCACATACGCGATTACCCGTGAATAGAAGCAACCTCTTTTAAAAAGGACTACGGTATCGAAAAGTTGAGCGTTCAATCTTTTAAAAGCTGCGGTTTGGGGTATCAAAACTAATTTCTTTCAAAACTGTAGCTGACAGAAGGTCCAATAGGCACGCCCTATTGTAAAAATATTATGTTTTAATGTGTTAATAATGGCCTCAAGAGAATAACAGTATAGGGTTAAAAAGTGCTCACATTGACTTTTCAATTTGAAATAACTTTTATACACCATGATAATTGAATCGCAACGATTTATGTGTTTTCTATATTTGCAAATTTTAACCGATTAGTGAATTATATCAATTATAAATTAAATCCAATATATTAATTTTTATAAAGCAGTGCTTACCTAATAAGAAAAATAGTGTGTGTGTGTGTGTGTGTATATATATATATATATATATATATATATATATATATATATATATATATATACAAGGTGTTTGGAAAAGACGCGGCGGTATTTAAGGGCATTATTTTTAGGTCGTTTTATGAAAAAAGTTTCTATGAACATAACCCAGGAAATGCATTGTTTCCAAGATACAGGGTGTTAAAGTTTTTTCTCTAAATAACAGCTTTGTAAAAAGAATTTAAATATTCTTTGATGATTTTTTTGAAATTTGGCAGCGTTCTTTGTAGTTATAAGGGGTTTTGGCCCTAATCAGAATAAAATTATTAAGTCCAGTGGCATCATGGGAGAAACCTTAACCAAAACTATTGACAAAAAAATGTACGACACTGACTTTAATTTAATTTTGATATTTCTTGAAATAAAACAATTAAAAATACTTTTCTATTTCTTGAATTTTCGTGATATCTTGCTTTGTTTATGAGTTTAAAAATAAAAATCAATTAATTTTGTAGGATAAATGGACATGCAATAAATTGGTTTTTATTTTAAATCTCGTAAACTGACGCTACTAGACTTAATAATTTTAATCAAATAACACTACCAAATTTTAAAAAAATCGATAAAAGAATTTTTAAATTTTTTCTACAAAACTGTGTTTAAAAAAAACTTTAACACCCCGTATCTTGGAAACAATGCATTTCTGGACTTATTTTTATGGGAACTTTTTCTCATAAAATGATCCGAGAAATAACTCCCTTATATATTGTCGCATCTTTTTTTAAACACCCTGTTTATATTACTTTGGCGCCTCGCCTTGGACATCGCTAAAAACGTGCTGTGACACGGGAGAACTTGAAAGCGTCAATAAAAGAGTGTCGTGACAACGGTACAGCAACGAGAAATTTAAAATTATTATCTTCCCTTCTTTTCCTTTACTTTGCCTGACTAGTTCAACGAAAGTTATTGGATTTAGGGAATGAAATACAGAACAATCTCAAGAAAACATCTATACATTTTTCTTTCATACAAAACAGTTTATAAAACAATTCAGTTTCAGTTTATACATACAATAATTCCTACTACTACTTAATTATTAAAATGTTCCTTACCTAATCTTTGTTAAAGGGTACAAATCTTCCTTAATTAATAGCTAGTTAATTTGCATAGCTCGTATTACCATACTTGTAAGTGCGTTTGAGAAAAACGCTTTACAGATACATCATTAAATGTCAAAAGTCTTCGAACTTTGACCTCAAAATTTTCTGCAAATTATCCGCTCATAAAAAATTATATGAATAAGACTTATTCTAGCTTACTAATGTATAAATATTTTTTAACGGTTGCAAACAAAGAAATCTAAAATTTATACTTGCAGGTTATATAGTGCTTAGTATTATCTCCAAAGTAATTAATAATTTTAAATATCTCCTGATTCCAATTTTAAATTAACGTTAAAATTTCAGCTTACAAGATTACCCATATTATTACATATCTCCATGTAAAACATCACATCCACAGCTTTAATAATCTAATTAGTTTCAAGTTTATGATTTATGTTTTATGTAAAATTACAAACAAAGGAATATAAAATTTTATACTTGCAATGAAAAATAGCGCTTATAGTAATCTCATCTCTAACGCTAATTATTGATATTAAAATTTCCTGATTCTGTTTTATATTAACGTTAAAATCTCAGCTTGCAAAATTGTCCACTTTATTTCAAATCTCTATTTAGAACATTAGTTAGAAAAAGTGCATTATCTTTTATTTTTAATTAATTAACTTTAAAGAAACTATTGTATCAAAGAATATTTAATCTTTATTGTACTTTACAAAATAATCATGGTTCACCAAATAATTGAGTTTAATAACATCTTTATTTGAAACTACTCAAAAGTATAAATTTTTATGTCGTAAATAATTTACGGCATACAGTTCTGGTTTAATTCTGACATGACGAATGACGAATAGCGAACGAACGAATGAATAGTTCTAATCGAGTTCCGGCTTTTCTATTAAAATTTTAACTACGTCAGTTTTATCCACACTATTCCAAATTTAATTCAAATCTTAGTGACTACTTGTTGGAATATTTCCGCGAATTCTTCCTAATAGTCTAATTAGTGTCAACTATTGTTTATCTTTTGCGCTGTTTATCCTTGTCTACTACATGAAGTTGTCCGCTACTATCTCCTTTTTTTGTATTGCCTACCGTAGGCAATGAAAATCATAAACATCGAGTTATCTTATTTCTGTTCCATTTTACGACATTTTTAATAGTCTTGCGAGTTCTTTCAATAAATGTTTATTTATTAATGAAAATAATTTCTACTAAATTTTTACCAGAACGACGTATTCTTTTTATGAATCGCGAATCTTCCAGAAAAACTATTTATTTAAACATGAATTTATGTTATACACACACGTGAGTCAATTTAGCCAATTAAAACTTTCGCCTCCTGTATGGTTTTGCAAAATGCAAAAAGATTTGCATCTTAATAATTGTAACAAAAGATTAGCTTTTAGTTCTATTAAAACGTGTTCTAGCGCATTTTTGTAACAATTAAAGCGCTATTCTTAACAAAACTGAATGTAATTTTATTTTAAGTAGGGATTGACTCGGGCCGGGCCGGGCCGGGGTTTAATAAGTCCGGCCTGGCTCGACGCAGAAAAGTGACCGGCCCGGCCCGAGGCCCGATTCGAAATGAAAACTGACGGCCCGGCCCGTCGGGCCGGCCCGACTTTCATTTAGTGTATGAGAAGATATTTTTTCAGTTGTTTTCAACAATTAACTATCACTCTTTTGTTTGATTTAAGAGTACAATGATTTTGAGTTACAATCAAGATACTTGTGGAACATACTGTAACGTATTTTTTTCTAGTTACACTTCGTTCTTTAATATAAAATAAAACAGCAATAATATAAAATATGTAATTTATAAATTTCCGTTCAGTAAAATTAATACATAAAATTAATAATAGCATATAGACTCCTTTACCTTTGTGGTCTAAGATTCGTTACTAAGCTCCGTCGAGTTGTCAATTTGATCACTTTGCTATCAACGTTTGAAGGGACAAGCTGCGATAAGCGGCGTAGTAAAGTCAAGATGGTCGTGTCTAAACACGTGGTCTGTAACGCAGTCCGAAAGAGAAATGTGATTGATTGAATCTTCGTGTCTGGAGGTTGAACCTAGCAACTTTAGCGTGATGATATTCTTGTATAAGTTCCACCTAGAGCAGTTCAGTTGATCCTTGTAGGCCTAAGGAGATGGAAGCTCCCCCTCATCATTAATACAGTTAGTATAAAATTATTTAAATAAATTTTATTAACATTTTCCCTATAGTGCAATATCAGATATGACAATATTTTATACAATATGATATATGGTAAATACTCCCTGTATGTTTGTTGTGGTTTGTTTAGCATTCTTCTTAAGCTTCTTTGGGAATTAAACCACTCATAGTTATTAAAATGATCTTTATTTACGTTTCGATGCATGACCTAGGATCGTTGTCAAAATAATAAAAACTTCAAGTTTGACGTTTATGACATAAATTGAAGGTTACTTTGATTTATTGATGTTTGAAATATTTGGTTTGAGTACACTAAGCAAAAATTTAGTTTAAAGAATGATTGCCTTCAATTTGTGTTGCGACCTGGGATCGACTTTCCTAAGGTAGCCAATACGCTTAACGTGAAATCAGCTGATTAATTTTTATTGGTGAATTTTATATAAATTCAATAATTTGGGATTGCAAACATTTTTTAACATGTACAATTGAGAGGATGGTTATTAAAGAAGTGTGCGATTGCATTATTGAAAGCCCGAGCCCGAGTCCATCCCTAATTTTAAGTGAAAGACGCTATTCTATGCGATCTAAAGTGAATGAAGCGCATATTTTGTACACGGAAGGTGTATTTTTATGATAATTAATTAAAGCTTTAATTGCCTTCGCTATCAAGATTGATATGACTTTTACGAGAAATGCACGAAAGTCAATTTATATAATTAATTAAAATTTTATTTCTTAGAATGATTATTTACTCGCACGGGAGTATACTTTGCTTTGCATTTAAAATATTTTTATTTTTTATACGGGGTGAAATAATGAATCATCGGAAATATCAATTCTTTTCGGATTTTTTTTATTTGTATATATTTGTGTATATAGATTGCTGTGGATGGTAGCCTGAAAAATGTCCGCCGTTAGAAGTCAATAAAAGTGCTGTGGATTGTAACCTGAAGATGTCCGAATAAAAGTGTTGCCCTAATTAACTTTCTAAAATTAAACGAAGAGAATCAAGCATTAAACTTATAATGACATCAAATATTCAATAAGAAACAATCTTCAAATAATATTTGCTACATCCACATACAGCTTTTTAAATCCTCAAAAAATACTTACATTATAATTTAAAGATATATTTCAATATTGTTACTATATCAAAAGTTTAAGATCAAAAAATAGGTAATTGATAATCATTTGATTTAACTACAAGAGAGTTCATAAAACTCTCCTTCTAATTGGTATTTCTACTCACACTCCCAATGTACAAGCTTGTAGAAATCATAACGGAAAATGATTAATGATCAATTCAAACATAGTTGATCAGTAATGTTTAATGAATCTTTTATAATGACCAAACTTAGCGAAACTCGAACACCCCCTTGAATCCAAATACCCGCTTGCACAGAAAAAAAGATTTACACATCAAATTTTTATGTAATCCAACCTACTTAACTTATAAGAAAAAAGTTTTTTTAGAGAGTCCTTTTCGTATCATAAACTAACATCCAAGTCCATTAAATGGTATTAGCTTCAATTATGCTTTACATAGTTCATATGGTTCAATTCTTTTAAAATTAATTTACCATTAAATTCCTTTCAAAATTCATATACCATATGCTTCCATTTAAATAAAAATACATCTTGTTGGAATTCATTTAAAACTCAGTTCAAGTGTCTACTTTAAAGTAGCCATACTTTCAAAGTCCTTTATAAATTACGTACTACTTTTTAAAAGCATTTAACCCTGGTCATTGACCCAACTCATTATTATCTATTTAGTGACGTCTTTCGAGAGCAGTAGTAAAACACTCTGATCTTCACTCACATTTTTGAAATCGGGCTCTAAATTTTTGACCTGTTTTTTATATTCAAAAAATTATTAAACCGGTCTAGCAAGGCTTATGATTAACAGAATGCCGTTATCCGCAAATTACAAAATATATCAAAATCATTTCTATAAAAATTAAATGATGGCAAGTATACCTCTTAATGTTAGAAAATGTTATCAACATATTCAACGCAACTAACGCCTAATCTGTAAAAATAATGTATAGTGGTATATATGCTGTTTGAAAGACTTACACTTTGTACAAATATTGGGTAACATTGCTTATTCTAGGGTTAAATAAAAAATATATATGTGCTATATTGTTGAAAAATTTATTTATGAATGTAAAATATGTATGTCCTAACATTGTGTAAGGATTTGAGGTGTATGTATTTATGTACAGAATTTTGGCATTACCTTAATATGGTACGCACGTTTAGCAAAAGGGTTAATAATATTTGCGGTCACGCAGTCGAATGACAAACAAGACAAAGAAAGGCGTGTAATTAGCAAGGTTATTAGGTTAATGTTTATCTATCTTTCTTCCATTCACATCTAATCCAAATAGAAATTATGGGAGGAGATTCTTTCGTTTTTATATTGCAATATGGGAGGGTTTTTGTACCGTCGTTTCTGATGTTTTCTACCAGTTATGGAATTTTATTTCAATTTTCTAGAGTGTAAAAAGGTAAGAAATTATTAAAATTATATTTATGTAGTTCTTAATCTTTTTCAGCACATCTTTGGCTACAAGATAGTAATAGTAGTAGTAGTATCTTTGTTATTATACATTCAAAAACATTCAATATAAAATATGGTTGATGTAATACAATAAACCCTAGCGAGATTTAGGCTATAGAGCCCATTCTTACACCTAACTAGAGATACATATATATATATATATATATATATATATATATATATATATATATATATATAAATATAATATATATAAATACTGCCTTATGATTCTACACGATTGCAATACAAATCGGGCTGACGTGTTATATGTCACATTAAAAAACATAGCGTTATTAATCAGGGAAATATGACAAGTTTGTTAAATAGATGACTGTTCAGAACCTATGAAGAGATAATATAACATTACAAAACAAATCAGCTGTACTAATGCCATTAACAAAAATGCTTTATCAATTCAAGGGATAACATCCACTGACCAATGGTTCGCTGTAGCCTCATAGTAGTGGACTGTTCAAGAACCTATGTAACCGAAACTATATAATGATATAATTTTCGAAACAATACTGTACTATGCAAAGTAAATAATGAGCTTATAGGGTTCTTGGGAATACAGTCAAATTGATGTGGCTAACGTAACCGAAACCATTTGGGATCAGTGGATGTTCATGCCCATATGAATTAATAAAGCTAATGTTTTGTGTAATCGCATAGATATTAATAGTACGATTGTATCTTGTAAACAAACTCTTATTAATTAATAAGAGCTTGTTTACAAATACAAATGGCTGGTAGTTATATATCTCATTACTACAATAACATTAGTCTTTTTATTTGAATTCATAGGGCAGTGAAACTATCCACTGACCAATGGTTTGGCTTACGTTAGCCTCATCAGAGTGTGACTGTTCCAAAGGAACCCATATGAAGTCATTATTAAAATTTATTATGTAGTGATATAATTTCGGTTAACATGCGTATTATTTCACTGTACATGATGTTTGAAATAGTAAATTAATTACTTCATAGGGTTCTTGGGAACAGTCCACTCTGATGAGGCTAACAAGCCGAAACCATTGGTCAGTGGATGTTTCCTCCCATGAATTAATAAAGCTAATGTTTTGTTAATGGCTATATAACTACCAGCCCGATTGTATTTGTCAATGGCCTATATTTTCATAAGTTTGTTTACAGATACATCTTACTTTATATTCAATTTTCTTATTGCGGACTGCAAATAACTTGTCTTTGTATATATATATGATATTTATATACGTTCATGAGAAGTATTATATACGTTAGCAATAAGTATCAATACAGGGTCAAATCCTTATATTTCATTAACTAGTTGTATGGTATCTTGTTATATAATGTTTACACGTTGTATGTTCGTTATTTCATTAAGAAAAGGTTAAATAGGGAAAGTAGTGCAGTTTTTAATACCGAGTTCAGCCATGAAGAGATAATTAACATACAGGGTGTAGCAAAAGCGTTATACCAAAATAACGAAATTTTGATCTTTTCTGTTTTGCTTCGTGGTTCATTTATTATGATAGATACAGTAAAACGTTGTAGATGTTTTTTACATTATTTTAAAAGGAGAATAAGATAAACTTATTTATTTTTACATGGCTTTGGTCATGTTCGAGTAAATAAGTGAGGTTATGTTTTTTTAAATGGAAACCATATTGGCGGTAGTTCTGATAGAAAGGCATTTTTTTCCACTTTTTTGTGATGTTTCATGGTGATGACTGTTTTCTGAACAAATTATAATCATTAAAAAACCCTTTCTTTTATGAAAAAGCCGCTGAAATATTTTTATTCAATAATATTAGAAGTTACTAACCAGTGAACCGTACACATTTACATTTCTGTAAAGTTTCTATTAGAATTAAAATTTAATTATAACGCGAGGTCCGGTATGTAAAGCAGTTGTTCTTGAATACTTTATAACTTGAAAAATAGAAGTGTTTTGGATCCCATATCATGTCAACAAATGTTTTTAGAGTAGCTGTGTAAATGTAATTTGTTATTCAAATGGAAAATGGGTCACTTAAAATATTTAGAATCACACGATTACAACTTTACAGTGAAATGGTGTTTTGTTTGAAAAGTTCAATGTGGGTAGAACACACAAAACGACATTGTACTCACTTTTACTAAAATACAAATTTTAAATCGGAAAATATGACTAACATAACTTATGTATTTAGTATGCTACTTTAATTCGTCCCTAATCACTCGCATATTAAAAGAACGTCCATAAATAAAAGTTGTACTGCAAGTATAAAATAAACCACTACGTTTTTCTATTGTGTACCCTAACCAAGCAAACAACAGATAATGTCTTGGTTTATTTATTAGGAAACTTTATTAGAAACTTGATAAAAATTCTGTTTCGTTAAAGTACCAAAAACCCTGACTGCATTAATAAGAATGGTTGCCGACGTACTCAGTGGTAAGGGTAGCGTAAGTGTTTGAAGAAGATTCTGGAATACTATAGTGTGGGAAATACTAGTTTTTATGGACAATATCTTCGACGTAGCTTAATCTTGAAATACGGGAATATCTAGGGAAAACCCACAAAAAAAATAACAAGAGCATACCAAAACCCAAGATCGGGCAAGCGATTCTGATCAAAATTTCACACGAGGTATAATCGAGTACACTAATGCTAAAACCAATCTAAAATATACGTTAACAATAAGAACATTAATATACTTGTTTATAAACTGCTAGCTAAAAAGAAGGTTTTCAAAATAAAATGCTAAATTACCTGTTCACTAATAACGCCAATGGGTAATTGCAATAAATTATATTACATCCTAGGTTGGAAATATTACCGCAACATTAGTTGTGAAAAACACCAATATACGAAAGTCTTTATTCTATTAACCAATTACGTTTCGTCACAAGTACATATAAACATTCTTAGACAAAAAACAAATATAACAGAAATTACTTAGCTTAATGGAAAACGCTTTCGGCGAACAAAATTACCTTCTAAGTTCCTGTACTCATAATAGGAACGTACTGTGGAAACGTTCAAAAGTTCACCCAGTTATTGAAAAAAAAAAAGTTCATCAATTTGCAGTTACTGTAGATTATAGTTTCAGAAGTTTTATTCTAAATACCTGGAGTAATTTGGTTGTAGATACATTTTTAAATAACTTAAATCTATGATACTCTGGATTCAATTTGTTTAACCATATCCTATGCGACCTCTTTAAAAGTTTGATGTTTTTAATTAACAGCCTTTTTCCAGTATGAAGTTAGCTATATATGAAAACAAGTTGTTCCTAAAATTAAAATTAACCAACCTGGTAGGGTATTATTCCAAACCTCATTGACTAATCCCATTGATCATTTCGGTACCTCATTATTCAAAGGTTAACTGTATCTAGTCAAGTTTGCATGATATTTCTTTCAATAGTACTGACGAATTTCTTAACAAAAAAGTTATCCTCTGTCCAAACACGACAAAACTGTCTTCTACAAAATTCGTACATATGAATTAATATTACTTTTGTAGTTTTTGTTTATCTATCATATGTATGGTTATCTTACTAAAACATTAACATGCACTAACGCAGCGATTTTTCATTTTTGTATTAGCACAATAAAGCGCGTGAGCTTTCTTCGTTCCAAATCAATGATGTCATAGGCGCCAAAGTTATACATTATTAATCAAAACAAATGAAAAGTCGCGCACATCAAAAGTCAAGCAACTAGTATTTTTGTATCATGTGCTCAAAATTGCCTGCTTGTTGGATAATGCACGCACGATCACGTTTAACCGTGTTTGAGCGTACTTCTTGCGACAGCATGTCGACACTGATACTGTTAATCTCTGTTGTTACATTCACCTTTGGTTCATCCAGTGTATGTAGTCTGTTTGTATAAAACCTTTTTTTAATTTAACCCTACAAGAATAAATTTGAATACGTTAATTCGGAGAATGTGCGGGTCATAACCCTCAAAAAATGATACGCTCGCCAAAAAACTCGAGTAAAAAGTGCATTATTTTATTTGATGTGTGACATGTGTCACCATCCTGCTGCTACTAATAATCACGTTTATCACCTACAAGCAACGACATAAACTGTGTTCTCTGTTTACAGAGTTTTTGACGACGTGATACAGAACACCACACTCCGATTTTCTGACTCTGCAGAGGGTTTTCGTGGTAGACCAAGTTCTTAATATTTATGTGGCTATTATGCCCAAGGTACCGCTTTCGATTCCCGACACAGTCCGCTTGAAGAATGTTAGGGAAGCATTTTTCAAAAAATGCGCCCCCGTTCGGATGAGAGGTAAAATAGAGGCTCCGTGTGTGAGTGTTTCCACGCATGTTAAAGATCACAACCTTGCTTGGACAGCAAGGGGTCGGCAAAACTTGATATTTTCCAGGTAAAGAAAAACTCGATTTTTGGTCAAAGTATACCTACGAGTGGAGGATCGGAAAACCAAATGTAGTGACCTAATTCTTATGTTTTGGCTTTTTGATGTAACCATTGAAGTGAAAGCGCATCTCATCAGCCAAGGAAATACTGTCAAACTTTAGAACTCCAGCACACTAGGCGATTTTCTTATCCGGCTCTTTCAATTACTGAACACCACGAACATGATACGCGCGAAATTTTAACTTCTTCATCGCACTTCTGAGCACTACCATATGAAATCTGAGCGCGTCTTCTTCTCAAGCTTTTCGAAGGCGAACGCAAAATCACATTTCTAACCTCAACCAGTTTAGCATCGGTCCAAGTGGCCGGTCTCCCGCTTCACTTCCTGCCTGTATCTAATCGGAATTCTCAGAAACGGTAGATTAATTTGGTTATTGTTGATTTAATAGACACTGCGGTTTCTAGATATTTCTCACTAAATTCACCTATAACAAGAATATATGACTTGAAAAATACAGTTCAACAATAAAAACCTGCTGTTCTTGGGAAACAACATCTTTACCAAGCAAAGAACTCAACCACACTAGTAGAGTAGTATTATTATCTCAAGGCGGGTAACGTCACATGCGCAATAGGTTCAATTTAAACTTAAACCTAAAGATTCACAACGCTACAGTACAACCCACAAACATCTTGCTAGGAATGTGGCTTTAATACGTCGTCACGAATATCCCATTTATTACGTTAAGTAAAATATTGTTTATAAGGACCCCGTTCATGCTGGCGGTATCTAGAAATTCATAAATATATGAAATAAATCCAGACCTCCATATAATATCGGAGCTTTTACTTGTTTTTACTTATAAACAATTTTAGGTTCGTAGTTTTTTATCCGTAAATATTTGCTGTGGCAACAGTGCACATACTCAGCGGATCCCAATACTGTATATACCGAATGTGAACCGTAACTGTCATTGTCATTCTCGCTCTTATCAAGGTCTTATTGTTTTCAGTTTTCCGTTTTAATATTTGTATCAAGTAATAGTCATCAAAACAGTTGAATGATGGTCTTTATTTAGCGTTGTAGAAAATATGTGTCATAAATACATTTGTTGGTACATAATTGTTTATTACTGAGGAGTTGAAATAAAACTTGCTTAAAGAGGGAAGCAGTCTTTATATCAAATTATGTTCAGTAGTGCTGTGACAATTGATCACTTTTAAAGCTGAAACGATCAATGATTGGCTTTCAAAGTGATTGAATCATTTTACATTCTAATCCAATCATAATCAATTCTGTTAAGCATGTCCATTCTTTGTCTCCAAAAGAGATTCTTATTGACTGTATTTATCTCGGCGCTTCTATCCGATCGTGTTAAGGTTGAGATTATTAATTATTCAAGGAATTACTTTATAGCTAGATTATCGATGAAGTGCGTAAAAAATATATTAATTTAGCAAATATTTCTAAACTATAAATCTCTTTTTTGTTGTAGGTATTTTTAAACACCTTAATGTCTTTTTTGTTACAGGTTACTTTAACCTGTTTGGATTCGGCTACACTAAGAAAATAATGTTATACTTTAAATATTGTATTCAATTAGTTTATTAAACTGTAAATCGGATAAAATAAATTATTAAACTTTTGCGTGCTTAATTTCTTTGTGTTAATACCGCTAAGTGTTTGGTTAAAAGATTCTAAATATTAAAAAGGATAGATGATTAGAGATCGACATTGATAAAAAAATCTTAAAATTGGGGTAGTTCCCTGGGGTATGATGCTATCTAAAAAATTCCTAGAGATTCGGGTAGCTGAGAAAAATCTAATATTAATTGATACCAAACAAGGTACATTTATCTCGTGGGCGGAAATGTGGAAAAAGATTTATCTCGCAGAGGGTATATGTGTAACTTTGTAAGGGGAGGTTGGATTTTAAATCTATATGCAGATTTAAATTCTGCATAAATTCTAGACTAATTTGATGTGTTGTATGTCTAAAAAATTTATAAGGACACTGAGAAATCGCTATCAGCAAAAAATCTCTTAAAATGAGGGTAGCTCCCTGGGGGATGATGCAATCTAAAAAATCTAATATTAATTGATACCAAACAAGATAGGTTTATCCCGAAAGATGCAATGGCTAGTCGAAGAAAACTATATGTTAGGTTATAGAGCAAAGAGCAAAATTTAGATGTTTAGGACTTTAAAGGGGTATAACTTTGTAGGGGTGGTCCAATTTTAAATCTGTTTGCAGATTCGGATTTTGCATAAAACTCTAGACTAATTTGATATATTGCATGACTAAAAAAATTATAAGGACGAGCAAAAATCACTACCAGCAAAAAATCTTAAAATGAGGGCAGCTCCCTGGGGGATGATGCAATCTAAAAAATTCCTAGAGATTCGGGTAGCTGAGAAAAATCTAATATTAATTGATACCAAACCATGTACATTTATCTGAGGGGAGCAACCGGGAGAAACCATTAAAAAGCGATTAGTGTTAATGGGTTTTTAATGAGAAAGCCCATTAAAAACGATTAGTGTTAATGGGTTTTTAATGAGAAACCCATTAAAAAGCGACTAGTGTTAATGGGTTTTTAATGAGAAACCCATTAAAAAGCGATTAGTGCTAAAGGGTTTTTAATGAGAAAACCCGTTACAAACGATTAGTGCTAATGGGTTTTTAATGAGAAAACCCATTAATAAGCGATTAGCTGCGGCGGCGGCGGAGGCGGCGGCGCTGTTTTCGAAGGAACATCATCCTCTACTTGGTCCTGCCTGCCCACCGCCCGCCCGTCCAAGGGTATAGTGGTACAGCATATTACCATAAGGGAGGTTAATGTAGTACTTTTATTATTTTAATAAAACAATATAAAATTTTATACAAAATTTATTGAAAATATATACAAAGACCCTTAATTGCTCCTTATGGGAATTCCTATAGTTGGTCAAAAAATGACCAGAGCGGACCTTAGATTTTCTTATGGGAAAATACATGTAAAAATGGTTGCTTTTGTCCTAGAACGAAGGTAGTATATCTACTTGGGTAGCAAAGTTTCAGTTGCTTTTAGAGCTTGCCTTGCAATCATTGCTGGCAACTCTTGATCAGCCATTTTGCACTATTAATATTAAATAAATGTGACAAATGTCCAAAACATGGGAACGCCACACTGTTTATTGTCATCATGGAAAACACCATATATATGTGTTTAATTGTTATATAGTAAAATCCGAGGCAAATTCTAAAATAGAAAACTTACCTATCACCTTATTTTTTATTTTATATATGAGGTGCAATATAAAATCTTGTATGCACCATTTGTGTTACTAGATGATAACGGCCATCGGGCAACTCAAGCCAACTCTCGGACCATAGGCCCTCGGGCTGTATGGGTAGCCCTCCGGGCGTTATCACCTTAATAACACACTTGGTGCATAAATAGCTATTATATCATGACTAAGTCTAAGATTTTTAGAACGTCGATTCATGAAAGGTAGTACTAATTCTCTGTAAAGGTCTTTGATGAAAATCTTACGGTTGTACGTGCGTCCAGCTTGGTAGTCTTTATTCTTACATGTGTATAGCAAAAATGTATTCAATGCTGCTATATCAATTATATTGTAAAGAATCGCAAATGGCCAACGTCGTGTTTGACGTTTGCATGTATAGTTCCAATTATCTGATCCATTTTATCGACGCCTCCTTTTGTATAATTATGAAATTTTTGTACTATATTCGGCTTCATTTATTGATGCATCATGATACATTGAACTATCTAATATAACATATGTTTTTTTAGGGATGTAGCTAAGACTTCTTAAATTTTCATTGAAACCAAAAATTGATGATAATACGTCCCTTTATTAGGCTTAAATGGTGGCGGAATTTCTCGCTTGTTTTTGCGTAACAATCAGACTAGTTATACCAATGTGTAGTAATTTCTCAACTAAAGGGATACTTGTAAAAATTATCTATTATCAAATTTTTCTACGAAAATTTAAATAGCGTAATCAATGTCTCTACAGTATGTATTCTCAAACTCCGTTTCGAATTATCGACAGATTGCTTTCCCATATAAATCGTCTCGTTCACAATACACCCACCCACTCTTACTTTCACATAACCAAAAGGATTTTATACGATATTTGGCCGGTTTACTTGGCATATACTGTGTAAAACTAAACGGCCTGCATAAGCAAGTAACTGCTCATCAATTGTAACATTACCTTCAGGATTCATTACACCTTTACATTTAAGATGGATCCAGCTTGTCAGTTTAAAGTCTATTTGCCTCATTCTTTTATCATGAAACCTCAAAAATCATCTTATATATTTAAAACGCCTTGTACATATGATTTGAACATTTATCTAGAAAGAGGTTACTTACAGAAACATCCTTACTTATTTCAACTTCTGTTGTAGAAGTAAATCAATTTCAACTAATTTCATGTAGTTCAATATCTTGCAATATCTTTCCTTTCATATGAAACTCTTTCGTTGATTCCGAATTTGTACATTAAATATTTAGTTCCAATATTTGTTTAGTCATAAACCTGCTTCAGACATTTTTCGAAGATGTTTTCCGCTAGCCTGGCAACAAATCGGATGATATTGTGGCACTTACTTTTTACATATGGAGGTGTAAGTAATTCTTTGCCACTTATAACCATTAGCGCTTATCATAGTAGAATCTGCATTGTTTTTGTTATTTCTTGACCTTATTCATCTTCTGATAAAGGGCCTATAGATATCTGGCAATTATCATTGGTTATTGTGATATCAGGAGCTTGTGTATCATCAGATACCACACTAGAATTGGACACATCTGAATCAGCCTCTTCATCAAGCTATAAAACGGTTTTGCGACATTTTTATCATTTGGACGAACGCTGTGCTCCCTACTATGGAATGGCATTATTATAAAATTAATATTTTGTATAAATTGTAAAATGTACGATCTATAAATAGATTTGCTGTACATGTAGTGAGATTATGTGAAGTACTATTATTAGCAAATCAATTACAAAATTACTATCACAAACACACAGCAAAAATCACTATTTAATACGTGTCACGAGGTTTCCCTCGGATTATTGAGGTGATTCCTGATATTATTTTAACAAAAAATGCAAATAAAATAATAGGATGACAGTAGAGAAAAATCAGGAATTCTGGGACTACATTTCCACCAGCATCCACATTTCCACACACATCTGGACCAAATAGTTTTCTTCGATTAGCCATTTCATCTTTCGAGATAAATCTATCTTGTTTGGTGTCAATTAATATTAGATTTTTCTCAGCTGCCTGAATTTTTAAATTTTTTTTAGATAGCATCACTTCCTAAGGCGGTACCCCAATTTTAAGAATTTTTACCGGTAACATTCTGAACCAAATAGTTTTCCTCCACTAACCATTTCATCTTTCGCGATAAATCTATCTTGTTTGATATTAATTAATATTAGATTTTTCTCAGCTACCTGAATTTCTAGGAGTTTTATAGATTGCATAATTCCCCCCTCTTCCCCTGCCCCCTCCGGATGCTACCCTCATTTTAAGAATTTTTACCAGCAGCAATTTCTGACCGTCCTTATAAATTTTTTTAACCATGCGACATATTAAATTAGTCTAAAATTTTACGCAGAATCCGAATATGCAAACAGATTTAAAATCCGACCACCCCATACCGTTTTACACACATACCCTCTAGCGATCATATAAAAGATTATTTTTGTTTCTTTTAAGATAAATATATCTTGTTTGGTATCAACTAATATTAGATTTTTCTAGGAAGTCCAAATCTGTAAATAGATTTTAAATAGGACCACCCCTTACAAAGTTACACATTTAAAGGGCCTAAACCTATAATTTTTTGCATTGATATCTGACCTAGATAAAAGTTTTCTTTGACTAGCCATATTAACCTTATCTATAAGTTCCCGGGCAATTTAAAACCGTCGGAATTGTTTAAATCCAACCGCCTTTACAAAGCTTTACCCCAGATTTTAGGAAGTTGTCCAACCCGTCTTAGGGTATGACACATTAGTTTGGTCTAGATTTTTCTGGGAAACGTAAATCTTTAGGAATTTTTAATCGAAGCAACGCTCGGGCCAATTGTACCTTATACCTAATAAGAAACTTATTGAAAATTGTATAAAAGTATTGCGCGGATTGGAATTTTAGAAATGAACCCTATATAAGCCATACTTGTTTGATATTTAAAAATATTTTCAAACAGTAATGTTCTGGTTTTACATTTAGATAACTCGATACTAAATAGTGATTATCCTCCCAACAACAAATACAATCTTCCGAGTGCAAACCAAAAAGTGTTTGGTAAATTTAAAGACGAGTCTTGTGGTGATTTTGTGTTGGAGTTTGTCGATACCAGAGCTGAGTCTTATTGCATCATTAAAGTAAGAAACGTTATTAAAAAAATCAAAAGTGTTAGCCGTAGTGTGGTGGCTGAAATTAGTGTAGATGGTGTTATGGATGTTGTTATTAATTATAAAAATGCCCTCATGAATACTATGGTATCAATCCTGAGCAGAAAACACGATTTGTATACGCAGCTAATTAATAAGGTCAGTTCGTCGGGTGAAGATGACCAGCGTTACGTCATTCCCGGAAGCATATCAACCTACGCATGGGGGCATAAAGATATAAGATAGTTGTTTATATATGTATTTTAGATTTTGCATATATCAGTTTTAAAAATGTATAATTTCAAAGTCTTTCCTTGCTCTTCCCTTTCCAAATCCTTCCGCCGTCCTATCCTGGAGAAAAAACTGTACGTGATACCTCCTTGTGGTGTTCGCTGGACGGCTAATACTTTGCTGTCTTTGTAATCTGCAAAATGTTGCTTGACTAACAACGCCAGTTATGTATCCCCAATTAACCTATATATATATATATATATATATATATATATATATATATATATTAAATAACAGAATCTAATAGGAATTATTAGAAATTGTTAAATAAATTATAAGTCAATTGCAACAATGTAATACAAAGATAAACCAGACAGGTTGTTAACAGTTCATGAGAACGGATATGCAACTTTGTATCCGAGACGACAGTGATACTGCAGGTGGCAGGTCATAGACGGTTAAGATATCGTAATTAACTAGAAATAAGATTGAAACAATGTAGCAAGGTGTAGAATTAAGAGTAAAGTATACATGAAATCTGCAAGTTCCCACAGCCATGTGAGGGGGTAGGATTATTATAAAAGCCCGGGAGCTCAACGCCCGGCAGTCAGTCTTCGAACTCCATACTTCGTTGATCAAGCTACTCAAGAGTCAGTCTGAGTATTACACCTTTTGCATTGTTGTTTACCTAGGCTACTCGCCCTAATATTAGTACAATTAATTAATTCTTTTGGTTTAAAGTAAAGAACAGTTTGTCAAAATTCCACATTAATTTCTGTTTAAGATAAATAAATTTGTTAAGTTTTGGAAACGTTTTTTAAAGACATCGCTGCAAAGGCCCGAACCTTAACTCGTGTACAAGTTGTAATTGTAACAGTTAATAAATTTTCTAAACCTGGTCTATGAGTTGTTTTAGGTTTCTTAAAATTATGCTGCAGAAAATTTTGTAGGGGTGGCCTTATTTAAAATCTACTTACAGATTTGGACTCCCTAGAAAAATCTAATATTAGTTGATACTAAACAAGATATATTTATCCTAAAAGAAACAAAAATAATCTTATATATGATAGCTAGAGCGTATGTGTGTAAAACGGTAAAGGGTGGTTAGATTTTAAATCTGTTTGCATATTCGGATTCTGCGTAAAATTTTAGACTAATTTGATGTGTCGCATAGTTAAAAGGGGAGGAGGCGGTTATGCCATCTAAAAAACTCCTAGAAATTCAGGTAGCTGAGGAAAATCTAATATTAATTGATACCAAACAAGATAGATTTATCGAGAAAGATGAAATGGTTAGTCGAAGAAAACTATTTGGTTCAGAATTTTACCGGTAAAAATGCTTAAAATTGGGGTACCGCCTTAGGGAGTGATGCTATCTAAAATTTTTTTAAAAATTCAGGTAGCTGAGGAAAATCCAATATTAATTGACACCAAACAAGATAGATTTATCTCGAAAGGTGAAAAGGCTAATCGAAGAAAACTATTTGGTCCAAATGTGTGTGGAAATGTGGATGCTGGTGTAAATGTGGTCCCAGGATTCCTGATTTTCCTCTACTGATAACATTCATAATTAAAGAGTTACAGCAATTTGAAAAAGGAAAACAAAACTTTTTATTTAAGGATTTCACTAACATAAATGGAAGAAAACAACCAATTGTTTTATTTTGTAACATGTAAGTGGATTTAAAGCAAGTGTTCAAAATTTACTCCCTGCATTTGAAAGCAAAGATTTGCACGGTAGTAAATCGCGCGCGTAGCATATCGTAACTTCAGATGCTCGTTCCTTATTGACGTCGCTGCTTCCAGAATGCGTCGAATCAACTCTTCTCGTGTTTACACCCTAACTTGGTATACAAGATCTTTCATCCATCCCCAGATGCAGTAATCTAGGGGTGTTAAATCTGGTGATCTGGCAGGCCAGTTGATAGGCCCTGCGCGACCTATCCATCGATGTGGGAAATGCTGATTCATATAAGCTGTTACCATGTGATGGAAGTGTACAGCCACCCCGTCATGTTGGACGTACATTTGGCGTCTTGTATTCAGAGGAATATCTTCGAGAAGCTGCGGTAACTCTTCTTGTAACAAGTTAACATACATCGCACCATTTAAATTTCCTGGGAGAATGAACGGTCCCAGTAACTGGTCACACACCACACCAGACATTGATACTGAATCTATGTTGAAAATTACTTTCTACCGAGGCATGGGGATTTTCGTCGGCCGAGACATGCATGTTATGCACATTGTTGATTCCATCTTTTGTAAAGTGTGCTTCATCAATAAACATTAGTAAGCGTCAGAGCTGCTGATTTTCATTTAACCAGTTACAAATATGCAAACGATTGGCAAGATCGTGTGGTTCTAAATGCTGCACTTCTTGCACATGAACAGATACAGTTCTTTCTCATGAAGAATTCTCCGTACCTTCGACTGTGAAACGTTGAATCGGGTAGCTAGGCATCTTGTACTTGTTCCTAGACTGCGCTCTACTGAATTAAGAATGTTTTCATCTTCTTGCACGTCACGATTTTTTTCGGAGTAAATACAAACACTGGGAAGTGTATCAGTTTGTAGTAATGTTCGATATGTTCCACTAAATGTTTTGGAACTCGAAATCCTACGATTAGAATACCGACGGCGATATTCAGCAACAGCAGCTTTCGCATAACCATCACAGAAGCTCAAAATGAACACCATATCTCTCCATACTCCTGAGATGAAAACTTGTATGGCATTGCAATGTACACAGGAGATAATAACAGTAAACAGTGCCTACAGTATTAATAACATGCCTGTTGTTATTGGAACGTACCACTCACTCGTTTCACTTGTCTACTACTAAACTGTTTGATCGTGTGTCCTGAGAAAACATTAGCGCTCCCATACACCATGGCATGTTTCGAAAATCTGATGTAACTCTGTAATAATGAATGTCATCCGATTATTTTATTTACATTATATGTTCAAATAATACCAGGAATCACCTCCATAGGCCGGGAAAAAACCTCGCGATTTAACGCATTCTCGATAACGCGACGTTAATAAGGAACGAGCATCTGAAGTTATGACATGCTACACGCGCGAATCTTTGCTTTCAAATGCAGGGAGGAAATTTTGAACACTTGCTTTAAATCCATTTAAATCCACTTACATGCAAAAGAATCTTACAGAATGAAACAATTGTTTGTTTTCTTCCATTTTTGTTAGTGAAATCCTTAAATAAAAGTTTTCTTTTCCTTGTCAAATTGCTGTAACTCTTTAATGATGAATGTCATACCATTATTCTATTTACATTTTTTGTTCAGAATAATATCAGGAATCACCTCCATAGACCGGGGGAACCTCGTGAATCACCCGATTTAGAATTGAAAGATATCAATATTCTTTCAATCAATGACGCCATATAATATACTTACTTTTAGTTTACATAAACAAAGTGCCACTTACCCCTAAAAGGAATTAAGACTGCCACAGAATGACAAAGAGCGCAGAACATTTTATATCAAAGCGGGTCTTTTGGACCCCACGCATGCATCCTATGGTTAAGAAAATCGTTCCAAATTGCTTTCAAACTTAATCCACTGCTAGTACTATTAACTAAACTAAACTAAACAAAAATTATTAGAGTCAATATTATGTCATAAATAGAATTAGTAAACAAATACAGCAAGCACTATTAAACCACAGTTCTTGGGAGTTCCCTTCACCCTCGCTTTCGAACAACTTTTGACTTCATAAATACAATATAAAGTTTCTGAAACTTAACTCGAAGTGGTGCTCGGATGATTATTTTAACGAGAACAACAGCTGGTGCAATCTCTTAGAACTTCTGATAATGGAAAATTCGAACGTGTTGGTTTCTCCAACTTCACTTTGCCTTATAAGGAAATTATTAAATTTGCATGATGGGGTTACATAGTTCTAATACTATTACCGCCCACAAGGAAAACATTGAGTTGCCACAACTTTCCGAACACGTTGTCGACAACTATCATCAATCATCTCCAAGAAGCTATCTACCATTTATATAAGATATGGATGCGAACATCATTTCCATGAACGTATTTTGTCCTGTTCTTTACTGTGCAAGCTGAAATGTAATTTTGCTGGCAGTTAGAACATTTTCACTGATATATAAAGCTGGTATTGAAATGCATGGTCTTTGATATTTGTCATGAAGGCGTGATATTAAAATTCTAATCGCTTGATGAACAAGCTCAGATTAATCATAGCCCTGTCAAATTTAAGTCTACATAGTACATTTTGCTGTCGCTCCCTAATATTACTAAGTTTCTTGACGATATAATTAATTAAAGGTTCTGCTATAGAGTCTGAGATTATATGTAGCTAAATTTGCACCTCAATTAACAACAGCGTAGTTAACTAATTTAAGAAAATTGATTAATGTCTCAAGTATTTTTAGTCTACAGCTAATCGAATTAAGAATATAATATTTTGTTAGATGTAATTAAGTAGATATCCTGTTGAAATGGTGTACTCGATTAAACCTTATTTTATATCGTTCGATAATCACTTATAAAAGATAGCGACCAAACAGTGGTGTATATCTGCACAAAATCTGTAAAGCACAAAGTATTTATTTTGTCCTTTCGGGAAACAGCAGTCTTAATAAAGGATACCCCAAATTTTACTATACACTATTATTAATAAATATTTGAGCAAATAAGAGGTGTGTAACTCTTTCCAACGTTACATTAGTAGACAAACTATGTTCGTATCAGATCACACAACCGGTTTTCTTTAAGATGGGAAATTCTAATGTACAAAAAGACCACTTTTGCCAGATACAAAGGTCACCCGAGTAGTAAATCGGACAAGTCTCCGGGTGGACTTCGTCACCGCGACGACGCCATGCAGGTTAGCTGTACTGTTTTTTAAATTATTTTTACCCACACCCCTAAAAATCGGTAGCTCAACCCCTACAATTTTTGAGATACTTCTTGCCGTCTATCTACACCTTACGACTTATATATTCTCACCTTCTTAATTTTTTTATCTTAACCCAACCCTTAAACCCCAATTTAATAACTGTTTTATTTAAAGCATTTTGTTAACGTATAAGGTATTGGATAAGAGTAGGTAATTTAGTGAAGTTCTAGCGTCACATTTTCCTCCAGCATCCACATTTTCCTCATACATCTGGACCAATTTACATGTAAATTCCCATAAGGAGGAAATGTGGAGATGAATCTCTAGGAGAAAATGTGGTGGTGTAATTCCCATAAGGTGGAAATGAGGAGAATCCTCATTTCCACACTCATCTGAACCAAATAGTTTTTTTCGACTAGCCAACGCATCTTTCGAGATTAACCTATCTTGTTTGGTATCAATTAATATTAGAATTTTCTCAGCTACCCGAATCTCTAGGAATTTCTTAGATTGCATCATCCCCCAGAGAACTACCCCAATTTTAAGATTTTTTACCGGTAGCGATTTTATGGTCGTCCTTAAATTTTTTAGACATGCAATACATCAAACTAACTTAGAATTTTATGCAAAATTTGAATTTGCAAAGAGATTTAAAATCCAACCACCCCTTGCAAAGTTACACTTTTAAAGTCCTAAACCTCTAAATTTTGCTCTTTGCTCTATAACCTAACAAATAGTTTTCTTCGACTAGCCATTGCATCTTTCGAAATAAACCTATCTAGTTGGGTATCAATTAATATTAAATTTTTCTCAGCTACCCGAATTTCTAGGAATTTTTTAGATTGCATCATCCCCCAGGGAGCTACCCTCATTTTAAGATTTTTTTGCTGATAGCGACTTCTAACTGTCCTTATAAATTTTTTAGACATACGACACATCAAATTAGTCTAGAATTTTATGCAGAATTTGAATCTGCAAATAGATTTAATATCCAACCACCCCTTACAAAGTTACACATATACCTTCTGCGAGATAAATCTTTCTCCACATTTCCGCCCACGAGATAACTGTACCTTATTTGGTATCAATTAATATTAGATTCTTTTCAGCTATCGGAATCTCTAGGAATTTTTTAGATAGCATCATCCCCCAGGGAACTACCACAATTTTAAGATTTTTTTAATCAATGTCGATTTCTAGTCATCTATCCTTTCTAATATTTAGAATCCTTTAACCAAACACTTAGCGGTATTAACACAAAGAAATTAAGCACGCAAAAATTTAATAATTTATTTTATCCGATTTACAGTTTAATAAACTAATTGAATACAATATTTATAAAGTATAACATTATCTTCTTAGAGTAGCCGAATCCAAGCAGGTTAAAGTAACCTGTAACAAAAAAGACATTAATGTGTTTAAAAATACCTATAACAAAAAAGAGATTAATGTGCTGTTTAAAAAAGAGAGGAAACGTGTTTCGGTCAATAAGACATATCGTCGTTAATCTAACAATATGAAAATAATGTAAAACATTCCAATGTAATGTGTTTTTAATATGTAAATGGAAGGTTAAGTTTAACGTCATCATCGCCCCGAAGTACATGTGAAAGAGGTGTATAATAAATTTGTACTAATACAGTTTAAATATTGTAAACCACATTTCTAAATACATATTCACAATTTTTTATTCTTAACCTAGGCCTACCTCTTCCTCGGTTCGGGCACTCATCGTCGACACTGGCGTTCTTTGTGCAATAGCTAGCCATACGGTTGTTAAACGCCGTGCTAACCATTTCTACTCCATTTTTGCCAGTAGCGGGTTTTCCATGTATAGGAAGCACCGTAAGAGTTGCATTTAAAAACGTTTGCAGGTACCATTTAAGTACAAAACAAAATCCGCACTATAGGACTATGGTTAAACTTGTAAGCGATTTAACTTATAACTAAAGAGCTTACTCTTGCGTAGCTGCTTTATGCTCCCTATAGAATGCAAACCGAAGGTTTCCGAAGACAGGCGAACGAAGTTGATGATTCAGCGGGGAACTAAATGACGTCATCTTTTGCCAATCGTTGCTGCTTGTCCAGTACATTTAGCACTAATGCATGCGCCCGGTTCGCTTCGCCCATGCTGCGAATGCAGTTAGTAGAAACATTGGAAACGTCTTCCATGTTATACGGATCAACAATCCATCGCGTGCATATTAAAAATCCAAAAGGGTGGTAGCACACACACAAATTGGTTGCAAGTCGTGTGGTAGAAAATGCAGTGCTACTATAAACAAAAACTTAATAAAACACTTTAAACCTTTACTAAGGGAATACCAAACTTGTTGTTTACAGGATATTTACTAATAAAGCAATTTAATTTTAAATAACTTCTGCGTCATATTTTAGGAAATGGCAGGCTTGAATATTTTCTTTGGAAACAATCGAAGACACTCGAAGAATGCACAAACGCGGTCACTAAACCAATTAGCATTAATACCGAGTATTCTATGCTTTTGTAGGTTGCTCATTTCCTAGAACCAAATCTTCCACATAGCGGTCGGTAGCACGTAATGATTTTTAGAACCAGTAAGTACTTGATATCGTCCAAATAGAGAAATAGATGCTCGATGTCTGTCAACTTCCGATTCCCTCGTAAAAGGTAGAAAAACTCGGTCAATCATCCATCTAACTTATACTTTGACCCACTCCCGTTCTGATAATTTCCAAACATTTTTTAAACGACAATGGTCTAGGAATTTTTAAACCTCCGAGGGATCTACAAGTCGTGATCAATTACACGTTCGAGCTACCCGTAAACTAACAATGCGCTGTATAATACATGCATACCCCTTCTCTGCGCTACTGCTATTCTTGTAGTTGCTTGAAAAAGTCAGTCGCCCTTTTTTACTGCTAGGACCGCTGCAAAGCACCATTCTATACTTTCTTTAAAAGTATAGCACATCGCGCACTTTTTTGTCAGATATTTAAATTTTGCTTATGCAGGTTTTTACACTTTCGCGTATTTAAACATCTAATACGATCGATTAACAACTTTCGATTATTCTAACGGGAACCAACATACATTCCGCCGCACCGTACTTTTTGAATCCAACAATCCGGTGGGCTTCCACACACTAACACCTAACTTATCTGCCCTATTATTTGTTAATCAAAAACTACCGACATCGCCATGTCCGTATGTGGATGTAAGCAGATGTTTGTGGATGTGTACGAGAATATGTAACCATATACATTAATCAGTCTTAGCTATCTTATTTAGTCCAAGAAAACTAACATTTTTCTAAAACAACAATAATAATAATAGCCTTTATAGGTTCTACATTTCTACCATTTCCCAATGACTGGTGCTACGTACATGGAAACTTTAATTTCTTATTGGAGAGAATCCTTATTCTCCCACGCACTGTTGCGTAGTTGCATGCCCATCCCTTTTGGAAAAATGCTTGTTATAGGTTGGAGGACCCTTGGTTTTAAGTAACTGCACTTTGTGAGACCTCTTTAATCTTTCTAATCGTGTCTATCTCGCTTTCCATACAGTAGGACTTGGTTTTTGTACCAACGAATTCTAATACTAGATCCCCATTAATTTCGTCTTTGAATTTCCCTACAACTTTTTTGTTGACAAGCGGTATATTGTACTTATTATCCGCGGGGTAGTCACTCCTTTAAGATAAATATATCTTTTTTTGGTATCAACTATTATTAGATTTTTCTAGAAAACCCAAATCTGCAAATAGATTTTAAATAGAACCCCCCCCCCCACAAAGTCACGCCTTTTAAAGACCCAAACGTCTAATTTTTACCCATCTTTATTTTTTCGCTACCCAAGACATATGCTTTAACCAACCATTTTCCTAGAAATTTAAAACCGCTGTGTCCTGTACACCACGTGGATATAACACGCATACTCTGTCAACCACGATAGGTTAGGTCAGCGCTGCCGCGCTGACCTAACCTATCAATTTTTCCTTTTATCTAACCTAAGTCCACACAAGTCCAACTAACCTAACCTAACTCCGGACAACACTAGCTAACCTAACTCCTGACAAGTCCACATCGAACCTAGGTCAGAGGCAATTTTACCCTATGGGGTAATTTCACCCTATGGGGCAATTTCACCCTATGCGACAATTTCACCCTTTGCGGCAATTTCACCCTATAGGGCAAATTCACCCTATGGGGCAATTTTACCCTATGGGGCAATTTTACCCTAACCTAACATCCTTCATATATCCGGACATATGTCGATGCGCATCCCTGCCGACCTAGGTCAGATAACAAAACAGTTCCTAAACAAGAGAATGTAAGCGATATAGCGGTGTCCGACATATTCGACTATCTTTGGCAAAATACGCCTCCACTCTGTAGGATACATAAGGGGACAATTTTTTCGTATTCAATTTATTATTCGACAGTAGCTAGAATGGTAAACATGAGCGTCTCCAAGGTGATTAACGTTTCTCAACTTCTTGGGAATAAAGTGAAACCGACAAATGAGCGATTTGGATTATGGCTGTTGGCAGAAAATATGTGCAACAATAATCTGGTGACAGATATTGGTAATATTTGTTATGTCGAAGGCGAACAGATTCTGACTGGCGGACTACACACACCAATTACAAAACCATTTTGTGACAATATAATGTTGGTTAAAATTTGCGACCTTTCTGACTCCGAACGAACATTTGCAAACAAAAGGATGTTTATCCTAAAAAAAGAAATTTGTGGTGCATTTAATAGCTATCTACGAAGAAAGTTCAACCGATTTGTAAAGAGCAAAATTTAGAGGTTTAGCACTTTAAAAGTGTACCTTTGCAGGGGGTGGTTGGATTTTAAATCTCTTTGCAGATTCAAATTCTGCATAAAATTCTAGGTTAGTTTGATGTATTGCATGTCTAAAAAATTTATAAGAACGACCATAAAATCGCTAGCGGTAAAAAATCTTAAAATTGGAGTAGCTCTCTGGGGGATGACGCAATCTAGGAAATTCCTGGAGATTCGGGTAGCTGAGAAAATTCTAATATTAATTGATACCAAACAAGATAAGTTTATCTCGAAAGATGCGATGGCTAGTCGAAGAAAACTATTTGGTCCAGATGAGTGTGGAAATGAGGGATTCTCCTCATTTCCACCTTATGGGAATTTACACCACCACATTTCCTCATAGGAGATTCATCTCCACATTTCCTCCTAAGAGATTCATCTTCACATTTCCTCCTTATGGGAATTTACATGTAAATTGTTCCAGATGTGTGAGGAAAATGTAGATGCTGGAGGAAAATGTGGCGCCAGAACGTCACTAAATTACCTACTGATAAGGTCAAATTTCCTTAGAAGTCCAAACCCGACATTACTTTTAATTTAGAACCAACTCTTACAACCCCCAGATCCCAATTTAATAACTTTTTTATTTATAAATATTTTCAAAACGCGCAATATAGTATCAACCCCTAACCTCCAAACCCCAATTTTATGTTTTTATTTATAAACATTTAAATACTCCTTGTATGTTTGTTGTAAAAATTAAGAAAAATAAAACATTTAGTTATATATGGTTACTTCTAGTCTCGTAATACCATAATCTTTAGCCAGAGGGATCCACATGTCTGCTTCATTCGAGCATCTGAACACTTGATAAAATCCACTATATGATTTCCTATTTGTTTGTTAACACCTAGACTAGTTATTTGGTATATAAATCTGTTATATACCTAAACGCGACTGTTGGAATTTACCCACATTAAGCAGTTTTTGCCCGCTTCTTATCATTATCCAGAATTGCATTATTGTGTTTTGTGTGCTGTCCGTGATGGACAAAGTTAAAATTATTTGTTAAGTATTCGGCTATTTCCACCTTGTTAAATTTCCTGCAAAAATCTTGGGTTATTTACAGATCTAAAAGATACTAATCTACTTTTTCGAGCTGATTCAATATATCCGGCAGTTCTTTCAACAAAATCTGTAGTTTAACATCTTGTACGGAATACATATTGGATTTGTATACTTCTTCTTTATAACTTCCAGACTTCTTTCCCAATAATTTGTTTTACTCCATCTGCAATTTTAATTTCGCTTTCTACTAGTAATTGAAGGTTAGCTTTTACTTCATACTTAGCAGATACAAATTTCGAGAACTTCCACGTAGGTAGCTACCAAAGGCGCAGATATCTCTTTCTTAACAGAAATTTATCCATATTTTTGAATTCTTCTGCACAATCCACAATGTCGACCATTTTAACAAGCCATATATTATTGCAGACAAGTTCTGTAATTGGATCGGGGAAGTCGTGACCACCCAAAGAGATTTTCTTCTTTGGTATAGTTAATGTTTGCTCAATTTTTTAACAGCTACCCTATCCAAACCGCTTATTTGTTGGTTTTACTTTACAACCCAGAAGTTGCCGCATACTAAACACTTTACAAGGACGCATGTTAACTGTTTCAGCTACCATCGAATACTAAATTACAAAGGACGCGATGCTTTTTTATATAATCTCTAGACTGAAAGCCAAAGGTTGCCGAAAATACCGGAATACAAATCTGCAAGAGCGCAGCCGCAAATAAAAGCATGTCTTATATATTTTAATGTACATTTAATAGGAAGCCGAAGGTTCCAAAAACACCCGAACGAAGTTAGGAATACGTGGGGCTCTAGAACGAGAGTCAAATTGGCATGCTCGCCACTTTAATGCTTATTTTTAAATTCACGTCTACGAGTTCGTTTTCTACATACATTTTTAGCCACTAATTGGATATGTACAATATGCCCAGATTTTTGATCTGCAAAATATAACCGACCTATTGCTAAATCGAGCTTAGAGGAGGGAATACAACTCATTAACCGCGCACTGAGCTGCGTGCGGGGCCGAGGCGAGTTGCGCACATACGCCCGACATATATCGGACATGTGTCAGATATATTTCGGATGTGTGTTGGTTATGTGTCTTATGTATGTCATCCTCTCATCTCGCAGCTGTACGACATACATCCGACATATGTCCAGCACACATCAGACACATCCGACATATGTCCGATATATGTTGGACATACGGACATACTGATCAAATCACTTAATAAAACACAACATAAACATACATACACGCACAAACAAACAAAACACACGCATACACACAAGCAAACATCTACATGCACCCACACACACACACACACACAATACACACACACATACACACACACACATACACACACACACACGCACACACATACATACATTTACACAAACAACATAAATACACTGAAATACATACGTAAACAATTAGACATACATCAACATACATATATAAACGTGCATACATACAAAAAATATCTAAATTTCAGCCAAACCATAAAAGAAATTGATTACAATCTAGAAGATTTCCTCAAGGACTGTCAAAGTATAAAGGGATTGTCATTGTAGCATTCAAATGTGATTAGCAAACTACATTACTGTTTTCTTTTCAAAAGCTTTTTACCGCAGTTTTAACTTATATTCAAAAATTTATCTATATCGACGATTTCAATGTAAAACCTCACACTAGTAAGTTTTAAACTATTTTACGCACATCCTAACTTTCCTCAATTTTTAGTATCTTTGAAAATGGTTTAAAAATAAAACCGAAAGCTTAGTTTATAATAAAGAGTACACTTAATTAACCAGCAGACCTAACCAACCCCTCGTGACCACCTTCCTGTATCCGCGCCTGAGTGTAGTCGTGTAAGATCCGGCGAAACAGGGAACATCAATTAAAGAGATGAAACATCGAATAAAGTAGAAAATCCTGTTACTTCGACAATAATATAGCCCGGGACGGTAAAAGTAAAAGAAAAAAGTGCAGGCTGGAACAAGCACGAAACGCATTTCTGATAAAAAAACTTGGTGACATTAAATATAGATTTAAGAACTTGAAAACCATTTCTGGAGGTTTTTGTATGGAGGCTTTGTATAGAAGGGGAACAATATTGACAATAGGCAACACTGAAAGAAAATGAACAGAGACTTTCTAAATGTGGTGCTACAGACGGATTTTAAACATTAGATGGGTAGGTTGGGCTTCAAATGATCAGGTATTGAGGAACATTGTTGAGAAGAGAACTCTGCGGCAAAATGTAAATAAAAGAGTGATTGGATGAATGTTGCGTCATTCAGGATTGATTTTACTTAATTTTAGAGGGTAATGTGGTGGTTAAAAATGGTAGAGGTAGACTCAGACTTGAATAAGACCTTCAGATAGGAAAAGTGCAGTATGTATTTAAGTATATACCAATGAAGAGGTTAGCTCAGGATAAGTTAGCATTGGAAAATTGCTTCGTAGCATTCTGCGGATTGAGACCACAACAACAACATTTAGAAGATATTTAACAAGATACTAAAATTTCCAAAAGAACAATCCTGCACTACCAGCTGTGGAGCTCGGAAACCTCGCAAAGTAAGTTGTGTCGGCAGCTACTACAAATAGGTATCAATTTGATACAAAATGAAAACTGAAAAATGCCACAAAAATTAAACGGTAAAAATGAACAAAGTCCATCAAAATGCGAGGGATGAGCTTGCGAAAATTTGTGAATGTATATATGTTAATTGCAATCAAACAATGACTTGTATCAGCTAATGTCAAAGCAGTCATAACCATTTCGACTACGTAATAACAATCAAGATGATATGATAAAAAAAAGATAAATGGTTTTGTTCATTCTGAACGGACCTGCACCTTAACGACGTTCTAAAATACTAGAACGGGTAGAATGGCTAAGAATGACTAAAACAGGTCCCCGAAAGAGGGCAGCAGCTTTTTTGGTACTTAGAGTGACAGAGACCATAGGGGTCGGTATGACATTCTAAGACACACTACTGCGATGTCAAAGGCAACGAGAAACCACCACATTACCTCCCAAGTACACTGCGTACAGAAATTGTTAATAAACATGATGGCATAATATGGGGTAAAAAATTCCGGAGGTAAAATAGTCCCCCATTCGGATCTCCAAGAGGGAACTACTTCGAGGGATGTGATTCGAAAAAATAGAAAAAGATCCGTGAACATTCTGCGAGTTGAAGCGTGGAATGTCAGAAGTATGAAACAAGTAGGTAAGCTAGAGAACCTGAAACTCGAAATAGATAGGTTAGCACTAGACATAGTAGGAATCAGCAAAGTCCCTGGCTAGAGGCGGGGGATTTTTGGAGTGGAGACTTCAGGGTAATTCATACAGGATCAGAGGAAGGAAAGTCGGGTGTGTGTATAGTTATGCGAAAAAAGACGACGTGTAGAAAACTACTTACAAAAGAACGAAAGAGTACTCATGGTTAGATTTGAATCTAAACCAGTAAATGCAATAATAATACAAGTATACATGCCCACCTCTACCTACAGTGAGGAAGAGGTAGAAGCGATGTAAAAGATATCGAAGACATACTAAGATACGTAAAAGGCCATGAAAATTTAATAATAACGGGAGATTTTAATGCAGTGGTAGGTGAGGGTAGGGAAGGAGCGGTAGTAGGTTTATTTGGTTTAGGCACGAGAAATAACAGGAGAAATAGGCTGGTAGAATTTTGCGACAAGAACAACTTAACCATCTCAAATACATAATTTCAAAATCATGCTAGAAGACGATACATGTGGAAGTTGCCAGAAGATATAGGAAGATATCAAATAGATTACATTCTTGTTAGACAACGGTTTAGGAATCAAGTAAAAGACTGTAGAAGCTACCCGTAAGCAGATATAGACACTGACCACAACATCGTAATTATGAAGGCCGTACTGAAATTTAAAAATCTGAAAAAGAGGAATGGAAAAAGGCACTTTGACTTTGAGAAGCTAAAGGTATTTACGAAATATTTGAAAAAAAATCAAATAAATTGCTGAAAGATATCGAGAAAATTTATGATACAAAGAAAGTAGAAAAAGAATGGAATAGCATTAAATCCAGCTTAGTCATGGCGGCCAGAGATATTCTGAGGTATACACAAAAAGAAAATAAGAAACCAAGGATAACAAAGAATATCCTGAATTTAATAGAAGAAAGACGAAAATACAAAAATAGATCAGACGAAATAGGAAAACAAAGATACAAAGCCATAAAATGAGAAATTATTCGCAAATGCAGGAATGCTAAAGAACAATGGAATGATGAAAAGTGCAACGAGGTACAAACTAAGATGGAAATTGGAAAGACAGACGAAGCATACAAATTACTTAGAATGAATTTCAGGGATATAAAACCATATAGCAAAAATATAAGGGACGCGGGAGGAGACGTCATTATAGAAAATGTAGAGAACGTAGCTAGATGGCAGGAATATATAGGGAATTTATGTTCAGGAGAGAAATTAACAGCATTAGAACAGGAATCAGACATTGAAAATGATGACCTGGAATATCCTATACTTAGAGATGAGTTTGAATCAGCATTATAAAGTCTGAAAAATGGTAAGGCGCTGGGTACCGATAAGGTGCAAGCAGAAACTATAAAAGCCGCTTGTAAGCTGTATGTATGAGACAGGCGAGATACTCAAAATTTTCATACGTAACATCATAGTAACTATACCAAAAAAAGAGGCGCCGATAGATATAAAAATTTTCGTAAAAATAAGCTTGACAGCACACGCTTCAAAAATATTAACTAGAATTGTACAAAGACGAATGGAAAAACGAGTTGAAGAAATACTGGGAGAAGATCAATTTGGGTTTAGGCGAAACAGGGGAACACGGGAGGCTATTTTAGCTCTGAGGGTGATAATGGAGAAAACAATAAAGGGGGAAAGCGTATATATAGGGTTTGTAGATCTGGAAAAAACATTCGACAATGTAAAATGGAAAAAAATGTTCGAAATACTCAAAAAGATTGGAATAAGTTTTAGGGATAGAGGGAGAGTACATAACTTATACAAAGAGCAAACAGCGGTAATAGAATTAGAGCAAGAAAGTAGAGAAGTAAATATTAGGGAAGGGGTGAGACAGGGATGTGCCTTATCCCCATTAATTTTTAACTTGTACATAGAAGAGGCAATGAATACTGTCAAATGCAGGAAGACATTTGGAATTAATATGCAGGGACAAAAGATTGATATGCTTAGATTTGCAGATGATGTAGCGGTACTAGCATCTAGCAAAGAAGACTTAGAAGCTGCTCTTAATAAAATGGAAACATTTCTAACAGAGAGATATGGTATGAAAACTAACCATAATAAAACTTACGTTCTGGTATGCAAAAGAGGGGAAAATAAATCAAAAACAAGAATACAAATAGGTAACCAGAACGTATAAGAGGTTAAGGACTTCTGCTACCTAGGAAGTCAAATAACGCAAAATGGGAAAATCACAAAAGATATAAAACAAAGACTAGCACAAGGTTGTGCTACATTTAACAAGAAAAAGCAACTACTGTGTTCAAAGACCACAAACATAGAAACAAGGGAAAGATTGCTTAAAACATATGTGTGGAGCACAGCACTGTATGATTGTGAAGCCTGGACCGTAGGAGAAGCAGACAAGAAAAAGGTAGAGGCCTTTGAAATGTGGTGCTACAGACGGATGATGAAGATACCATCGACAGATAAACTTAAGAACAAAGAGGTACTAGAAATGGTAAGGGAAGAAAGAACTATGTGGAAAACAGTGAAAATTAGGAGAGATAGGATGATAGGCTACATACTAAGACATGAGAGAATAGTGTGGAATATATTAAAAGCAGAGATAGGAAAAAAAGAGAAGTAGAGGTAGACCTAGGTTAGACTACTGCACACAGATAGTGAAAGATGTAGGCTGTGAGAACTTCAGGGAAATGTGTAGGCTAGTTCAGAATAGAAATCAATGGAGGTACGCTTCCAACCAGTCGCAAGATGAAAAAACTAATGACAAAAATAATAACTGTACTTAAACATGGCGATTATTATAAACAACTACAGATATTGGTTTTGCAATACTCTCAACTAATGTTAATTGTGCGAAAGGATTTACTTGAAAACTATTAATACGGCAAATGTCTAAGTGTTGGGGGATCCTTGGCAGCCACAGGCTGCTTAACCCCATTTACATACCACTGAATCTCGGTGAAATAGGGTATATAATTAGATAACAATAGAAGGGAATCGAGCTGTATATAGGCGATTAGGCGGCTCTGTGGCGTAGTGGTATGTGTGTGACTACTACGCCCTAGGTCCCGGGTTCGAATCCCGACACGGTCCGCTTGAAAAATGTTAGGCGAGCATTTTTCGCAAAAATACACCCTCGTTCGGATGAGAGGTAAAATGGAGGTCCCGTGTGTGAGTGTTGTCACGCACGTTAAAGATCCCTACCATGCTTGGAACAGCAAGGATTCGGCAAAATTCAAAATTATTCAGGTAACAAAAACTCGCTTCCTGGCCAATGTAGTACCTTCGGGTGGAGCATTGGAAAATCACATGTAATGTATATAGGCGATTATGTGGATTGCAGTGAACGGTGTAGGCTAGCTGAGAACATAAATAAGCTGAGGCACAAGTAGGACCAGTTTCAAGATGTAAAACCCAATGACGAAAAAAAAGTGCTCTTAAATCTGATGATTATTATAAACAACTACAGGTGTTGGTTGTGAAATATTTTCAACTAATGTTGATTGTGCGAAAGGATAAATTGGATAATCTATTAATTCGACAAAGGTTCAGGTGATGGGGGAATTTGGCAGCCAAAGGCTGCTTACCCCTTCACATACCACTGAATATCGGGAAAATAGGGTATATAATTGTAAAACAAAAGAAGGTGGCCAAACTGCATCAAACAGGACAACGAACATAGATACAAGAAGAAAACTGTTCAAAGTATTGTGTGGAGCACCGCACTGTACATCTATGAAATAGGGGCAGTAGGAAAAGCAGACAGAGAGAGATAGAAGCCTTCTGGAATGTTGTGCTTCAGATGTATGAGGATGGTAGAGCATGGACAGACAAAGTTAATAACAAATAGGTTGTAGCAATAGTAGAGGAATAAAGATATCTGTGGAAAATTTAATAATATGAGAAATAGAAGGGCAGGATACGTTCTAAGGCATTTCTGGTGAATAGTACGGGATATACTACAAGCAGAGATAAGAAAAGAAAGGTAAAAATAGATCGAGATTAGACTTTCGCACACAGATAGTGATAGATGCAAACTGTGCAAATTTCAGGGAAATATTGGTTCAAACTAGGAAACAATGAGGGTACGCGTCCAACCAGTTCTAGGACTGAAGACCTAATGATGATGAAATGGTTTTGTCTTAAAACTGAATGGAAATTGAGTGTACACGACTTTGTTATAGTGCCAGTTTTATCCTACTCTTATGTTTCTTTAGAAATCTCCATAAATCGCAAAGCAGGGTATAATGTGAAAATTGTAAAAGCCAGTTCCGATTCCCTTACCACAAAATTTTCCTAAATTCAAGAATGTATTTAGTTGCTTTCTATGCAGCTTTATATACTGCCCTGTTTTGATAAACCATCATCTATCCATCTTCATCCACTATGCTAATAATGAAAAGTTACGCTAGCTTTGTTAAAACATACAAATTTAAACACAATTGGCTTTTCTAAGCGTTTATATAAATACTAACGCAGCTAAACCACAAATTTAGCTGCCTTGTAAATACTCATACCTAAGTTATTGAAATTCATATCTAAAGTTTTGAAGAGAGCTCTAAGGAATATGAACTTTATACCAATAATCCGTTAAGTCGAGCTCTTAAGCAATTTTACTTTGAAACAAAGGCCATTCATTTCTTGTTAATACAAAGTTTAACCCGTTACACAATTGCAGTAAAGCGTTGATAAATATACATTCTTCGAAACTTGAACATAAGGTGCCGCTTATCCCAAACAACGATCATGCTAAATTCATATAGAAATTGAGGAAGTTTGCAACTTAAAAATAAGCCGAGCTTCGAATGCGAGTTCTTGAAGTAAAACATGACGAGGAAGCCAGCTGGGGGTTGCAAAGTTTAACTTCACAAGAACGGCCCCCTGTTATGCGCAACACAAGTCTGGGCGGAAAGTTTTACAACATGTACTAAGGTTTCACTCTACATAAATTTTCTTTTATAAAATTTTGTATAGGATTTTCTTAACATACAGCAGAAATATTTACGCAGAAGAAAGGTTTATTGTGTGCGCTATTTGCAACGTGTCTTCAACTTAACTTGCGCTTTATGTGATTCTAGATCATAACAGACACAATTTTAAAATCTCTGATCAAACAAATCGTTTTATTTTACAAGTCATGAAGGCGAGAACTGGATAAAACGTCTCGGTTGATAAACAGATCGAACGAGGCGTTTCCCGAAGGGGGAGATGATGCACTTGGGGTATCCTTTACAACAGAAGGGCGCTTACGAGGCAGAACCCTCAAATAGGGTGTTTATAAAATATTTATAAATTAACTAAATTGAAGCAAGCAAAGTCAGTTATATGGCTGATTGATTTTATTGTAATTGCATTACAGTTATATTCTAGCTTCACATTTAGAAACCATTTCGTTAATAAAGGTTGTAATGTGTTTTTTGTGGGTTTGGTAAACATACACTAGGGTGTTAATTAAATTTGTGAACTGCGTATATCAATATAGTGCAAGATGAGGTGGTAAAACTCCTCGTTAAGGCTTGGGCATTCTGAAATAATACTGAAATTTAATTTTTTCTTCTCAAGGATTATGTTATATCAAGAACTTAAAGAGATTAACGGATCGTGATTGTATCAGAAGATGGGAAAAATGATTGCAATGTAGACGCCTACTTAAATATTTTGATAACAAGTACTATCCGAATTCGAGAGGAAAAAGAACAGCGGATAATGTGAAATTTAGCAAGAGGTTATGCATTTAGAATGAAAACTCGAAAATAAAATACTTTTTAATTTTTGAAAAGTTTCGTTACGTCTAAAGTATAGCACTATGTATAAAACAAAAACAGGTGATCCACACACCGTACTCTGGGCAATGCAGCGTAGCGTTGTCTTCTCACTCAAAAAGTTTACGTTTAAACTAACAAATGTTTCGATAACCTGCATCGATAATTTACTACAAAATTGTCTACACTCAAATTTTAGAACAAAACCTAACTCAATTCCTTAAATGCTCTCAGAAAACTAAACAAAAAAAATCGATTACAACCTTATCAAGGGTTACTTAAATGTAAACAAATTTAGTTCAACAAGAACCCATGTCCTTGAAAAAATTGAATGTTAAGAAAATATCTTCAGAATATCGCAAAGAAAACGACAAAATGATTCAACTTAAACATAAAAAAAATTCGAAACCAGGAGAAATTAATTTAAAAAATTGATAAAATTTTAGAGCAATGCTGAGACATTTATCGTTAACAAAAATGTGAACCAAAATTTGGCTAGCACAATATCGAGGTTTACTTAAACATACAAAAATTTCTTTTATAAGATACTCGCGGCTTAAATAAAACTTGAATGATGACAAAATTCATGCACCATGCTGTCGACACTCGAAGAAAATTGATTCTGTCTATATCTGACATAAGCTAAAAACTTGAAGCTGTCAGATATGATTGATAGAAGTGCCAAACGTAATTGAAAGTTTGGTTGATGTATGGTTGCGCATATAATTTAGATTATTATATCCTTAAGATTATCACTAGCTCCGGTGTCACAATTTGTTAGCGCATCGGCGATCAAACCCGAAGGTAACAGGTTCAAATTCTGTTTGGGACCATATTTTCCATCTTTTTAATTACTAGATCGATTTGAAATAATCATTTAAGCTTTGCATAAAGTTTAACTAATATATATTGATGTGATAATGAGTCACGAGAGGTCATGGAAACATGAATTCTAAAAATAAAACACATCCAAATAGAAGTAAACCGGAACAATTGAAATTTCCATATATTCAATGTTCCACCCTGTATAAAAATAAGCGTATTGCAAGTATAAAGTTACTAAATTAATCCGAGTTAATAAACGGTTTATTTTTTCATGTGTGTAAATAAAGCCTACTTAATAAAAACGAATTTCATTCTAAGATATAAAATAAAAAGCCATTTAAATTTATCCGCTTTTAAAACAAACGATATTTTCGTGCATATATAACATTTAACTTTATTGTAAGAGTTTTAAATAAATACAAAACCATTCATTGCATTTAAAATCGTTGAGAATGTAATGGCAAACTTTAATTAATTATGTAAAAATACTGAAATCCGTATTTTTATTAGCATGCAAAGCACTTGCATGCTTGAATTATTTATGTAATAAATTTTTGGTGTTTAAAATATGCGTTAGGACACATTTCATCTACCGTTTGCAAAACCATAAAAAAAAACAATGACAAGTTTTAATTATTTTTCCGTGCGCGCAATAAAGCACTCTTAGTAAAAACGAGTTTCAATCTCTAAGATATTAAGCCATTCATTTTTCAAAAAAAGACACCTTCTATGCATAAAATATTCGCTTTGTTTATCGTAAAGATATATGTATTGCGTTTGCAAAGCATAGAGAACGCATTTGGAGCCTACATTCTAGAATTCTCGTAATAAATAATGAAAAATACGCCATGTCTAATAAGAAATACAATTAAAACTATTAAATATCTAATTGTTGAATAAACGTCGATTCAAGGAAATCATGTGAACATTAAAATGTAATAAAAATCGATAAGAATTATTTATAAGTTTTCTTGTGACAACAAGAAAGAGGCAAGCAGCACATGAACTCGGCGCTAGACAAGGATCGACAACGCCTTGCTATCCTTTTAAATCGTATCGGGATTGGATCGTTAAATTTGGGTATACTCGGAAATATAACATCATCAGGGTGTTCTATTGAGTTTTAAGTGGATCCTGAAGGATCTGGAGAACGATGACGTAGTTAAATAATTAGGTATCTAAGCGGAAAAAATCCACATTCATCGATACATTTTGATTTACGAGATCGACCATGTAAGATTCATTCATTAATTAGCGATTCGTTTTAAGACGTTGAACATGTTACTTTGATTAAAATCATTCATTAAGTACGTGGCATACATACAGTGTTTGATATTTAAGATGTAACTTTGAATAAGGAATTAATTCTTAGAAACGTAACTCTACATAATTGTGGAAAATAATTATTTTGTAAAATACTACGATAATTGAACAATTTTCGACATAGATAATCCCGATGGAAAAAAATTAATTAAAAATAGAAAATGCACTTTAAAAATTAATATTCTTAATGGAGATTTAAAAAAAATATGGATAATCTTGCACCATGGGATTTTAGCATCAATTTGAAAATGGAATCAGGAGGATTTAGTACTATTAACTACGATGGAAATGAAATTTTGATAAGGGCTATTTGTAGCAAGCATAACTTTTAGCTCTTTGTTTGTTATTTGATAAAAATAATTAAATATTTTGTAATTTAAATTTAGAATAGGTGCCCATTTTATTATTTCTGAACGGTATAGTTTGAATCAAATTTTTGAGGTCGGAGCTCGCGGCATCTTGACCTTTAACGAATTATCCAGTAGAGTTATTTGCCAATCACATTTACGAACGTGGTAATAAAGTGCAAGCAAATTACCCACCTATTAATTAAAAAGCATTGTTTACCAGAAAACAAAGATTAGATAAGAATTTTAATTATTTTCTGTATGAACTGTAACTGTGAATTGTTTTATCAACTGTTTTGTATAAATGAAAAATGTTTTTGAATGTACAGATGTATTCTTGAGATTGCTGTATTTTATTTTATTTTGTAAATTCTGTAGTATAATTTCCGTTGGGCTAACCAGGTAAAGCAAAGTATTGAAAAGATAATAATTTAAATTTCTCATTGCTGTACCTAAGTCACAAAATAATTAGTGGCGCTCCCAACTCACAGATGTTGTCACAGGACACTTTTAGCGGTACTAGATAGTGAGGCCCCTGTCACAGCACTATATATATATATATATATATATGTATATATATATTGACGTGACCTGGTCACAAGAGGTTGTTGAAACTCAAACCCTATAAATAAAGCCTACCAATATATAAAAGAAACTGGAAAGAATAGAAATTTCCGAAGTCTCATTGTTTCACCCTGTATGATACAAGCGTATTTTTTAGCCAATAAAGTGCAAAGCAAAAACACAATTGCGTGCGTGTAAATAATCACCCTGTATAATATAAACTTAGTGTAAATTAAAGTAGAAATCCATTGATTTTCGTTTATCGTAAGAATAATGTACATTTTATTGCATTTGAAATCAATTAAAAGCGTTGGTCATTTATGTAATAAATAATTGCCCCGTGTGTAAAATATCCGTGTAGAAACAATAAAAAATTTTTGCATCTTCCAAGAATATATAAAGCAATTAAAGTTTTATTTAATTAGTTAAATTGACTTCCGAATATAATAAAACATGTTCCAGAAGCTTCAAGAGAAAATAGAGAAAATGCATTTTCTGTACTTAGATCTATCTAAATACCAAATTAATAAATAAATATTTATTCAAAGAACTCGCGCGCTGTCATTAAAAAACCATAAAATCGATAAGTATGCGGTTTAATAGCCCTCTATATTAGTGAAAGAATTCAATACAAAATTAACCCACGAATCAGACAAGGATAAACAACGATTCAACCGCGGCGTATCGACACTAATGTAGTAATAAACAGAGTTATTCTGAGAAATCTTATATGATATAGGTGAATAAACTTTCGAATTGAATCCTGTGAATTCTGTATATAAACATTTATTAATTCATTTCAACTTACGACATCGACAAGATCCCTTCATAAACCTAGTAAAATGTAACGTTTATTATAAAGCCAAAACAACATGCAGGATTGAATTGATACCTATACGTGAGTAGTTTTAAATTAAAAAAGATATCGAATTCAGTTATTTGTTGAAACAATTATTTTGTAAAATAGCATGAAAATTGAAAATTCTTTAATCCAAATGCTACTTTAAACTAATTAATTAAAAAAATGCTGCACTTCTGGTAACTGATATTTTAAATGGAGATTTTAAATAATATGTAAATTATATGAACAAAACAGATAAACTGGGATTTTTAACGCCAATTTAAAAATGGAAGCAAAAAGTATTTACTACCGTTAATTACGAGAATTGGATAAACAGTTTTTGGATTTTGCAAGTACTAAACTTTAGAGTCCTTTGTTTGCAATTGATATTTGAGTATTTGTTTTTTGGATTTAAGGTAGAATAAGTCTTAATCATATAATATTTTTTTGTAAGTATGTTTGCCAGAAAGTTTGTGGTCAAAGTTCGAAACACTTTGACTTTTAAATAGACTATCAGTCAAGGATTTTTTGGTTAAACAACCTTACAAGCGTGCGAATAAAAGACAGGTAAACTATCTATAACGGAAGAGAGTTCTGTAAATTTTTACCAAGAGTAGGTGTGGAATATTTTAATAATTAAGTAAATAGGTATTTGTTAGGAATAATTTTACTTAAGAGAATGACGTCTTAATAGCAATATTAGAATCTTTCGACAAATAGAATTTTAAAGATTTGAAATGAAAATTGCTCATTGATTATCATGTGCCTGAGATTTTTCTAGTTCTACACCATGCGCGAGTTCGTAATTTTTTTCATAAAGATGTTTTGTTATCGGAGCTAGTGTATATAAATAAGAAAATACGTACTAGGAGATGTTGATAATTAATTTTTCAGTGAACAAGTAACAGGTAAATACAGAAAATACAAAAGGAAAATAAAACTACGTTTAATAGAAATCCTCTTGGAGTGATAAAATGTATGTACTATTTGAAAGTCAGATACAACCGCAGGTGTTCACGAACTACTTGCCATTTCTTCCCCATCGCTAGTATTAATGGATGAGTCCACTAGGTAAATGAAGAGGGTGCATTCGAGGGCGCTCGAACGCTTTGGTAATTAGTCTCGCCTGTACAACTTATGTGACTGCCTTTTCCGATATTCTTTTAAAATGTGCCGAATGTTCATTAGTATTTTGCGACCGTATTTTATCTGGAGTATATTTCAAGGTTGGGGGCTATTGGATCTGCCCGTGCACACCTGTGTGATCATTATTTGAGAATGGGTGGGCGACCCTAAATTCTACTGACCATGAATCTGTTTCCGGAAGTTGCTTGACTTCACTAAAACGCACTAAATCTAATTTTAATCTCCTTACCCTCAAATTGTAAATTGATTAACCCCACCATGTTCTATAACTCTACACGAGTACGATGAAAGAACTAAGAATAACTTGTATTACGTTATAATGTTTGTATTACTAGTTTTTCATATGGACACACAATGGTCGCAGCAACTGAATATGTACTATTGAACGTCACACATTCCATTTTCCAATTTGCAGAGCATTTTGAGTTTCTTTTTTTTTTGGCTTCCTTAGTGACTTTATGTCTCTTGCTAGAATCAGAAGTAGGTTGGAAGTATAAGGCCATGTCTCAGGTAAGTTCCTCGTTTTATAGCACCTCGACGGCACAATCTAATATTCTTTTATAATTCCTTAAGCCAAAATTCTTTTCAACATCAAAACCCTTCAGCTGCTGGTGTGAATAGACAAGTTAGAACTTGGTTTTATAATAATTTTAATGTCTTTTGAGGTATACATGGTTTCATTTTGTTTCAAAACATAACTTGCAACTGTTCTATTTAACACACACCAATTGCGTTCTTTCTATAAGAAAACGATACTCGTTTAACCTCCGAAAGCAGATCACTTGCAAAATGTTTTTGAAGACCTGAATATTTCTCAACTTGTTGCTAACTTAATGCACGGCAAAAGAACATCAATTTCTAGTTTGTTGTACCATTGTTTCACAATTTTCTGTTTCTTCACTGTAATCATTCGAAGCAGAAGGATCAAAAACCTGGTTTTTAATCTTAATTTTATCTTTTGAAATTTGAAATGAATTATACAGTAGCGTTTGCTATTACCGATTTTACTATAGTAACTATGGTTTTCTCACTTCAAAACATTACTCACAGTACTTCATATATGTTTAGTTATAAATTGTCTAAAGCAAATAGCAAAACAAATCGTTTCTATTAAATAGGCACAATCGTCTTTTATGCCAAACGAAGAAGCTGAAACGGTATATAACATCATTTTTTTTTCTGTTGCTTTGGGGACACGCCGAAACAACACTCCAAACAGAGAAATATTGTTAGTTAGTCCTGTTCTTATTCTAATATGTCTGCGGGCTCTTTGTGGTTAGCAAAGATTATCTAACAATCGAAAATCCCTGGAAAAAGTCTGCGTGCAGGTATCTATAGAGATCGCGTTAGATTTTAAAGAAGTGTGTGAGCTGGCGATCACAAATCTGCTGTATAAGCTGGAATCTAGCCTCGAGGAATGTGCAAGTTATGTTGTGAACCATCTTTTAATCGTCTGAACTTTTAGTGGTGGTTTTGTTCTTAGTAATGTAAAAATTGCTACGTACCTAGACATAAGCAGAAGGGACAAAGAAAGAATGACCGCGCTCAATCGGCGAGTAGGCGGGGTTTTACAAGTAAAGGAATTGTCCGCAATAAAGAAAATTAAGTTCAGTACGATCTGCAATAGAAATCAACACATTAAGCTACAGCAAAAAAAATGGTTTATTGGCTGAAACTGCATTTAACTTAACGGTCTTACCAAACTACAGAGCATACCCACCGAGAAAATATGTACAATTTACAAGCTTACAATATGTAAAATGTTTAAAATTACTGTCCGGTAACCTTGGGCTAAGTGAAAACGTTTTTCCTCACCCCATTTGACATGCCTCGAAATGGATTCTAGTCTCAGCAATATCTAAGTATAAAGAGAATACATGTATGTATAATAGCAGTACGTCAGGAATTTCCCTCTCCTGTCAGTTAAATAGCATAGGTACAAATAGTAACGTGAAAGGAATTCCTGCTTGAATATATCACACTCTTCAGTCACACTAGTAAAAGGGGATGCGTCCACATAGCACCCGGGAAATCCTTTCTTGGTACAGTTATATAAGAATCATTAGAGGTATCGGCAATAATATAAAACCCATACACGTAGGTAGTGAAGAAACACTCACCTGCGTATCCACGTTGCTGGATTGGTCACACCCTCCCAAAAGACAGAGAGGAGCAGATGGACCCGCCACAACGCCATCCGCTCATCCTTCCTACAAAGGAAGCGGTACCTGCTTCGTCAATCAGGGGTCAATGTAATAGACGGTCATGTCCGCCGGAGGAAGCTGTAACAAGTACGATTAAAAATTAGATCATTTACGAAAAAAAGTACATTTTTTAAAACTAAAAGCATTTACCACACACCGGTGTACACCAAATTCTGTAGATAACAAAAAGCGACAAATCTTCTTGGCCGTATGCAGAAAGAATAACATTAACTCGTTCTATAGCCAGAATTAAATTTGATCCCAGAGTTATCAAACACACAGGTGTTAATAGATACTCAAAACAACCTTTATCGGATAAGTGTGGTCTATTATTTCAACGAGTCTTTATAGGATTGGGTATTATAAGAATTAATTATACTCTGTAGTAATATGCATCAAGCCGACGGATACTTGAAACAAGGTACCGATTATTTAAATTATAGAATAGATTTCCATTTTGCAGCAAATAAGTTTAAATGAAATTGTAGTAAAGCGTACTTATTGTAGGAATGTCTTATATACAGGATGGTGTATAAGTATCAAAAGCAGAATCTATGCGAATGAATAATGAAATAAAATGGCCTAAGGTTCAGTACTCCGTCGGAAAATGGACGTACCAAAATAATACAGGATAATGAATAAGTATTAAGTGTTATCCCTGATTCTGTGGTGCTTGTAGTCAATATAGGCATTAGATACCATCCAGAACTGCTCTTGAAACTAATAGCAGCGGGAGTGCCATTGGTAGCGGATCTATTGGTTCCAATTTTTGTTACAATAAATTTTAAACCGTTTACTGTAAAATAACTTTCACGAAATGTTACTTTGTTTTAACCCTTGCAGCAATCTACTAATACACAGATGGTGTGACGCTACAAAATAAGTGATTATTAAAGCGTTGTTGCTGTTATGGCAAATCACCGAAGCTAGTAGGGAGTTTTACTGCAACTAGACTTGCAGAACTTGGCGCTTCAAATCCGCTAGAGGTTTGCATCACAAAAGGCATACACGTCAATAACAAAACGAATCATGCGTCAACGAGCTGTTCACATGTGTTTTTGCGTCACTTGGTCTATAAATCTATCACCATGAGCCGGAATTCGCTTAGTTATCTAATAACCAAGTTGATCCTAATTAATTCCTAAGCTCAAACTATTCCAGTCATTGAGGACCCTGATTGGTCAATCGAAGAGTAATCCACGTTCTTATCAAGGATGTCCAATAAACTTATTCATGGTTTTTTATATTACGATAGGTTCATCAAAGCGTGTAGCTTACTATCAAATTCTGATGGAATATGATTGAGTGTACCGCAAAAACAATATTTTTTAACTAGTGAAATTATCTAATGACTAAATTACTGCTATTTAGATGTATGTAAATTTTCATTTAAGTAATGTGTTTGTTATACTTATTGTAGCGTAAATCACTATCAACAATAATTTTTAAACTTATATACGAGACAGCATTGTGTTAAAGGATTCACTGTCTGAGAAAATTTTATAAACAGTTAAGTCTATTAACAAAACATTAAAAGTCTAAAACACCCGAGCCTTTCTAATGCAATTTCAGCAATCCAATTATGATTAAAAGGTTAGTAAGAACGTATTAATTAGTTAGCGAGGGTTGCTAATGCACACCCCTCCCGATATCTCAGTAATAAATCACATTAGTCAACTAATCCTACGCTCCAAACGCTGTCGCTCTTCAGACTGGGGAGATCATTCAAAAGATTGTGGATTATTATAGCATATATTTCTTATATATCAGAGCATCTAGAAACAATGCTTCCATCGAGGCTGTGCAGCTTGTTTAAGGTTTTCAGTTTTTAATAAAAATGGAAAAAGTTAGCATTTACAAAAGTATTAGCGTTCCTTGAAAGACTTTCCGTAAAACCTTTTATTATTATTTATTGGGTGGTATTACTAATTCCTAGGTCATACGGTTCCCAGAAGTTTCAAAAGTAGACAAATACTCAACTTCGTTTTGATATTAACTAGAATTAATACAAAAGAACTCTCTGACAGTTTAATTTCAATCGATCCAAATTTCTATTAATAAAACTCACTTAAGAGTCGTATATGCAACCCTAAAACACTACAACAAATCCTTTGTAAAAGGGGGCGAATTCCCTATGGAAGTTGCGAGTGTTGGAGGTGATAGGCCATCCCAAGGGCCCCACTGTTTCTAAGGCTAATCCATTTTTCCAATATACACGTCATTTATATGTAGTACCAAGAGATTACTGCGCTTAGTTAAAATATATGAATGCATACATAAATAAGTAAGTATATTGTATATTGAGTGCGCCGTCGACAAAATCAATCTTTAGAAACTATTACGATTTGTTTCTTTATTTTAGTGATACTACAAGTAACTATTATGCAATTGTTTTTCTGCTGTTACAAGTAACATTTATAATTTGGAAATTCTGGTAAAGTAGCTCCTTCTTTTTAGGTTGTTAGATGGTTACTTGAGCGAAAACCCAAAGGCAAAACGAAACTTAGGAATTCAAGATAACCCAAAATTCAAATGAGAATTCGGGTTACTGAAACAGCCCAAGTTAGCTTTATATCTGGTAGAGTTGGAGAATCATTTTGATTGAATATTTCAATCGGAGGTGAGCTCAAAATTCGACCTTAGTTTGCAAAAGTTTCAGATTATCTTATCGTTTTATACAAAATAACACACAATTTGATTAAGTTAGATTTGTACGAAAGAGTGGAAAGGCCACAAAAAAATCGCTCTACTTATTTTAGTTAAATTTCGACTTCGATGTCAAAATTTATTAAATTTCGACTTTGATGTTGAAATTTAGTTAAATTTCGTCTGCAATCTCGAAATTTAGTTAAAATTCGACTTCGATCTCGAAACATAGTTAAATTTCGACTTCCATCTCGAAATTTAGTTGAACCGATAAATTTGGACCAGTTAAGAGAACACTATGCAAGAAGTACGACATATACCTGTGGACGTAATTGATGAAGTTCAAAAGAGTTCAACGGCTCCCAATTCGAATATTTTCTGTAATTATTTAATATTTGTTTTCAATTTCTTGTAGATGTTTGTGTATAGTATAAATTCTATTTTCTGTAAATTTTCCTTATTCAGCCCATATTCATATTTACTTCAATGTAAGTAGAAAAAAATAGTCTTCTCAAATGCATAATAAAAATGGGGGTTGCTATTTAAGAAAAATATAGATGACGTTAACTCTCTCAAATATGACCGAAACAATGAAAAAAACTTCAATAAATCACAATCTCTGTAAATAGTTTGACATGTCTTTATAATTTTTAATAAATTTAGGGTTCCGTACCTTATAAGGTATAAGGGAACCTTTATAAGATCACTCTCGTGTTCGTCCTCCGTCTGTCACAGAGGTTTTTCTCGAAATGTATGTAACGTAGGAATTTAAAATTTTGCATTATGCTAGGTCTTTAGGGCGCGTACATATATCGACAGTCAGAAAATAGAAAACAAATATTTTTAGATTAAAATGGCGGGAGTTAATTCGGTCAAAAAAAAATTTAATAAATATAACGTGTGAGGTATCATTTGAAAGAGGATTCTAAAAGGTTTCTAAGAATTCTTTTTTTATAAATTTCGATCCAGTAGTTTTCATGATATAGCTCAAAATGTGCCAAAAATGACCATCCTCCCCCTGTTCTCTTACATTTCTAAAGCTAAACCGAGGGGGGGGGGAGCAAGAACATAAATTTTGTTCCGGGACCCGGAGTGGTTTTCACCGGCCCTTCCCATATAATCAAACGGCTGGCTATACTAACACAGAAAACACATATTATGCGATATGAAAATGGTTTCCATAATTAATTTGTTTGTTGTTATCCAAATTCCAATTAAAACCAACAAAAAAGTAAAAAAATAGTCAAGAGGAAAATGGTACATATCTGCAACGATTAAATAAATACCTCAAGCATGTTTTTCTTCTATATTGAATAATTTTTTGTATTACAATTTTTACAGCAATATGGACTCTTTGAACCGCCCAAAAACAACGTTCATGTAATATGAAATAAACACAAGAGTTATAAAAAATGGAATGGACAAGAAATCTTGATATTCATTTCTAAAAAACTTGTCCTTTTAAAATATTGAATATTTTAATTAATCCGTTTAAAATTACGTTAACTTGAAATCGAGTATGTGCTATACAGGGTGCGTTTTTTTTTCATTTTTACTATGGGCATCTTGGAAGCTGTTAAAGATAGAGAGACACTCTAATAGGAAAAGTAATGCGGTTTGTCTTGTGATCTCGCGAGTGCTTTTCTGATTTAGAAAAATTCCAGAGATATCTAGAAATTTTTAAAAACTAAGTATTGCAATTTTTTGAAATCCATCTGTAGACTTTATTATTGACTTTAGAGAAATAATGTAGATACAAAACTTGTAGATTTTTTTATGCTGAATTATTTATTTATTTATTTATCGTCTTTATTTATCTAAACTAACATATACAAAGTGAATGAGAAAAAAAAACATACAAAATCGTGCAGGCGAAGTTCAGTCACAGACTGTTCTTCCACTTAACCTGAAGTAACATTATAATAACAGACAGCAAGCATCAAACGTAACAAGCAGCAGCACACAGTTGACTGAATTTATGTGTTCATACTTTCTGTACCCAGTACTGAATAAGTAAATAAATTAAATAAGCGTAAGATCATTGTAGGTTAATCAGATATTTTTTTGTAGTATCTCTTAAAACTGTATACTGATTTATTCTTTAGAGAAGCATCGATAGAATTGTATAATGCAACAGCCGAATAATGGTACGATCTTTGGTAGAAGGTGGACGTGTGACGCTCAATATGCAATAGATCGAGTGATCGTAAGTTAATACAGTGGTAATAACGACGCGGTTTTAGTAAAGACTTTATATATTCTGGTGTTGTGGGCGAGGTTAGAGCGCGATGTGTATAAACTGCAAGGTGTAATTTACGCCTGTTAGCCATATTCAGCCAACCTGATTCTCGCAAAAAAGTTAGAAATATGGTCATACTTTCGTAAACCGTAAACAAATCTTAGACAAGCATTTTGGATCCTCTGAATGCGTAGGGAAGTATTATAATCTAAACAAGGACCATATACAACATCACAATAATTAAACAGAGACAAAATTAATGATTCGCACAATAGCACACGATGATTATAACTTAAAATATCTTTATTTAAATAAAACTTGCGTAAAATTATGTATGAACGCTTAATTAGATTATTTACATGTCCTTCAAAACGTAACTTATAATCAAGTAATATACCGAGATTCACAACTGAGTTTTGGATTTCAATACTATCACCATTGAGCATGAGGTTTAAGTTATCAACCACTTGTTTCCTATCATTAACTGGTCCAAAAATGATGGCCGAGGTTTTTAGTATTTAGCACTAATGAATTATTGGCAGCGTAGCGGGATATGTGTTCTAGGTCTTTATTGAGTAAATAGTTAGCCTCTTTCAAGGTGTCTTTATGGAAAGATATATACAGCTGCGAGTCATCAGCATACATATGGAAAAGACAGTGATGTAGCAATGAAGACAGATCAGCTGTATATACTAAGAACAACAATGGACCGAGTATTGACCCTGGGGAACTCCACTAGATACAACTTCGTAAGTTGACATAATTCAGTTAACTCGCACCGACTGCGTTCTGTCAGACAAGTAACAAGCAAAAAATTGCCTAGTTGGTTCATCAAATCCAAAATAATTCATTTTTGCAAGTAACAATTTGTGATCGATCGTATCAAAGGCTTTAGAAAAGTCCAGCAAAACCAGTGCAGTAACAAGACCCATGTCCGATGATCGAATAATGTCATTAGTAATTTTATTAATGCACTAGTAGTACCATGACCTCCCTAAAACCCGACTGATTTGAAGGTAGAATTTCAGAAACAGTAACGTACTCATAAATTTGCTCGTATAATATTTTTCCAGTATTTTAGATAAAACCGGTAAAATACTTATTGGTCTCAAATCAGACAACGTAGCAACTTCTTTTTTCGGTAGCGGTATTACTATTGATGATTTCCAACTAGTTGGGAAGTAATTTTGAAGTATACAATTATTAATAATATTAGTAAGTGGTTCAATAATGAAATGACTACATAATTTTAACATATTAATTGAAATGCCATCATTCCCAACTGCATTGGATTTGATAGAGTTCATTACATTGCTAACTTTGTCAGGCGTAACCAGAGAAAACGAAAAGTTCTGTTATGATACTTATTATTATTATAATGGTCGTACTGTCTTGAAGTAGGTGATTTTATCAAGGTCCTGACAGAATCTAGAAAATATTGATTAATTGTGTCCGGTTGACGTAGATTCTCAGGAATAACATGTTCTTTACGCGATAGCACATCAAAATCACGAAACGTTTGCCAAACATCTTTATTTAAAAGATTACTCATGAGCTGAAGATAAGCTTTTTTCACGCTTTATTGCACTAGTGACTGCATTACGTAGCTGTTTATACTGCTGCCAATGTATAGAAGATTTGGTAAGTTTAAATGTACTATGCGCTTTGTTTCGAACTGACATCATCGCCTTTATTTCGTTATTTAACCATGGTGCTTTTGTTTAGTAACCCTGACGTTTCGCACTGGTGCATGAGAGTCAAAAGACCTAGGACAACTTTACATAAGTAATTGACCTGAGCATCTACGTCCTGAATATGATAAATTTCATAACAAGGCAAGTTGCACAGATCATTATAAAATGCAGCATGATCAATATTTTTAAGGTCGCGAAAAGTAATATATCTAGGTTCTACTACAGGTTTAGTTAACAAAAGTTCAATCACAACTAAAGAATGATCAGACAGATCATGCACAGACTTACATTCGACCGTTTTCACTATATCTTGACATTTAACTAATATAACATCAATTAATGTCGCGCTATATTGAGTTACTCTTGTGGGCTCGTTGACTGTTTGTTGTAAATCGTATATTTCAAGTAGAGTATTGAACTGCATAACATTAGGATTACCAACATTGAATAAATTTAGATTTATATCACCACCGTAAAAAATATTATCAAATTGAGGAGAGATTTGACTAAGTGTATCTTCAAAGCAGGATAACGAGTCCTTAACTGAAGAACTAGGAGGTCGATACATCACACCAGTAGCTATTTTCTTTCGATTGTAATTGAAGCTGACCCACAGCTGTTCTAAGGACCCATTATTTAATGAATTAAGATGGTGGATTTTACAGTATAGAGAGCATCTTGCATATATGGCAACACCTCCACCTCTACCAACTCGATCATTATGAAATAAATTAAATCCTACAAGCTGATAATCGTTTATATTACTGTTTTCATTAAGCCAAGTTTCAGTAACGAGTATTATATCTAACTTATTCTCGTCCACCAGAGCAGAGAAAGCATGAAACCCTGAGTTTAAAGAACGTACATTGATTGTAGCTATTTTAAACATGAAATTTAAAAGAACGGAGAATTAAATTTAAGGAATTTAATAGGTGCACACAAGTATACACTTATAAACACAGGTATTGTGAGTTGTAAGTTGTTGTGCTGCTCCTTCCGCAGTTAAAATAATAGAAATAAGTACAGTAAGAAGTACTAGTAGACTAAGATGAATTAGAAAAATCAATATGAATGAATATGTAAAACGTTCAACTTATAATTTAATATGATAACGAAAGCAACATTATAAACCGGCACAATTATTAATAACTTTTAAATAGGTAGAACTAAAACTAAAATATATTGCGAAATAACTCAGTGCATCAAATCCTTGATAATGAAAAATTAGAATTAAAAAATAAAAAATAATAAGGAAAAAAATTGTACAATAATTAGCTCCGTCGTGCGTGTAGAACCTCCAATTCCAAATATTATGAATAAAATTTGTATAAACTACGTAACACTTTGCACGCCACTGCTGGTTTTAAAGAACAATTTTCCGTCACGGCTCCAGCAATTCTTTATCCCATATTGCTCCTGAAGCTTAATTAGTTTGAAGTGTCTAATTGAGGTTAAGTCCTCACGGATAACAAATCGGGTGCTTTTAAATAAATTTTGTTATTAAAACCATTGCGCGCACTCTATAACTAGCAAATTTGATTATAATACCTCGAGGTTTTTCGTTACTGAGGATTGCCCACACGATAAGATCTTTCGATGTCTTGTGAGGATAAACCAAGTTTTAGGTACTCGTTTAATACAGACAGAACAATGTTATCAGTTGACTCACCAGCTACTTCTACAACACCGAATAACCGTAAATTATTGCGCCTACTCATTTGCTCCAGAAAATCGATTTTATTTTCCAGTTTATCGATACGGCTTGAATTGGAGTCGCATTTAGTATTAAGCGAATTGAAATTAGAAGATAATTCATCTAATTTCAAGGAAATCGTTTCATTCATATCCGAGACATTTAGCGTAAGTTTGTTCATATCTGCTTTGATAGTACGTAAATGCAACAAAACATCTTTTAACGTACCTGTCTCATTCTCATCACCTTGAACTTGATTGCTGCACTTGTTTATAGCTTCAAATCCTTCATCCTTATCACTCTTAGAACTAGATGTAGAACGGGTTTTTTTCATCATGGACGATTGAATAATTGCTGTTGTAATGTTATCTAACGAATTTGATCACCACAACGAAAATCGAATTCAGATTATTATCAAATAATGGACCCAGGCCCGAAACACATGCACTAACAAAGAATTACAAATTACCGGTACTTAGTAATACGCCTAAAATAAATTACGGAGCAGCGCATAACAAACAACCTACTCAGTTGCCGCCATCTTATGGAATTAGAACGAGTGGTTTGAATAATTATTTTTTTTTAGCTTCATAGATATGACATAACCTCAAATTTTTTAAATGGAAAGCACAGTTGCACATGGGCCTGATTAGTAGCTTTTGTTTTGCAACTTTTACTGATATAGTACATAATGGAGTTATTCTTGCAAATGACCAAAATATTGAGGTTTCTTTTATTTTACATAATGAACTAGCTACATTTCAATATACAATCACAAGAACAGCCTTAGCAGCTGTATTTCTTTATCATAACTAAAAGCTGGTAACAGGAAATATTAACTGATAAACAGATCATCCACATAACAACAACAACATACAATTTTAAATTATACGGATTAAAATCACAAAAACCTTTAAAGTATAATAAATGGAAACAAAACTAAAATACCAATACTACAGTGAGCAATGAATAAACCAAATTAAGCCGTTTTTATTTTTTATGTATATTTAAATCTTATCCAAATTTGATTGTGATAACTGAAAAATGAATATATTGTCCCATATTGTACTGGTACATTAGTAAATACGTTATCTGTTACTGTGTTTAAAAATTTTTTTCCCAGCAACTATTACACTGCCAAAAAAGCTTGCAGTTTTCCGATAGTCTATGACTCAATGGCTACTATACCTATTAAAATCAAAATTTTAGCTTTAGAAATGTAGCAGAACACGGGGGGAACGCTTATTTTCGTCACACTTTGAGCTACATCATGAAGACTACTGGACCTTTTAGAATCCTCTTTCAAATGATACTTCATATGATATATTTATTAAAGCTTTTTTCTTTTGACCGAATTAACCCCCGTCATTTTAATCTAAAAATATATTTTCTATTTTCTGACTGTCGATATATATGCGCGCCATAAAGACTTAGCATTGTTGCCAAATTTCAAATTCCTACGTTACATAGTTTACGAGAAAAACCTCCGTGACAGACGGACGGACGGACACGAAAGTGATCTTATAAGGTTATAAGGTACGGAACCCTAAAAATTATTAAAAATTACAAAAACATGTCAAACTATTTTAGAGATTGTCATTTACTGTAGTTATTTTTATTGTTTCGGTGATATTTGAGAGAGTTATCACGTCATCTATATTTTTCTTAAATAGCCTTCCCCCATTTTTATTATAGATTTGAGAAGACTATTTTTTTCTACTTACACTGACGCAAATATGAATATGGGCTACATAAGAAAAATTTCCAGAAAATAGAATTTATACTATACAGAAACATCTACTAAAAACTGAAAACAAATACCAAACAATTACAGGAAATGTTTGAATTGGGAGCCGTTGACGGCCTAGCAATGACCAAGGCGGTTTATGAATTCTTTTTGAACTTCATCAATTACGTCCACAGGTATACGTCGTACTTCTTGTATAGTGTTTTCTTAACTGGTCCAAATTTATCGGTTGAGTAAATAACCCAATAGAAAATAATCGAGCAGAGTCAATATGGTGTCAGCCCTGTATTGGGGTACAATATCGATTTACAATATTATGTTGAAGAAAAATGCTGCAAAATTTAACTAAATTTCGAGATCAAAGTCGAAATGTAACTAAATACGGATGCTATGCATAAGTATTCCATTTACTAATGCATATAATAGTAGACCATCAGAAAAAAGCCAATAAATTTTGTTACGCGGTTACATTACATTAAAAATAAATTACATGTAAGAGAAAATTTAGTATAGTAAAGATTTTGTAAATCACACAATGTAGTAATTATGTAATACAAGAATCTTAAATAAGTATAGAACGTAGGGCGTCATGTAATAAGCAAAACCGTAGAGTATATATTAATGAAATCAAATAATACGTGAGAAATGCAGAAATCCTTAACAGGAAAGATTTTATAAAAGATATCGAAGAAATACTAAGATACGTAAAAGGACATAAAAATTTAATAATAACGGGTGATTTTAATGCAGTGGTAGGTGAGGGTAGCAAAGGAGTGATAGTAGGTTTATATAGTTTAGGCACGAGAAATGACAGGGGATATAGGCTGGTAGAATTTTGCGACAAGAACAACTTAACCATCACAAATACATTATTTCAACATCATGCTAGAAGACGATACACGTGGAAGATGTCAAGAGATATAGGAAGATATCAAATAGATAACATTCTTGTTAGACAACGGTTTAGAAATTAAGTAAAAGACTGTAGAAGCTGCCCGGAAGCAGATATAGACACTGACCACAACATCGTGGTTATGAAGGCCGCACTTAAATTTAAAAATCTGCAAAAGAGGAACGGAAGAAGGCACTATGACTTTGAAATGCTAAAAGATAAAGATATTCACAAAAGATTTGAAAAAAAGTCAAATGAATTGCTGAAAGACATTGGGAAAATTTCTTATACTAAGGATGTAGAAACGGAATGGAATAACATTAAATCCAGCATAGACATGGCAGACAGAGATATTCTAGGGTATACACAAAAAAAAAAAAACCAGGATAACAAAGGATATCCTGAATTTAATAGAAGAACGACAAAACACAAAAATAGATCAGACGAAAGAGGAAGACAGAGATACAAAACCATAAAATGGGAAATTATTCGCAAATGCAGGAAGGATAAAGAACAATGGATTGATGAAAAGTGCAAAGAAGTACAAACTAAGATGGAAATAGAAAAGACAGACAAAGCATACAAATTAATTAGAATAAATTTTAGGGATATAAAACCATAAAGCAAAAATATAAGGTACGCGGGAGGAAACGTCATTATAGAAAATGTAGAGAAAGTAGCTAGATAACAGGAATATATAGGGAATTTATATTCACGAGAGGAAGTAACATCATTAGAACAGGAATTAGACATTGAAAATGATGACCTGGGATATCCTCTACTTAGAGATGAGTTTGAATTAGCATTAAAGGGTCCGAAAAATGTTAAGGCGAGATCCCATAGATTTTAAACGTAACCTCATAGTAACTATACAAAAAAAGAGGCGCGGATAGATGTGAAAATTTTCGAACAATAAGTTTGACAGCACACGTTTGAAAAATATTTTCTAGAATTGTACAAAGACGAATGGAAAAATGAGCTGAAGAAATACTGAGAGAAGATCAATTTGGGTTTAGGCGAAACAGGGGAACACGGGAGGCTATTTTAGCTCTAAGGGTGATAATGGGGAAAACAATAGAGAAAGGGAAAAGCGTGTATATAGGGTTTGTAGATCTGGAAAAACCATTCGAAAATATAAACTGGAAAAAAATGTTCGAAATACTCAAAAAGATTGGAATGAGTTTTAGGGATAGACGGATAGTACTTTGCTTACACAAAGAGCAAACAGCGGTAATAGAATTAGAGCAAAAAAGTAGAGAAGTACATATTAGGAAAGGGGCAAGACAGGGATGTGCTTTATCCCCATTAATTTTTAATTTGTACGTAGAAGAGGCAATGAATACTGTCAAATGCAAGAAGACATTTGGAATTATTATGCAGGGACAAAAGATTAATATTCTTAGATTTGCAGATGATATCGCGGTATTAGCATCTAGCAAGGAAGACTTAGAAGCTGCTCGTAATGAAATGGAAACAGTTCTAACGGAGAGATGGTATGAAATTTAAAAAAAAATAAAACTAAAGTTCTAGTATGTAAAAGAGGGGGAAATAAATTAAAAACAAGAATAAAAATAGGTAACGAAAACTTACAAGAGGTAACAGATTTCTGCTATCTAGGAAGTCAATTAACGCAAGATGGGAAAAGCAAAGATATAAAACAAAAATTAGCACAAGGTCTAGGTACATTTAACAAGAAAAAGCTGCTACTGTGTTCAAAGGCAACAAACATAGAAACAAGGGAGATATTGCTTAAAACAAATGTGTGGAGCACCGCACTATATGGCTGTGAAGCCTGGACAGTAGGAGAAGCAGACAAGAAAAAGGTAGAAGCGTTTGAAATGTGGTGCCACAGACGTATGATAAAGATATCATGGACAGACAAAGTTAAGAACAAAGAGGTACAGGAAGAAAGAAATGTGTAGAAGACAGTAAAAAATAAGAGAGATATGATGATAGGCCACATTCTAAGACATCAAGGAATAGTGCGGAATATATTAGAAGCAGAGATAGGAAAAAAGAGAAGTAGAGGTAGACCTAGGTTAGACTACTGTGCACAGATAGTGAAAGATGTAGGCTGTGAGAATTTCAGGAAAATGTGTAGGCTATCTCAGAATAGAAATCAATGGAGGTACGTTTCTAACCAGTCGCAAGATGGAAAAACTAATGATAAAAATACTGTACTTAAACATGGTAATTATTATAAACAACTACAGATATTGGTTTTGCAATACTCTCAATTATTGTTAATTGTGCGAAAGGATTTACTGGAATACTATTAATACTAAAAATGTCCAAGTGTGGGGATCCTTGGCAGCCACAAGCTGCTTAACCCCCTTCACATACCACTGAATCTCGGTGAAATAGGGCATATAGTTAGTAAATAATACAAGGGAATCGAGCTGTATATAGGCTGTTGAAAGAATTGCAGGGAACTGCGTAGACTAACTCAGAGCATAAATAAGCTGAGGTACAAGTTCAACCAATTTCAAGATGTAAAACCCAATGACGAAAAAATAAGTTCGCTTAAATCTGATGATTATTATAAACAACTACAGGTGTTGGTTGTGACATATTTTCAACTAATGTTAATTGTGCGAAAGGATAAATTGGAAGAACTATTAATTCGACAAACGTTCAAGTGCTGGAGCCAAAGGGGGAAATAAGGTTTATAGCTGCAAAACAATATAAGGTGACCGAACTGTATCAAACAAGAAAGAACATCAGCTATGTTCAAAGACAACAAACATGATACAAGAAAAAAAACTGGTCAAAGCATATGTGTCAAGCACAGCACAGTAGGTCTATGAAATAGGGGCAGTAGGAAAAGCAGACAAAAAAGATAGAAGCTTTCTGGAATGTTGTGCTTCAGATGTATGAGAATGGTAGCATAGACAGATAAAGTTAATAACAAATAGGTTGTAGAAATAGTAGAGGAATAAAGATGTCTATAGAAAACGAAAAAAATAGGAGAAATAGAAGGACAGGATACGTTCTACAGCATTTCTTGGGAATAGAACGGGATATATTACAAGCAGAAGTAGGAAAAGAGAGGTAGATGTAGACCGAGATCAGACTTTCGCACACAGATAGTGATAGATGTAGACTGTGTAAATTTCAGGGATATGTGTAGCTTGGTTCAGACTAGGAAACAATGAGGGTACGCGTCCAACCAGTTCTAGGACTGAAGACCTAATGATGATGATGACTTTGTATTTACACGTGATAAATATCTTGAAAAATAGAAGATAAAATTTGTTCGAGATAAGAACCGCTAGATAAAAGAACTGGAATAACAAGATCGAGAAGAAGGCTGGGGAACTAACCATTTATCCAAATATCGTGATTGTTTTGAAACCGTATCCAAGTCGCTGCTACACTTCATACCATTCGTAGCGTAGTCACTACACAGCATTTTCTGTTTTTCGTTTTTAAACTCTTAGTTATATTTGTATTTTGTCTGCCTCAGGGAGCTATATCACTATTCATTTACATTATTTTTAGTATTTTTGGGTAAAAAGACAAAGTAGATAAAGTAGTCTCCAATTTTAATAAAATCTACAAATATCACGATTTTCTATCCAATACTTTTGCAATTAACTTCAAAAGTTTGAAAAATTTGCCGTTGCAGTCTATATTAAGCACCTGTAAACTCAAACAGTGGTGAATATGGTGTATTTGATAATTTTACACTATGTTGTTCAAAAATTTTGTAATCTCAAATTATGCAGGCTCAAAGTCCAACAGTTGAATAATGCATTATATTCTTGAACTTTGCACCTACCAGGACTGTGGCATTGCAAAAATTGGAAATATCAATCTATTCTTGCTAAAACAAGTAGCAACACTTGCTTTGGCTAAAGTGAAGATAAATGAAACGCATATATAAATTGCAAATATGATAGAATTTTTGAGCTCTACAAAAGAAAATTCTAAAATTGCAAAATTTCGATATTGCATTTGTACGATGGACACTATTTATGTATTGAGAACTGGCAACACTGGTATTGCCAGGTAAAATCTGAAATTGCCATCGTAAAGTTTGACATTTTTGAGGTTATAGGTACTCAGAACGTTTTGACATGCGAGCACTATTTGTGTTTTTTGCTGTCTTTAAAATTTCATCTCAGCCAAAATATGGAATTTAATCGCAAATATTTTCGAGCTATGATTTATTATGACTTTCGACGTGATCCAACTCAAGAACAGTGCATCAATCAACTGAATTCAACTTTTGACGATGAAGCGTCATCATCCACAGCCACTGTATACCGTTGGTAAACTGAATTCAAACGTGCGCTAGTTCGCTCACGGACGAAGTTAAAGAAGGTCGTCCAAAATCGGTCGGTGTGCCGGAAAATATCGATGCAGTGCGAAAACTAATTGAAGAAGATCGTCATGTGACATCTCAAGAAATCGAGGTATGTTTAAGCATTAGTATGTGTGTTCGGAAGCTGTGTGCAGGATTCCACATTTGTTGACAGATGTTCAAAAAAGTGCTCGTGTCGATTGGGCCATAAAATGATTTCAAAATACAACTGTGGTGCATCCAAAGCGGTATACAATATCGTCGCAGAAGACGAATCGTGGATTTATGCGTATGAGCCAGAAAGAAAAGGCCAGTCGGCAGTTTGGGTGTTTCAATGTGAAGCAAAGCCAACAAAAGTTGTTCGTTCTCGAAGCGTTAAGAAGCAAATGGTGGCATTTTTCTTTATAATAAATGATCCTGTGGCAACTGTGGCTCTCGAAAATCAAAAGACTGTTAATTCGGCGTGGTATACGACCATTTGTTTGCGTGACGTTTTCGATAAATTGAGAGAAACCAACCCAAAACGATGAATCATTTTACATCATAACAATGCGAGCTCACTCACATCACATGCAAGAAACGAGTATTTGGACACACAAAGATCGAACTGATGGGTTATCCTCCTTATAGCGACGACTTTGCACCCAATAACTTATTCTTGTTTCTAGTAATTAAAGATAAACTGCGTGGAGAACGATTTTTATCGCCTGAGGAAGCCGTTGAGGCCTTCAAAACGCATGTTTTAGAGCTACCATCTTCTGACTGGACAAAGTGCTTTGAAGGGTGGTTTAATCGCATGCAAAAGTGTATAGATCTTAAAGGCAATTATTTTGAAAGGCAATAAAAGTATTTTTTATCAAGTTCATTTGTTTATTCTTTCTATTCTCAATACATAAATAGTGTCCTCGTATTTATCATTAAGCATCTCCTATAACTTTGATTAGCAAACACAATTTTTTATTAATACATACAAACTCGTGATGTAATTTGTTGACCTCGATTTAGAGCAATCGTCTGAAACTCAATATGAAGAGAGTAGAATATGTATTCAACTTTTAATTCCAGAACAGAGCGTAATCTGTTTACAACCTTCTGAATACTAATCATGCAGTTACAATTTAATAGGGATAATGGGAATGTGGACAGCAGTTAACTTTGGAAAGCCGGACAGATGCTAACATATAAATACAAAAGACTGTAGCGGTGATTGACATATTTTCCCAAAGGCCACAGTGTCGCTGTTTTATTCCACCCCGAGGTTTGTCACCCTTATTCAATATTACGTTGGTTGTAGTGCATCTGTCAATCATATCTATAATCAGAATGCTTATTTAGATATATGAAACGATACAGGCGGCGCCGTTTTCAGTATTTGTCGTTTAAGTGTCGATTTTGGATTGATGTATTTATTGAAGTGTACATCAGTTTCTCTATTTTTATAAATCGTGAAGCTTTTTCAGTATATAGAGAGGATTCGTTTTTAGTGCTTTTGGTAATACCTTTCATTATATGATATTTGTTAATTCTCTTGTTTGACGTATGGAGCAGTTTCAAAATAATGTTTAAGCAAACAAAACTTAAGACTAAATTGTTAGAATAAAATTAATAGTTTGCATGTGTTAAATGAGAGGTAGAATTGGGAAATTTATAAGCTGCATCTTCCAGGAAAAGTGGTATTGGGGTTGAAACTGTCATATCCCATTTTAGTAGATTATCAAAATGAAGCAGTAAACTAGCACTGACCATTTATCATAAGAAGGACCAATATTCACAGAGTATGTTGGTCTTGGTTCTCTCAGAAAGTTCTTCTTGTAGTATGAATTCTGGAATTATGACTGCTTTGTCGGTCTCTAAGAAAATCTTGTTATTGTTTTATCCACTAATGGGTGGGGGTGCATGAAGGAGGAGTGTTGGTGCCTTATTATATGCCTTCTAATTCTCCACTGTATTGCGGGGTCTATTGTCCATCTCGGTTGTTTGAAATGTCCATGTATCACTGTCATAGCATGTTGGAATTGATTCTCCCGACATGTTTGTGCTTATCAGCCACCGAATCCACTGGAGTGTTTTGTGAAGGACCTTTATTAGTTACTGGTCTGTGCTTTAATTATTGTTTGCTGTGTGGTTGGTGCGATTGAAGTTGGTGGTGTTGCGGTTAGTGGTAGTAGCTTTGTTGTGGTTGGCCGAATCGTTGTTGTTGGCGGTTGGTATGTTGTTGATTCTGGAGGCTGCGGTTGGTTTTTGCATTGGTTTATGATCGCTGGCTTCTTGCTATGAAGCATTAGTTTTGTTGCACGCTTCCTCCATTTTGAATCTGACCTGTTTTTGCGAGTACGTGTGCGTTAGTTTCTGGATGAATCTTTTACCGAGGACACTTTGTTGCTTTCCTGTTTGGAATAGTAGATGCTACATTGTCATCTTGGGTATTGTATTTGATGGTGTTGGTTGTAGTGTTGGGATTATGGCGGCAGTTGCGGGTGGTGTTAAATCCCTTCTAATTTTTTTCGTTTGTCCCCGTGATATAGTAAAAAGTAGTGGCCGTTTGTCTGTTCTTCTTCTGCCGCAGCAGGTCTTGATATATAGAGCAGTTTTTATAATTCGCTGGATGGGAGCCTCTACATTTGATGCAGGGAGCTGCTGTGACTTCGAATGTGTTCTCTCATTTGGACGCATTATGTTATTTGCTACATCTTACACACCTCGGTTTAAAGCCGCGGCTTAAGCTAGAATGGTCGAACATTTGACAATCGATGCATTGAAGTAGTTCCATTGTACATTCGAAGGGTTAAATAATGAGTCGGTGGCAGTACAGCAGGTTTCTGATGCTGTAAATTTCTAGTGACTTACGATGATTTCCTAAGCACACAAAAAAGGTGTTGCTGTGAATATTGTCTCTTCCTTGTATTTCGTCGCATAGATGGTTTTCATTTCCATGCTGTTTGGTTCAGTTTGTATATCTTCAGCTGCAATGTTGGTAACTATCGCTTTAATGACCATATTGAGCTCTCTCTCTACTTTTACCGCAAAAGTGTAGAATTGGACGCTATTTTCTACAGAATATTTTGAAGGAAGCATAATTTCGGTGACTCTGCAGCATATATTCGGGCGGCTTGCCTCCTGACTCTGATGTCCAATTCTTTTTTCTGGAGCTTCTTCATTTGTTCTGCATGTAGTACAATGTCCAGGAATTTGTCACAAAAAGTAGGTGGTATGCGAATGTTAGTTGAAGGTCGCATTGTACGTTGTTCAGCATCTAATGTTTCTATGTTGAAGATAGTGGCGACGGCGTTGGTGCAGCTTCTGAACACTGTTAAAGTAACTTTGAAGGCGTTACGAGGGGGGTGGCGGTTAAGTTTCTGTCTTACTCTGATACTACGGTCGGTTTTTTGCGACTTTTTTTGCTCTTATGCGCTTGGTTTTCGTTTATGTCTCCGTTTTAGATGTTGATTGGTAGTCTCGTAATCTGCGATTGGTGGAATTGTCATATTCCACATATGTGCTCTCGTCCGCGTAAAAAACTTAAGTTCATTTCTTCAAAAATTCCTTAGCTGTTGGGCTCATCATCGCAATGCTAGTTTCGCTCTGAATGAACGGTTAAATACGTAGATGCACATCAAGTGTCGGGGTTCGTGGTGTACACCTCAACTGCTAGAAGTTGTAGGTCACTCGAGTGTATTGCAGTGTATTATTTCGACACTACAAATTAGACATTATTAAAAAAATCTGAAAACGGTCAAATGTCTCAAAAACAAAATGTTAAAAAATGTTGTAGGGTTAAAAGTTTTTGTTCAGAGATCATATCCATTTGACCTAGAAAGGAAGGATCACGGCGGAGTCAAAACTAAACAAATTTTTTTAAATGAAATATCCCATTGCTTAAGATATAGTATTAAAGATGGCAGTGACACCTTCCCAAAGCACATTGGTGAATAATTTTTCTTGGGCGTCGTTTAGGTTATGAACTTTAGAATGTACGGTGCCGTTAGCATTAAAATTATTCAGGATATACTGCGTAGAGGTTGTCTGCTAGGATACCATACCCTTTTGTGTGCATATGTTCGTTCGTACGGGCGCGCGCGCGCGTGTGTGTGTGCTTGTTTTGTATGTAGGTTGTCAGCAGAAATAAGATCCCCGTGATTAATCACTCCCATAATATTCAATTACTCAACAACCTCGCTGCTGCGTGTAGAAGGATTGTACTGATTTAAGTTTTCAAATTGTTTTCTGTCTGGTGTTTGACAATGACTTAATTGTTGATAAAACCGATTTAAAACGTTTCTGGTGAGATAAGATTTACTTGGTGCAAAAGGTTTGCCAAGTTAGCAGGTTTCGTTGTGTACACAGTATGTTTAACACACCCACCATGAAAAGTATTTCAATTGATTTGGTGGCCTAGAGGGCAATTGCGTTCTACACGTTCTTCTAATTTATTGGTTTATAAAAATATTATTTAAAAATTTATCCACTACCATTGTGGCAGTACTCCATTCCGTTGAAACCAAGTACATTCTATACTTCCTTCGAAAAATTGCAATAGCAAGAATTATTTGATTTTGTAATAGTTGTAGATAAATGTTTGCATTTAAATTTCCAAAGATAAAAAAGGTTCCATAATACCACATTCACCAAAGATTTCCCCACATATTTGGTTTTTAGGAATGCGGATCACGCATCCAGTGAGGGTACTTGTCACTCTAATAGCGACAAGCCTACGATTTAGCGTTCTATTTAATTTGAAAAAATGTTCATTGGAAAGAATGATATTGCCAAGAAAAATGTTATCACTATCGCATCGAATTATCATTATATTGTAAAACACTTCTGTGAAAACACGTTCCCTTAGTTCATGAGTAACTTTTAGTTTAAAAGGATGCCATTTTTCTTTCATGTTTTCTTTCACAGTTTCATGAATTTAAAGAAAACATCGATGCTGTGCGCGAGTTGATAATGCAAGATCGTGGTGAGATTCAGGCATTCCTAGGCATTAGTATAAGTATACATTCGATATTACATGAACATTTAGCTGTGAAAAAGCTATGTGCGCGTTGGATCCTACATAATTTGACTATCGCTCAAAAAAAAAAAAGACTCGTGTCGATTAGTGCAAAGAAATGTTCAAAAAATACGATTGCGGTGCATCAAATGCAGTATATAATATCCACACAGGTGACGAATCTTGGATTAATTCGTATGAACCCGAAAGTAAACAGCAGTCAACTGTATGGGTCTTCTAATATTAACGAAATCCAACAAAAGTTGTCCGCGCTCGAAGCACCTCGAAGAAAATGATTGCCTGTTTTTTCGAAATGTCACGATCCTTGCTTTAGAAGATCGTAGAACAGTTACTTCTGCTTGGTGTACAACCATTTGCTTGCCACAAGTTTTCAGAAAAATAAAAAATATATACCAACAACACCGAATCATTCTCCATCATGACAATCCGAGCTTTCACAGATCGGCTCAAACAAGTGACTATTTGATTACTCAAAACATCGAATTGATGGGTCATTCCGCCGTATAGTCTTGATTTGGCACCTAATGATTTCTTTTTTCCCACACGTGAAGAACAAACTGGTGTACAACGATTTTCGATACCAGATGAAGCGGTTGATGCGTTCAAAACTCATATTGTAAAGATATCTTAATCGAAATGGAAAAATGTTGTGAAAAGTAATTCCAACGTGTGCAAAATTGTGGCAGTCATTGTGGAGAATATTTTAAAAAACAATAAAAAAGTTTTCACACCTTAAGTTTTGTTTTTGTTACTTATTCCCGATATATATCGGGCACCCCTCGTACAAACTACTACACAAATACGTTGCTGATTTTGGTTTATTACACCGCAGACGATTCCTAACAAAGCCCTGTTCTTCAAATCGTCTGACAGTATTGTGAACTGTAAACGTTGATATTGGTTCACAATCTGCATACGTATTGTTAAACAAATTCGTTTTCTGATCGAAAGGCCTATCGCGGTCGCCATATCCTAATCGGTAGTATTGTAATTCTTTGGAATTCGGTCTCTACCATGTTGACGACTACCAAAAATAACGTCTTACTTTGAAACAGAAATTACTCTGGCTTTATACACTATGACTTGGTCCTTTAGATACTTACACGCGTGACACTTGATTATAATAATATTGGCAACTCCGTAAATTCCGAAGTTCATAATTTAATTCTCACGAAATATATTTAGTGTTGTTGAAACGTCTTGTAGTCACATTTAATACAGTGTGATAAGAAATTGGGTATTCTATTTAAAAAAAACATGTTAGCCTTGAACTCGCCTCGACGCCTTCACTCAAGTTGAAACATATTTGATTATTGAATAGAACTTTGCCTAGAAACATTTTTCTCAGCAATGATCCTTTCTCAGGATATTTGACCGTTTCCAGACTTTCTTAACACCCGTACAATAGTTAATCAGATTATACAATAACAAGAGGAATGTCTTAACTGTAAAACTAACCTTAATCCAACATACTAAACTTTTGCGGTTCTACTTAGCAATTTAAGAATTAAAGCAGTTGCTTTATCAAGAGTTGAAATTATCTACTTAATCAAATGATACCGTTTAAGACTTTTAAGTTACGGCAAAATTAAGGGTATACCTCTAAGCCGTCGATAATTGGCCCAAACTCCGTTTCTTTTCAAAAATTATTTTTTTCAAAGTTACTCCATACCTTGTAGCGTTACTTTCAGAAATATTCAGTCTTTTGTGCTAAATAAAAAGCGACGTGAGCACTATTAAGGAGCACCATGTGCAATAACAGCACTGGAGTATATAGCATAGTGATATCACCAATTTAAACGCTTGTCGCATATCGTGACATATTAGACAAACTGACAACCAGATTGTCTTGCAAACTTAACTATTCGCTATCCGGCGATGGATTAGGTGAATCGAAAGATGAATCGTGGTCAACCGATTACGATAACGTTTCAGGGACAATGACCTTATGACTATGTTTCAAGTGGAAGATTCAGAATTATACAATGTTCCCACTAAATTTCAATGCTTATAAATACATTAAATATTGCACAATTTTAAAAAAGGACTTCTAAGGTGTTACTGACCAGAAGCCAATGGGCTCAATTACACATAGCCACTTAGCAGCGCTTTTTAGTGGCGTTTTAGAAGCGCGACTGATGTCTAAATCCGAGAATATATGAATCGTTTCAAACACGACCACAGTCACAGATTGCAAGCGCTACAGAAGCTCACGGTAGTCGCTTTCGCGGCAAAACGCAGCGTCTAAGGGCCTCTTCGCATGATGTCACAGACGTGCGCCAGTAGTACTGCAAGATTTTTTAGAAGCGCTTCAGTTGAACTTCAGTAGCGCTTCGGTGACGCTTCGATGGCGCTTCAGCAGCGCTGCAAACGTACTGCTGACATTGTTTTTTTAACGATTTCATACACCAGTCTGTAAATGGATCTGGAAGATGACTTGTTGTTGACCTTGCTATTAACTAAGGAGAAAAATTTTGAGTGCCATTGCTCTTGAACAGACCAAATCAAGGTTGATTTCATACATTCTGCAATCTTGTTACTATAATCTTTATGTTGAAGGTTCCATATAGAGGAAAAATTCTCTACTTCACTAACATCATCGTCTGTATTTACGTCTGCGCAATCGCATCCCATTATATTAAAACATGACACAACGAAAGCACTGCTGATTCAAGTGGCGCGTTTGAAGCTCCTCTGATGCGCCACTCACATGTCACACGCCAACCACTTAAACAGTCGTGCAGTTACAGTCGCGTATGAACCTACATTTTAAAAGTATAAATTGTCACAAGCAGCTGCAGCTTTTGACGCCGCGTTTTGCAGCGAAGGTAACCACCGTGAGCTTCTGTAGCGCTTCCAATCTGTGGCTGTGGTCATTTGTGAAACCATCCATATACACCGGTTTTAGATATCAGCAGTGCTTCTGAAGTGCTACTAAGAAGCGTTGCTAAGTGGTTTCGTGTGAAGGTGTCCTAAAAGTGGCGTTACTCGTGACAATCGATAGTTTTAAATTGTAAGTTTCAAATACTCCCTGTATGTTTGTTGTGGTTTGTTTAGCATTCTTCTTAATCTTCTTTGGGAATTAAACCACTCATAGTTTTTAAAATCGTCTTTATTTACGTTTCGATCCATCACCTGATCGAAACGTAAATAAAAATGATTTTAAAAACTATGAGTGGTTTAATTCCCAAAGAAGATTAAAAAGAATTGTAAGTTACACATGCAACTAGTGAGATGGCTGGCCAGTGATGCATGAGTAGCGCGTCAGTGGCGCTTCAAATGCTTCACTTTAACTATTAATCAATTTTTATTAAGCAGTGTTTTTGTTGTATCATGCTTTAAAGTGATGGGACCCGATTGCGCAAACGTAAATACCGACGATTTTGTTAGTGAAGTAAAGAATTTTTTCGCTATACGGGGCCTTCAACATGATGATTATGGTAACAAGAATACAAAATGAATGGAATTAACCTCGATTTGGAATCTCCAAAAACAACGGATGCACTCAAAATCTTCTTAGTCCATTTTGAGACTAGCGTATAAAATTGTTAAACTGCAATGTTAGCAGCACGTTTGAAATGCCACCAAAACACCACTGAAGCGCTTCTAAAAATTCTTGCAGCACTACTGACGCGCATGAGTGGCGTTGCTAAAGTGGCTACGTGTAAAGAGACCCAATTACCTGCACACAGTTCCGCAGGAACGTAACTTTTTCTATTAAAATAAAAAGAAAGCTAGGTAAGCTACTGACATAATTTATTTAAAGTAATTGGGTAAACGTACTTAAATTCGACCAATCCGATAGTCGACCACTTTGTTGAAAAAGCAGCATTAATAATAAAACCACAGTATTTTTGTTGGTAGTCTCCCTATTTCTGTACTTCACTATCTGAATACTCCTTTATTTTCGAATAGTTTCGAAAGTAGGTAGCTCCGTCGAATATAAATGTCAGTTCTTTATGGCGGTATCTAAGCAACGACGAGGTAAGTAGAAAAGTTTTTCTCATCTGCTAGTTTTTAGAGCAATCAAAATTAGCATATAAATATAGTATTAATGTCACTAACAAGAATTAAATGCTTTACACTAACAAAATAATACATAGGTCACTTATTTTCAATGATTTCAAGCCCTTATTTAGCATAACCGTTTTTATATTTGCGTGGTCGAGAATTGGCACATAATTTTTTTATACAAGCCAGTAGTCGACAGGAGGTCGTCTCTGGGTAAATTAAAATTATTACCAATTTGAATCATATTGCACAGAGACATAGAGCTACGTGTCTAGAAGCCTACCGCATAGTAAATCTTGTCATATTTTTGTTCTACCCAGTGTTCGACCGCACTAACAAATTAATTAATGGTCAAGTTTAGAAACCAATATTCGATCACTTTATGTTGCCATGAATTTCTTAGGTAGGCCTGATCTACCTTTCTAGATATTGTCCTAAATTTATTCAACTATACCTATATAATACAAGGTGGCTCCTATTAAAGAAAGGCCGATTCACCAATATTCTGTAGAAGCACTTCACAATGCACTTGAAGCAATAAAAAGTGGAACATACATAAGAACAGCATCGCAACAATATAATGTCCAAAAACAATTTTGGATAGAACCCATGGTAGAATAACTTCAAACATACAAAAATGGGTCCTCCAAATATCTTGACTATGCAGGAAGAACGCAAGTAAGCTGATTGGTTAAAAGAACTAGCAAGACGAGGATTTCCTCAAAAGAAGCAAAATCTAATTAATACAGTTGCTAAAATTGTAACCACAGAAAAAAGACAAACACCTTTCAAAAACAATATACCAGGACAGAAATGGTATGTCGGGTTTTTAAGGCGATATCCTGATTTAAGACTAAGAGAACCTGAAGGATTGGGTAAAGCTCGAGCTGTTATAAGTGAACAGTATATTCGTGATTGGTTTACAGCTTTAGAAAAATTTTTGAATGACCAACATCTCGAATCTATTTTAAGAGACCCGCGTAGGATACTGAACGGAGACGAAACGAGTTTTTCAACGTATCCAGGCAGGTATAATAAATATCATTTTAAGGTTTATGAACCAAATGCATTGATTTATTTTAGGCAAGGTACTTGCCCCTAAAGGTTGGCGGAATGTGTATGATATGTCTAGTAAAAAAGAAACTATTACAGTTTTGCTTATTTTTAATGCTGCAGGAGATGCCAGCAAGTGTGGTGAAGTCAATGCCTCCTAAATGGTTTCTAGGAAAATCTGATTCTAGCTGGATGAGGTTGTGAGTTGTTTTACGAGTATATTACAAATTGCGTTAACAAATGGTTGAAAGAACAAGATATACCAAAGCCTATAATTCAATTTATTGGCGGTCACAAATCACATTTGTCATACCAAGTGACTAAATTTTGCGATGACAATCAAATAATTTTGTATGCACTACCTCCGAACACCACACACCTCATGCAGCCTGCAGATGCAAGTGTTTTCAAACCACTGAAAACTAAGCGGAAAGAAATTGTTTGCAGGTGGCACTCTAAACAAGATCAATTAAATTTAATCGTTAACAAAACTACTTTTTGTTCATTGTTGAATGATTGCCTTTCAATGTCATCATTACCATATTCTATGAGGAATGGGTTCAAAAGGCCTGTTCCTCTTCGATCCTAATGCAGTGGATTACAGCAAGTGTATTATTAAAATGGTAATTACAACTTAGGAACGGAAAATTTGTGAACCTACCAAAAGTGATATTAACTTCACGATAAAGCATTAAAAGCGTTTGAACAAAATTTAAAACTACGGTATATTGAGAGTGTCATACTGATTGACAATTTAATGGAAATATATACAAGTAATGTTGCACATGTCGTAGAGAAAGAAAACTCGCCTAATGATGATGGACACTAGTTTTAGTTCAATCTGATAGGATTAACTAAAATATTACTACTGATTCTCTGTCGGCAAATGAGATTAACCATGCTGAATTGATCAATATGGAAGTTGACAGTGGCCTGCAATTTACGGAAACCTTACACATACACAAAATACAATAAATAATATTGATAAAGAAGGTATAGAAACGTTTGAAAGCGTTTTTGCTCAACATGATACAAGTGCTCTAGAAGCAAATGCAAGAATTTTAGAAGAAATGGAGAATATAGGTGTAGAAGAAGAACTAGAAAAAGTATTTGTATCACTTGGGCAAGATGATGAAAATCATAGAGAAAAACTCAAAAACATTTCTTTAAATAACGTACAAATTGAAAGTAGAATGAAGGTTGGCGACAATGTTTCAATATCAAATGCAACCAATAGCTTTAAAGATCACTTATTCTGGCCTACGCCCATTACAAGTAAAAGAAAGCCTGCAGACAAAAAGACACTACCATCAGCAATCTTCTCCGCTGCATACAGAGAGTATCTTGTAGAAAAGCAAAACAAAAGACAGAGAATTATAGAAGAAAAAGAGAAACGAAAACTACTTAAAATTCAAAATAAAAGCAATAAGAAAAAAGCATTACCAAAGAAAGCATCAGATATGAAAAACTATAAGAAATTGAGTGAAGTGACGGAAAATGCAACTAAAGTTGTTATCACGTGTAGCACATGTGATGAGGAACTTGTTACTGATGTTGAGGACGATGTTTAAAAAATATGGTATCATCTTGTGTACTGATTTCTGTGGAATGGCGTACGATGAAGCTAGTGCAAAAGATTTCATTTCTTTAAATTGTAGCTAGGTATAAGAATATAATGCATGTAGGTAGTAGTACCTAGGTACATATAATTGTTTTTGTTCACAGTTCTGCGTTGTGTATGAATTTATATTACGTATATTTTTATATTAACTGAGATAACTAATAAAATTTTTATTTCTTGATTCGCCAAATTCATAAATAATGCAAACTATGATGCATATAATGTATATATTATATAGGTAGGTACCTACCTAGTACAAATGTTATGTTGTACTTGAAGCCTGGTCCAGTATAGGAATATACTTGGGCAACATTAGATTCTGAATTGGTCGACTACTAGATTTTTTTGCTTAATCTCAAATATTTATTTTTCAATCTCATTACTGAAGCGATATTTTTAAACTGTAATTATTTTACAATAATATACTGTTTGATGTAAGCTGTAATTCCATTTTGCAATAGATCAATTGTTCTTTAACATATTTTGAAACAATTTTTAAAAATAACATCTCCTAATTGGTCGACTACTGGCACATTTACCCTACTAACCTTTAATTTTGAACTTTCTTTTTTAAAAATGATACCCTTGAAGTCAAATTGAGTGAATGCGCAGAATAGGGCTTAAACAATATCTTTGGGAGTCTGTAATATCTTATATTGAAGTTTTGTATTAAAGTATATATCAGGATTAATTATAAAAAGAGTCGGTTTTACAACGTTATCTTAAGCCTTTCATAAATCAATTTTCGTTAAAATAATGTCACTATTAAAATCTACGACTTACATTGTTGCAATAAACCAGACTGAAAGCGACATCTTATCTTAAACAGGGTAAGTATACAACCGATTATAGGTTACTGTTCCATTCAGACATACTGATGAAGCTTAATCGTATACAAACTCAGTTAATAAATTAAAGATGTCTGAGAGATTAGCGAACATTCTTTAATGATATAAAACGTGGTATGCCACCTACGTCAATTAATTAGTATAATTTTTTGTATCCTTTAGGTAAACTATAACACATGCTTAGTGATCGTAAATTATGCTTCAGCCGCGAGATGTTGAAAATTTTTGCATAAATATGCAACCGTATTGTAGTAGGTACCGCTTTTAATTCTATTTTAAGGTAGACCGTGATGTTTCACACCCTAATTAGAGGAGTGCTGTGGATTCCAAATAATCGAGAGACATGCCGACGAAGGCTATGTCAGGTGGTTGTGAGGTCATAGAAGTGGCTGTGAAGAAGATTAACATTCTTAGAGTTGTAACGGTCCAGTTGTGAGAAATTTATGTGTTATCCGTTTTTCTCAAGAATTTGCTTTAGTGATTCGTTGAGTTATCATGGAATTAATCACATATGGAAATGCATTACACCTGAAATCTGGTTTGGCTTGGTTAACAAAAGCGGTAAATATATTTTGTCATTTATTTTAAATTATAACCTTTTTTACGTAGCTTCAGGCTAACTTGAGATCTTTTATGGTGAAGGGATCTCCATAAAATGATGGAATCTCAACTATCTTCCGACTATGCTAGGGGTCTATTCCTCGGGTAGAGCTTATGAGGAGTGGTCGTGGTTCTTATGACAGAACATTATTTACTTACTGACTCTAATATTACTAAAATAGGCAAGAGGTGCGCCGCCAAGTCTTTAAATTTTCTAAACACGGGTTTGCCCTAATGGGGGACTTGGAAGTCCTTAGAGAGATATATCGTATTTACTGCCTGAGCAGGAGCTGTAAAAAAATATCAATATAGCAACGAAGGACACAAGAGATGTACTCTTGTTACCTTATACTATAAAAAAGAATGGCTATTAATATCAATTATTTGAACACTATTATAAACACAAGTTTAGGCATTAGAATTTTGAAAGTGCTATTAGTGCTCCATCGTCAAGTGAGATCTAAAAAATTTAATTTGTAAAGGGTATTTATGCTTTTTTACCTCCTGAATTGATTTCCTTATTCTTGAACTCACTTGTTTAAAATAAAACAATTACTCAAGTGAATTAAATGATTATTCTTTAATTAATTATTGCATTCTAAGTAATGAAATTTTATGTACAAAATATGCATCTCAAGGGTAGATTAATTTCTTCGACACAGTAATAGAATGAGAAAATTATGACTGTCTCTACTAAGCATTAAAAATACAATAATATATTAAACATATTTACAAAGCTTTCCAAACTAATTACCCAAAATATCGCTGTTATTTGGTTTACAAGTGTGTATTAAAATTTTCAAAGTCTAATAATTTTAGTTTTCACAACTACTTAATGTATGATTGAATTTAAATGAAATATTTTGTTAGGATTAAGTTAAGGTATTCTATTACCATTCATTTATAATAATATCATGCATTATGCTTGATTCAAAATGTGATAAATTCTAAACAGCAAAAGTTTTTCATTATTACAGAGCAAAACGAGAATCGTAGGTTGTTACAATTTTGTTTAAGATGTTCTGCCTCGTTGTCAAGATAAGCGAACAGCTGTCCTGATGTAAAAGTAATAAAAAAGGCTTACCTTGCAAAGCGTTGTTCTAAGTTATGTTATGATGGTTACATTGTCGAAACCAGATGTGCTGGCATACGATCCTTTGACAAACATCTGACGTCACGTACTGTACACATTTTATTACGTAGTAACCTGGAATTTTACTGGAACCATTTATACGAACGTGAAGTGCATCTCATTTTCGCAAATCGAAACAAAAGCAACCATATAACAGGCTATCTAAAATACATCATTCCACTTGTTTTAAAAACAGCTAATTTAACGAGAATTCGGTGAATTAAATATCGTATTTGAACTTATAAACTTGCAGTCTTATTTTTGCTGAATGTCTAGAATAAACATTATTACAATAACGTTACTGATAATAAACTTGATAATTGCAAAACCAAAACTTTGTTGACCTTTTAAATTAATTTTTACTGGATTAATTGAAATTAATGCTAGAAAATCCTCAAAGCACGTTTTATAAATTTATTGAAATTAAAATTAACGAATTTAGACAGTTCATTATCAAAAGTCCATAGAGCTTTTAAATGCCACCTTACTAAAAAAGATCAATTAACGTTTGAGAGCAGTCTTACTAAAAATTTAACATTGAGCATACGGGCGAATTCTTACAAAAATTATCGTTTAGCGTATGAGCGCTATTATAAAATTATTTAGTTTTATTTAACAGTAAATTAATCTGCTCTGCACTTGGCCAAGCGGCAACGCCTATGGCTAGACGCAAGTTGCTAGTGAGAACCCAGTTCCACTGCATGGTGTTTTCTTATCAAGCAGTCGTGCAAGACTGACCGGTCTGATCAAAGCGCACAAGTAACCTCAAAGTCGCCTGACATTGAAGACTCTATTCAAACGACCAACGTTTGCTGATATTAACTAAACCAGTATTATTGAATAATTTTTGTTTTCTGATTGGGCTACACGGCCCCGATCTAAATATTTATTTATATAGCAAGATTTAACTGTTTATTTATATAAACAATGCAGCGTATTTAGTGAATAATTTTAAAAGATTTGCAGTCGTTAGAAAAAATTGTTACACTTTCCTTAGAATAATCAAAGATTTTTTTTATTATTCACCCTCAGAAAAATTCTACCTTAATCTCGAACTATTCTTAGGACTGACCTGTGGGAAAATAAAAAATAAAAAATAAAAAAATTAAGAGGACCAGAATAATAAAGAGTGAGTGTTTAAGTAGCCACGCGAACTACACGTCCACAAGCATCACTAAACCAAATACTCACAAAATTTACACTCCAGTCAACTAAGCACATACTGCTCAGTGACCAACTCTTCATGAGTCTCGTCTAGACTTATGTATTTGCTCAATAGAATGTACGAAACGCGAAAAGAACAGACTTCAGTTCTCTCGCTTACATTATAGAATACACGACTATTATTAACAAGATAGTAGACTTCTACAAACTCAACAAAAATAAATTTATCCCAGTTAACACGTTATAATTCCAAAAACGTTTCGTCAGTCAATATTTTACGGATCAAAAAATTTTGTTCGTTAACTTCGAAAGAATCAAAAAAATATTTTTATATGTTAACGGTCTGGACACACACACACGCGCGCGCACACACGCACACACACACAGACAGGGAGGGTGCTCCTGAGAACACGGTACGTACGCATGGTGAAGGTGCTTCTTAAATCAGATTGTGTACACATAGGGAATGTGTTTCTGATAACACATTACGTACGCACAGGGAAAGTGCTTCTAATAATACGCTCTATCACAAAAAAGGCGTTTCTAATAATACGCTCACTAACACACATAATTTACTATATTGAAAATATCACTGAATTCCTATTCAAAAAAATTTAAATAAGGTTCTACCTCTGGTTTACAGCACAGGAACTAGAAGGACAACTAAACGAAACAACAAGGAAAGTACTTTACTTTCAAACTCAACCAGGAAGACAACAATTAACTATATGGAAACGGCATCGTCTTGATCTACTACTAAAAAAAGTGTTTCAGATCTTTTATATGCCACTTCCCGGCTTTTGTGTACTAAACAATTTATCTATATAAAAGTAATCATGACGATAGCTAACAAAAACTAATGTTCGGGTACACGCTACTTAACTTCTAATCAAACTGTCGAAACAACCAAAAGTGCTTCGCAACGCATAAACTTGCTAGAATGACATACTCTTCTTCGAGCCTCACCTAGACTAATCAACAAAGAAATTTCTCATCACTAACCTTAAAAATAGTGATGCAAAAATTGCTAGAGCGACAAACTCACCTCGACTCTCGTCTAGACTAAACAAAACCAATTATGCTGCGTTGCAACGCCGATATAAATCACAAAAAATTTCATGAAGTCAAAAACGTGCCTATGCACAAAGGCAATCCACCAACGGTATGACGACAGCACAAGCCAATGTACCTAATTTACCAAGACATTATTTCTAGTACACACTTTATAGTAATCTCATAATACGAAATAACATGCTAATTATTATGCAAGTGCCTCACTCGTTTTTGTGCACGACTGAAACGAGGTTGATGTAACGCCTTTACGTCCACATTTAAAACAAAATATTTTCATAGGTGCTCTACAATAACCAAACGTATGACCACGACGTGAACAATTTCAACTCACAAATCTTGAGATTTAAAAAATTTTATAATATAGCCGTTAAACCAAATCCAAATTTATCTTAACCGATTATTATTAACAAAATATTTTCAATAAGAGAACAACAATTGGATTTAGAATTCACAACTTCGCCCTACTGATAACTAAATTATTACAACAAAAATTTTCTTACTTTAAATTAATTCTTTAAAGTTGAAGCCTTTTAAATTCCGATTTAGTTTAACGAGAAATTCCGATAATTAGAAATGGAGCCCACGGCAAATTAAGATGGAAGGTGGCTCTAAGTTGAGGAAATCTCAAAGGCAAAGCGGCTAGTCGAACTATATGCTCTGGGTAGAGAAGGAGCTGTGGGTCGGGGTGTAATTGCAACCACTAACAATAAAAATAAGGCGCCACCGTATTTTTTTATACTGAGAAGACCTAATACAAGTCTCTTGTACAAGGCAAATGCGGAAACCTTTTTTCTATAACCGCTATATAATTTTTAAAGACCTCCTAATCTTTAAAGTATCTTACCTTATGGCTCGACCTTGACCTTAGCAATCCTGCACTGCACCTGTGAACAGATTAAACAAAGAAAAGCACTGTTTGTGCATTCAAACTCAAAAATAATTAAATACAATCAGAATCGACTTTCATTCCTCTTAAATAAAAGATAGTCTTTAGTCCGAAAATAAGAATCTATTCTTTTGGTATCCAATAAAGTAATTTTTACAAAAATATGTCTTCCTTTATAAGTTAATTTAAATTAGGAAGAGTTAATTACAATGGTACTGAATATATCCGTACCAATTACTATTTAATGAAGTTTATATAACAGATTGACAAAGCATAAAATTGCTTATTTATAGAAAGAGTTAATTATGGTAAATTTACCTTAATTTCACAGTAAATAATTACAGATAATTGTTCATAAAATATCAAATGTAGAAATTTAATTTCTAAAGGTTCAAAGTTAGAAGAATTTACTTTATCTAATTAGTAGTGACATCTTCTGATGTTTCATTGAGTTAATAAAAGAATTTGTAGGAACAAATTACAGATTCATATCGTATGACTACGTAAAATATAATTGAGGTCTGTCCTTGACCTGTTCAAAGTTAACACAAGTCGAATAAAGTAAAATTTATCTCGTTACTACGTTGACAGTTCAAACAACATACGAACATAATTTTTTGTACATACCAGAACTCCAAATTGCACCTAAATACTTGCTTGAAAGCTGACGTATGTATTAACAACGGAAAATTCCATTCCAAACAAACAGCTGCGCTGCATACTAAAAAACACGTCACTTGGCTTCCATTATCTGCGTTTCAATTTACAGATGTTCCAGGCGTAATTCACACCACAAGAAAGCACATGTTGTTTGTAATTAACTTGAATAAATTATAAATGTGATTCCATATTATACAAGAATAGAATTGTTTTCATTTAATTTCGCATGAATACCATTCAGAAAAGTGCTTATTTATAATTTACGTTGCAATATATTTTAAATTAAATTATTCCCAAAGTTACACTGAAAATTTTAATTAATATTGTTATAGAAACAAATTCACTTACTGTTCCTAATGGTCTTTTAACAAAAACTTCATCGTTCTTCACGACTGGTTTCAACACAAAATGGACCATCCAAAACAATTTATGAAGATAGCATACACGTGCAATCTTCCATCGTGCACGCTTCCAACAGCAAAAATCAATGACGGACATCGCTCCTAAGAACAACTTTCGACCTGCTTGAACCCCAGCTGTGTTAGAAGTGCCGGCCGAGCTTGTTGCTGCTCAGTAACAAGGTTACCTTGCAGTTATTGAGTAGAGGGGGCTTTAAGAAGGATACCAAACAAAAGCTTTTATATTGTCTCCGTAGAATTTAACTTTTAACATGAACTAAATACTAGTTCTTTATTGGACAATCGATGTTATTAAATTAAGTGGATTGGATAACATTATAATGTATTATATTATTTAATATTTAATAAAAGGATTGATTATACAGATATATTTATTAGGTGGAAAATAAAATTGCTACACTGCCTCTTTCTAAGAGTAAAAATTCTGGAATAAATACGAAGAATTCTTTTTGAATTTATTGTTACATATTCACAACTTATTATTATTAATTTTACAAAATAAAACAAAAATTACCACTTAAGGTACAACATAATTGAAAATGAGTGACGAGTAACTACGCGTACTATACGCCACAAGGGGACAAATTCGAAGTCTTAATCGGTAGGGTGTCATTATCGTTTAATCATATTCGGGGTTATTATATCACTCATTTATACTCGAAACTTAAACAACAAAATATATAATACTGCCGTATTATGATTCCTTAATGAGAATATCAAATTATCATGACAAACATATTTTTACTATATTAACCGTCATTTACATATTTACAAAAGAAGAAAAGGACTCTCACTACTTTTGAGATCCACTCCAAACATAACTTCAAAACAGCAAACAAGTCTTGAAATCACTAACGTTCAACAATATACCGCATGTATATGCAACCAAAATGTAGAAATATCTCTTTCCCAGAAGAGACAAGTAAAACGTCACCACGTCTTACTTCTCACAAATCTCACTCACGCATGAATGAACAAAATAGAACATTGCTATCTCACACAATATTCATATTAAACATAGAACATTGCTATCTCACGCAATATCCATAATCAAACATAGAACATTGCTATCTCACGCAATATTCATAATTAAACATAGAACATTGCTATCTCACGCAATATTCATAATTAAACATAGAACATTGCTATCTCACGCAATATTCATAATTAAACATAGAACATTGCTATCTCACGCAATATTCATAATTAAACATAGAACATTGCTATCTCACGCAATATTCATAATTAAACATAACTATCATAGTTACTAACAATATTGACCTCCAACCAATATTTAATATGGACTCAACTACCTGATTCCTAATATAATTATCAAATACTTTAATCACAAATCCAAAAAATAATAACCAAATATACTCAATTTTAATTATCAAACACTTTAATCTTAAATCCGAAAGAAAATAATAACCAAATATATACAATTTTAATTATCAAACACTTTAATCATAAAAATACCTAAACATTCCTTTATAACCTTGAACTAGAGAATTATACGACAAATGAAATCATTTGACAAACGGAAACATGTAACTTTTTATCTTGGCTCAAATGAATAACTTGCAACTAACAATATCAGCACAGTCTAGTATCAACCTTACTGCACTACAAAAATTCTTTTTATACTTCTTATCCAACATCTAAAATTTTAGACTACCAAACAGTATTCCAATACAATATTTAAATCCTTTACTAAAAGATAAGACAGAAATAATTCCTACTATCAACCATTAAATATATCAACAACACTAATTAATGTTCAGAAACGTTCTCATTTTCAATATCACCACTGAACTCTGAATAAGGTTTTAAGTCCTTAACATGCCATCTGCCTGCCCTTGAACCATTTTCATTAATCAATTCATAGATTAAATTCGAAACCTTCTTTTTAACAATACTCAAAACATATTTTGGCGCTAGTTTAGCTGTAAACTTATCACTTGCTTTCGAAAGAACTTTATTTGACCTCCAAACCTTGTCACCTACTTCGAAAGAAATGTTACGTCTCCTTAAATTATATGAATTACTAGACTGCATGTAAGCTAAATGTAACCTTTTCTGTACGTCTATAAAAATATCAAATAGTCCTTTATGATCTGACACATACGAAGGTCTATCACTAGAAATAAAATCAATATCAACTGAGGGTTCCACATCAAGACCATAAAATTTTCCAGACACAGGAACATGTCTACCAAAAACTAAGAAATTTGGCGAATAACCAGTGGCATGATGTTTTGCAGAATTAATCGCATACTGAATTTGGGGTAACTCTATGTCCCAAGTATCATGTTCTTTAATATACGAACGTATAGCTGTTCCGACTGTTCTATTTATCCTCTCTACAAAATTACATTGGGGAAAGTAAACTGCATTAAACCAAATTTTTTTAAAACGTCATATCTTTTACATACTGCCTTGAAATTTCTACCACTAAATTGTGAGCCATTATCACAAATAATAAATTTGGGAACACCATATACTAAGAAAACTTTTTCCTCCAATACACTTTCTATTATATGCGCTTTTGCACTACGTAACGGAATCATTAACGTGAATTTTGAGAACCAATCACCAATAACTAATAACCATTTGTGTCCAACCTTGGACCGTGGAAATGGGCCCATGAAGTCTATAGCGATAATCTGAAAGGGGAACTTCACTTCTTTTTCCTTTCCCATTAAACCAAGGGGTCCTCTATTCGATGCCTTCTGTGCACCACACGTTAAACAATTTTTACAAAATTTCAACACATCATTACGCATTTTTGGCCAACAAAAACTCTCCTGTATGCGTGCCAATGCCCACAAAAAAACCAAAATGACCGGCCACTGAAGGGTCATGACCCATCCGAACAACCTCTTCCTCCTGTGATCTAGGGACTAAATATTTCCATTCCCTTACATTCGACGAGAGTGGTAAATTTGATGAAAGAAATTTAAATACATAATTATCTTCTACCCTCCATTGTGGGTAATCATCAGGTGAAGCTAAAATTTTTTTCAAAGAGACACATACCAGGGATCCACATTATCTAACTTGATCTCAACTAAATTATCAACATGACTTCAAACATTAAACCAATGAACTTCAAACTTTAAGAACACCTTTTCTTTTAAATTCGCAGACAATGACAATTTTAAACATAATAAATTTATAATTTAGATTACTCTCAACCTTCCATCTAGGTTAACAATAAATCAATGTTCTAGTACACTCTTACACTACTCAAAATCAAACTGTCAAGATAGACAAAAGTACTTCACAACGCATAAACTTGCTAGGGTGACAAACTCCTCTGTGAGTCTCACCTAGACTTATAAACAAAAAATTATAACCTCATCACCAATCTCAAAAATAGTGATGCCAAAATTGCTAGAGTGACAACTTACCTCGAGTCTCGTTTAGACTAATGTAATGCTGAGCGACCGACTTTTCCTAAGTCTCGTCTAGACTGACATACTGCTAATCCGACCAACCACGACGACAAGTTTCACTTAGACTTACAACCAATTAACATACTGCGTTGCAATGCGGATATAAATAAATCAAAAATTGCTATCAAAATAAATTATATCAAAACAAAACGTGCCTATGCACAAGAGCAATCTTGAAACGGTTTACCGACAGTAAAAACCAGTGTACCAAATTATAAACATCTATCATCTCTACTATAAAAAATTTATCAAACAACTATTGTAGCTAATACAAATGGAAGAAAAACCTAAATACAAATCACTATTATAAACTACACTGTGAATTATTATTCACTGAAATACTACAAGCTGCGACTAAAAGAACAATAATATTCCTATCGAACAATTTTACCATGTAAGAAAGCTTCTTCTAATTTCTTACACAAGTTTATTAATGTTGACATACTATCAATTTCCGTTAGAGCTAATTGACAAATAAAATCAGGTAATGTTGTTTCTTTGGCTAATATTCGGCCTAACATTTTCCTCTTATCCTGCATCGGTCTGCTGCTAACACTTCACGAATTCTCAATTCATAATCCAACTCATCTTTATGCAAATAACCTACTTGATACGTCTCAGCCATCATGGGATAGACCAACTAACTAATTACAAATTAAACTCAATTAAACAACAACATCAATAGACTAAATTAATCTGAGGGTAAATGAATTACAAACCACAAGTGTAAACAACCAAAGTCAATCGAAGCCTATACTTTATGTGTTTATACAATTGGTACAGCAATCGAGGCCCCACGTTGGGCGCCATTTGAAGCCTTTTAAATTCCGATTTAGTTTAACGAGAAATTCCGATAATTAGAAATGGAGCCCACGGCAAATTAAGATGGAAGGTGGCTCTAAGTTGAGGAAATCTCAAAGGCAAAGCGGCTAGTCGAACTATATGCTCTGGATAGAGAAGGAGCTGTGGGTCGGGGTGTAATTGCAACCACTAACAATAAAAATAAGGCGCCACCGTATTTTTTTATACTGAGAAGACCTAATACAAGTCCCTTGTACAAGGCAAATGCGGAAACCTTTTTTCTATAACCGCTATATAATTTTTAAAGACCTCCTAATCTTTAAAGTATCTTACCTTATGGCTCGACCTTGACCTTAGCAATCCTGCACTGCACCTGTGAACAGATTAAACAAAGAAAAGCACTGTTTGTGCATTCAAACTCAAAAATAATTAAATACAATCAGAATCGACTTTCATTCCTCTTAAATAAAAGATAGTCTTTAGTCCGAAAATAAGAATCTATTCTTTTGGTATCCAATAAAGTAATTTTTACAAAAATATGTCTTCCTTTATAAGTTAATTTAAATTAGGAAGAGTTAATTACAATGGTACTGAATATATCCGTACCAATTACTATTTAATGAAGTTTATATAACAGATTGACAAAGCATAAAATTGCTTATTTATAGAAAGAGTTAATTATGGTAAATTTACCTTAATTTCACAGTAAATAATTACAGATAATTGTTCATAAAATATCAAATGTAGAAATTTAATTTCTAAAGGTTCAAAGTTAGAAGAATTTACTTTATCTAATTAGTAGTGACATCTTCTGATGTTTCATTGAGTTAATAAAAGAATTTGTAGGAACAAATTACAGATTCATATCGTATGACTACGTAAAATATAATTGAGGTCTGTCCTTGACCTGTTCAAAGTTAACACAAGTCGAATAAAGTAAAATTTATCTCGTTACTACGTTGACAGTTCAAACAACATACGAACATAATTTTTTGTACATACCAGAACTCCAAATTGCACCTAAATACTTGCTTGAAAGCTGACGTATGTATTAACAACGGAAAATTCCATTCCAAACAAACAGCTGCGCTGCATACTGAAAAACACGTCACTTGGCTTCCATTATCTGCGTTTCAATTTACAGATGTTCCAGGCGTAATTCACACCACAAGAAAGCAAATGTTGTTTGTAATTAACTTGAATAAATTATAAATGTGATTCCATATTATACAAGAATAGAATTGTTTTCATTTAATTTCGCATGAATACCATTCAGAAAAGTGCTTATTTATAATTTACGTTGCAATATATTTTAAATTAAATTATTCCCAAAGTTACACTGAAAATTTTAATTAATATTGTTATAGAAACAAATTCACTTACTGTTCCTAATGGTCTTTTTAACAAAAACTTCATCGTTCTTCACGACTGGTTTCAACACAAAAATGGACCATCCAAAACAATTTATGAAGATAGCATACACGTGCAATCTTCCATCGTGCACGCTTCCAACAGCAAAAATCAATGACGGACATCGCTCCTAAGAACAACTTTCGACCTGCTTGAACCCCAGCTGTGTTAGAAGTGCCGGCCGAGCTTGTTGCTGCTCAGTAACAAAGTTACCTTGCAGTTATTGAGTAGAGGGGGCTTTAAGAAGGATACCAAACAAAAGCTTTTATATTGTCTCCGTAGAATTTAACTTTTAACATGAACTAAATACTAGTTCTTTATTGGACAATCGATGTTATTAAATTAAGTGGATTGGATAACATTATAATGTATTATATTATTTAATATTTAATAAAAGGATTGATTATACAGATATATATATTAGGTGGAAAATAAAATTGCTACAAAGTCTATAATCAAAAATTTCAAAACAAAAAAGTGCGGCAATATCCCTAACGATAACAAAATTCCAATCACTACTTCTTAGTAGTTTCAAAAAATGAAAGTTCACAACGCGGTATCAACATATGAACAATCGAAACCTCTAACATTAGGCACGAGTGGAACAATCAAAGCCCCATATTCTGGGTGCTAGTAAAACAAACAAAGACTATGTTTTGGGCTTAAGTGAAATAATTTTGCCACGTTTTGGGCGTAAGTAAAATAATCTGGTCCCACGTTCTAGGCGTTAGTATAACCTTTTTCACGTAGCTTTAGGCTAAGTTTGAGATCTTTTTATGGTGAAGGGATCTCTTTAAAATGATGGAATCTCAACTATCTTCCGACTATGCTAGGGGTCTATTCCTCGGGTAGAGCTTATGAGGAGTGGTCGTGGTTCTTACAACAGAACATTACTTACTGCCTCTAATATTACTAAAATAGGGGTTCAAGAGGGGCGCCACCAAGTCCTTAAATTTTCTAAACACGGGTTTTCCCTAATGGGGGACATGGAAGTCCTGAGAGAGAAATATCGTATTTACTGCCTAAGCAGGAGCTGTAAAGAAAAATATTATCAATATAGCAAAGAAGGACACAAGAGATGCACTCTTGTTACCTAATACTATAAAAAAGAATGGCTATTAATATCAATTATTTGGACACTATTATAAACACAAGTTTAGGCATTAAAATTCTTGAAAGTGCTATTAGTGCTTCATAGTCAAGTGAGATCTAAAACATTACATTTGTAAAGGGTGTTTATGTTTTTTTACCTCTTGATTTAATTACCCTATTCTTGAGCTCACTCGTTCAAAATAAAACAATTACTTAAGTGAATTAAACGAGTATTCTTTAATTAAATATTGCCTTCTAAGTAATGAAATTTTATGTACAAAACGTATTTAAAATATCCAAAATAACATCAACTTCCGGTACAACCAAAAGTGCTATCAAAATGAAAATATTATAGATCGATTCGGTATGTCGAAATAACACCATGAACAAATTTCTTATTTCTATCTCTTGTACTTTCTGAGAGATGTCTAATGCGCGGTCGTCGTGAAAAACGTTGTATATACAGTCAATAAGATAAAATAATAACATAGACTTTTATGCAAAGGCGAAATGATCATTTCAAATAGAGCTAGTAATTGATAGATTCGAACCTCTATCGTAAGCTTTCGAGGTCCATGCATTTTCCAATTACACCACCGAGACGGGTGACGACAATTGAAAAATTATTCACATTTAAATCATGTACACAACCATATATCAACCTAACTTTCAATTACGTTTGGCATTTTCGGTGATGAAATTGAAATACTCATGAGCCGCGAAAACCCAAGATACAGGTTTGAATCCTGTCCGGGACCGTATATTTTACATCTTTCAATTACTAGTTTAATTTGAAATAATCACCCCACAAGTACCCAAATTTGACAGTTGCTTTCAAAAAATGATGTTTTTAAATTTTTCTCTAATTTCATATCTAGTCGGCCGTGACAATGACGTACAGTGACATTACGCTATTTGTTTTTTATTAAGTATCGGTGTTTTTGTCAAAATTTGTAACAAAACTTTTGGTTTAAGTGTTAGTGTATTTAAAATTTGTTAAAATTATTATACAAAATGGCCGTATCTATTCAAATGAGGAGAAGTTTGATATGTTAGCGCTGAATATGCAGACAAACAGAAATGCTAACGTATTATCAACTAGACATTTGAAGATATATCCAGAACGATGGCAGCCCCATAAAACACATTTTCGGAAAATTGTTGTAGGTTTAATAAACTATGGTGTCTTTGAATAACCACGGCACTACATTTGATTTTCCAATGCTGCACCTGAAAGTATTGATCAGGAATAGAGTTTTTTTACCTGGAAAATTTTGAATTTTGCCGAATTTTTGCTGTTCTAAGCGAGGTAGGGATTTCTAACGTGCGTGACAACACTCATACACGATACCTCCATTTTACCTCTCAACCTATCGAGGGTGCATTTTGTAAAAATTCTTGCCTAACATTTTTCAAATGGATCGTGGCGGGATTCAAACCCGGGACGTTGGGCTAAGTAGTCACACGCATACCAACTACGCCACAGAGCTGCCTGAACAATTACGGTGTCAGTACAATACCGAAAATTAACATCGTATCGAAAATATTTTGCATGCTATTAATGAACAGCCTAAGACTTCTGTAAGAACCGTAGAGTGCGAATTAAATGTATCGAAATCTACAATACAAAGGGTTCTATAAATAAATAAATATTACCCGTACAAACCTACAATTGTACAGAGATTAAAAGAAACTTATTTTCCTAGAAGGGTATGCTTCTCTGAATGGTATATTGCTAAATGTATTCAAGATTCAGAATTTTCCAATTGTGTGTTTTGGTCTGATCAAAGTAGGTTTACTAATTGTGGAATTTTTTATATACATAATAAATATCATTGAGAATTAGAAAATTCATATGCAGTAGCTGAAAAGCGTTTACAAACTATATTCTGATTTAACGTATGGGGTGAAATCTTTGGTAATTTTATTTAATTACAATATTTGGAACTTGTTCCTTATCGGAACCCTGCAAAAAGAATTACAATTTTAAATATTATTTTCTTAATAGTAGAACGTTTCCAACACTAGCCTCCACCGTCGTGTCATACGTGTTAGTTTTTAAAAAGGCAGGGAATTCCTTAACTATAAAATACTGTGGAGATTAGATTATCGTTAGGAATGTTTTATTACTAATAAAAATATGCTGTAGTTTTTTTCTCAGGGATCCGATAATGATCGACTACTCAATCATTTTGCTTTTCTAAATTAAACTAATCTCAGTTTTTATATCAGGAATCGACTCATTGGTCCATTTCTGTATGATTATAATCTATGCAGTGGTGACAAAAGATGAATTTGGTAAAATTTGGTTTCAACAAGCTGGCTGCCAGCCACACAATACAATTGAAGGTAGAAACTTTAAAGAACAGTTTGAAGGAAAGGTTATATCATCTAATGGCTCAATTACATTGTCAGCCAGATCGCCTAATATGACGCCCCTGGATTTTTATGTCTAGGGCCATATTAAAAATGAAATCTACGAATTTGATTCTACCCAGAACGTAGATGTTCTTAGAGAAAGAGTAGTGAACATGTCAACTACGGTTAACAGAAGTACACTTCCTAAAGACGAAAAAAAGTTTTAAAAAATTGTCAAGAATGTCAAAGGATCAACGGTAGATAATTTGCACATTTCTCTAACAATAATTAGTTAGGTAATTCTAGATATAATTATTATTAGTACCCACTAATTAATAAATATTATGTTAGTTAATTAGCTTAAACTAATCTTGTTCTATTTAATAAATTTATAATATTCTTCATATGCAAACATCTAATTTTAAAAGATGCACTTGAGGGATTTACAACTGAGAAAGTGTTTTTTGATAGCTGTCAAATTGATAGTTCAGAAAGTGCCCTGGAAATTCAAAAATGCATTTTTCAGATTACCTCAATTACCTTTAAAGCGAATAAAGTCTTAAACCGGAAATAAATTTATCACTAAATTCTCTAAAAGTTTCCCCATTTAACCTTTGCTGTATTTATTATAATAAGGGAGATCCCCATGTAGAAAAATGAATTTGGGCACACTTTTATACACACACACACACACACACACACACACACACACACACACACACACACACACTATATATATATATATATATATACATATATATATATATATATATATATATATATAAAATACTCATATTTAGACCAGGGTAGAAAATTAAATAATCACATCAAATAATTTTAATCACCGTGTAGAAGCTTTGGGAAAAGATACATAACTCGCGTTATTAAATAAAAGCGTGAAGCATAAAAATTCATTCGTTTCATTAAACATAAGAGATTTAAATCATGTACTAGACGCTTTATATCAAAAGAAACAGTATTAAAAAGCTCCACATGTAATTTACTTATTCCTAATAAGGAAACAAATGGAAATTACGTGCAAAATTTATATTAATTAACCCTATTTTAAGTAACCGGTATTAAACAAAGTGTACACATAATAATTAATATTTAACTTGTATTCGCTAAAAATGAAAGGATAGAAGTCAATTTTAATTGGAGTTAATTAAACCATTATTAATAATAAGCATAAAAGTCTGTGAAAATCCAAGATTATAATACCAGAAAATAAAGCTCTGAGAATTAATATTATTTTGAACACCTGCGTAGTTTAAATATCACGTACGGCGAAAATTGTGTAGATAACAAATGGTTTCAAAGAATCTTGAAGAAACCGTGGCTTAATATTCACGAGAAGGTGCGATACGGGGTTATTTAACCCAAATAGTCCACATGGACTAAAATATAATCGATAATAAAGAATATCAATTTGCACCAATGCGAACAGGTTAGAAAAAGGAAAGAGAAAATGCGTCAAGCAAAGACACATATAGTAAAAGGCGTGATTTAAGCAACGTCATGAGGGTCACAATTGGTTGAAAATAGGATGCAAATATCAGAGGTAGAAACAACGAATTCTGTACAAAAATTAATGAGCTTTTCTCGGACATGTTTGCGTGCCGTGTGAGAATTTTTGAGTTTTAAATGGGGCGAGTGAAAAATTCGTAAAAACCGATGCGCGAGCGACGGACTGGGAACATGGCATGAGAAATTCTTTAGAATTACCCGTTTTGGGGAACAGACCGACAGACAGGCTTTTTGCTATATATACCGAGATGAATATAAACAAGGCCTCTTAGACTTTTGACTATTCGATGCGTTAAAAGCTCTTACATCCGCGACTTGATTCAAGATGTTAAACAGTGCATTTTAGTTTGATAAAATAATTTAAAATTTTGCTCGTATATTTTAGTGATTCAAAATAGTTTGTTATTTACGTGCTAACATGAATGTACTTCAGTGCACTTAGATACAAGGTAATAAAATTTGGTATCACTGTACCAATTGGTAAAATTTACTATGACAAATAAATACACAAAAGTAGGCAGTTTTGGCGTATCTTGGTGAAAGAAGTATGAATTTCTTTGTTATTTTTCGGGGGTATTAATACTTAAATGGTGCATAAACGTGTCTGGATCCACGAAACAAGGGTCAGATATACACAGAGGAGTTCCGGAAAAGCCCTGAAACAACTTTAGATGAATGGTGATGGAGAAAATTTTTAAAGCGTTGAGAATCAGAAGCCGTAAATATAACCCAGTTGGAATCGTGTGATTAACAAAAGGGACGATGTACATTGAAGCTACGAGTGCAAGTAACCTTCAGGTAAATTATACTATTTTGTTTGACATTTTGGTGTGTGTTGAATAACTTTATTATACTATTTTGTTTGACATTTTTGTGTGTGTTGAATTACTTGATAATTGATTTACTTTAAATGGACTTTAGTGAAATTGTACTAACCATAAAATTTTAATGTTAAGATGAAATTTGCTTGTTTAAGTAGAAAGGGGTATTTAGTATTGATGTTCTGGATTATGATGAAATTTTAGGTATGTCTTTGAGCTCAATTAGACGAACCTGGTTAATTAACGTAAAGGGGTGGTAGATGCTCCTTTTACTCTGCATATATTGTTATATTAATTAGTAGGCAACCTACAAGGACTTTAATTCTGGATGCACGTTAAAATGATAATAAAATTAATCTTGAAATTCTTTTTAAAACTGAAATTTATGCTGAATTTTAATCTTGAAATTTTAATGTATTGTGAATATTGATGTAAATAGAGTTGACGTTGATGTTTGTGGTAGGAATGTGTTGTTTAATTTTATGAATGAGGAGGTTTATAAAATTAGGTGAGCAGCTGAAGCGAAACCAGGATCACAGCAGTTTATGACGCCCAATCGGTGGGACTAGAATTTTTTTGTTGAAAGGACCCAGTTCCCGCATTCAAAGGAGTATATCACAGCAGTTTATGGCGACCACAACGTGAGGGCTCGAGTTCCAAATAAAATTTTTGTGATTTTATTCCAGGAAACTGGCGAACTGAAAGAAAGGAGTGGTTAAGGAGTCAAGGAGTGGAAATTGGAAGTGACGATAGTGCATTGTGTGAGAAAATTTCGAAAATGGAAGAAGCTGGAGGCAGTAGAGATCAGTCGAGGACTGAATCAGGGGATCAAGGAAATGAGTTAATGATGAGAATGTTAGAGGAAATGCGATTAGCTAGGAGGAGTCCAACAGAAAATTAGAACTGCTAAGCGAAGAATCTAATAGAGCGAGGGAGGAGTCCAACCAAAATTAGAGCAGATAAGCGGGAAAATTGAACAAAATACTAAAGAATTTACAGAATTTAAAGATAGTCTTACCGTGAAACTGGGGCAAGTAGAAAATAGGGTTGAAAAAATGAGCGTGATATTGCAGGTCTTCGACAGGAAATGGGACATTTAAAGTCCGAAGTACGCATTTTTTGTGAAGAAGAGATTAATATAAAAATGACTGAAGTAACGGACTCATGTAGGGATCAGTTAGGCAGGGTAGAACGCGAAGTTAGTAGTATCAAATACAATATGTCAAATTTAACGGGGGATGGTCCCAGATTTTCTACAGGTGGAGTATCATTGGACCAACACATGAAGTTTTATGGCGATAACAGGGTAAATCCACAAATTTTTATTAACAGTGTAAGAAATCTAGTGGGAAATTTATTTGACGAACAGACTAAACTAAATACGATAAAGGCTTTATTAAAGGACAATGCGGAAGCGTGGTACAATTTAGTAGGACAGGACATAGACACGTATCAGGACTTTGAAAACAAATTTTTAAAGCACTACTGGAGTGACCACAGACAAGACCAGGTACGAGACGACTTAATCACAGGAAATTTAAGGAGAATTTTCAGGAAGTAGAGCAATATGCTATACGCAAGTATAGCATAGCAAAGCAACTGAACCCACCACTGACGGACCGACAAATTATTAAGTATTTATCACGACACTTCGAGGTAGACATAAGACAGCACGTAGCGCTACAGAACATAGTGGACAGAGAAATGTTTTTGGAATACCTGCAGAGGTACGACGACGTAAGTAGTGGACGACCTCGGGAAAACAGGGAAAGACAGATCAACACAGTTAGGTTTGACAATAGACGGGACAACTATGCTAGAAGGGGGAATAATTACGGATACCAGCGACAGAATTGGGAACAGAGACGACCATACGTTAGGAGAAATAGTTTAGGAAGGGGACCTGCACAGAGACCGGGACCTACCAGAATGAATAGTTCACCAGACATGAGCGGGACTGCTAATACAGACACGGAACGAGTGGAAACGCCGAGGACGTACGCTGAGGTGACGGCTAGACCAGGACCAAGTAGGGAAAACAGACCTGGACAGGATTTTTAGAACGCGACAGACCACTAGATTTCAGTGTAAATGTATATGAACATCCACGTGAATTTTTCAAAATTGAGGAGGAAGTAGAGCCAGAAACTAAGGAAAAATTATGTTTGACAATTATTAATATAGGAATTTTTGAGAATAATGTAGAAGTATTACTTGATACAGGGGCAGAGGCGAGTTTAATATCGGAGGAATTCGTCAGCAAAATTAGGGATAAGGTTTGTGCTAGAATTATGCCTATAAAGCGTAGCCATTTAGTAGCTCCAAATAAAAAGAAGTTTGCTGTAGTAAATAGTGTTGTGGTGCTTAGGATAGATATAGGAGGTTTAAGCTGTGAACAGGAGTTTGTAATTGTGCCTGGACTGAAGTTTCAGAGCATTTTAGGTGTTGACTGTATGATGAAGTTAGGGGTTTTGATAGATATGGAACGGAAGGTAATAAGGATTAATGATAGGGTAGTGCCATGGAAGGGCAGTTATGAAGTCACAGAGGATGACACGGGGTTTAGTATTAATGTAGTAGAGGTAGAGGATGATGAAGGTAAACAGATCAACACGATAAGATGTCCAGAGGATAAGATAGTAGAGGTTCAAGCTTTAGTACAAAAACATGCAGAAGTAGTGGGGGTAGAAGCAGCATATCAGGAGCAGGTGAAGGCGAAATTAAGTAAAGATGGCAAGTTTGTTTTTAATAAAGTAGATTTAAGGGATTCATTCTGGCAGATTCCATTACATAAGAATTCTAGAAGGTACGTAGGATTTTCCGTAGAGGAAAAATCGATAATTTTAAAGTAGTATCGTTTGGTTTGTCGACAGAAAAGAAAATAATAATAAATAAGAAACAGAGTGTAGGGCATGAAGAAGGAGCAATATTTAAGAGTCAGGATAATAGGGATGATAAGTTTATTTTATGTGAGATAATAGGGATGATAAGTATAGATATAGAAGGAGGAGAAATAGGGATGAAGAGTATTAGGTTGGTGAGAAGAAAGACTTGGAGGGTCAAGAAAAGAGTTAGATTTAAATAGGATAGGGATAGAATAGGTGTAGATAGAAGAGTAGAAGTAAGTGTTTATAGAAAATAAAGCTAGGTATAGGATAAATATGGGAGATAATTAGGAATAGGTTTAGGATGAGAATAAAGAGGAAATGTAGGAAGAAAATAAGATAGATTAAGTATAGATATTTCATATAAGATTAGTGGAGAATTAGGAATAGCACAAGAATGGGATAGGTATATAAGAAGTTAGGGGGAAGTAAAGTATAGTGAAGATTAGTTAAAAGTTAGGAATAGGATAGGATGTATAGGATGTATATAGGATTAGAGGGATAAGAAGGATGAAGTTAGGGATGATTTCAGTTTATAAAATTAAGTGAGAGTTAGGAATAGGATAGGGATATACGATAGGTGTAAATATTTTTTGGATTGGAGATAAAGTAGGTAAGTTAGATAGATAAGGGTAGAGAGAGATAGGCAATTTTTTTTTGTAATTTTTTTTTGTCTAAATGCTTTATATTTGCATTCAAATAAGTGGGATTATTTGTATTCAAATAGAGGGAAAATACTCATATTTAAACCAGGGTAGAAAATTAAATAATCACATCAAATAATTTTAATCACCGTGTAGAAGCTTTGGGAAAAGATACATAACTCGCGTTATTAAATAAAAGCGTGAAGCATAAAATTCATTCGTTTCATTAAACATAAGAGGTTCAAATCATGTACTAGACGCTTTATATCAAAAGAAACAGTATTAAAAAGCTCCACATGTAATTTACTTATTCCTAATAAGGAAACAAATGGAAATTACGTGCAAAATTTATTTTAATTAACCCTATTTTAAGTAACCGGTATTAAACAAAGTGTACACATAATAATTAATATTTAACTTGTATTCGCTAAAAATGAAAGGATAGAAGTCAATTTTAATTGGAGTTAATTAAACCATTATTAATAATAAGCATAAAAGTCTGTGAAAATCCAAGATTATAATACCAGAAAATAAAGCTCTGAGAATTAATATTATTTTGAACACCTGCGTAGTTTAAATATCACGTACGGCGAAAATTGTGTAGATAACAAATGGTTTCAAAGAATCTTGAAGAAACCGTGGCTTAATATTCACGAGAAGGTGCGATACGGGGTTATTTAACCCAGATAGTCCACATGGACTAAAATATAATCGATAATAAAGAATATCAATTTGCACCAATGCGAACAGGTTAGAAAAAGGAAAGAGAAAATGCGTCAAGCAAAGACACATATAGTAAAAGGCGTGATTTAAGCAACGTCACGAGGGTCACAATTGGTTGAAAATAGGATGCAAATATCAGAGGTAGAAACAACGAATTCTGTACAAAAATTAATTAGCTTTTCTCGGACATGTTTGCGTGCCGTGTGAGAATTTCTGAATTTTAAATGGGGCGAGTGAAAAATTCGTAAAAACCGATGCGCGAGCGACGGACTGGGAACATGGCATGAGAAATTCTTTAGAATTACCCGTTTTTCGGAACAGACCGACAGACAGGCTTTTTGCTATATATACCGAGGTGAATATAAACAAGCCCTCTTAGACTTTTGACTATTCGATGCGTTAAAAGCTCTTACATCCGCAATTTGATTCAAGATGTTAAACAGTGCATTTTAGTTTGATAAAATAATTTAAAATTTTGCTCGTATATTTTAGTGATTCAAAATAGTTTGTTATTTACGTGCTAACATGAATGTACTTCAGTGCACTTAGATACAAGGTAATAAAATTTAGTATCACTGTACCAATTGGTAAAATTTACTATGACAAATAAATACACAAAAGTAGGCAGTTTTGGCGTATCTTGGTGAAAGAAGTATGAATTTCTTTGTTATTTTTTGGGGGTATTAATACTTAAATGGTGCATAAACGTGTCTGGATCCACGAAACAAGGGTCAGATATACACAGAGGAGTTCCGGAAAAGCCCTGAAACAACTTTAGATGAATGGTGATGGAGAAAATTTTTAAAGCGTTGAGAATCAGAAGCCGTAAATATAACCAAGTTGGAATCGTGTGATTAACAAAAGGGACGATGTACATTGAAGCTACGAGTGCAAGTAACCTTCAGGTAAATTATACTATTTTGTTTGACATTTTTGTGTGTGTTGAATTACTTGATAATTGATTTACTTTAAATGGACATTAGTGAAATTGTACTAACCATAAAATTTTAATGTTAAGATGAAATTTGCTTGTTTAAGTAGAAAGGGGTATTTAGTATTGATGTTCTGGATTATGATGAAATTTTAGGTATGTCTTTGAGCTCAATTAGACGAACCTGGTTAATTAACGTAAAGGGGTGGTAGATGCTCCCTTTTTACTCTGCATATATTGTTATATTAATTAGTAGGCATCCTACAAGGACTTTAATTCTGGATGCACGTTAAAATGATAATAAAATTAATCTTGAAATTCTTTTAAAACTGAAATTTATGCTGAATTTTAATCTTGAAATTTTAATGTATTGTGAATATTGATGTAAGTAGAGTTGACGTTGATGTTTGTGGTAGGAATGTGTTGTTTAATTTTATGAATGAGGAGGTTTATAAAATTAGGTGAGCAGCTGAAGCGAAACCAGGATCACAGCAGTTTATGACGCCCAATCGGTGGGACTAGAATTTTTTTGTTGAAAGGACCCAGTTCCCGCATTCAAAGGAGTATATCACAGCAATATATATATATATATATATATATATATATATATATATTGCTATGGTATCGCCTCAGACCGATGTAACTAGCGTTCAGTTTCCTGCTGCCCGTCACCGCGCTGTATCTTTAAATAATGTCAACTTTAAATTTTAAATACAATTTTTTTGATATACCTCGAATAGCTCAGCTCAATCCACACAGAGTGCATGACGGTTCGACAGCAAAGAAGTCTCTACCCCTCGTTTTCTCTAACACTTTCCTACTTAAATGATATAAACGAAACTAACCAAAATTTGTATAATGACCAAGAATATATACATTTTACAGCTTTATAACTTTGATAATATGATTCACTATTCAAAAATAAACCCTCGAATCAAAATAAAAATATCAATTAGTTTGTCCCCAAATTGTAACTTATTTAAATCAATTTAAAACCAGCAAAAATAACACAATTTACTACTGGAGTTACCTTTGAACGTTCATTGACCTTTTCCTTTTGCTCTACCTAATTTTTAAAAAAATTTTGATGACCTGTTACAAAATATTTCAATATGTGAAAATTGTTAGTGTTGAAAGTGTAATTAATGCCTTGTGCTATTAAAAATTGTTCTTATTTCTGACCTGTGTTTTCCCTGCGTGTTTTCAATCATTCGAACTGCTGCTGCGTGTAGTTGACCAATACCCCTGTATTGTTTTCAGTTGAGTTCACTTGTTGATTTTGTAAGACAGCTTGGCCACACACCCATGCAATGCTTAGAATAATACTCGTTTTACTGCTCCGATGCAAATTTAGATATCGATTTGTATTTTAATGTTCCAGACCAATGTTTAAATTCGTATTCAGATGAAAATTTAGATGATAATTTAGCTTGTAATTTATATCATAATTTCGAATAATTTTGATGATAATTTGGATAATAATTTCGAGCCCTAAGTTATAATTATAAATATTAAAATTATGTTTAATTAAAATTTCTAACTTACGTTTTTCAGTCAATGGCTAACTTCTCTTGTATAACTGCACTATTATTATTATTTTTAAACTCTTCTATCACGACTTTCACAAAATATAATTATTTAATTTTACTATGTTCACTTCGCTTGAACTTCTGATTTGAACTGCTATATAGCTTGCCTTGGTTAAAAAAAGGCTGATTGTTTATCAAATTCGTGTCCTATATAAAGGATCCTCCTCTTTACCTGTATCATTGGTTTTCCGAGTTTGCCTTGTTGATTGAGGCGTTGCATTTTACCTTATCATGCAGGCTTTCGGACTTTCTATAAAGTTACCTTGCAAATTTTCATTAAAATGCTCAGTACATCACGTAGACATCTAGTTTTGTATAATGTATTCCTCTGAATATAATACCTTTGTACCTTTCTCAAGTCGCGTCCGCTTGTTTGTATAGAAAATTATTCAAACTTTCCGTTTAATTTTCCACGTAACCAAAAGTCTGTTCTCTTGTTTTGTTTTCCTAATCTGTAGGATTTTATCCGAATTTTCTTATGTTTATAACTAAAAGATCACGTAGTCAAATTTTTATGATGACGTGTGAATACGTTTATTCACTTCCTGCATTTATGAAACATATTTGTTTTGATTGGGATTCTTTTATTGCGAGTATGCATGGTTGTTTCCTTACAGTAATACGTATTTATTTCAATAAGTCTTGTTGCGTTTAAAATGTTATTCATACGTATTCATTTTCGGTTTTATGCTTGCATTGTTGTTTTAAAATAAATTGTATGGCGTATAAGTTATTTATCTTACTAAATGTGATTTGATTTTTGAAGAATGAGTTTCCTTTCATTAATTGAAGTTAGTTGTGTTTTATATATAGTGTGCTTGATATTAGCTTTTTACATAATTGGCGAATTACTTCCATTTTATGATGAAATTGATTAGTTTTCTAAACTTTAGTGCTATTTATATGTAGTGTACTACCCTTACGACTCAATATACCCTTAAATAGTCCTATTATCATAGAGATATATATAAAATCAATATATATATATATATATATATATATATATATATAAATATATTTATAATATATAAATATATATAAAACTTCATTAGTAAATTTCGAAACGATTAACAAAATGCAAAATCTATTTTAAATACAGTAATTAGCTAACAAAATCTGTTTGAAACAGTATAATTTTCCTGAAAAATAAAAATCCTCTTCAGTAATCACTGTATAGATCACTCAAAATGGTAACGTCTAAAGCGCGTGTTATAGTTCATAACAAACAAGAATAGTGCTTTCCTCTATTTATTCTTTCGCGAATACCTTTGCTGTTTTCTGTTATGTAATAAGCATGTTTCCGAAATAAACTTCGTAATAATATAATCTAAAATAAAATTCTGTCAACAGTTTTAACCCTATTATAGAACCCGATTTTATGTTTAATTGAACACATTAAGTTGTTAGTCGGCGTGTAATAATAGCATCAAATTTCTATGACAGGTCACTTGGGGTATACGATGAATAAATAACACGCAGCTTTAGAGACAGGTATACATATGAAAAAGAGGCTTATTCTCCCTTTGATGCGTGACAGACAAATCTTGACAGTTTTCTAGTAGAATAACCACATGCTCTCGATAATATTTAATTCCACACATCGTGTTGCGGATGCAATTGTAATTCAATATGTGTTCTGCATTGTCCAATATTAGGAAGACGTGGGTCTTCCATGTTGTTATTGAACGTGTTCATGTACGTGACTAATACCTGTCGACTTTTGAGTCTTACTTTTTGTTAAATATATTTCATCTGAAAGAGGATTTTCTATATTCGGTATTTCCTTAGAGGTGTTGAATGTAATAATTAATTGATAGAAATGTCAACTTCTACAATTGCATATTGCGAGACAAAAATTATTTAGGAATTCGTAAAAACTGATAGTAGTAATAAATAATTAAGGTGATAAGCTGATAATGTCAACTGCCGCAAATCTGAGTATGAACCAAGTCTAATACAAATCGAATTTATTTTTTGAAGCAGGACAGATAGCGCCGTATACCTACACAGCTGAAAGCCTAACTTATCAAGAGCAGCTTCCAGCATTTTGTTGAAAACTTAATGTCTGCATTCAAATTTGATTTCAGAAGTGAATTCTGTAAGATATCAAAATAGGATAATAAAACGAAAGAAATTTCAAAGTTGACTTTGGAACTCCAATAATACAAAAATAGATTTGGTGAAAATCCATATTGATGTTTGACAAAATAAATTCTGCACTTTACTGTGTTACGTACGGTTTTGACCCCCCAGAATATCTAGCCGGTAATTCACAGAGAAATCGGCAAAATACTCCACGGAAAATCCCGTTTCGGTAAAATACCGAAAACCTCGACTGTACTAACAAAGTTGGCTGCCGACTAACTTAGTGGGATAGGTAGTGTAGATTTATGAAGAGGGTTCCAGAATTCTATCGGGTACGAAGTATGTCTTGATTGAGAAATACCCTGTACGCCACCTAATCTCGCGTGGTTACTAGGGAATAGCCCGGGAAAAAATTACCGAGAGGGTGCCAAAATCTGAGATCAGGAGAGTGAATCTGGCTTAAAAATATACCTGAACATTCATTAAAAACAGTATCACTTTAAACCTAAAACAAACATGAAACCTAAAAACCCGTACACCTATTTAAGACTGCTAACTGTTGATGAATACGGTTTTAGGTTCTACACTACACTTTGGTTAAACCACAACGCTTACTTGTGTCAAAAAATATTAAGATTGCATTATCCAAAATTATAAAATAAGACAAATCGTCGTAGTTTGTCAAATTTGATTAATGTTTTTACGTCATGTAGAAACTCAACTTTTTTGTGCTCGTTACAAGCTTTCTGATTAAATTATGACTTAACGAAGGTTTGGGCAGATGCTGTGCTCGTTGCGATGATTCCCGTCGTTTTCTCACGTAATTAAGAAAGATACAATATTGGCCAGTCAAACATTAACTCTTGAAGCCCAAGAACACACGCGACGGACTTTGCTTGTATCAGGTATTTATAACGCAGATTTCTTAACTCTCAAACAGATTCAATGGCGAACTTAGCACAAACACGTTGACAGTCCTAGCCTTTCTCGATTACACTTAAAAATTCGTTTTTTTCAATAGGAGTTAAAATAATTGTTGTACAGCTGGTTCAGTCACATTTGTGCGTTTTAAAATTATCTTTATTTCAAATATTTATTAGACCAAATGCGTCACAAATATAAGTTGTTTATAATTAGTTGTAGCTCATGACCTACCAATTATTAATACAAAACTGCTTTGGTAATAAGTGCATCGAATGGTAAAGGGCGTTCAGCTATTCTTATTCGTCCTATGTTTTATTTACTAAATCAACTCATTGTTTTAATTGTTACTTGTATTAATTATTGTTTACATGCTTATTTAATTTGCCCCCAAAAAGGGGGCAATTATTGCATTTGTTGTTTTAATTAGAATTGCTTGCCTATATATATTTATGAATAGAAGTATTTTGTTACGTGTACTTGTTGTTAATCTTAATAACTCAAAGATACAAAACGAATCGCCCTAGAAATACAGCTTACTTTAAGATTGTTACAAACAGAGATCAATCGCACACTAGTGGTTTTTAAATAAGGGCGTTTGAAAACAGCTAGCTACAAGGAGGGCTCCTAAAAGCAAATGTTAAATGACCTTGAATACTTAATCACGCTTCTAGGTACTCACAAAGCAATTTCCTACAGTAAAACTGTAACTATACCGTTATACTAATGGAAAAAACCAAATATACACTTGTCTTTACACAGTTATATATAACTAGTTTTTAAGTATATAGCATTCTTACGTTATCATTACAAATACATCATATAGTCTCAAAAAGTATTAAAAAATAAATTTATTGCAAATATATTTAACTAAAAACTTAATCTAAACACCGACGTACTCCAGATATGGTCCGTTAGTTTATGCATTAAATTATGATTGTTTATTTAGTTACAAACATTCGCTTTGGTATAGTTCCAGAAACTTTTCTTTTACTTTAGTATTTGACGAGTGATTGACTTTTCGTTCCATGAAATACTGCAATTGCGACTACGTTCTCCACAACATAGTTACTTCCTACATATGGGTTGTTGATTTGGAAAGCAATGTGCCTCTAAAATTGAAACTGACCTACTTGGTAAGAAATTCCCCGAACATAATTAGATTACTCAGCCTTGTTCGGTAACCTACAGTCAAGGTAATTGACCTACCAAAACGGTATGTTGATCGTTTGGATGTTATGTACGAAGTGATCTATGAAAAAATCGATCTACGCTTTCTAAATAAATCGAGGCATCCTCGGCAAACTTCGGACGAATGAATTAAGTGTATAAAATAAACATACCTCGTATCGTTTTCTCGTATTTAACCTATATATCTACTTAAATTTACGTATCGTGAACCTAGAGTCAGCACAAGACGGTATATAACCTATCTTTGCACTCAGACAATCTGGCGCCAGCATATTTCCTTAATAATCAAAACAACTGAACCGCGACTGTACTATTTGCAATGATGACATAATCTCTTACTTTTAAAAATTGACATATGACTTTTACAAACTTGAATATGTATCATATATGATACAAAATAATTTTATCTTAGATCAAAATTATAGTAACCTAAAAAAATTATATTTCTTACAGGTTAAATAGAATAACTTAATTCTATTGATATACTTTATTTATACAGATACTATTAAAATGTAATGTAATTATACGTATTCTTAAGGGATGTCACATTCCCTCTAATTAATCAGATTTGATCCAAGAATCTTGAGTGAAAACGGACACCAAGGTGACCTAAAAGTATGAAATAAATTGGAAAATTGTGTGTGAGTAAATTAATGTATGTGTGTTTGTGTAAAGTACGTCTATTTAAACTAGTTGAAATTTCCAATACCGTAGGTGCCACGGAAAATGAAAGTCTGTGAATCCTTCTCATCTCTACTTTTCAAAGGAGAGAACACCTAGAGTGAACCTAATTCGGCGGGGCACCTTTGACGCCACGAAAAGTTTCCCTAACTCCTACTTCTTAATCTTATGTCTATTTATTCATTTCCCCCAACCTCCCATCAACCCCTCCCCCTTCCATTCCCAATTTTCCCCTGGCAATCTACAACTTTAATGCAAAGAAAAAAATTTCATTCACATTCAAAGTTGATCGATGATTATCCCAGTATTCCGGCAGTGAACTCTGGCATGGTTTGAGTGCACAATCTAGAGTGATACTCACCTCTTAGTACCACTCCATCTTATGTACTCCCCTCACTTATGCTGGGAACAGACCCAACCGAGGAAGATAGAAGGGAGGATGTAGGAAAGTTATTGTTGACTAGGAAAAGGATGTGCAATGTTAGGATAGGGTGCTCCAGTTTCGTGGCTACCGAGGTCACTAGACCCAAATCCATGTGACTCCTTTTGGTGGGATTTCACGAAAAGCTTAGTTTATACATTCCAGTAAACTTTTGAGAGGTTTTGGTTTTACGGATAGAGGTTACTGCAGCAACAATTAGGGGTAAACGTATTTCACTATTAAGTGTTGTTACAGAATCGTATTGATAGCAACGGCGAGAACTTTGAGAATTCCTTGCAGTTTCCCATTAGAGTAATAATTTTTAAATTGTAATCATACCCTTAGAATATTTAGGAGCTGTACTAAAAAAGTTGGTTGCGTATAATGGAGTACGTTCAAGTTGTAGAAAATTCTAAAATAAATGTTACTATAAAGACAAACCGTCCAAAAATATGTACAACTATGGCATACTGTGGCCATTCTTGTATAAGAGACACGCATGTCTATAGGACGAACAGTGTAGAAAATTCCTCGCCATTTAAAACACCCGTTTAATTCTGCAGCTTTTGTGGAAAATACGTATCCAAGTTTGGGAAGAATAGTAAGAAAGCCTTTATAAAAGGATTGAAAAGCATACGTTTAATTGAACCCACTAGGTATCAGATCTAATAATGTTCATGTTTTGATAAGACTTATTTAAGCATATGCCGAAGCAAAATTACCAATAAATCCGCACATAAAGTAGAAACTGTTAGGAATATTATGCAGTATATTATATATATATATATATATATATATATATATATATATATATAAAATATAATATATACAATAACAGGCTTTTAGGTCTGCTGGTTAATTAATTGTACTCTTTATTATAAATCTAAGCTTTCGGTTTTATTTTAAACCATTTTCAAAGATACTAAAATTAGAAACATTAATATGGGCTAAACAGTTAAAACTTACTTACTAATGTGAGGTTTTACAATGAAATCGTCGATAAAGATAAATTTTGAATATAAACTGAAAGTGATGTTGAAAGCTTTTAAAGAACACAGTTTTGTGTTTTGTTAATCAAATTTGAATATTATAATGACAATTCCTTTATAATTTTGACAATGTTTGAGATAACTTTCTAGATTGTAATTAATTTATTTTATGATTTGACTGAAATTTAGATATTTTGTATGTATGTATGTTTATATATGTATGTTGATGTATGTATATTTGTTTACGTATGTATTTCAGTGTTTTATGTTGTTTGTGCAGAATGTATGTATGTCTGTGCATGTGTGTATGTGTGTGTGTATATTTATGTGTGTGTGGGTGCATGTGGATGTTTGCGTATGTTTGTTTGTGTATGTTTATGTTATGTTATGTTATGTTTTATTAAGTGATTTGATCAGTTATGTTGAATTTGTTTTGGATTCAAATGAAGTAAAGGGTATATAGAGATTAGTGTGTTAATGTCAGTTTTTATTAATAGTGTTAATAAAACTGACATTAACACACTAAGCTCTATATACACCTATCTACTTATTTGAATCCAAAAACAAATTCAACATAACTGATCAAATCACTTAATAAAACATAACATAACATAACATAAACATACACAAACAAACATACGCAAACATCCACATGCACCCACACACACATAAATATACACACACACATACACACATGCACAGACATACATACTGCACAAACAACATAAAACACTGAAATACATACGTAAACAAATATACATACATCAACATACATATATAAACATACATACATACAAAAATATCTAAATTTCAGTCAAATCATAAAATAAATTAATTACAATCTAGAAAGTTATCTCAAACATTGTCAAAATTATAAAGGAATTATTATAAAGTTCAATTTATTAACAAATATCAAAATTTGAAAATTAAATAATTAATCAAAATTTATCTTTATGATTTATTAGTATATAGTATAAAACTGTGTACTATATAAATTTACTATATTTCAGTAAAAAGGTTTAAATAATCACAAATTAATTTTAATAGATTACTAATATTAATTAGTAAGTATAAAACTGGAATACATAAAATTTATTAATTATCATATTTTAAACAAGGTTTAAAAAGTAAAAAAGCTTAATTATAATATAAAAATATTAAAAGCTCAGTATTTAGACATGGAAATTACTGCATATTAATAATTAACATTTAAAATGCCGGATTAATACAAAAAGTAAGTCATATAATTAATATTATTAGTAATACGGTATTAAACTATAGCATAAAAGATTATGCAGTAATAATTTAATTGGTTACAAACCATTTATTAATAATAAGCAATTAACAAGCTCTGTTGAAATCACAGATTATCAATAGAAAATAAATCTAGAATTAATAATTCAGTTTGAACAAAACTGGTAGTAATAAAAATATTTGCGTAGAAATTTGCATAAATTAAGGTGGATTAAAATCTGAGAAAAACGGCATTATAATAGAAGAGATAACGAGTTATTGTAAACCCAGATAGTCCACATGGACTGAAATAATCGATAGTAAGGAATATCAATTTGCACCACTAAGAACAGGTTAGAGAAGGAAAGATAATGTGCGTAAGACAAAGACACTAATACTTAAAGGCGTGATATGAGCAACGTCACGAGGGTCACGATTGGTTGAAAATAAGATGCACATATGAGAGGTAGAAACAACAATTTCTGTACAAAATTAATTAGTTATTCTCGGACATGTTTGCGTGCCGTGTGAGAATTTCTGATATTTTCAACTGGCGAGTGCAAAATTCGTAAAAACCGACGCACAGGCGACGGAATGGGAACATAGAATGACGAAATTCTAGAAACTGACCGTTTTGGGGAACCGGCCGACAGACAGGCTAACTTCTATATATACCGAGGTGAATATAAACAAGCTCTCTTAGATCTTCGACTTGATTGAACGCGTTATACAGTGCTTTTTAGTTTTCCGGTTTTAATATTAAATAATTTAAACAGTTTGCTCGAATATTATGTGATTTAAAAACAGCTTGTTCTTTACGTGCTACAATGAATGTACGTTAGTGCACTTAGAAAAGAAGATACAAGGTAATAAAGTTTAGTATCACTGTACCAATTGGTAAAATTTACTATGACAAATAAATACACAAAAGTAGGCAGTTTTGGCGTATCTTGGTGAAAGAAGTATGAATTTCTTTGTTATTTTCGGGGTATTAATACTTAAATGGTGCATAAACGGGTCTGGATCCACAAAACAAGGTTCAGATATACACAGATTAGTTCCGGAAAAGCCCTGAAACAACTTTAAATAAATGGTGATGGAGAGAATTTTAAAGCGTTGAGAATCAGAAGCCGTAAATATAACCCAGTTGGAATGGTGTGATTAACAAAAGGGACGATGTACATTGAAGCTACGAGTGCAAGTAACCTTCAGGTAAATTATACTATTTTGTTTGAACTTTGATATTGTTGTGTGTGTTGAATAACTTTATAATTGATTTACTCAAAATGGACAGTAGTGAAATGGTACTAACAATAATATTTTAATTTTAAGGTGAAATTTGCTTGTTTAAGTAGAAAGGGTATTTAGTATTGATGTTCTGGATTATGATGAAAATTTGGGTATGTCTTTGAGCTCAATTAGACGAACCTGGTTAATTAACGTAAAGGGGTGGTAGATGCTCCTTTGTACTCTGCATATATTGTTATAGTAATTAGTAGGCATCCTACAAGGACTTTAATTCTGGATGCACATTAAAATGAAAATAAATTTAATTTTGAAATTTTCCGATATTAAAATTTATGCTGAATATTAATTTTGAAATTTTAATGTATTGTGAATATTGATGTAAATAGAGTTGACGTTGATGTTTGTGGTAGTAATGTGTTTGTTTTTTATGTATGAGGATGAAAGCTATCTAGAGGAGCAGCCGAGGCGATTAACAGAAGAAAATCAACAGACCAGGTAATTCAAGAGGTTTCACAGCATTCTTGACGCCCAATTCGTGAGGCTCGATTAGAAAGAGGAGTACCCGGATTTTGTAGGTTTCACAGCATTCTTGGCGCCCAACGTGGGGCTCGAGTTCCAAATAAAATTTTTTTGATTTTATTCCAGGAAACTGGCGATCTGAGAGAGAGAGTTTCTGTGTGTATAAATTTAAGAGTATTTTGGAGTGTGTGTGAGTGATTAGAACGTATGCAGAGAAAGGAGTGGTTAAGGAGTCAAGGAGTGGAAATTGGAAGTGACGATAGTGCATTGTGTGGGAAAAATTCGAAAATGGAAGAAGCTGGAGGCAGTAGAGATCAGTCGAGGACGGAATCAGGGGATCAAGGAAACGAGATGATGATGCGAATGCTAGAGGAAATGAGATCGAGTAGGGAAGAAGCTAATAGGAAGTTTGAGGAGATTAGAGAAATGAGTGCTGAATCGAATAGGAAAGTTGACCGAATGAATGAGACATTAACAGGAGTTAGGAAACCCTAAGTGAGAAAATAGATAAGACGAATAAAGAAGTTTCAGAATTTAAAAATAGTCTTACCATGAAACTGGGGGAAGTAGAAAATCGGGTTGATAAAATGAGCGTGATATTACAGGTCTTCGACAGGAAATGGGACATTTAAGGTCCGAAGTACGCATTTTTGTGAAGAAGAGATTAATATAAAATGACTGAAGTGACAGACTCATGTAGGGATCAGTTAGGCAGGGTAGAACGCGAAGTTAGTAGTATCAAATACAACATGTCAAATTTAACGGGGGATGGTTCCAGATTTTCTACAGGTGGAGTATCATTGGACCAACACATGAAGTTTTATGGCGATAACAGGGTAAATCCACAAATTTTTATTAATAGCGTAAGAAATCTAGTGGGAAATTTATTTGACGAACATACTAAACTGAATACGATAAAGGCTTTATTAAAGGACAATGCGGAAGCATGGTACAATTTAGTAGGACAGGACATAGACACGTATCAGGACTTTGAAAACAAATTTTTAAAGCACTACTGGAGTGACCACAGACAAGACCAGGTACGAGACGACTTAATCACAGGGAAGTTTAAGGAGAATTTTCAGGAAGTAGGAGCAATATGCTATACGCAAGTATAGCATAGCAAAGCAACTGAACCCACCACTGACGGACCGACAAATTATTAAGTATTTATCACGACACTTCGAGGTAGACATAAGACAACACGTAGCACTACAGAACATAGTGGACAGAGAAATGTTTCTAGAATACTTGCAGAGGTACGACGACGTAAGTAGTGGACGACCTCGGGATAACAGGGAAAGACAGATCAACACAGTTAGGTTTGACAATAGACGGGACAACTACGCTAGACGGGGGAATAGTTACGGATACCAGCGACAGAATTGGGAACAGAGACGACCATACGTTAGGAGTAATAGTTTAGGAAGGGAGCTGCACCGAGACCGGGACCTACCAGAATGAATAGTTCACCAGACATGAGCGGGACTGCTAATACAGACACGGAACGAGTGGAAACGCCTAGGACATACGCTGAGGTGACGGCTAGACCAGGACCGAGTAGGGAAAACAGACCTGGACAGGATTTTTAGAACGCGACAGACCACTAGATTTCAGTGTAAATGTATATGAACATCCACGTGAATTTTTCAAAATTGAGGAGGAAGTAGAGCCAGAAACTAAGGAAAAATTATGTTTGCCAATTATTAATTTAGAAATTTTTGAGAATAATGTAGAAGTATTACTTGATACAGGGGCAGAGGCGAGTTTAATATCGGAGGAATTCGTCAGCAAAATTAGGGATAAGGTTTGTGCTAGAATTATGCCTATAAAGCGTAGCCATTTAGTAGCTCCAAATAAAAAGAAGTTTGCTGTAGTAAATAGTGTTGTGGTGCTTAGGATAGATATAGGAGGTTTAAGCTGTGAACAGGAGTTTGTAATTGTACCTGGACTGAAGTTTCAGAGCATTTTAGGTGTTGACTGTATGATGAAGTTAGGGGTTTTGATAGATATGGAACGGAAGGTAATAAGGATTAATGATAGGGTAGTGCCATGGAAGGGCAGTTATGAAGTCACAGAGGATGACACAGGGTTTAGTATTAATGTAGTAGAGGTAGAGGATGATGAAGTTAAACAGATCAACACGATAAGATGTCCAGAGGATAGGAGAGTAGAGGTTCAAGCTTTATTACAAAAACATGCAGAAGTAGTGGGGGTAGAAGCAGCATATCAGGAGCAGGTGAAGGCGAAATTAAGTAAAGATGGCAAGTTTGTTTTTAATCAAGTAGATTTAAGGGATTCATTCTGGCGGATTCCATTACATAAGAATTCTAGGAGGTACATAGGATTTTCCATAGAGGGAAAAATCGATAATTTTAAGGTAGTATCGTTTGGTTTGTCGGCAGAAAAGGAAAGGATAATGAATAAGAAACAGACAAGTGTAGGGACTGAAGAAGAAGTAATATTTAAGAGTCAGGATAATAGGGATGATAAGTTTATTGTATGTGAAATAATAGGGATGTTAAGTATAGATGTAGAAGGGGGAGAAATAGGGATGAAGAGTATTAGGATGGTGAGAAGAAAGACTTGGAGGGTCAAGAAGAGAGTTAGATTTAAATAACTTAATGAACAAAGGATAGAGATAGGTGAACTTTAGTATAGATATAGGATAGGGATAGAATAGGTGTAGATAGAAGAGTAGAAGTAAGTGTTTATAGAAATAAAGCTAGGTATAGGATAAATATGGGAGATAATTAGGAATAGGTTTAGGATGAGGAGGAAGAGAAAGTTAGGAAGAAAATAAGATAGGTTAAGTATAGATATTTCATATAAGATTAGTGGAGAGTTAGGATTAGAGTAAGAGTAGGATAGGCATATAGGATTAGGTAGGGGGAAGTAAAGTATAGTGAAGATTAGTTAAATAGGATAGGTATATAGGATGTATATAGGATTAGATGGATAAGTAGGATGAAGTTAGGGATAATTTCAGTTTATAGAATTAGGTGAGAGTTATGAATAGGATAGGGATATAGGTAGGTGTAAATATTTTTATTGGATTGGAGACAAAGTAGGTAAGGTAGATAGATAAGGATAGAGAAAGATAGGCAATTTTTTTTGTAATTTTTTTGTCTAAATGCTTTATATTTGCATTCAAATAAGTGGGATTATTTGTATTCAAATAGAGGGAAAATACTCATATTTAGACCAGGGTAGAAAATTAAATAATCACATCAAATAATTTTAATCACCGTGTATGATGAATATTATTAGATAATACGCGGTATTAAAACCGTGAAGCATAAAAATTTATTAGTTTCAGTAAAAATAAGAGATTTAAATCATGTACAAGACGCTTTATATCAAAAGAAACAGTATTAACAAGCTCTACGTAAGAAACAAATGGAAATTACGTGCAAAATTTATATTAATTAACCCTATTTTAAGTAACCGGTATTAAACAAAACGTACAGATAATAATTAATATTTAGTTAGGATTCACTAAAAATGAAAGGATAGAAGTCAATTTTAATTGGAGTTAATTAAACCATTATTAATAATAAGCATAAAAGTCTGTGAAAATCCAGGATTATAATACCAGAAAATAGAGCTCTGAGAATTAATATTATGTTTGAACACCTGCGTAGTTTAAAAAGCTCATTCTGCGTAAATTTTGCAGATAATTAATGGTTACAAAGAATCTTGGAGAAACCGGGGCTTAATATTCACGGGAAGGCGCGATACGGGGTTATTTAACCCAGACAGTCCACATGGACTGAAATAATCGATAGTAAGGAATATCAATTTGCACCACTAAGAACAGGTTAGAGAAGGAAAGATAATGTGCGTAAGACAAAGACACTAATACTTAAAGGCGTGATATGAGCAACGTCACGAGGGTCACGATTGGTTGAAAATAAGATGCACATATGAGAGGTAGAAACAACAATTTCTGTACAAAATTAATTAGTTATTCTCGGACATGTTTGCGTGCCGTGTGAGAATTTCTGATATTTTCAACTGGCGAGTGCAAAATTCGTAAAAACCGACGCACAGGCGACGGAATGGGAACATAGAATGACGAAATTCTAGAAACTGGCCGTTTTGTGGAACAGACCGACAGACAGGCTAACTTCTATATATACCGAGGTGAATATAAACAAGCTCTCTTAGATCTTCAACTTGATTGAACGCGTTATACAGTGCTTTTTAGTTTTCCGGTTTTAATATTAAATAATTTAAACAGTTTGCTCGAATATTATGTGATTTAAAAACAGCTTGTTCTTTACGTGCTACAATGAATGTACGTTAGTGCACTTAGAAAAGAAGATACAAGGTAATAAAGTTTAGTATCACTGTACCAATTGGTAAAATTTACTATGACAAATAAATACACAAAAGTAGGCAGTTTTGGCGTATCTTGGTGAAAGAAGTATGAATTTCTTTGTTATTTTCGGGGTATTAATACTTAAATGGTGCATAAACGGGTCTGGATCCACAAAACAAGGTTCAGATATACACAGATTAGTTCCGGAAAAGCCCTGAAACAACTTTAAATAAATGGTGATGGAGAAAATTTTTAAAGCGTTGAGAATCAGAAGCCGTAAATATAACCCAGTTGGAATGGTGTGATTAACAAAAGGGACGATGTACATTGAGTGCAAGTAACCTTCAGGTAAATTATACTATTTTGTTTGAACTTTGATATTGTTGTGTGTGTTGAATAACTTTATAATTGATTTACTCAAAATGGACAGTAGTGAAATGGTACTAACAATAATATTTTAATTTTAAGGTGAAATTTGCTTGTTTAAGTAGAAAGGGGTATTTAGTATTGATGTTCTGGATTATGATGAAAATTTGGGTATGTCTTTGAGCTCAATTAGACGAACCTGGTTAATTAACGTAAAGGGTTGGTAGATGCTCCCTTTGTACTCTGCATATATTGTTATAGTAATTAGTAGGCATCCTACAAGGACTTTAATTCTGGATGCACATTAAAATGAAAATAAATTTAATTTTGAAATTTTCCGATATTAAAATTTATGCTGAATATTAATTTTGAAATTTTAATGTATTGTGAATATTGATGTAAATAGAGTTGACGTTGATGTTTGTGGTAGGAATGTGTTTGTTTTTTATGTACGAGGATGAAAGCTATCTAGAGGAGCAGCCGAGGCGATTAACAGAAGAAAATCAACAGACCAGGTAATTCAAGAGGTTTCACAGCATTCTTGACGCCCAATTCGTGAGGCTCGATTAGAAAGAGGAGTACCCGGATTTTGTAGGTTTCACAGCAATATATATATATATATATATATATATTAGAAGCCAATGCCCGTTCCTGGGCATATTGCATAGGTAAATGGCAGATAGAGATGTTTAATTTTGTTAATATACTTGACATTAGTCAGAATGGGGAATTTTATTGTTCAATATTAGTATGTATATTAAACAACAACGATTATAATAACAGCTATTATTACCGAAGATGAAGGTTACACCACGAGCGAGAGAAGCGAGCAAGAGATGTAATTATCCGATTTAATAATAGCAATTATAGACTATAGTTTATTCACGCTAATCCTATTGATACATTTAAACACATTTTTACTAAGCTTAGTTTTTAGCAAAACATAAATTAACACCTGTACAATTAATTAGTTAATTTAAATAAATTGTGAAAGCGTTAGTTTGTTACCTGGAGCTTCATTTATAAACTTCTTTATTTGGTTAAAAAGTACGGTTTTAGATTTCTTTGCCTAATATCTCTCAGATTGTCTTTAAACAAAAACACCCAATTTTCCTTATTTTTCTATATCATGTTACACCTAATTTTTGAATGTAACTACTCCACCTTATAAGCGGCAGAGTCATTAGAGACTATAGGGGTTCCTGTCTAAAATTCAAGCCCAGGGTAAAACGTATAGTAAGCGGCTTTTTGTACAAAAGGACTCTCAAATAAGATCTTCCTTAGGGCAGAGCTATGAGCAGGGGTCGTAGGCTGGTATACGATAAAAAAAAGAAAATTATGGACGCCACCGTATCTTAATAATAGCTGTAAGGTCCAACAATCCGAAGATATGAAAGGGAAATCTTCGAAAGGAAAAAAAATCTTTCAATTCAAAAATATAACTAAAATGTCTTACCAATAGAATGTTGATCACCTTCTTCTCTATACTCTTGAATTTTATGAATTTGTTTGTACCAATTGAGAGAAACCATTATCAACTTCAATAAAAATCAGATTTAGAATAACATAATCCATTTTCTATTGGTTAAAGAAATATATACACATCTTTTATTCAACTTTATATACACTATTGTTTTTTGTAATCAAGCTATCAAAGTAATTAAAATAATCTCTCGTTACTTAAGAGCATTTCAATGATCTTAATTATTTATTAAAATTCTTTACGGAAATATTGAATTTTTTTAATAATAAGTAAGAACTGTTTAATTATCACCGAAAAAGGATCCTGTTTTGGTTTACAAAAAATTATGATATATGGTTTCATTTCATGTAAGATTGAATTTAGATATTTATAAAAATTTATACTTTGAACGAAAAATCAAATAGCCTTATGGTCTAAAGTAATCTGTGTATTATTATACTTTTGAGTAAAAAAACTGGATCATAAAATGTGACAGAAGGGCTAAAATGTCACCTGTTAAGTTACAAACAAATTCTTGTTTAACCTTTTTGATTCTCTGAAATTTATGTTTAAATTTTCAACGTTCTTACGAACATTTATATACAAATCAAACTGCTAAATATTGAACAAAAAATATTTATACCAATTTAAACTAGTGTATAAATTTACAAAAAAACAACAGCTACATTTCCTGTAGTTTCTTTGTTTAGCAAGAACTGAATAAAGAAATCACTCACCACAGAAGTTTACATGATTTCTATATAACTCCAGTAGCAACTATTTACCAATTTATTTGGGGATGAACTTTGTACTATCGCCCATCAATTTTCGTGTACAAATCCAACAACAGATGCGAGTACTTCACATATGCCTAGGATTACGAACTTTATTTCCATTCGAGAATGAACGCTTAAATTTTTGTTTGTTTACAACAAGGGCACCTAAACATTTCAACTTGAAATACTTAATAACAAAAAGAACTTGCACGTGATGACGTTTCTTCAAAACCATATAAATCATCTTAAGGGCCGGCTAATCAAAGAAGAATACTGAACATAAATACCCTAGTGATAGTTTCTACTTCAAAATCTAAAGGAACTTTCCTTCTCCAAGCCACGTGCCTATTAGACTCCATGACTTCAAACAACTCTACTCGACCACGCGTTGAAAACCAGTCTGATTACATCCTCTAATTAAAATAGACTAAAGCAATAAAGTGGTTTACTACTCGAGCAAGCGCAGTGGACCGAAGTTTTGCATCTACACGTTCGCAAATATTAGGGAAACCAAAATGCTACATTAAATTTATAAACATAGATGGAGTTCTACATGATAACGAATAAATGTTATATTAATGGAAATAGAAATTTACGCTTTCGATACCGTAAGGGATATTTGTAAATTAATAATTATAAAAAGGCGTAAATTAACTGGAAACGAAATCATATTTGTTACAATCAATATCATATTTTATCAACAAAATACACCAAAAGAATATTTTAGGAGAATAAGGTTGTTTTCTTGTCCGCTTGCCAGTCAGTAAAAATTTTGTAGGCTTTATCATACACAGTTTTAGATTTTTTTGGTAAAAATGCCATCGTCGCTTGGTTCACTATTCCTTGAATTTTAGGCGGTGCATTTTGTATATTTAAGTCAAAACGAATATAGCTATAGAACCCATGCAACTATAAAGGTTTTTGGTTACAGATGTGATTTACAACGATTTGAGGGTTTAATGACCGTCAGAGCTGTAATAATTTTTTACAGAAACTACATTTCAAATACTATTTTCTAACTGGTGTACAAGAGGAAATAATGATCATAATATCCGATTTATTATTCCCGTTGCAAATTAATTGATAGCATTATGGGGACCCCAGGACAAGATAATCATACAAGCCCCTTTTATTCTAATTTCTTTCGAAGGAAAGTTACTATCCTATGGTAAATGAGCTATTTAATAAAATTGCAATATAAACAAAAAAACATATATTTTATTTAAAAAACATTGCTTTGTTAAAACCACAAATAAACTAAAGTATAATACTATTTTTTCAATTCAAAGTACTTTGATAAATGAAATTTAAGTTAGTATACATCACACAACACTTAACGGTTATAACTTACAGCAAATAATTTGGTGATAGATCTCCGCTTAAGATTATTAGGTAAGGAAAACAGTCTCTAAAACCTTAAAATAAAAATAATTAAATTGTTTCAAAGCAAATAAACCAAATAAAACATTGCTAAATATTAGGTGTGTATACAATAATGATTATAAAAGAGGTGTATTAAAGAAAAACACGGGTTATGAATTTTTTAACAGTCCCTTTGCCTGGCTTTGCAATTTGCAAATTCATTTATAACGCCGGTTAGATTCATATTTGAGGCTTATTCCGCTTCAATTACCAGTAGGAAAAATCTGCCCAGTCGACTTTGTCCTATTTCAAATCTTAGGTAATTTTTAATTGGTTTTAATTTACTAAAAGACTGTTTTAAGCTTGCTACCGTTACACACAACGTTAAAAATAAAAAGCCGTAAATTTGTACAAAAACACTCTCTAATGCCATATTCATTAAGTATTAACTCAATAAATCCTTGTCATATTATCATTTGAATCATTGTGAGCACGTGTTAGCAGTTGTTGGTATTCAAATAGAATGGAAGATTAAATTGTTTATGAATATTTGTTTTAGATTTAGCAGCTTTTTCTAAAAATACTTATTCAAATGAACTTTTAATTGTCTTGGGGTTGCGAGAATCAAAACAATTTTTACCTGTTTTCATCCCCATAAATCTTTCTATTTGTACTGTAACCTGATTTATCACAAAACATTTATTCTGTAGAACTCCTTTTCGCTGTTAAATCTGTGATTACTTAGTATTTCGTAATAATGTTTTTAACTATACTTCTATAATCTAAAAAGTCGGTACCTCGTTTTAGGTATCCGTTGGCTTGGTACATATTACTATAGAGTGTGATTACTTCTTGTAATACTCAAAAACATAAAGATTCGTTGAAATAATAGATCACACTCCTCTGATAAAAGTCCGTTTTAAGTTTCTATTATAACCTATGTGTTTGATAACGAAGGGATTGAATTTTAATTCTCGCTATAAAACGAGTTCATTTTTGATTCTGCAGTTTGTGCTTTCATATGTTTTTTGGATTGCTCATCCTATTACATCAAGAGCGATGCACGTGTGTTTTGACAAGAAGTGGATATCTTGGGTGCGTCGGTAAGTTCTTCAGCGCTTATCCGTACTAGTAAGATTTTGTTTTTTAGCTCTTAGATATAAGTCCAATCGTTCTTCTGCGTTACGACAAATTGTTTTTACGTAGACCAACTGCCCTTGTCTATAGACCGCTGTTGCAGTTTTGATAGCCGCGTGATGGATACTGACTCCCGGGGCAAAGTGCTGCTGATTTACCACCGATGGTTTGGCTGTAAGATAACTGTCCCGACACATAGAGGTATGTGACTTGTTTCGTTTTTTTACATACCGGAGGATAAACTGAAGTCGCACTTGCTTACACAAAAGTATCAGCATTATTTTTTTACTTATTAGATTTATTACCTGTTAGCTACGAATTGCGCACTTCGTGGAACAATTCTTGAATGTATACATAGAGCAAAAGTGCTTTCTTAATTTAAATAGTAACTTTATTAATTTTCTTTATTTGCTCGTTTAATTTTTTTTTATAGTTATCCAAACCCGGTGGACTGGCAAACCTTTATAGCCAAAGTGTGGGACTCTCCTTGTGGCATACCCATTAAAACCACGCCTCTTGGCGGGTGCGTCTGTCAAACGGCTCCGCCGCACTGCAGCCTAAAAGGCTTATTGTGCTGACCCTGGTTAAGTTGATTAGTATAAAAGTTCTGGATCTATCAGTGGATCTACTATTGAAGTCAGTTCTAGCACATTTTCTTTGCAAATCCAAGGTTCCTGGATAAGGGCTATACTGCAGTCCCCCATCAGCTTACATAGTGGACGGGTGAGACTCTGTCCAAGTTCCAGATTCAACTTTCTTGGTTTTGCTCAGCTTTCTTCGTTGAGCTCCCGAAGGCCTCTTTGCTTTCAGTCCAGTGCCTGCAAGTTTCTTTATAGTTTTCTCCATGTCTGGTGTTTCAGACACCGGTCTTGCAAGCGGACTTGCATATCTCGTCTGCTCCACCTCCATGGATACATTTTGGTTATCTGAGGAGTCCCCAGTTGCTGGCTCCACCTCTTCAGGTTCAGTTTTACTAGTCGTACCAATATTATTCATGATTGTTCTCACGAGTATGAGAGATGTAAATGGTCGCCATGCCAGGTGCCCCCTGTTGCCATGGAAGGCGTGAATAAAACGGAGTGCCGCCCTGTTCCCCGAGTTTTGATCCGATTGATCTGGTCAACTATCCAGCCACGCAACCCCTGGGCTCGGTCCTACACCACGGGATTTAGGAATTTTTAACGAGGTTGTCTCTTCTTGATCCGGGCGGTTAAGCCAAGACCCCCACACCCTCTTGCATGTGGGACATGACCACGACGGCAGGGAAGGCACGGTATGACGGTGTTGCAGAATTGCCCCACCAGTTTCGTTTGCCTTAGTGCAGGCCCATTAGCCACGAAACACACCTTAGGTTGAGGGGTTTGGTCCGTGGGATTGTTTTCACTTGGATAGGGAGCGGATTTTATCTCGCATCAGCACGGTCGCTTACTCTCCACCATCTTGTGGGTCTTATGCCACTCAGGTCACTGGGTCACTGAAAGAGATAAGCTTATCACGATCCTTCCCAGAGTAGATATACAGCCAATCCTGGATTTCAACTATCTGCCACCTGGGGACGCGCCCAATGGATAACCAACCACATGGGACTCGTTTAATTAGAAATTTTTATTATTTTTTTTTGTAAACAGAAAATCGATGGCAGTATATTTTTCTAGCCTATGTGAATCCTCGCCCACTCTCCGCGCTTGTAGTTATTCTGGTCTTTCTATATTCCTTTTATCTTTTTAGGCGTTTCTTACCATTATAGATTACAAAAATGTTAATATGTATAATACTACTTACGATTATATGAATCTATCTAGTAAATGCTTGGAGCATGAGAATAGTTAGGATACGACGACAAACTTAAAGAGTACATTCAAAATACATAACGCAATTAACATACTAATTAATTAACTGAGGTAACTAATTTCTAAAGCAACATTAACGGACAATTTAAAAAACTACAAATTACATAGGAACTAGTAAAGATATAAAATACTACTAACATACAAACCTTGTATTGGATAACTATGGACAAAAGTATGAATTACACTAAAATAAGTATTGATTAAGGCCAACAAGGACAATACAAAAGAACAATCACTGGTTAACTAGATGTACGATACGTAGTATTCTTTATAACGGAGATAAGATGGAAATATATATTATTTAGGTTCTGAGTGTAAGTTTTCTTGTTGATAGGATGGTCTTGTAAAGATATCGCGATCATTTAGAGGAAAATGCTTTTTTTGTAATAGTTTTCCCTAAAGACAATTTTAGCGTTGTTGTAATCGATCGTGTGTTGGGTCTCAGGAGCATGAGAACTAATGTACAGATTTTGGTGTTCCTGTTGAAGTCACTTTTGTGACAAGTGATCCTAGCTGAAAGCCACCTGTATGTGTGGCTTACATATTGGCCCTGACAATTTTTACATGGTATACAGTAAACGACACCCGGGAGTACGGTTCTTTAATATAATAAAAAGCGCCTTGTTGAGAGTTAAAACAGGTTTCTTTGTAAAAGTTATTCCTTTGATGTCTTTTAGAATATGACAGAATTTAGCTGTGAGATTTTCCACATACTTCAGAGGAATGAAGATCTTAGAATTTGTATTAGCGGTGGAAGTCGAGTTGTGTCTAGGAGTGGGTTGATTGACGAGAGAAGGGGTATGTATTAAAGAGCAATTTGTTCAATAACGAGATATGGTAAGAATTACGAAGAAGTAGGTCTCTTAGAATAAGAAAGTTTTTGTACTTCAGAGTTCGATGTGAGATGAGTTCTACTCTTCTCTTCAAGCTCAAAACAAGGTTTATTTTCATATTAATCGAATGGAAGGAGTAAAAATTAAGGTATCTACCTGAAGAGCAAGGTTTCATATACCAATCGGTAATCAGATTATCGTTATTACGGATGATGAGCATGTCTAAAAAAGGAATAATACCGTTCACTTCTTATTCAATGGTAAACTGAACGTTGGAGTTGTAGTTAATAAAAATCAAAAGTACTTGATCTATATAACCTGACGGAACAAAACAAATCAGTTCGTCGAGGTATGTTTTAAAAAACGAGGGGTCAAATGATAATTGAAGGATGCAGAAGTCTAAAAGGTCGTCCATCACATATTGAGTAAAAATCGAAGATACACTGGCACCCATAGGGATACCCAGTATTTGCTTGTAAAACTTGTAGTCAAATAAGAAATAGGTAGGGCAAGAAGAAAATCAATGAGGTTCAAAAATTGTTTTTGGGTTATGCTGCAGTGTGGATGTATACTCTGCCAATGGTTAACGACGCTTTATTTAACTAGTTCTACATGCATATTGCTGAACAGAGAAACCACATCAAAAATAGTAATAACATGATCTGTAGGGACTTGAAAATCATTGACAAAATTAGCAAAATGACAAGAGTCCTAAACGAAATACGGATTGTTGGTGTCATATGATTTGGTGAGTATGTCGGTAATTAATCCAGAAATTTTAGTTCGGAGCATTGATAGAGGAAATTATGGAACAAAGTGAAAGGGTAGGTTTCTGGATCTTGCAACGCCCGTAAAATTTAGGAGAGCAAGTATTATACATCATTAGATCTTTGGTTTGGTCAGAGGTAATGTTCTTATTCTTCTTCAAGTCAGTAACTAGTTTATTGAATTTTTGTTGTATTGTACTAGCAGGATCTTTTCCAAGGGGAGAATAATATTTTTTATCGCAGATGTCAGAAGCTAATTTTATGTAATTGTCCTTATCCAATACCACAACACGTTACCTTTATCAGATCTAGTTAGAATGAGATTGGCATGCGCTTTCATGAATGTGGAAGACTTGATGAGAAGGTTTCTAATTTCATTGGGAGGTTTTATTGGTGAGTGGATAAAATTGGTTATAATGTTGGTGGTTCGAGCTAGAAGAATATTTCTCTGTTTAGGAAGGGCCATAGATACTATTGACTCTACGTCAGCTAATAGTTTAGGTAGACAAATGTCTTTCAGGTTGGGACATACGCTGAACTAAGGGCCAAGGGCCGCAAAGCGTTTAATGTCTTTAGGAATACTGACATCTGAAAGATTAACAAACCAGTTTCTTGTGCTACTATCTTGCTGACCAAAACCTTTTTCAGATTAGCGATTTTCTTAAGGTTGTTATTTTTAATTTCATTGAAGGTAATGTTGTAGTAAGAGTTCATTCGTGGTTGGAATTCTGTTGTGATATTGACCGGAAGGAGGTTCCTGGCCACCTTAATCGAAATACTTAATTTAGTCTCTAGGTCTTTAAGCTTATCATACGTTATTTTAATTTATAAATTTAATAGTTTCCTGCTAAAGGATTTTTGTCATTTTAAGATTAAGTTCCTGATTTTAACTGAACGGCAAACTAACAAATCCTGTATGCAATGCAAAGAAGTAGCAATGTGTTGTGGTTGTAGAGTATTAGTACGGCATGTGAGGAGAAAAGTACGTCGATTCCTAGCAGCTGCCAGCTTGGTTGTTAACTTAGTCTGTTTGAAATTGTCAACAGCTTCATTACAACAAGTGGAATGGATGTTGTGGTAAAACACCATACTAATTGCATCAATTCAGGTTAATTTCAAATAGAAAACTTGATATCGTAAAGTATATATTGGGTCGTAGTCAATCTGGGCAATTAGATAACTCTTTTAATCAGTTCACGCTTTCGAAAAATTTTATTTTCTTCTTCAGGAAGACTCAAATTGGAGGATTACAAAAATGTTAATATGTATGATACTACTTACAATTTGAATCTATCTAGTAAATGCTTGGAGCATGACAATAGTTAGGATACGACGACAAACGTGATGAGTACATTCAAAACACATAATACAGTTAACATAATAATTAATTAACTAAGGTGGCTAATTTCTAAAACAACATTAACGGACAATTTAAAAAATTACAAATTACATAGAAAGCAGTCAAGATATAAAATACTAGATACTAACATACAAACGTTGGAGTGGATAACTATTGATATACTTCACACTTGTATATATAGTTATCCACTCCAACGTTTATATGTTAGTAGTATTTTATATCTTGACCGGTTCCTATGTAATTTGTAGTTTTTTAAATTGTCTGTTAATGCTGTTTTAGAAATTAGCTACCTTAGTTAATTAATTAGTATGTTAACTGTATTATGTGTTTTGAATGTATACTCATCAAGCTTGTCGTCGTATCCTAACTATTGTCATGCTCCAAGTATTTACTAGATAGCTTCATATAATCGTAAGTAATATTATACATATTAACATTTTTGTAATCTGTAATGGTAAGAAACACCTAAAAAGATAAAGGGAATTTAGAAAGGCCAGACTAACTACAAGCGGGGAGAGTGGGTGGGGATTCACATAGGCTAGAAAAATATACTGCCATCGATTTTCTATTTACAAAAAAATAAAATTTCTAACTAAACGAGCAAGGAAAAAAATTAATAAAGTTACTATTTAAATAAGGAAAGCACTTTTACTCAATGCATACGTTCAAGAATTGTTCCACGAAGTGCGCAATTCGTAGCTAACAGATTATAAATTTAATCAGTAAAATAAATAATGCTGATACGTAAGTAAGTGCGTTAAGAAGAAAAACAGTATTAAATTCAGAATCATTTCTAGTGAGATTTTCAACATAACAAGAAACATTAGTGCAGCTAATTTTAAAGCGGGTCCTTAAAACGTGTTTTGTTCGTCAGCACCATGGGACTATAGTTCATCGTCCGGTATGTAAAAAAAACAAAACCAGTCGCATACACCTATGTGTCGGGACAGTTATACAGCCAAACCATCGGTGGTGAATCAGCAGCACTTCGCCCCGGGGGTCAGTATTCTCCACGCGGCTATCATAACTGCAACAGCGGTCTATAGACAAGGACAGTTGGTCTACGTAAAAACAATTTGGTCTAACGCAGGAAAATCATTGAGCCTACATCTAAGAGCTAAAAAAAAATCTTACTAGAACGGATAAGCGAGGAAGAACTTTCCGATGCACCCAAGATATCCACTTCTTGTCGAAACATACGTGCATCTCTCTTAGAATAATAGGATGAGCAATCCAGAAAATATATAAAAGCACGAACTGCAGAATCAAAAATGAACTCGTTTTATAGCGAGAATTAAAATTCAATCCCGGCGTTATCAAGCACAGGTGATACTAGAAACTCGAAACAGACTTTTATCAGAGAAGTGTGATCCATTATTTCAACGAGTCTTTAGGTTTGAGTATTACAAGAAGTAATCACACTATAGTAAGATGTATTAAACCAACGCATACCTAAAACAAGGTACCGACTATTTAGATTATAGAAGAACTTTCCATTTCGCAGCAACTAGATTTTTATGAAATTATAGTAAAGCGTACTTATTGTAGGAATGTCTAATATTCAGGGTGGTGTTCGAATGTTGGAAGCAGAATCTATGTGAAAGAGTAACGAAATAAAAGGTGTAAGGTTTAATACACCGTCGGAAAGAGGACGTAACAAATCCTCCTATTATAGTCTTCCTGCAAAGAAAATAAAATTTTTCGAAAACTTGAACTGTTAACAAAGGCAAGCATTTTAGTAATATGACGTATTGACTGTAGTTTTGTATATTTTGTTATAAATTAATATCAAACAATGACGGTCACATATTTAGAAAAATGCGATATATTAGAAGCGTACCTTTTTGCAGAAGAAATAGTTTCCAAGCACTGGAACAATATGGTCAAATGTATCCTGAAGATCAACCAGGCAGAAGGTTATTTTTAAAACTGTATAGAAAGTTTATGAGTAATAAAACAGTGTTTCAAAAGAAAATAACTAAAAAACAGTTTATTATAAGTGTGCAAGTAGAAATAAATGTTTTGGCATATTTTGAAACATACAAAAATAATTCAACCAAAGGACATTAGTCTAGGTCTATTTACAATTTGGAGAATTTTGATAAAATAAAAATATGTACCCTATAAATACCGACCAATGCAAACATTACTATCCCGCGACACTGAAAAGAGACTAATATTTTGCCAATGATTAGTAGCTAAGTGTAGATACAATTCTAACTTTTTAAAGCGCATTTTTTGGAGTGATGTAGCAAATCTCTCAAAGAGGGGTATGCCTAATCGTAAGAATATGCCCTATTGGTCTACAGAAAATTTATGTATTTATTATTCCAGATATTCACAAATACAGTTTAACATTAATGCTTGATGTGTTCTAATATGCAGCCAAATAATTAGACCAATTTTTTTATGAAGGCACTTTGACGGGCAGGAAATATGGTGATTTGTTATCACAAGTACTGGAAGAATATTTAGATGTTAACTTCGTGACATGTAACCGACTGTATTATCAGCATGATGGAGCTCCTCTCCATCAGTTTGGCGAAGTGAGAATGTTGTTCGAAAGGCTTTTCGGAGATAAGTGGACATTACATGTGATTTTCCAATGCGCCACCCCAAAGGTACTACATTGGCCAGGAAGCGAGTTTTTTTTACCTGGAAAATTTGGAATTTTGCCGAACCCTTGCTGTTCCAAGCAAGGTAGGGATCTTTAACGTGCGTGACAACACTCACACGCGGGACCTCCATTTTACCTTTCATCCGAACGAGGGTGTATTTTTGTGAAAAATGCTCGCCTAACATTTTTCAAGCGGACCGTGTCGGGATTCGAACCCGGGATCTTGGGCGTAGTAGTCACACACATACCACTACGCCACGGAGCCGCCCGGAGATAAGTGGACATTATAATTTGAATAAGGGCCGCTATATTTGCGGCCACGTCCCCAATGCTCCACCCGGAGGTACTACATTGGGTTTAAACGCAAAAATAATCGTGCTTCTAATTTATTCCAACTTCATAGTTAATCCACCCTAAATAAAAAACTAAATAAAAATCTAACAAACCTAACAAGCTCTAACAATCTAACAAACATAAAAATCTGACAAACTGAAACAAAAACTAAAAACAGGGTTGTAAATAATGGTATCCCTAGCGCTGACTTTGGAGTATACCCGATCAACAAGACACAAGCAAAAATGAGAGGGGGAGGGATCCGTAATACCGGATAGGAGACGCCGGCTCTGCTTACCAGTGCGACCTGAAGGGTCGTCTTAAAACTATCCAAATCTAGCTAACTAATTTAAATTTATTCCTAGCTTTCCCTATCATTCCCTAACTGATTTATATTATGATTACAATCTTCTCAATTCTGCTCTTCCTTCCCAAATATATACTGCAACCAAAATGGCGACAGAACGTCAAACAAAACAAATATACCACAAAATACTACAATACATGCTAATAAATAAAAAGTGTAAATATAAAAAATAAATAAATATAATTATATAAATATATAAATAAATGTCTAGTAAGCGTTAAGCATATAGCAGTGCACAAAATAGCAAAAGCATAACCCTATTTATCAGGTGCACTCCCACAAGCATATGTCGGCTAGCGCCATTACACACAAAACGTGCTTGTTAAATTATTTCAAAAACTACTAATTAATGTAAATCACTGCTTGTGTGAGTACAGCCGCCATAATTTAAGTCTTACCTCCATGATAAAATTCTCCTGTATCCGAAGATCTGGTCGTCTGCTTACATCTAACTGTAACTTACTTCTAAGGGGAAGATGGGGTGCACTGCTAAAGTCCTGGTGGGTATGCACTAAATGTTTTTGGGGGATCACAATCACTATCACTATCACTTCATTTTCAAGTCCTGGGGGGGATGCGCGGTTTTCACTCTATTTTATTATCTTTGTTTATTTTATTGATTTAATTTAAGGAGGGTTTCTGATTTATTTGTTATTGTTTATTTGTTATTATTTATTCTCGATTTCCCGATTTTCCGCACATAATTATGAAGATAGGCGGTGATTGTATTAATGGTGTGGGGGTTTCTCGTGCATATTGGACATTTGGGTATAATTATCATGTTATTTTATTTTTTTTTTTTTTTTTTATTATTTTTAATATCAGGTTTTGGTTATATCTATGCTCGTATCCTTACGCACGCCAAGTCAATCTAAAATTTTCCAATCCTCCCACCAACCCCACCGAATTTTACACGCGGTTATCATTGTCTAATCTCGCGACCCTTCCCGCCAATTCTTTTAAGGCTGTCCAGAACGCCTTCTGGTTAACCACTTTCCCGACTTCCTCTAGGCTCTTTGGCCATGCCAGACCTAGGATAGCTAGTTTGCCAACCCTCGATTTCCCGCTTCAAGCGGGCAGTCGAAGAGCACATGCTCTGCGCTTTCCGCGTCCTCACCGCATTCGCAGGGGTCGCTGTTGGTTAGTCCGAACCTTTGTAAATACGCCTTTAGGGCGCCGTGCCCTGTTATCAACTGCGCCATTTTGTGATCGAGCTTGACCTCGATCCTACCTCTAGCTTCTATGCTCTGTATGAATTAGGTGGGTCAACCTGCCCGTGGAAGCGTTGTTCCACCTCTCTTCTCATTGTCGAATTGATTTTTCGCGCAGCTTTCTTTTGATTAAAGACCTCAGTATCGACGAATGTGATATTCGAAAGTCACCCGTCGCGGCCTCTTTAGCTAATTCGTCAGCCCTATCGTTTCCTACGTTACCATTGTGCGACCTGACCCAACAAGATAAGTGGACATTATAATTTGAATAAGGGCCGCTATATTTGCGGCCACGTCCCCAATGCTCCACCCGGAGGTACTACATTGAGATAAGTGGACAGCAACATATGGTTCCATACGTTCGTTCCCAAGATCTCCCGACATAATTCCATTAAATTTTTACTTTTGCTTATATTTTAAGGACGGAGTCTATAAGGGGAGATATGCGAATCTGATTGAACTTCAAGATAGGATTAGGCGTTTTGTAATTTCCATCGACAACGGAACAATTTTAAGTACTACAACATCTGTACTAAAAAATGTGCAAAAATGCATTGAACAAAACGGTGATGTCTTTGCATTTTTTTATTAATAAAATAGTAAAAAAAAAATTTAATTTTATTTCAAAAGTACACAGCCAACTTGTCTAAAAAATGAAAATGGTAAAAATGAAGTTATTTTACGTTTTAGACCAATATTGCACTGAGACTTTTGTTTTATAGACGATTTGCGAACGATATGGTCAAAAATATGCAGGTGTTCCATATAAAAAAATTAAATTTTTTCAATTTACCCGTAAACGCTTTGCTATATTGTTTTTCTGCTTTCGTCATCTTAATTAGCAGAAAAAATACCACTACTTTGCTAATTTAAATAACTTTAGCAATAGTGCGCGCTTAATTTGGTACATGCTGTTTATTTATATATGTTTTTTTAGGGCGAATAGCGTTTAAAATTCTTCTTTTCACCATCCCCAAATTTTTGATTGAGTTTAGCACAGCCTTGCTGTGTTGATTTAAAATATTGTGTTTTCTTTTTAATTACAGTAATTCCTACGGGACCTTACTTTGTATTACTTTTGCTATTCTTCCTGACCCGTTTTACTATAACACATTAATTGTCCGATCCATAATTATTTAGAAAACGAAGGTCGAGTTTTAAAATTTTATGTGTGATTTCCGTAAACCTTGATGCACTAACAATTGTTCAAAGTTAGTTTTGGAAGTTTTTAAGCATCCGTGTGAGTATCTCAAAAAAACATCTTTCAAACCTCATTTCTTTAGAAATGTAGAAACTGTTTTAAAAGCTTCACAAGAATTGTATTGCTTCTAATTGATTCTATGGCAAAAATTGATATCGTTCAAATTTAAGACATTTTGGGCTTGATCATGGGCCAATTTCTTGAGTTTTGTTATAGATTGGCCTCTTGAGCTTGATTGTGGGCTGCCTGCTGCCTTTTAGGTAATGATAGGAAAGCTGTAAAGTGTATTTCCCAGTTTTGATAAGTGGAATGAACTGCAAAAAAGAATTCTTCCAAATCTTTATTTCTGTAACGCACGATCGAGACAGCAGCTTTACCTGTACATAATTTTGTAATTACGTTTATTTGTATCCAAAACGTCGCATACATATTTTATAGTTTTCTCACCACATCCCTAAAAAAGAGACAGCACCTTACTAATTATTGAGATCCTTTTTTCAGCAAACTCTTTTTCATTTCCCAAATTCCAACATAATAAACATTTTCGAGTTGACAAATGCAAAAATATGAAGTGGAGTAGCATATGGGTATTAAATCGCCAATCCTTTAGCGCACAAATTCTCACGTGTATTGTTACAAATCTGAGTTTTTCTCTAGATTTAATTTTCTGAATGAACAGGAAATGTAACTGTGTATTATAAAAAACTCCAGAAAAAGTTCAGTTGTGGAACTCAAACTCCAATTTAACGAAATTCCTTAATTTTGTAAAGTAAAAGATTTAATTCAACCTACAGCAACAGCAAAATGAGGCAGGTGCTGGAATTTACACGTTCGGTTCAATTTTAAAAGCTTTAACGGTAGTAATGACGTTCCACGGAACTACTGAATATTAATTATTTCAACATATTTAAAGGTAGACGTGAGATACCATCAACATGATCTCTATATTTACTGTATAATAATATGCTAATCGGTTTTCGTTTATTTTACAGCATACTAAAATAACAGGTATAAAGTTGTACTTATAATTTCAGACATGATTGTCAAGAGAAACTTCAATTAAGCTCTCATTGATTCTCTATGTGCTTTGCTTACAGATTTGTTTCTATTCATCGTTGTTCACCTGGTAGTCACAAAAGAGACCTCATTTCGGCGGCACGGAGGCCTATTTTACAAGTAGTATCTGATTGTAGAAGAATTTTCTGTTCTATAAAATAGCATCAACACGTCTAGATATTCGTCTCTCTGAGATTTCGGGATAGAATGAAACAGCGTTACAGATTTTATAGCTGACGTCATTTTGCGCGCTTCAGGACAAAGCCACCGCTACTGGATTTGTTGGCACCCGTGTCGAACAAATGACTGTAGAGGAGTTGATCAAACTGTGCCTAAGGGTGGGATAAAGGTTCGAATCAATGTTGTGATTGCAGAGTTCGCGAAACTTGAATTCAATACTGAATTTAACCTCATGTGTGCGGATTAAGTTGGATTAGTCTGAGAATCTTAAATTTTAAGCAGTTGGACCATTGTTTTACAACAAATGATTCCTCTATTATAAAAACCCTTTTATCGTGTAATGAATGCCATACTGATTCTTTTTCAACAATTAAATATTTTCCTCCGAGCAAATGCGTTATATATACTGTAGCAGTTCCGCTTTTAGAAAACCTCGAAATGATAATTCCAAAATAGTGACTGAAGACAAATTACTATTGGCTACACTGCTTCGTTAAAATTTGTAGATGAGCGAAGCATATGAAAAACTACCGAATCATAATATATACTTTACAATTTATGAATTAAATGGTACATTGACGTGCAATTTTCATCTTAACATATATTGTGACAAGTGATTATATAGATGACTTCTTTCGCGATTTCAACTAATTGCAGTACTCGGCCTGTATATTGTTTCAAATACATAGGAGCTGCTTTTATAACTCTGCACAGCTTGTGGCCAATAATTACGCTTTTGTTTGTTTATCAAGTTCAATATAATCTAAATTGGCAAAAGCCCCCGATGTACACATGTCGATCCTGACTTCATTAATCTTCAGATTCTGGTTCCTAATGATCGTCTGCTGGTATTTTCGTGATTGTTGTTAGGCTTACGCCATTGGTCTTGGTCTTGTTTGACTCGCTGTCGCGTGCTGTGTATCGGTGCAATATTTCGAAAGGTCGGAGGGTCTGAGTCGTCTATCTTCAAGAAGGTGTTAGTTGACAGCATCGTGCAGTATAGTAGTGTGCCTAAAAGGTGGTGATGTGCAGGTCGTGTCTGGTGGATTCGTTTTTTTACGAACCATGGGGAGTTCGCGATAAGTGGAAATGTGGTCCTCTGGAAGGCTTCTAGGCAAAATTTGTTACTCTTTGTTAAGCAGGTGTACCATGCCTCCTGAAGATCGTCAGCCGTGCTTCTAATGGAAGCTTCTTTTTGTGGGTTAGTATCCGATATATGAGTCCCTTGAGTCGAGGTACTTTATGGAGGTTATGCTGGACGTACTAGTTAAATTTCAGTTGTATGTCAATATTGACCCCTAGGTATCGGATGTTGGATTGCCATCGTAGTTAAATTTCTTGCGTGTTAGTGGATCGTGCTCTGGTGCTTTGTGTTTGGAAAATAGTACTGTCTCCGTCTTGTTCACGTAGAATTTTATCCTCCAGTTGTCAAACCATCGAGGTAGAGAGTAAAGTTGTTTTGGAATCCTGGCTTTTGCAGTTGCAGGATTAATGCCGTCCGTCATAAAGCATGTGTCATCCACGCAGAGAGCAGACTGAGTGTGCTGTTTACGCAGATATATGCGTTATAAAAAGCAGGTGATAGACAGCAGTTTTGTAGTACACCGGTTGGAATCCCGATGTCGTGAGAGAGTTCGCTCTCAACCCTAACCCGTATCAGTCTCCTGATTAGGTAGCTGTCTAGTAATTGCAAGTGCTGGTTGGTAATTGGCAAATGGTTCTAAGCTTGAAAACCAGTTTGTTGTGTCAGAAGGTTTTACCAATTTTTAAGGCTACGGCGGCGGTGACTATGTATTGATTGTAATTTTTGGCTACTTGTTTGATTTGGCGTGTCGTGGAGTGTTTTTTTCGGAATCAAACTTCTCGGGCTGTCCATCAAGAGGGTTTTCAGTCACTGGAAGAAGAATTTTTTGATTACTTTCGCCATCGTGTTCGGTAGTGATATAAATAGGAAATTTTTGGGACTACTTCAGCTTTTTCTGGGTTTGGCGAACATTATTACTGTAGCTTTTTTCCATGTTTTAAAGAAGTATCGGAGTAGGATTTTGTTGTTATATATGGTGATAGGTGTATGGTGATAGATGATTTCGTAGTGCTGCATTCGTGATGTCGTCCGATTCGGGTGGTTTCCTACGGCCCTAAGTGGATACGGAGGATTGCTCTTTCTTTGGGTTGACAAAAGGGAACCATGGTTGGATTCCTCCTGAAGTAGTAATCTGAAGTTTGCCCAAATTATATTGGCGTGGGTTATGTCCCTGCCGTGTAACTTAGTGTGAACTTCTCCTGGAGGATTCTGGTGAGTCCGATGGCTCTGCCAAAGGCTGTGTAGATAAGTCCCGCTGGTTCTGGGGCGAACTGTCATTTTTCTTTGTTCTTGAGGGCCTTGTTCAATTTGTATAGGTTTTCTTCTTTGTTCAGAGCTGAGTTTACAAGGTTTGTCCAGGATTATTTCGTGAGTTGTTGTAGCAGTATCTTCAGTGATCATTGTTTGCCGTTAGGTATAATATTAACTGCAGGGTCCCTTCTCAGCTGCCAGCATCTTACAAGGCGTCGTTGTTTCTTGATTAGGTCTTTTATGCAGTGTGGTGATAGTTCGTTCTATTGTGGTGTGCCTGGCTGGTGGTCATGCTGTGCTGTAGAGCCTCCTTTAGCGGCTGCGTCAAGTTCGTACTGCAGCATTTACGTTTTTTTCGAGTGATGATGCTGTGCTCCGTCGGTGTTGCGACATTGAAAGAATTCGTTGACCTCGAGTTGGTGATAGTTTTCAATTTGGGGTTGGCTAAGGTTATGGGGTTTGCGGCTAGAGTAGCGATGACTGGAAGTTGGTCAGAGATGATGTTCTCGATGACGCCAACATGGCTACACTACCATGAGCTTGCTGTTCCGGTTGGAGCGTTCTGTCCAATCAGTAGGTCTTAGAAATGGCCAGTTTAGGTGTTGCGGCATCATAAGTTTTGTTTCTTCAATTTGGGCGTAATCGTACTCACGCGGAAGGAGCTTCCACTCTGGCTTTTTGCCCCGGATTTCATTGGCGTTACGGTAGAGGACAGCCAGGTTCCCGTGTTTGGTCGTATTGCACCGTACCCTTTTCTGAGGAGATAAAAAGGGTAGGTGTACTACAAAGTATAAAGTAAATATACTTTGGCGGAGCTGGCATCGATTTTTAAGGGTTGCGAAGTTTGCAAAAATTGATCTTAGGGTGGGTCCGAGCTGTGTGTGGGGCGCAAAGTGCGCCGTGCCATTTTCTGAGGAGATATAAAGGGTAGGTGTACTATAAAGTGTAAGATTAATATACTTTGAGGGAGCTAGTAACGGCCTTTAAGGGCTGCAGAATTTTGCAAAAGACTGATCTTTTAAATCGACCTGGTATATTTGCAAGTGTACCTTATAATTAAATTCTCCAATTGGGAGACTTTATTTCGAATAAAACTGATACTGGTAGCGCGTCGTGTTACCAAGTACCGGTTTCTAGACTAGCTTTAGTGGTTTTATCATATAAATCCTACTCGGTTCAAGGACTTTTAATCAGATCTTCGGAAAGTAAGCATTTTCTTCTTGGTGAGGGTACTTTTGACTGAATAATTATGGAAAATTAAGCTGGTATGTTTATGATAATGTTCATCTCCTTATTGGGATATTTATGATTCACAAGCAGCTGAATCCATTATTGTTACACGATAACATTCGTGTGCGAACGCTTATTGTCTGTGTTTGATGCGATCTAGATCGGGTTAAAATTGGAGTCGTAAGTTACAAGTTGAAGTTAAAGCTGTGGTTGCTTGCTATGATACAGCATTATGATATAGTTGTTTGAATTGTTTGTATGTTGAATCGAATAAGTAGATTTGGCGGCTCATATTGATTGATGGATTGGATATCAGTTGGCATGTACAATTTCATTCCGGAACATCGCCATTTTACTTTACCGTGAACCTAAACCTAAGGTCACTGTTTAACCACACATTGCTATCGTCTGGTCAGTCGATCTTTATTTATTTTAATTAATGCCGCCGTCCACTGGATGCTGTATACTGCTGAACCGGATTTTTTTGTTGCTGTTGTAATTTATTTTTTGTTGTATGGTGTAACAATTTATTATAGCTGGAGATTTTTTGTACAATCTAACACTATTGTGTTTGCGAAATTAAATAATAGCATGGGATCAGAAGATTGCAACTTTGAAGTGTGTAAAATTTAGCCAGCAACCTCAAATAAAATTGTAAAAAGTGTAAGTACCTGGTGTTTATAGAAGTAGTGGCTCCATGGCGATATTATCGACAGTATTGTAACAGAAATCACAAGAAAAATTGCCTTGATGTTTAAAAACTAATTTACTCTTTTTTGCAATGTAAAAATTATAGCTCTTCGCCTATTTTCCAACTCGCACGCTGCCACTGAAAATACGTATCTGTGTAGAACGCTAAAAGCTAAAGAGGAAAAATGATTGTACTTTCCATCATGAGGTTTAACTTCTAATTAATATGCACAATACTTTGCCAATGCTTTGTATTTCTATGAACGCAAAAACATTTACTAACCATACCGTAAGAACCAATTAAAATGGGAAGAATCTACAGATTTTTGTCTCTGAAGTAGTAGCGTTCAATATTTTGAGTGGCAAATCAAAAGTTGACGTGGGAAGGGGGGTGATGCCCAGAAACCGGTTATTCTAACATCAGAGCAGATATATCATTTGACTGCGTAATCAGAATAGTAAAATTTCTAAAGTTTGTTCTGGTGTTGAGATGCAATGCTTTTCCGAAATTATAATGGGAGTATTAGATTTTTTATGACGAATTTTAAATGCTCCTTGATGTGAAAATCTTTTAGAAGATGCTCTGTTATCGTCAATACCTTTATGCAGCTCTGTTGGTTAATATCGGAGGTGCTCCTACCGAATAACAGTAACGACCTGGCATGCAGATGATCAAATAGCTAGTGTATAGTTGTCCCTTGTTTCGCCAATCGAGTTCATATGGAACATGATAAATGAATAGATACATAAAAATCCATCATAAACTGCACAGAAGCTAAAAAACCGCTATGAGCTGTTGAGACAATGTGCAGTTTGAGTACTGCTATTGGTTGATATAGAAGAAATCGCGAAAGAAGTCTTCTACGTAATTACTTGTAACCAAATAAATTAAGAACAAAATCACAAGTCTAAGTAGCATCCAATTTACAAATAATAATATAAATGTTGTGCTTCAGATGTTTGAGGATGATAGCATGGACAGACTAGGTTAATAAGAAATAGGTTATAGAAATAGTAAGGGAATAAAGATATCTGTGGGAAAAAAAATTTGGAGAAATAGACGGGCAGAATATGTTCTAAGGCATTTTTGGGGAATAGTATAGGATATATTACAAGCAGAGATAGGTAATAGGAGATAGATGTAGACCTAGATGCAGACTGTGCAAATTTCAGGGAAATGTGTTCAGAATAGGAAACAATGAGGGTACGCGTCTAACTAGTTTCAGTTTCCGTAAGTTTGGTTGTACGGCGTACCTGCTTCTTAGATTTTTTATTGTTATTTTCATAGGAGTGTTAACGTGTGTTTATACTTGAGACAAGTATAAATCGCATCTCTCTCTCTCTCTCTCTCTCTAGCATACGCATTGGTTAAGGTGTTTAAGAACTTGGGTATGTTGTGAATTAGATCAAAACTTATGACGTATATTTCTTCCTTTGCAGTGTCTATTACACAACAAATGACTAAGGTAACTGAAGGTAATATGGTCAAGCTGTAAATATGGCCAAATCCCTGGATTTAACAGAATGTTAACTTTAGAACATAAATGAGACTATAGGTTCATCAACTGCCAGTTTCAAGATAGGGGGTTCGTCAAACTCATGCCTAATGCGCGGATAACCTTCAATGTTCTGAATACCATCTTGGTGGCGTTACTTAACCTAGTTGTTATAGTACTTGCGTGAACGAAAAATTACGTAAGATAGAAGGAGGTATGGTTTTTAATATTTTCTGTTGTGAATAAGTAGCACAAATACAATAACTTTAAGTTGTATGTAAACATTTTTTATAAATGTAGGGTGTTCTTGTAAAAATTGTCATCAAGGTCAACCGTATTAGATGGGAGTATTATGGCCAGTTCTTATATAAGGCAATATGGCCATGGCTATATTACTCTACATTGCCATAGTTGCAGATATTGTTTTTAAATTCTTAGAAAGGGCTTCTGGTTAATATTTTGTATGAATTTTATTATTGTTTCAGAATGCCTAGGCGCCGCGAGTGTCAGAATTTGAGAGGCAAATAGAAACAAGAGAATATAAATGGTGCTGTTGATGCCGTAAAAAGTGGTATGTCTGTTAGTTAATGCAGCAAGTCATACATATGGGGTCCCGCGACGAACTTTGAGGCGTTATTTAACAAAAAATCATACCATAAGTCATCTTTGGGTCGCAGAACTGTACTTACTTTGGATCAAGAAACTGAATTAAGCCAAAGGATTATTAGACTTTCTGAAATAGGATATCCTATTACCAGTAAAGTATTAAGACGAAGTGTATATCATTTCACATTGACGAATAACCTCAAAAACACATTCAATGACAGCAACAAAATGGGCGAAGAGTATTGGCTTCAAGGATTTACGGGTCGACACCACGAAATTCGCCACAGAAAAGCGTAAAATTTAAATCCGGCCAAAGCACAAAAGGTGAATAAAATTATTGTTCAAGACTACTTGTCAAAATTAAAAGCGATTATGTACCACATGAATATTATCGATAAGTCTGAAAAAATATACAATATCGACGAAAAACGATGTAGGTTCTCTTTACACCACCAGCAAAAAGTTTTAGCGAAAAACAGAGCTAGACGCGTGCACATAGTTGCTAATGAACACGGCCAAAACGTGTCTATTGTATCATGTAATAATGCAATTGGAACAGCAATACCACCCATGATACTTTTTAAAGGAAAGCGATTGAAAGCCGAATGGGGTGACTCGTTGCCTCCAGGAAGTACCATACGAGTGACAGAAGAAGTGAGTATGACTCAAGAAACATTTATACTATGGCTAGAGCATTTTCAAAATTCAATGTATCTGGTGAATGTCTTGTGATTTTTAATGGGCAAAGTGTCATTTAGACTATACAATGGCAGATTCTGCTGAAAGATTGAACATAAATTTATACTGCCTGCCTAGTAATACAACCCATGAATGACAACCAACGGACAAAGTAGTATTCAGAGCCTTTGAATATTATTGGAACGATGAAGTAACGCAGTAATTTTCGATTAATCTAAATTGCGTTTTGGAGGTATTTTTTCAAAGGTGTGGGATAAAACAATGACACCTGCAACTTTCAAATCTGGCTTTAAAGCTACGGGTGTATACCCCTACGATGCTAGCACTATTCCAGACATAGCATTTGCTCCTAGTACTGTAACAAATCGAGAATTTTTGAACTCAGAGCAAAGCACAGAGATAAATATATGTATCGACAAAAGACAAATAATGAGGAATACAAATGAGTTAGACAATGAAACAAAAAATGAAAAAACATGCAAAACATACGTCCCAAAAGTCGAATTTCACCCGAAAACAAGTTCAACCATCCACATTCGGTATAAAGCACAATTGATTAAAAAGAACTGACAAGGACAAAAATGACATTTCAACATTAAGTGGATGATGCCGCAAACTAAAGGAATACCCTCCTTCAGACACAAGCAGTGAAGATGATTCCAGCATTAGTATTCACGATAAATCTGGTGATACGGTAGATTTTAATTCTGATTCTCAAAACAGCGATGGAGAGAATGTAAATGTTTCTTTTAAAGACATATTCAAAACTCAGAACATCAAAACTAAAGTCAAAACACCAAGGAAGCTCAGGTAATCAAGAAAAGCCTTTTTAATGAGGATGAAAAGCAAACGGTTATTAATAAGACAGCAATTCTAAAAAAACCGCCAAAAAAATCCTATAAAAATCTTGGTACTGTAAGTTATGCATCGAAGATCGGCAAGAAGATATGAGACTTTGCAATACTTGCAAAGAATATGCTCACGAAGCATGTGTTGGCCTTACATCAACTGATAAACTGAAAATTTTTATCTGTTCATTGTGCGAACAGTAAGTTGCTATTTACTGTTAAATATTTTGAAACAAATTTTTTAAGGTCTGTAAACTTCTTTTGTTCTTAATTTTGAGATTAAAATAACTGGATAAGTAACTGTTTTATTTATTGTTACTATTTGTTTACAACATTTTTTTATATTTTTGTTATGGCCATATTACCTTTACGACAAATTCATATAAAATCTACGATGGCCATATTTCCCACAAAGTGTGGGTAATATGGCCAACAAGCAATTTTTTTTTAAAATGTTATCATATTGCTAATGATTGTTCAAAACGCATTTTTTTAGTTTATACAGGGTGAATGGTATCGTTCGTGCAAAAATGAACTGGGAGATAGTACACTTAATTTGAAACAAAAATTGTTAATATGACCCCTGTCCTATCTCGATTGGTTTAAGAGATGTTTTTTTTAGTCTGTTTCTTAATAACGCGACTTCTTGTAGTAAAAGCTAAATTTCTCGGTTTCTGCTGCAAATAACTAGATAAACACTCCGATTTTTATAAACTACATTAAATTTCCTATAAAAAACCACTATTTCAATTTTTTTAATTTTAAAAGAAGCACTTATTATAAAGCATTAAAAGGTAAAGAATTACAAAGGAAATTTTTTTAACAAAGTTTAAAGTAATATTACAGCGAAATTATTTTATCTACAAATGAGCAAATGTCACAAAAATAACCTCACTTCTTAAGGTTTCCAGCTGTGCGAAACATTTTCTATTTGATTTTTAATTTATCAAGTATGGAAATATGGAAACAAATATTTGTTTCCAATTCGCATTAAAATTTGCCCACTGCCTTGATTATCTAATGATCCCACTACGTTTTTCCGGTATTACGGAATGCTGACTCTCGCACCTGATACAGGTTCTTGCTCTTTTCCGCATACCTACCACGGTCACGCTCATAGATAGCTTCTCTCTTAAGAGTTGACATCAATTTGCGAGCCTTTGTCTCAAATTTTCCAAACTTACTACCTCCATGCTGTATACGTATTCTAGGCGGCTCCGTGGCGTAGTGGTATGTGTGTGACTACTACGCCCAAGGTCCCGGGTTCGAATCCCGACACGGTCCGCTTGAAAAATGTTAGGCGAGCATTTTTCTCAAAAATACACCCTCGTTCGGATGAGAGGTAAAATGGAGGTCCCGTGTGTGAGTGTTGTCACGCACGTTAAAGATCCCTACCTTGCTTGGAACAGCAAGGATTCGGCAAAATTCAAAATTTTCCAGGTAAAAAAAACTCGCTTCCTGGCCAATGTAGTACCTTCGGGTGGAGCATTGGAAAATCACATGTAATGTATACGTATTCTTTTAAAAAGCCCCATACAAAGTAATTCATGGGATTCAAGTCAGGCGATCTTGCTGGCCACGGAATCGGTCCTCCTCTACCAATCCACCTTGCGTACTGTTCGTTTAAAAACTGGCGGACACCAGGTGTGTAATGAGGAGGAGCCCCGTCATGCTGAAAAATGATATCTCTACGAACTTCTAAAGGGACATCTTCCAACAATAGGGGTAGTTGATTTTAAAGAAAGTTCGAATACACTTCTCCATTGAGGTTTCTTTCGAAAATATAGAGGCCAATAAGGGCGTTTCCTATCACAGCCACTCACACATTTAGGCTGAATCTGCGTTGGAACGTTTTTTGTCTTATTGCATGAAGGTTTTCATCGGCATAATAGTGGTAATTGTGGAGATTTAGAACGCCAGCGTGCGTAAAGAGGGACTCATCAGACCACAGTATTTTTCGAAAGAAATGGCGCTCCTCAATATCCCGTGCTAATAACCAACGGCAGAACATCAACCTTCGTTGAAAATCTTCGCCTCCGCCTTCCAGAGCTTGAACAGGTGTAAAAAAAAAGGATGAATATTATTCTTGTGCAGAACATCTACTACTTTCCATTGCGAAACAACAACCTCTCTTGCAATTTGAAGTGTAGAAGTTGTAGGGGTCTTGTTCCACTCGATCCAAGACAAACTCATCAATTTCTACGTCCAGATCTTGCCCCCTTTCATTAGGTACTTGAAATGCTCCTCCATCAAGGAGCCATTGGTGCGTTCTTGCAAACACGTTGCGACTGGGAATCGGACGATTTGGGAACCGACATCGATATTCCTCTCGTACTTTTGTAACATTACCATTACAAAAACTATTAATGAAATGCATATCTACTATTCTCTATTGCTATAACGAGCAGGCATCTTAGATAGTAATTTAGTACGTATCAAAAATGTATACGAATACAACTGTCTAATCAGTGGCAATGCTTCACACTGTCAATGTGACAACTACATGCTATGAACGTATCTGTGCTCTTAAAATTACTGTACATTTTTGTTTTCAATTCGCACTGCCTTGATTATCTTATAATCGAACAAGGTTTTCCGGCATTACGAAGGCAATAATTTAATAAATTAAAAATCAAATAGAAAGTGTTTCGCACAGCTGGAAACCTTATGAAGTGAGGTTGTTTTTGTAACATTTGCTCATGTGTAGATAAAATAATTTCGCTGTAATATTACTTTAAACTTTGTTAAAAAAATTTCCTTTGTAATTTTTTATTTTTTAACGCTTTATAATAAATGTTTCTTTTAAAATTAAAAAAATCGACATAGTTGCTTTTATAGGAAATTTAATGTAGTTTATGAAAATCGGATTGTTTATCTAGTTATTGCAGCAGAAGTAGAGAAATTTAACTTTTACTGCAAGAAGTCGCGTTATTAAGAAACAGACTAAAAAAAACCATATCTCCTAAACCAGTTGAGATAGGACAGGGGTCATATTAACAAATTTTCGTTGCAAATTAGGTGTACTATCTCTCCGTTCATTTTTGCACGAACGATACCATTCACCCTGTATATGCACATATTATATCCCAGGTATCGTTGGCACTATGAACAGTTTAAAAAGATTACTAACTTTTTAGAGAATAGCAATAATACCTTAATTTGGTCATATTACCTCCACTTACCCTACATCGACTCTGTTATTAAGGCTACAGGTAGCGCTAAGTTGCGTTTCATGGTTAAATTTTTCAAGTTTACTTGAACGTTTACTTAAATGTAAGTTGGGCTTTATATGTCAATTCTCTTACACTCTATTATTTGGGATAATTAGAGCAATTGTATAGATATAGATTTCTTTTTAATGGTTGTGTACTTAGCAAAATATAATAAAGTAATCCGTATTCAAACTAGTATTTCACATGAAGAAAATTTTGTCAATGCTCTTGTATGCATTGCAAAGACATTGCCTATGTCATACAGCTTTGTTTATGTATTGTACATACGCAGACAATTTTAACAACGAACCAAACCTCAAACAGTTCTCATAGAAATTAACTATAGAAATATAAATGTCGAATGTAAAGCATATATTATGGAAACCAACTTTAGATGAATATCACTACGGGAATTATAAGTGCGTGGTAATGGCTGCTAGGCACTTCCGTGTTAAGGTGGGCGGCACTGTTTACATGTGTATGATCAACCCCCAAATCTGCCAGTGGTATATTATAATATTACTTACACGTCATGTTTCTGCTACATGCAATATACGGTTTAGTATACAGTTATTTAACATCTTAGACAAAACTGAACCCGTAATTAGTTATGTTAAAGTTGCTTTTCAACCTGTGTAATTAACAATAACCACAGAAGGTATTATAATGTTTAGAACATTCATGTTATTAAATACTCGTTAAATGCCTATTAACTTGCAAATAATTATATAATAACCAAATAAGGCTTATTACGTAACGATTAGTATATTAAAAGGATACTCAACACTGTTAAAGTAAGAGCAAGTCATTCTTCCATAAAAAGAATCGTCACTTATAAGCAATCTTGATTAGGAGGTTTAAAAAATGGCGTAACTAATTTCTATACAAGCGAAAAAAAAAATAACTATCGTTACAAATGATCAAAATTTTCAGTTGTTATGCAGTGTTTCTATAAGATATCCCTTTTACATGGAAATGAAAAATATGCGATTACACATGCAACAGGAACTTCCGAATGAAGCAAATTTAATACAAAATCAATGCTTAGTTCAAAAATGTCATCATCATAAGGTCTTCAGTCCTGAAACTGGTTAAACGCGTACCCTCATTGTTTCCTATTCTGAACTAACCTACACATTTCCCTGAATTTGCAGTCTGCATCTATCACTATCTGATCTAGGTCTACATCTACCTCCTTTTAACTATCTCTGCTTGTAATATAGTTCCCCCAGCACTTCAACATTTGCCGATTTAATATTTTTTCCAATATATCTTTTACACAGTCAACATTAGGTGTAGATATTTCACAACCAATACCTGTAGTTGTTAATAATAATCAACAGATTTATCTGCGCTTATTTGTTCGTCATTAGGTTTTACGTCTCATAACTGGTTACATGTACCTCCACTTATCTATATTCCGATCTAGCCTACACAGTTCCCCGAAATTCCCACACAGCCTATATACAGCTCGGTTCCCCTTCTATTGTTTTCTAATTCCTATTTCACCGAGATTCAGTGGTACGTGAAGGCGGTTGGCGGCTTCGATGTGTAGTTGGTATGCATGTAACTACTATGTCCAAGTTCCCAGGTTCAAATCATGACATGGTCTCGTTCGAATGAAAGGTAAAATGGAAGTCCCGCGTGTGAGTGTGTCACGCACGTTAAAGATCCCTACCTTTCTTGTAGCAGTAAGGGTTTGGCAAAATTCAAAATTTCCAGGTAAAAAAACTTGCTTCCTTGCCAATGTAGTACCTTCGGGTGGAGCATTGGAAAATCAAATGTAAGGTATGTGAAGTCAGTTGTGCAGATACCTCAACACTTAGACATTTGCCGAATTAATATTTTTCCAGTAAATCCTTTCACACAATTAACATTATTCGAGAATTTTGCACAACTAATACCTGTAGCTGCTTATAATAATTATCATGTTTAAGTACAATTATTTTTTTCGTCATTAGTTTATCCATTTTGGGCCTGGTTGGATGCGTACCTTCATTGACTTCTATTTTGAGCTAGCCTACACATTTCTCTGAAATTCCTACAGCCTACATCTTTCACTATCTGTGTGCAATAGTCTAATCTAGGTCTACATATACCTCTCTTTTTTCCTATCTCTGCTTCTAATATATTCCGCACTATTCCATCATGCCGTAGTACGTGGCCTATCATTCTATCTCGCCAATTCTTTACCGTTTTCTTTCTGCTCCTGCCATTTTAGTACCTTTTTGTTCTTAACTTTGACCGTCCATGATATTTTTCTCATACGTCTCTAGCACCACATTTCAAAGGCTTCTACCTTTATCTTGTCCGCTTCTCTTACTGTCCAGGCTTCACAGCCGTACAGTGCTGTGCTCCACACAAACGTTTTAAGCAATCTTTTCCTTGTTTCTAGGTTTGTTGTCTTTAAACACAGTAGTTGCTTTTCTTGTTAAATCTAGCACGACCTTGGGCTAATCTTTGTTTTATATCTTTTGCGCTGTTCAAAAATGGAGCGCAAATATAATATATAAAAAAATTTTAAAGTTAGAAAGATTTATTCCTTAACCCCAGATCCATTTCTTATAAGGGGTGGGCATCGTTTGAGTTTTACTTTCTAAATTTGTTGATATGTACGCAAGGGGATTATTCAGCTTTTTTTATACGACTACCGTGGTCTCCTCAATTATGACTAACAAATCTATATTTATGTAAAGTATTCAGTTACAAATCATTACACAAAATTACGTACAGTTATCCAATAAGAGCAGTATTATACAAGTAATAACCGTAGAACCGTTACCACTTATTGATAGGAACCTCAGGGCTGTTTTCACCTATGATATACTCTACTATCTAGCAGTTTCGATATTTGACATATATGTTATACGTAATTAAGATAAACGGTATAATGAATGGCACTTTTTAAGACGATGGGGTATTTCTTAATACATATGGGTTTATCTTTTTACTTATATTTTCTTTATTGTGTACTGTTTTTTGTCAAACGTCAATTGAGTTTGATGCAATTTCTAAGCTCTTTTATTATGTGTCAGTTGCTTCTTGTCAATATATCCGGTACAACCTATTTCGCTTATTATTTCAGTAAAATATTCACGCCGTGGTCTATCTACGCGGTTTTACGTATTGTAACGACCGAGGTTTTGATCAAAATAATACATCAGAACGTAAATCATGTATTTATACACAAAAGATGATTGATATGTCACCCTGCGGCGTGACATCTTCAGATGGGCTTGATTAACAGGGTTACAGGGGTTTGCATTCTAGGGATTTATTAACCCTACAATACAAGACCTCTACATAGTTTTGATATGTTTTGGCAGGAGCGGATAAATTCCTTAACAGTATAAGCATCGTAGAACTCAACTCCGATGATACAACAGCACATCTCAAAATTTCAGAATGCCTGAGAACGCAAAGTGATGTCAAGGTTCAAAGTAAAACCACACACGTTTATTAAAAGGTCACCTTGGACATTTTGCAAACCATACCAGACCATGATCAAAGGAGCTACAGGGCAATGACATGAAAGCTGGAAATGAGGTATGATGACTCTCGTCTGCAGGAAGTATACCATGTTTAATTGAAAACCTTTGACAAAAATCTATCAGAAATTTGCAAGAGTTTGAAGCAGATATTTCCCGCTTGGTGGGATTAACCCACCAGAGAACACAAGGCAGCTTCTTAAAATAGCTGGCGGTGGAGACCTTCATCGATCAAGCGCTACGGTTGGCCCAACCAAGGACTTTACATTATGTGCTGGTCTATGCCCATAAGGTTCGAGGTTGCGAAGTAAGTGACGCATCTTATCCGTGGCAAGGTAGTTTGCACTGGAAAGTAGCGGAACCAAGAAAGCGCGTAGAGGGTGATTTGACCAATACTTCGTAACTAGTAATCGGAGACAGAAGGGCTACGACGACATAACCATGGATTTGGTCACAGGCAGAACCGATTTAAACAGCTCAAAAAGGAACACGAGAAGCCAAAATTAACAGAGGGGTCTTGTTCGGGATCATCTGGAGCTTACGCATGTGCGATTCCGCTGCGTTGCCCCACACCGCTGATGTGTATGCAAATGTCGGTCTGGTTTTCGCCTTGTAGAGCCTAAGTTTGTTTGAAGCGTTTAACTTACTTCGGCGATTGGTCAAGGGGTATTGCAGAGCCTTAACTCCCATGGTCTTGTTTGCCGCATATTTGAAGTGAGCTTTCCAAGTGATCTTCGAAGCAAGGATCACCCCTAGATACTTGAAGTCTGAACCCCAAGGTATCGGTTCGTCCAATACTCTGGCGTCGAAGACAGGTCGGAGACGTCGCTTCGAGAAAAAAACTGCCGTGCTCTTTTCTGGATTGACCTCGACTTGCCAGAGTCTTAGCCACTCCTCGAGAGTTTGCCGTTTGCAGTCGTGCATGATGAGATGCGAAGCACGGAACCTGGCTAGAATGGCAGTGTTGTCGGCGTATGGTGCCATCCTGGTGTCTGCCGTTTTCGGTAGGTCGCTTACAAAGGTGCCGAAGAGTGCCGGCGAGAGGACAGAGCCTTGGGGAACCCAAGTCCTAATTCTCTGCCTTGTCGACCGCACTCCGTCCAGCCTGATGCAAAACCATCTATCGTGAAGATAGAATTTCGTCAGTTGGATAAGAGCTGGATTTGAATAATATGGGAGTCAGCATAATTGGCAACGTATTTGCCGTTTAAATTATCTGCGGATTAGATCCAATCACGCTATCTTTTTAGGTGAAGAAAAGAGCAGAAATTTAACGGAACAAAATGACAAATTGTAAACATATGATATACTCAGGAATTCAGTAAGGAAAATCAAAAACCACCTGAGAGTCATTCTCGCATTATGCCCACGAGTAGTGTGATGTTATTCCTTTGAGAGTAAACTGTTGGTATTCTCCACTTCACTTACTGATGGAAAATATTCCAATGCCACGCTTTGGAAAATATTCGCATGGTGTACACCATGAGAAAGTGTGTTTTTAGCGTTGCAATATGTAACGCATCAAGCACAAGGATTTAATGTTTTTGCAGGTTGCAAGTGAAAATACACCTACTGGAATCATAATAAGTATTTATTATTAACATACCCCGAATTCGAAACTAAAATAGCGTTTCATGGAAAGTCTTTTATTAGTTACTAATGATTATCTTTTAATTATTTGAGCACTACGTTTATATATTTCATCACTGTCTATTTTGTTGGTTAAATGCCTTTAGAATGAAACAAATAATTGCAAATCAAGTCTTACAAAATTTAGGAGTAGTTTAAGAAGGAGATATTGATACACCATGTGATTTTTGGACGAACTGGAAAATTGGTAACCAGTTGAAAAATATTAGTGAGAAGAAATTTCTGAAGTTCCTCCGCTTATCTAAAGCACTAGTGCAAAATTTAGTAACAGAGTTGGAATGGCTGTTGTCACCTCATAGCAGACAATCAGCACTTAAGCACTAATGAAGGTAAATTTCTATATTGTTTATTATGCTCATAACCAATAAAGGTATGTTTTGCATTAGGAAGTTATGCAACTGATATTGGAGATAATATGTTTTTGGCTGTAAGTCAATCATCAGTAGGTCGTTGTCTGGACAAGGTAACAAACAAATGCTCTTAACGCAAACGAAATTTCCTGTAGTTGAGTACATTTTTCTGCAAATCCCGAACCCTTAAACATATTAAGAAGAGAGTATGTATATTTGAAGTACCTAATAGAACTTAATAATAAAAGTGGTGTTTAGGTTTTTTTGAAAAATATAGCGTTTCTGAAGTTGTCAGGGTGATTGATTGCACCCACATAGCTGTACCTCCTCCGCCACGTGACGGGGGAATATTCTGAACATATATACGTTAATCAGAAAAATTACCATTCAATAAATACCCAATTAGTAAGTGTAGGTTTTGTAAAATGTTTGGGTTATTGAAGTAACTCGATTTTTGGCTTGCGATAGCAATATGAAAATTATGCATGTTAATGCAAGATACACCAGAAGAACAAAATGCTTTTATTTGGAATAATTGTAACTTAAATCCAGTTATGAAGCAAAAAAATTGATTTGACGACACATATTAAACACATTGATTAAACTAGCAAACTTATTTGTAAATGATTATTTATTTAAGCGGACCCTGGTTATTCGCTAAGAAAAGGGCTACAAACACCGATTAGGAATTCTGAACCAGGCACCCCAAAAGGTGCGTATAATAATACTTTCAGGTCCTGTCGGGCAATAATCGAACGTTGGAATGCGGTGTTAAAGATTTCGCAGCTTGTTGAAACATCTAGCTTTACACTATACCGGGTGTAACAAAATAAGTGTAAAACATTTCAGGGGTTGAATCCTCATCGCAAAAGAGATAGGCTCTTATATAAAGAATTCATTGAAGCATCCCTTGTTAAGATACAGCTCCTTAAAGGGGGTACATAAAATTTGTTTTTCATTTTCTTACAAACACTAAAAAAGCTACAAAATTGAAATTAAGGTGACATTTTTTACTATCAAAAATACATTTACTCAGTAATTTATTTGGTTTACCCCATGGTTGTAAGAGGTAGAAAACGCAACCCTTAAAATGTATTTCCAATGTAACTTTTTGTCTTATTATTTGTTTGCTGTTTAAAAATTTATTACCAATAGCTTATTTCATTCTAAACAAAAAATGTCTCTTAAATTTTTTGCCCAAAATTACCCAGTTCGCAGAAAAAAATTATTTTACAAACAACTACAGAGATACATCGTCATAAATTTCAACTTCATTACTTACCTTAAGTCCATTTTCGCCTACAATAAAATGTAAATCTTTGTATGTCATTTGCTTTGCAGTATACAAAGATATATATATATATATATATATATATATATATATATATATATATATATATATATATTACTCATATTTAGACCAGGGTAGAAAATTAAATAATCACATCAAATAATTTTAATCACCGTGTATAATGAATATTATTAGATAATACGCGTTATTAAAACCGTGAAGCATAAAAATTTATTAGTTTCATTAAACATAAGAAATTTAAATCATGTACAAGACGCTTTATATCAAAAGAAACAGTATTAAAAAGCTCTGCGTGTAATGTAATTATTCCTAAACAAATGGAAATTACGTGCAAAATTTATATTAATTAACCCTATTTCAAGTAACCGGTTAATTGAACCGTTAGTAACATATAATATCTATAAAAACTTGTAAAAACCCAATGAAATGCAAATCCTAGAAGTGTTAGTTAGAAGTAGGATGTTTGAACACACCTGCGTATTTTAAAAGGCAATTTCAGTTTAATTTGTTTAGATAAACATGTCGATTCTAAGGATATTGGAAACGGTCAGTTGCTTTAGCACGAAATACAAAACAGGGTTTATTTAAAAAGCTCTGAGAATTAATATTATTTTGAACACCTGCGTAGTTTAAATATCACGTACGGCGAAAATTGTGTAGATAACAAATGGTTTCAAAGAAGCTTGGAGAAACCGGGGCTTAATATTCACGAGAATGTGCGAGACGGGTTATTTAACCCAGATAGTCCACATGGACTAAAATATAATCGATAATAAAGAATATCAATTTGCACCAATACGAACAGGTTAGAAAAGGAAAGAGAAAATGCGTCAAGCAAAGACACATATAGTAAAAGGCGTGATTTAAGCAACGTCACGAGGGTCACAATTGGTTGAAAATAGGATGCAAATATCAGAGGTAGAAACAACAATTTCTGTACAAAATTAATTAGTTTTTCTCGGACATGTTTGCGTGCCGTGTGAGAATTTCTGAGATTTAAATGGGGCGAGTGAAAATTTCGTAAAAACCGACGCGCGAGCGACGGACTGGGAACATAGAATGAGAAATTCTTAAGAATTGTCTGTTTTGGGGAACAGACCGACAGACAGGCTTTTTGCTATATATACCGGTGGTAGTATGAATTTCGGCCTCTTAGACTTTTGACTATTCGATGCGTTAAAAGCTCTTACATCCGCGACTTGATTGAAGATGTTAAACAGTGCATTTTAGTTTGATAAAATAATTTAAAGTTTGCTCGTATATTTTAGTGATTCAAAATAGTTTGTTATTGACGTGCTAACATGAATGTACTTCAGTGCACTTAGATACAAGGTAATAAAATTTAGTATCACTGTACCAATTAGCAAAATTTACAACGACAAATGTATACACAAAAGTAGGCAGTTTTGGCGTATATTGGTGAAAGACGCATGAATTTCTCTGCTATTTTTCGGGGGTGTTAATACTTAAATGGTTCAAATACGTGTCTGGATCCACGAAACAAGGGTCAGATATACACAGATGAGTTCCGGAAAAGCCCAGAAACAACTTTAAATAAATGGTAATGGAGAAAATTTTAAAAGCGTTGAGAATTAGAAGCCGTAAATATAATCCTGTTGGAATGGTGTGATTAACTAAAGGGACGATGTACATTGAAGCTACGAGGACAGTAACCTTCAGGTAAATTATACTATTTTGTTTGACATTTTGTGTGGGTTGAATAACTTTATAATTGATTTACTTTAAATGGACATTAGTGAAATTGTACTAACCATAAAATTTTAATTTTAAGATGAAATTTGCTTGTTTAAGTAGAAAGGGGTATTTAGTATTGATGTTCTGAATTATGATGAAACTTTGGGTATGTCTTTGAGCTCAATTAGACGAACCTGGTTAATTAACGTAAAGGGTGGGAGATGCTCCTTTATACTCAGACTCCGGTCTGCTTATATTGTTATATTAATTAGTAGGCATCCAACAAGGACTTTAATTCTGGATGCACGTTAAAGTGATAATAAAATTAATCTTGAAATTCTTTTTAAAACTGAATTTTATGCTGAAATTTAATTTGAAAATTTAATGTATTCTGAATATTGATGTAAATAGAGTTAACGTTGATGTTTGTGGTAGGAATGTATTTGTTTTTTTTTATAATTGAGGATGAAAGCTATCTAGAGGAGCAGCCGAGGCGATTAACAGAAGAAAATCAACAGACCAGGTAATTCAAGAGGTTTCACAGCATTCTTTGACGCCCAATTCGTGAGGCTCGACAATAATCTAGTGGGGGTAGAAGCAATCACAGCATTCTTTGGCGACCCAAAAGTGAGGCTCGAGTTCCAAATAAAATTTTTGTGATTTTATTCCAGGAAACTGGCGATCTGAGAGAGAGAGTTTCTGTGTGTGTATAAATTTAAGAGTATTTTGAGAGGGTGTGAGAGTGATTAGAACGTATGCAGAGAAAAGAGTGGTTAAGGAGTCAAGGAGTGGAAATTGGAAGTGACGATAGTGCATTGTGTGAAAAAAATACGAAAATGGAAGAAGCTGGAGGCAGTAGAGATCAGTCGAGGACGGAATCGGGGGATCAAGGAAACGAGATGATATTGAGAATGTTAGAGAGGATGAGTGAAGAATCGAATAAGAAATTTGACCGAATGAATGAGACATTAACAGGAGTTAGGGAAACCCTAAGTGAGAAAATAGATAAGACGAATCAAGAAGTTTCAGAATTTAAAATAGTCTTACCGTAAAGATGGGGAAGTTGAAAATGGGGTTGAAAAAAATGAGCGTGATATTACAGGTCTTCGACAGGAAATGGGACATTTAAGGTCCGAAGTACGCATTTTTTGTGAAGAAGAGATTAATGTAAAAATGACTGAAGTGACGGACTCATGTAGGGATCAGTTAGGCAGGGTAGAACGCGAAGTTAGTAGTATCAAATACAACATGTCAAATTTAACGGGGGATGGTCCCAGATTTTCTACAGGTGGAGTATCATTGGACCAACACATGAAGTTTTATGGCGATAACAGGGTAAATCCACAAATTTTTATTAATAGTGTAAGAAATCTAGTGGGAAATTTATTTGACGAACAGACTAAACTAAATACGATAAAGGCTTTATTAAAAGACAATGCGGAAGCGTGGTACAATTTAGTAGGACAGGACATAGACACGTATCAGGACTTTGAAAACAAATTTCTAAAGCACTACTGGAGTGACCACAGACAAGATCAGGTACGAGACGACTTAATCACAGGAAATTTAAGGGAGAATTTTCAGGAAGTAGGAGCAATATGCTATACGCAAGTATAGCATAGCAAAGCAACTGAACCCACCACTGACGGACCGACAAATTATTAAGTATTTATCACGACACTTCGAGGTAGAAATAAGACATCACGTAGCACTACAGAACATAGTGGACAGAGAAATGTTTTTGGAATACCTGCAGAGGTACGACGACGTAAGTAGTGGACGACCTCGGGATAATAGGGAAAGACAGATCAACACAGTTAGGTTTGACAATAGACGGGACAACTATGCTAGAAGGGTGAATAGTTACGGATACCAGCGACCGAATTGGGAACAGAGACGACCATACGTTAGGAGTAATAGTTTAGGAAGGGGACCTGCACCGAGACCGGAACCTACCAGAAGGAATAGTTCACCGGACATGAGAGGGACAGCTAATACAGACACGGAACGAGTGGAAACGCCTAGGACATACGCTGAGGTGACGGCTAGACCAGGACCGAGTAGGGAAAACAGACCTGGACAGGATTTTTAGAACGCGACAGACCACTAGATTTCAGTGTAAATGTATATGAACATCCACGTGAATTTTTCAAAATTGAGGAGGAAGTAGAGCCAGAAACTAAGGAAAAATTATGTTTGCCAATTATTAATTTAGAAATTTTTGAAAATAATGTAGAAGTATTACTTGATACAGGGGCAGAGGCGAGTTTAATATCGGAGGAATTCGTCAGCAAAATTAGGGATAAGGTTTGTGATAGAATTATGCCTATAAAGCGTAGCCATTTAGTAGCTCCAAATAAAAAGAAGTTTGCTGTAGTAAATAGTGTTGTGGTGCTTAGGATAGATATAGGAGATTTAAGCTGTGAACAGGAGTTTGTAATTGTACCTGGACTGAAGTTTCAGAGCATTTTAGGTGTTGACTGTATGACGAAGTTAGGGGTTTTGATAGATATGGAACGGAAGGTAATAAGGATTAATGATAGGGTAGTGTCATGGAAGGGCAGTTATGAAGTCACAGAGGATGACACGGGGTTGAATATTAATGTAGTAGAGGTAGAGGATGATGAAGGTAAACAGATCAACACAATAAGATGTCCAGAGGAAAAGACAGTAGAGGTTCAAGCCTTAGTACAAAAACATGCAGAATTAGTGGGGGTAGAAGCAGAAGCAGCATATCAGGAGCAGGTGAAGGCGGAATTAAGTAAAGATGGCAAGTTTGTTTTAATCAAGTAGATTTAAGGGATTCATTCTGGCGGATTCCATTACATAAGAATTCTAGAAGGTATATAGGATTTTCCATAGAGGGAAAAATCGATAACTTTAAAGTAGTATCGTTTGGTTTGTCGGCAGAAAAGAAAAAAATAGTAAATGAGAAACAGACAAATGTAGGGACTGAAGAAGAAGCTGTATTTAAGAGTCAGGATAATAGGGATGATAAGTTTATGGCATGGGAGATAATAAGGATGTTAAGTATAGATATAGAAGGGGGAGAGATAGGGATGAAGAGTATTAGGATGGTAAGAAGAAAGACATGGAGGGTCAAGAAGAGAGTTAGATTTAAATAGGATAGGAATAGAATAGGTGTATATAGAAGAGTAGAAGTAGGTGTTGATAGAAAATAGAGCTAGATATAGGATAAATGTGGGAGATAATTAGAAATAGGTTTAGGATGAGAATAAAGAGGAAATGTAGGAAGAAAATAAGATAGGTTAAGTATAGATATTTCATATAAGATTAGTGGAAAGTTAGAAATAGAGTAAGAGTAGGATAGGTATATAGAATTAGTTAGGGGGAAGTGAAGTATAGTGAAGATTAGTTAAAAAGTTAGGAATAGGATAGGTATATAGGATGTATATAGGATTAGATGGATAAGTAGGATGAAGTTAGGGATAATTTCAGTTTATAGAATTAGGTGAGAGTTAGGAATAGGATAGGGATATAGGATAGGTGTAAATATTTTTTTTGAATTGGAGATAAGGTAGGTAAGTTAGATAGATAAGGGTAGAGAGTGATAGGTAATTTTTTTGTAATTTTTTTTTGGGCTAAATGCTTAATATTTGCATTCAAATAAGTGGGATTATTTGTATTCAAATAGGGGGAAAATACTCATATTTAGACCAGGGTAGAAAATTAAATAATCACATCAAATAATTTTAATCACCGTGTATAATGAATATTATTAGATAATACGCGTTATTAAAACCGTGAAGCATAAAAATTTATTAGTTTCATTAAACATAAGAAATTTAAATCATGTACAAGACGCTTTATATCAAAAGAAACAGTATTAAAAAGCTCTGCGTGTAATGCAATTATTCCTAAACAAATGGAAATTACGTGCAAAATTTATATTAATTAACCCTATTTCAAGTAACCGGTTAATTGAACCGTTAGTAACATATAATATCTATAAAAACTTGTAAAAACCCAATGAAATGCAAATCCTAGAAGTGTTAGTTAGAAGTAGGATGTTTGAACACACCTGCGTATTTTAAAAGGCAATTTCAGTTTAATTTGTTTAGATAAACATGTCGATTCTAAGGATATTGAAAACGGTCAGATGCTTTAGCACGAAATACAAAACAGGGTTTATTTAAAAAGCTCTGAGAATTAATATTATTTTGAACACCTGCGTAGTTTAAATATCACGTACGGCGAAAATTGTGTAGATAACAAATGGTTTCAAAGAATCTTGGAGAAACCGGGGCTTAATATTTACGAGAATGTGCGATACGGGGTTATTTAACCCAGATAGTCCACATGGACTAAAATATAATCGATAATAAAGAATATCAATTTGCACCAATACGAACAGGTTAGAAAAGGAAAGAGAAAATGCGTCAAGCAAAGACACATATAGTAAAAGGCGTGATTTAAGCAACGTCACGAGGGTCACAATTGGTTGAAAATAGGATGCAAATATCAGAGGTAGAAACAACAATTTCTGTACAAAATTAATTAGTTTTCTCGGACATGTTTGCGTGCCGTGTGAGAATTTCTGAGATTTAAATGGGGCGAGTGAAAATTTCGTAAAACCGACGCGCGAGCGACGGACTGGGAACATAGAATGAGAAATTCTTAAGAATTGTCTGTTTTGGGGAACAGACCGACAGACAGGCTTTTTGCTATATATACCGGTGGTAGTATGAATTTCGGCCTCTTAGACTTTTGACTATTCGATGCGTTAAAAGCTCTTACATCCGCGACTTGATTGAAGATGTTAAACAGTGCATTTTAGTTTGATAAAATAATTTAAAGTTTGCTCGTATATTTTAGTGATTCAAAATAGTTTGTTATTGACGTGCTAACATGAATGTACTTCAGTGCACTTAGATACAAGGTAATAAAATTTAGTATCACTGTACCAATTAGCAAAATTTACAACGACAAATATATACACAAAAGTAGGCAGTTTTGGCGTATATTGGTGAAAGACGCATGAATTTCTCTGCTATTTTTCGGGGGTGTTTCCTTGTTTTTAAACAATTGTTTATGCATCTTACTAATATGAATGAGAAATACATTAAAATCAAATCAAAGCGATTCTTTATTTTATAGAAACTAAATTTGAGCATCGTGTACAAGAGAGTAAAATTTCTCAACGTTAGCACATGTTATCCATAAGGAAAAATGCAGTTCGGAGTTCGAAGGAGCTTCGCTCCAGCTTTTGCATTTCTTTTTTCTTTTCAGGTAGTTTCGCGTTTGTAGAAAGTAATTTAGGTTCTCGTGGTACCTTATACGTATACTTTTTACCGGTTGTCGTCAAAAAGCAAGAGTGCTACTTTGACTCATAGTATTCTCATGATTTCTAAATTTATAGCTAAATTATGATTTTCAAAGAACTAATTCCTGCAAGTATTTTAACTGTCATATACTCCCTTTCTTACTGAGTTTCAAGATGTTAACGTCGAACGATCTTTTTCAGCTTATTTTGGCAATGTTGATGGTTCCCATGTTCAGTGTGATCAACGCTTATATTTTATCTTATCATGGGACTTGAAAATAGCTTTACAGTTGGTTGATTAATACTAAAATATTTACCTGATGATGCTCTATTACTACTCTAATAGTGCAAAACGCCATTTTGATGTGTTAAATATCTTATCAAGACTCTTTGATTGACTACTTTATGCTCTACACTACATAACCTAACAAAGATATTTAATAAGCGATTGTGATATAATTAAAATAGAGATAGAGCTTTACATAATTGCCTAAAGTTTAAATATATTTCAATCTGACAGAAATATACGCTTTTTAGCGTTGTAAAAATCGTTACATGCTTTGCGATCTGATCCTATGTGTAGAATTAACTCAAGTATATTCACCTCCGAGAATCGCAAGTTTTACTCTTTCTAGATACACCAACCATGTTTAAGCTCTTTTCTAACGGCTTTTTCTTTTGAAGATTTATATTCGGTGGTAGTTTTACCGTTGGATAAATTATAAATTTTCCAGACTTATACACCCTTTCAGAAAGTTTCGGGGTAGGTTCCGTTGACGTAGACATCTCCTAAGATTACCTATTATTGTTTTCCACGGAGTCTGTTAATGCCTCAAAAACGATGTCTTTTAATGAGTAACTTGGTGCATCTTAGGTGTACACCGTACAGATGTACTGCCACTGTGATTGGAATATAGTTATAATCGCAAGTACCGCTACATTACAATGAAATATGAAATCAACCATATATTTTGGTGAATTTTGCTTTTCACATTGTACCAAGCGTGCATTAATTATACGGATTTGGTGTTTGCTAGTTCGAGATTGACAGAAAAGTTAAACCTTTTCGGATTTTGTTATTTCTTACATGATAACAACAAAACTAGCTGTTGTTCGAGATGTACCACTTGATAACAACCATATGGTTAAAAAATCAAAAGTCGACAATGGATTATTCATCAAACTTTTGACATTCCTAGAATGCAAGTAACCTACGTACCGTACAGGAGCGAAGTAAGCGGCAGCTGCTGACCACAATGTTTCCTTGCGCAAACTGTGAAGAGTTTTGGTTACTTCTCAAAAATAACAGACAGTTACACCAAAATCAAATACGAAATATTTATATTAAAACCTAAAAGTGAAACGTAACAAAGAAGAGAACAAGTTCCCCAAATTTACGATTGGACACTATCTTGCCTGATATGTGTTATTTATATAAGCAAGAAGTAAATTTTTGTGCCTTTCTCGAAATATAAAAACACATTATTTTCTCGTTTTAATTTAAAAAAGAAAACACTGAAAAAGAATACTTGCAATCAGTGTGAGTAATAGGCTAGAAAATTTGATAAAAACTTCTACAACATATTAACAAAATACGTATAAAGATCAGATAACCACATGAATTCACTTAAAGAAGGCAAGAACAGTGTTCAAAGCAGACAGATTGGGAACGGAACTTGATGAACGGCTTAACGAATTATGCTTCGACATGGAGAAAGCTGTACCTGTTCCCCGCATCATACCGACTAATGGAATTTTTTAGAAGCAGCGATTATGTCTCTAGAATTTGGGCATACACACAGCTAAAGAAAATGAAGGCCTACGTTATGTATGTTTAGAGTTGGCTTGTGCTTGTGATAGAAGATAGGGATATTGTGGCATATAAAAAATTAATTTTGTGGCGAGACAGCTGTCGAAGAAAGAGGCGAAATATTAAGGTAGGTTACATATTAATTGTCAGTTTTGATGTTTATTCCTTATTGAAAGAATTACTTTACGTTTATTAATATGTGGCCATAGATTTTTGTCAAATGACACAGATTTTGGCGATATTGAATAAGCCCCAAAACTACAACTAAAATATTTTTTCCGGACCACTATATCACGTGCCGAAAAAACTCTCTGGTTGACGGAGGCTTTCACGGCTAAAGTCATTATAAATAGCTATGATTCCGGGTCAGGACCGTGTCATTTTATAAACTAAGGTCGACGTTTCGCCCACTTTTGTAAGGTGTTCATCGGGACAATAAAAGAAAATGAAATATAAAAATGAAATAAATATAAAAATAATAATAATATAGATAAGAATGATAAAATATTAAGTAGGCAAGTTAAAGGGTAAAAAATTATGAAAAACTTACTTCTGAACTAGCTGACTCACCAGCACATGTAAGCCAAAAGGTGTCTTGTGGCAAAGTAACTGGTGAAAGTAGCGAAAGTGGTAGTTTATATAAAGCGAAAACTTGATGCATGAGTGATCATGATTAGAGAGGAGTGTGTAGCGGATCAGTAAATGTTACGGATCTGCTTTTGTGAACATAGACTTGTTTTCTAAAAGGGAGAAAACTAGTAGTCATCATCCTTGTTTGGATTGTTAGAATTTTTATGGATTTCTACGGATTCTCTGATTTTTCTATTATAAAAAAAATGGAATTTTAACAATTAGTTTCGTCTTGTCAAAGTTAATGGTATGGCCTGTTTCATGTTGGTGTTTGGTCACCCCTGAGGGATTGTACTGGTTTATTCTTAAGCATTATACTCGCTTAGTCTAGTCTATACTGATCGGCCTGTTTCTCCTATGTATACTAAACCGCAGCTGTAAGGTATACTTTATACGCCTGGGGCTTTAAGACTGTTTTCAGGATCTTTTGGGGTTGGTAATATTTGTGAAATTTTATTAGTGGACTTATACATGGTTTTGATGTTGTGTTTACGTAGAATTTTGTCAATTCGGTCTGTTACTCTGTGTATATACGGAAGGGTTGCTAAAATTCGTGTGTCGCAATGAAACTAGATTACAAAAGTGTCATGTACTTAACGGAGCCAAGTTTTTGGTTTAAGGTCTGCGGATTCTAGCGCCATGGATTTCAAAAACTCCATGAATATATTGGTCGCAATAGGGGATAAAGGTGAGCCCATGGGTGTGCCGGAAGTTTGTTTGTAAAATTGTCCGTCGAAGACAAAATAGGTAGCACTTTGCAATGAGCGTGACCAGGTACTCAAATTCATTTTCTTGAGATAGAAGTTGTTTAATAATGGAGACAGTGTGTATGACAGGTACGTTTGTGAATAGAGATGTTACGTCAAACCTGACTAGTATATCATTAGGGCCTAGCAAAATATTTGCAATTATTTCTATAAAATTCTGACATATTTCCCAATTTCCTTAAAATAAAATATCACATTAACACATATTCCAACCGAAAAATTCTTCACACAGCAGAACTCTTACTACTCCGCGAACGAATTTTCAACACTCGAAAAGAAATAGACAATATTTCTAAACAACTCCTACAGCTCCATCTAACATTATCCGCCACGCTCAGCTACAATGACTGGATTCTGTTTGACCAAATTTTATACTTGCAAGCCCAAAAGACCACCGAACTTACCACAAAAACCCACTTACGCAAATTCTTGCAACTTTCCAAGAACCCTTTACATCCTGAAAAAGCACTTACCCGAAAACGCTGTCCTCAAACACCATCATAAACCGATCTGAACATATCCTCTCCGAAAAAGAACTACACATCCTTTTCGAAGGACTAAACTTCTCAATTGCAGCCAGAAAAATTCCCACAGAGGAAATTATTAGCTCTGTAGAATCAGCGATCCGAACTCTACCTCAAGACGATACCAACCTAATTCGTTTTGAAACAACTAAATGTCTCCGACATGCTAAAACACACAACAAAAACGTAACAAAGCAAGAAATTACTGTTTCAAAACACCTACGAATAAACAAGCAAATTGGTATACTTCCTGCGGACAAAGGTATTGCGACTGTAATTCTAAACCGTACAGAATACAAAGAAAAGATTAACCAGTTATTACAAGACGGTTTCTACACTCCTATAACCAAAGACCTCACTTCAAAACTTGAACGGGAAATTTCAGCACTTATCAAATCTTCAAATATTCCCTAAGCTATCTAAAAACGCATAATACCTCGCGAATCTAAACCACTTTGCTTGTACGGACCCCCTAAATTCCATAAACCTAATGGTCCTCTCCGTCCGATAGTGAGCACAATTGACTCACCAACCTATCATCTGGCAAAATACCTAGCAAATCTCTTAAAACCCGATTCCGGCAAGACCCCTACTGATGTTTAAAACTTCACTCATTTTATAGAACTAGGCGATTGCAAATATTTAGCTAGGCCCTAATAATTACTAGTCAGTTTTGACGTCACATCCCTATTCATAAACGTATCTGTCATAGACACTGTCTCCATTATTAAACAACACCTACCTCAAGAAAACCTGACTACGCTCATTGAAAAATGCATAACTTTTATCTGTTTTGTCTTTGACGGACAATTTTACAACCAAACTTCTGGCACACCCAAGGTCTCACCTCTATTCCCTATAGAATCCGCAGACCTTAAACCAAAAATTTGGCTCCGTTATGTAGATGACACTTTAGTAATCTGGCTTCATGGACACCAAACTTTCAATAATTTTATAGATCACAAAAACAATCAACATAGAGATATTAAGTACACTATAGAAATTGAATAGAACGGATTTTTGCCATTCCTTGACGTTCTGGTGGGGCGCTAATTCAACGGACGACTGGGTCATTCCGTATATCGAAAAACCACAAACAGACAGATACCTACATGCGTCGTCACATCATCATCCGTCACAAAAATCATTAGTAATCATCATGTATCTACGAATTGACCCATTTGAAAACTAGTCTTATAAAAAACGGCTATCACAACTCAGAGATCGGTAGAGCAATAAGCCGGCAGCTGCATCCAACACAAACCCCCAAACCACTGGAAAACCAATGAAAAATATTCCAAAATAGGGAGTTTCTACTATTGTGTATGGTAGAACTAATAAAAACGGGAAATAATACCTGCCTAGGGACAACAGCACAATTCTACGACTCCACAATAACGAAAACAAATGTTTGCGACATTTTAGTGAAACATGCAAAACCCGGTATTGTATAATCCCATTGTCCTAACAAAGGACTTTTTGAAATCGAAAATCTAACGTAGTTTCGTTCAATGAAAATAAACAGAAAATTATTCATTCCGAAGTAACAATCCATGAAGAACGCATACATCAATTACCTAAATTTAGTACATTATTCGTAGATACAAAAAGCAAACCCCATGTGTTTCGAATACCAGAAATTAATAATGAAAAAACAAAAAACCGAAAATGATGGCGAATAACCTAAGTTAAACAAAACTAGAAGACTATGCATAATTAAATAACTTGGATTAATACTACATTTATTATATTATTACTTTTTTGTATCATTCTTGTTATAGTTTATTTTAAAACTGAGATACCTTGAACTAGAAAAAATAAAATCGCGACTCAGAAAATAGAACTTTCTATATTTTCTAACTTACGAAAGAAGAAGTGATATTAATAAAATTGTATTAAGTAAGCAATACTGACGTATATTAGACAATACTGTAAATTGCCATATTATATAGTAATGATAATGTGTTATATGACTACCAACTGTTAATCATAATTAAATAAAAAAAAGTTGCAAAACACAACATTCCCTTAGATAGAAATAGTACAAACACATACCGATTATGACTTTCAACAGTCATTACCAAATGTGATAACTTCATAGTACTTGACTGTGTTGCAACTGTAGTTGTATGCAAATTCTAATACTGGCCAAATTAAAAATAAAGTGTTTTTTTATTAATTTTATACAATTATTATCATTAGATGTTGAGTCCTAGAACTGGTTGGACGTGTGCCACCATTGTTTTTTAATCTGAGCTAACTTACACATTTCCCTAGAATTCCCGTAGCCTACATCTTACACTACCTGTGTGCAATAATCTAAACTAGGTCTACCTCTACCTCTCTTTTTCATTTCTCTGCTTCTATTGTATGCCACGTTATTCCCTCATGCCTTAGTATGTGTCACACCATTCTATCTCTCCTACCTTTTACTGTACATATTTCTTTTTTCCCTTACTATTTATATAACATCTTTGTTTTTAACTTTGTCGGTCTATGATCTTTATCATACATGTATAGCATCACATTTCAAAGGTTTCTATCTTTTTCCTGTCTGCTTCTCTTACTGTCTACGTTTTACAACCGTACAGTGCTGTGCTGCACACATATGCTTTCGGCATTCTATTCCTTATTTCTATGTTTGTTATCTTCAAATATAGCAGCCACTTTTTTTGTTTAATACAGCACGGCTTACCGCTAATCTTTTTTTTTGTATCTTTTACTCTTTCCCCTTCTATTGTTTTCTAGAAGCACACCCTATTTCACCGATATTCAATGCTATGCGGAGGGTCTTAAGCTACCTGACAGCTACCGGGATCCCCCACAACCTAGCAGACGAGAAAAGTAGACTTTTGCAGAATGAATATTTTACCAATTACCACTTTTGCACAATCAACATTACTTGAGCATATTGCAAAACCAACACCTGTAGTTGTTTACGATAACCATCATGTTTAAATACAATTACTTTTTATCATTGGGTTTTCCGTCCTGGAACACCAACCATGGTCGCGTACCTAATTTGATTTTTATTCTGAGCTACCGTACCTCCCATTTTTACTTTCTCTGTTTTTAATATATTCCGCACTATTCCCTCATGCTCTAGTATGTGCCCTATCATTCCATTTCTCATATTTCTTTTACTGTTTTCTACATATTTCTTAATTCCCCTCCCATTTCTAAAACCTCTTTATTCTACATCTCTAGTAGCATATTTCAAAAGCTTCCTTTTTCCTGTCCATTTTTCATGCTGTCCACGTTTCACAACCGTACAATATTATGCTTTTCTTAAAAATAAGTAATATATTTCGTATGAAACTAACTAGGTTAGAAAATTTTTTAATTTTTATCCATGGAGGTTTAAGTGATTATATGATGATTTTAAACACATCTTGAAGGTAAATAAATGTCATCATCATTTTGTTATCGACCTTACTTAAGGTCGGTTTGACGCAGCTCTAACTTCTTTTCTATTCTGTGCTAATCTAAAAAGTTCTACATATCCTTCACAACCTAAAATTCTAATAATTTGACTAATATAGCTTGGCCTAGGTCTTCCTATACTCTTCTATATTTTTCTTATCTACATAGATATTAGCAGCCTGATGGTTGTTAAAGAACTCCAACAAGTTTATATGATTCCCATTTATAAAAAAATGAAGTGTTACCTGGTTATCTCGTCCAAAAAAAGGAAAAGTGTGAAATTATGTTATGGTAAGGCTTAAGCAGCGAGTCGCTGCCAACCTGCCAGACCGCTAACTAATCGTGAGTTATGTTATGGTGACGTTCATTAAATTAAATGTTATGGTAAGGCTTAAGCAACGAATCGCTACCAACATGCCAGACCGCTAACTAATCGTGAGTTATGTCCTGGTGACATTTAGTTAACCAATTTTTATTAATTTTGTTTTTTTTGTTTTGTTTTCGAACTTACTTATAGTAGGTTTGACGGAGCTCTAAATTCTTTTCTATTCTCAGCTAGTTTAAAAAGACATACCCTTCACAACCTAAATCTCTAATAATTTGACTAATTTAGCTTTGTCTAGGTCTTCCTACTCTATTTTTATTTGGTAGTCTATAATCTAAGACCTTACTAAATAGTCCGTCATGGCTTAACTGGTGCCCTATCATTCTATCTCTCCTGACCTTTAATTGTTTCCACATACAGGGTTCCTCACCTATCCTTTTATAAACTTCCACATTTGTTACGCTATCTGTCCAACTAATCTTTAACATTCTCCTATAACACCAAGCTTCAAAAGCTTCTATCTTTTACTTATCTACCACCTTAATTGTTCAAGTCTTACTACCGTATAATAGAACGCTACATACGTACGACTTTAAGAAACTTTTTCTATTATCTAAACTAATACTATTAGCTATTAATGAGTCTTTCTTTTTATAAACGTTTTTCTAGCTTGAGCTATTCTAGCTACTATATCCCCTCTGCTATGTCCGTCCTTTGTAATTATACTACCTAAATAGCAAAATTCATCTACCTCCTCTAACTCTAACTTACCTATTTTTAATTTTGGTTTAGAACTATGTTGTAACTCACTTGTAATTATCTTTGTCTTTCCTGAGTTAATTCCCATACTATAGTCATTCTGTAGTATTTCATTTAAAATCTTAAAACTCTCCTAACTCTTTTCTAGACTCTGTTATGATGGCTATATCATTTGCAAAGCATAGCATGTCTATTTTCTGTCCCTGTACACTAATACGTATCTCTTTTTTTCTGTCTAGCTAAGTTTAAAGCTTCCTCAATATAAACATTAAAAAATCAAGGGAGATAGTATACTGCCCTGTCTAACACGATTTCTAATCCTAGTTTCCTTTTCTATTTCATCAAATCTAATTACTTCGCTTTGGTCTTTATTATAGACTATGAGAGATTCCTATTTTTCGCAAAACCCTGAACAAACAATCCAATTAACCTTATCAAATGCTTTTTCTAAATCTACAAACGCGAAATGAGTTTTTATTTTTTTGTAACCTTTTTTCGATAACTCTAATCATTAGTATCGGTTCTCAAGTCCTCTGTCTTTACGAAAACCATATTGGTCTTCGCCTAAAAAATTCCCAGTCAAAGCTTCTACTCTATTTTTAATTATTATTGTTAGTATTTTGGAAGCGTGGCAAGTTAAACTAACCGTTCTAAAATTCTCACACCTATCAGCTACTGACTTTTGGGATTGGGATAATAATATTTTTTTCGAAATCTATTGGGACCTCACCTGTGTCATATATTACTTTTACTAGTTGATATAATCTGTCTAAAGCTTTCTGACTTACATATTTTATTAATTCTGCGGGTATATCGTATATCCCCAGCTCTTTATTTAGTTTAAGATCCTTAAGAGCTCTATCAAATTACTCTTTTAATATTGAGAACCCTATTTCTACATCTTCTTCTTGGTCGTTCTCTAAGTCATTCATATCGTCCCCCTTATACAAATCTTCTAAATATCTTCTCCATCTATCTGCTAACTCTACTTTATTTATTAGAAGTTCATTATTCTCACTTTTAATACCATTATATGTTTTCCTATCTTCCTCGAAAAACTTTTTAATTACCCTGCAAGCCCTGTCTGTCTTACCTACTCTCAAATCATCTTGTATTCTCTTATAATTCTCCTCCGTCCATTTATGTCTAGCTTTTCTACACTCGTGTACTAGCTTATTTTTTAACTCTATTATATTTTTGCTTACTTGCATATCCAATTCTCTGAAAGGTTTAAGCTTTCTTCTGTTCTCTATTAAATCTAATATCTATTTTGTTACCCTGAGTTTTCTCGCTTCTACTTTTTTCGTACCTTTTGTGTGTGTGTTGCTGTATCATGTACAACGCTTTTTATTTCTTTCCATGTATTTTCTACGTTCTCTCATATAGCTATCTCTTTTATCTTATTATCTAATACTTGTTTATATTCCTCTTTTACTTCACTATCATTAAGCTTACCTAGATCCCATCCCTCTCTTTTAGCCTTTCTCAATTTTTTGAATTTTAGGTTACACTTCATTTTAACTAAGTTATGATCGCTATCTATATGTCAGCCCCTGGATAACTACGACAGTTTTTAACTTGGTTTCTAAATCTTTGTTTAACTAAAATATAATCTATTTGGTATCTAGCCCTATCACCTGGCGCTTTCCAGGTATATCTTCTTCTAACATGTTGTTCGAATAGGGTGTTTACAGTTACTAATCTATGTTCCTGTCAAAACTCAACTAATCTTTATCCTCTCTGTTTTCGTCTACCATACCCAAATTTTTCTACTATTTTTCCCTGGTTACCTTTTCCCACTGACGCATTAATATCGCCCATAACTATTAAATTCTCATTTCCTTTTACTTTTCTCACTTACTACTTATAAATAAATGTATACAAGTATTATTAGATTCGTTGCACGTATTCCTAAAAGAGAAAGCCATAGTTGGAAGATTAACTTGTTTTATTATATTTCCTGAAGGAATTTAACAAATAATAGAAATATAACTTACATTTTCAATTTTATCACTACTTTAATCTCCTATTAAATTCTATTGCAAGGTAAAGTTGATTTGGTAAACTTGTTTATCCATACGTATACGGAAAGATTCAAAATATAATTTAATCAGCTTAAAGCACTATATATTCAATCCGTTAGATGAAATATCCAAATCAGTTTCTTTAATCTAGTATTTTAGATTATTCAAAATAAGTTCTTAAAGTAAAGCCAGGGAATAGTAAACACATTAAGAAATCGATTTAATTAGGTTAATCATTATCGATTTTACAAAAAGTGGAACCTGTACAATTATCCTCATTAAACTTCTTTGAACCCAATTAACTAAATAAGCTGATAGATTGGTAGCAATATATTGAAAAAGGTAGTATCTGCCTTAAGATACGTGTTAGTTTTAAGTAAACAGGTGTAAGCAAATCACCTGCTTTAGCAAGTAGTTTAGTCGTTGCTCATTACCAATGAATTCAGTTGAACAATCTGCATCAGGATCGTTCCATTACTTTTATTTCTGTTTCCAATAAACTTGAAAAGTGTTCTTTAATTATAGAAATGTGTACAGTGGAACAGTGGTCAAGCACCGATGGATTATATTAGACGTAGGTATATCTTAATTAATAGTTTTATGATGCTTTTATATTTACTAAAGATTAGAAAAGTCGTAAAATCTTATTGCGAATAAACTGTTGAAGCGCGCGTGCTTGAACTTAAAGCAAGAATGCCAAATCTTGATATTTATTAAAATTTCGACTATTACGGAAATGAGCCGTGCTTTGCAATTATATAGTGAAAAACAAGTTAGACTTGCCCTGTCATAACCAATGTATAAATTTTATATAAGTCTATTTACCAAAGACAACTACATTTGAATTTACTAGTACCTAAGGATATAAAGGTCCATGTCCTTCAGGTAAAGCAGATTCAACAACTATCTAAAAGTATGAAGCGCACCGACAGATAGATCATATGGCATATCGGACAAATACCCGGTGCGCTGGTCCCCTAACGCGCGAGCATCGTCGCTCAAAAATTTTAAAAATGCCCCATGACTAGGTTATGCACTGGAAATGTTATCACTGACTTGTAAATTGTATAGATATGTTTTTACAAATTAGCAACAGGTTAACGGAAGCAAATTCGTAAATGGATATGGTGCTACAAGCCGCGCGACATTCGATTTGCTGCGGTAGATTGTCGACTTAGGACCTATTAATTTCTTAATGTTTAAGCTTGCATTTATTTGGGTTCTATGTGAAGAAAAGCTACTGAGCACCCGCACATAGGTTATAGGTCACTTTAACGACCCATTTTGGTCTCTTCCAAAACGCGGTTTTTTGTTTGCAAATAATTATAATTTTGCCTAATTCTTGCCATACTTACCAAGCTAGTGATTTGCATTTTGCTGTTTTGAGTACCTCTACATTTGATTTTCCAATATTCCACCCGAAGGTACTACATTGGCCAGGAAGCGAGTTTATTGTACCTGGAAATTGTGAATTTTGCCGAACCCTTGCTGTTGCCAGTGGCGGATTTAGACGGGGGGGGCGAAGGAGGTTTCGCTCCCTCCTGAGCGAAGCTCAGTTGCTCAGCTGTACGGGATAAGTACTTTTTAGAAGATTAAGTTTCTAAAGCGCAACACAAAAATTTGAGTTTATTGCAATAATGAACAAGAACGGCCAACAGTTTACTACTTATAACGTAACAGTTTTGTCCACCCTTTTTGTATACGAGTTGCGATCCTTAAAATGTGAATAATATAAAAGCCAAAATTTCAATAAACAGGTGTTGAGTTTGGGTACTTTATTTTGAATATTTGTGCGTTAAATCCCCCCTAAAGAAAATCTTAGATCCACCCCTGGCTGTTGCAAGCAAGGTAGGGATCTTTAACGTGCCTGACAACACTCACACACGGGACATCCATTTTACCTCTCATCCGAACGAGGGTGTTTTTTTGTGAAAAAACCACGGAGCCGCCAACTTTTTTGAGTACCGCAAAAATTATTTAAAAATCGATGCCGAGCAGAGAAAGGCTACAAAACGAAAGAAAAGTGTGCGCCAAAAGACAGCGAGAAGATTAGATGGAAGATTCGGAACAAAATACAAAAAAATGCGTAAAGTTAGATGCGATACATAAATTACAGAGAAATACCAATCCAATCCGTGTCACTTGTACTGGCTCTATTACGAGTGCAATTACTGATACAGAACGAGCCAAGTCAACTGAAGTACTGAAGAAATACAACCTAGCACGAATGCCATTATCACTACAATTACTCAACTCAAAATCAGTGATCGGCCAGCTCGCGGAACACCACTCGTTAGCAATAACAGGAGTGCGGAATTCTGATTCCAGCACCTTGTGAATTCAAACAAACTATAAATGATAAAACTACTGGTAAAGTTCAGCCTAAGGATTGTGAAGAATTTGAAGCCGTACCTGAAAAATTTTCTAATGATGTTTCAGAAATGAGTTTTGATTATTTCGGGATTCTCACAAACACAAATCGCGCATTATTTATGAAATATCATTCAAAACAAACTTCAACTGAAGCATTTATCAATTTGAGCAACACTTTTTTACTTATTCAAAGAATATCAATGCTTTATTTTGCTACGTGTGCATGGCATATGGTAATCGTCGTGACCGGAACCAATGTCGTTTCTTTCGGGGTGCGACAGATTTTCGACACCACTATATCTATATATATATATATATATATATATATATATATATATTACTCAAATTTAGACCAGGGTAGAAAAATTAATAAACGACATCAAATAATTTTAATCACCGTGTATAAGAAAGCTTTGGGTACTAATACGCTTCATTTAAAGGCATATTGAATAAATTCGTCATTTACTTCTAAACATAGGGTTTATATTGTTTAGATAATGTTAAACACAGTGTATATTAAAGCAGTGGAAAATAGTACGCTTAATTAAAGGCCTACTGTGTAGATTTAAATCATTCAATTAGAATGTAGGGTTTGTATAGAATTTCATTAGATAATGCGCGTTATTAAAACCGTGGAGCATAAAATTTAATCTTTCCAAGTACTAAAGCTAGCGAGAAATTATAAAGACGTGGGGAAATTATATAAAAGCTTTCAGCGTATTAGAACAAGGAACACCTGCAGAAATAACGATGTATATGATAGTTGATAAGCTTTAAGCTATATGAGTGCAAGTAAGAAAGCGAGTTTGTGGTATAAAGACAAGCGAGATGGAATGCATTAGCAGTTAAATGAGGGGAAAAATGTGAAACAAGCGCACAGGTTTTAGATAGAACGAACAGACTAGATTGGCAATTAAGGTTGAAATAAGATGCAAACATGAGAAGGGAAGCATATCAGTTGGTGTGTAAAATTAATTAGTTGCTCTCGGACGTGTTGCGAGGCGTGTGGAAAATTCTTAGATTTCAACTTGGACGTGTGCAAATTTTTAGTAGAATCGCTGTGCCGAGCCGTCGGAAGGGAAAAGAGAATGCGAATTTCTTAAAATCGTTTGTCGCGGGACAAATTCGACTTGCAAGCGGGCCATTATATAAACCCGTGCTTATAGGTGTTTCGCTCTCTTATATTTTTGATTTTATTCGATACTTTAAACAGTTTTGCTCTTTATTTTTTGATTATTCGAGGCTTTAAGTAGAATACGTGGTGATTACGTGCTACAATAAAAGTTATTAGTACACTTAGACAAGATAAATGAAGGTAACAAAGTCTAGTTATATTTGCGGGTATTATTGTACAAATTATCCAAATTAATAACGATAAATAAATAAATAGAAGTAGGCAGTTTTTGGTATAGCGTGAAAGAATTATGAATTTCATGTGTATTTGTCGGGAGTGTTAGTAATCAAATGTTATTCGTAAACGTGATTGGATCCACAAAACAAGATTTCGATATATCTAGATGAGTTCCTGAGAAACCCTGAAACCGTTTAGACGAATGGTGGTGTAGAAAAATTTTAAAGGCGGCAAGAAATCCGAGGACGTAAACATAAACCAGCTGGAATGGTGGGATGAGCAAGTCCGATGTACATTGGAGCCACGAGTGCAGTAACCTTCAGGTAACTTATGCTTTGTTGTTCGATCTTAGATGTTTTGGTGTGTGTTGAATATTTTTATAATTCGTTTGATAAAAATGGACAGTAGTAAATTTGTATAAACAACAAATTTTTAATTTTAAGGTAAAATTTTCTTGTATAAGTAGAAAGGAGTATTTATCAGGTTTATGTTTTTGGTTATGATGAAAATGTGGGTCTGTCTTTGAGCTCAATTAGACTAACCTGTTAAATTAACGTAAAGGGGTGGGAGATGCTTCCTTTTATTCAGACTCAGGTCTGCAAATATTGTTTATTTAATTAGTATGCATCCTATAAGGACTCTAATTCCGGATGCAAATTAAAATGATGACAAATTTGAACTTGAAATTTTATAATGCTGAAATTTATGCAGAAATTTAATTTTGAAATTTTAATGTATTGTGAATATTGGTGTAAATAGAGTTAACGTTGATGTTTGTGGTAGGAATGTGTTTTTTTTTTATGAATGAGGATGAAAGTTTTATCTAGGTGAGCTGCCGTGGCGGAAAGAGTCAAGAGGCGATTATCAAAAGAAAGTCAACGGACCAGTTAATTTTGAGGGGATCACAGCAAATCTTGCCACCCGAACGAGGGGCTATCCACCGTAGTAACGAGGATCACAGCAAATCTTGACGCCCAATCTGTGGGGCTCGAATGTTTTTTAGAAAGGACCAGTTCCTGTTGACGAGAGGATCACAGCAAATCTTGGCGCCCAATTCGTGAGGCTCGATTCTTATAGGGAATCACAGCAATCTATATATATATATATATATATATATATATATATATATATTGTAATGTATAAGGAAGCTACCAAGAGTTCTAAGGGTTGTTTAGTACAAGGTAGTATATGCCAAGCAAAATAATCCACATATTTGATCACATAAACTTAAAAATGTAGGTTTGCCGTATTTTACGTATACTAAAATACCATTCAAAATGGTAGTTGAAATTAAGTGCCAAAAGGTAATATTAAAATGACTAAATGACGTAGTAAGATGTACAGTGCTCAAGGGTTTATACCGAGTTTGAATTTTAAAGGCCATTGAAAGTACATTTGCCGTCCAAAAACCGGATGCGTCTATGGATGTTTACTATCAACCACGTATCCAGGTTCAAGTGTGATTTATTTTGGTTTCATTTTAAATAGAATCAACTTTTGGACAATATTTGTAAGCTCAAAATTATTAGTTATAACAAAGTCAAATGTGATTGGTGAACTGTAAATATTTAGGACAAATAATAGAATTGTATGTGAATCAGGAAAGTGTAAAAGGACATGAACTATGGTATGTGAGACACAAACGAAATGTTAGGATGTTATTGGACAATTTAGTTATGTACTTTAAAGTGTAGTAGGCAGGAAAGTTAAAATGGTCGCCTTGGAAAGCAAACAACGGAGATTATTTCGAAATTCATTTTGTAAAAAGACGTGTTTTTCAAACTGTGCTAATTTGTATACGAGTTTTAAAAGAAGTTAATAAAAGTATTTGTTTTTAAAGTGTTTTGATTGAGTAAAGAAGCGTAAAGAAGCAACAGCGACGAGAGTAAACAGTATAAAGAGTGGTGATTGTGCGACGGCGAAACGACGGGAAATTATATAGATTTGGAACGATATTGGGTAGCGATTTAAAGGTAGCAGGACATCGAGAGTGGTTATACATAGGAAAGAAGTTTGATTTGGATAGCGATATTAGGTAGCAGGACATCGAGAGGAAATATACAAAGGAAAGAAGTTGGATTTGGATAGCGATTTATAGATTTGTAGCAGGACATCGGGAGGAAATATATAAAGGAAAGAAGTTAGATTTGGAGAGCGATTTATAGATTTGTAGCAGGACATCGAGAGGAAAAATATATAAGGAACGAAGTGGGATTTGGATAGCGATATTAGGTAGCAGGACATCGAGAGGAAAAATATATGGGAAAGAAGTTGGTTTTGGATAGCGATTATTAGGTAGCGGAGCATAGAGCAATTTGAAGTAAGACGACGAGTAGATTTGGATAAGATACGAAGAAGCGGACGGAGTAATTGAGAACATGAAGAGCGAAATTTAGGAGAACAACAATTGGTAGTGGAGGATTCGAAGCAGAAATTAGCACAGGGGAAGTTTCAGCACTGGGTATTCAAAATTCTAAATTAGGGTTAATTATTTCAGGTATTGGGGAGCAGCTAAATTTGAGAACAACACCTGGAGGCGGTACTAAACTTCAATCAGATAGGACAAAAGTGTAAAGACGCATACGGCGACAAGGATTTTGAGCCAGCAGTTAGAGCGGCCAAGAACGGAGTATAAACCAGGTGAGTGCTGAGATATCTTAAAACGTCAAAAACAGTCATATAATTTTGGTAGTAATTTAATTTGGCACAAAGCAACTTTGATCGTAGTAAAATTTTGGCATATTCAAAAGTAGAGTAAAAATTTAGTACTAAAACAAAAGAGGTGCACTTTGGTTGGACTTTGCACATCTACTTATAACAGAACTCACTATAAGTAGTTGAACACCCTGAGATTTAAGAGCTTAAATAGTCGCATTGAAATAAATAGTTAATTAAAGAACCAACCAAACGTTGCAAGTACGGGGCGTGCATTAGGTGTGCACATTTCATAAAAGGCGCGACAAAAAGGGGTAAAATAAAATAAAAAATTTTTAAAAGAATATAGAATTGAGAGTGACTGAACAGACAGTCAGTGAGTAAAAGAAATGGGATTTAATTAATAAATAAAAAGGTGGCAAACCCAACGTGGGGCTGAAAAAAGGCTAGATCGAGTGAAATTAGACAGAAATAATAGTAGGATACGGGATCCTGAGATTAGGTGGGGCCCGTAGTTTAGATATTTTCAGGCAAAGGAGTGCAAAAATAGGCTGCAGAGATGACGGACCCAGAAATGAAACGGATTACGAGATCGGGACGGATATACGGAATTGAAGCAGAAATCACGACACTAAATGATGAAATTAGGACACAAAACATAGAGTTAGACGCAAAGAGAGACATCCAGGAGATGGAGGTGAGGCAGACAGATCCGGAGGTGTTAGACATGGACACGGACCAGGCGACGGCACCGGAGGTGAGGGTAGCAGAAGCCGACGGAACCCAGGACATTATGAGATTTCTGATGAGTATAAAAGACGATTTGAAGACACTGGCAGAGTTAAAAACAGAGCTTAAGACATCACGGACAGAACAAAAAGATTCACAGACGGAACAAAAAGAGGCGAATACGCATTTGACTAATAAAATAACGACTTTAACGAACCAAATTACAGATTCACACACAGAGTTAACTAAAAAAATTTCCGATTCACACACCGAACTAAGGAACGAGTTTAGGACGGCACACGCGGAACTGACGGCCAAACTGAATTATACACAGGACTATCTACTCACGCAAATGCAAAACGTAAAGGACGACATAAGGACTGAGGTACACGAAAAGATAGACAGAATAGATGACAAATTAGAAAATACACGGGTACAGATTCAGGGAGACTTGAACGCGACAAAAACTGACCTACGGACGGAAATTAAGACACGCGTAGAGACAGTAGAGGAGACGATGGTCAGTGGTTTTACGACATTAAATTCAGAAATACAAACATGCGACAAAAGACATTTGACAAACTACAGAAATCTAGGACAAACTTTAGAGACGATACAAAACGAAAATATGAACACTAAAACGCAACTAGACGAAAAACTTGACGACAAAGTCACGATATTAGAAAACCGGGTAGGACATGACGTAAGACAGATACAGGAAAAATTGGACGACCTAGAACGAAGGCGCATTGGACTGGACTACGGACAGCACATTAAATTCAACCGGGACGCGTTACCTAAATTTGAAGGACGAAGGACGGAACAACCAATGGGATTTCTAGACAGACTGGACGAAATCGTCGAAACGGAAAACGAAAGGACTAAATTACAGATAGTAGGGGCGACGTTGACAGGGAACGCGGAAAAGTGGCACAACATCATACGACGACAGTACGACACATACGCGGAATTTCGACGATTATTTGTGGAACAGTTCTGGAGCAACACGTACCAGACGGACATACGGACAAATTTAATTACGGGACACTACAGTAGGACACACGGGACACGCGAGGAATACGCAATCGACAAATTCAACCAGGCACAGCACTGACACCTAAATTGGGCGAGGACGACATAGTTTTACTACTTGCGGGCCACATGGAACCGGAAGTGACGAAGATGGTCGTGGTACATAATGTAAAAACACTACGGGAATTTTTAGGCGTCATGAGAAACTTCGATTTAGCAACAGCACTAGAGGCAAAAACGCGGACAAGTTATTGGGATCAAAACCGGGGTTATAGGGAAGATAATAGACGACATGCGTACCACGAACAGCGACCCAACCACAGACAGGACAATTTCAATCACGAACATCGACCCAACTACCGACAGGACTATTTTAATCACGGACACCGAAATCACTGGGGACACGACGGAAACAGATGACCGTACTACAATAGGGAACACCGGGGGAACGACGTACAAGGACAAAACAGGCACCCGCACGACGACAACGCGGATGACGGCCGGACGACGGGAGGCGGAACACAGAGCGGATACAGCCGGACGGACAGGGACGCTAACGTCCACCACATGACAACTAGCGCAATGACTCAGGACACGGATAAAATTGAAGTGGTGCAGATACACGAGGCACCCTCAGGAGAAAAAAAAAACGCAAATTTTTGGAAGAACGAATGTTTAGGATTAAAGATCGACGTAGGTTATAGTTTAAAAGACTTATTGTTAAATAATTATACTTTGCATAAAAATAACCTTTTGTTTATTATTATTATTTTAAGGGATTGTTTATATGTTGCTTTAGTTGATAGTGGTTCACAGTTGTCGCTGGTAGACGAGAAGGTGGTGATAAAACATGCTGATTTTTTAAAAGGAAGAATAGAAGCGATTGATGGGGTTAATTTATGGTCGGTAATGAATAAAAAGCTAACGACGATTTATAAGGTCATCCGTGTACCAATATTTGTAGGGGATAAAAAGGCAGGAAAGGCAGAGTTTTTAATTACAAAGGGGTTGCAGCTAGATTTCATATTAGGAATGGATTTTATAGAGGATTTTGGATTGAATATAGATGGTAAGGATAGGTCGATTCGAATATTTGATAAAGATAAGTTATGGATGGTGTCTACGGTTAGTTCAGAAAATAGGAATGGAAATAATATAGATAAGTCAGGATTAGGAATGGATAGGACAAGTGATTATAGACAGGTTAAAGTACGATTATGTAATATGTTTGCGAGATTAATTAATGATGAACAGATTGGAGAAGTGAGTATTGAGATAAAGGCGAAGCTAGGAGAATTATTTAATAAATATATAGGGTTATTTAATGAAGAGCCAAGATTTGCGAGGCGATATATGCATAAGTTAGAAGTCACGGAAGACAACGGGTTTAATACAAAGGTGTATCCAATTCCGTTTGCTATTAGAAATAGGGTTAAAACCGAGATTAACAAGATGTTACGAGAAGGAATAATAGAACCAGCGAAAACTCCATATGTGAACCCGGTAGTTATTGTACCTAAACCCAACAAAAGGGATATTAGGATTTGTTTGGATGCGAGGAAGTTGAATTCGATTACGAAACCGCAGTATGAACAACCGCAGGGGTTGGATAATTTGTTGTACAAAGTATACGAGATGAAGATTTTCAGTAAATTAGATTTAAAAAATTCATTTTGGTTAATTCCGTTGCATGAAGACAGTAAGAAGTTTACAGGGTTTAGCATTGAAGGGGAGATTTACATGTTTTCTGTAGTTCCGTTTGGGTTAAGTAGTTCTTCAGCAGCACTTGTAAGGGCCATGCAGAAGCTGTTTAACGAGTATGAATGTTTCTGTTCGCACTATGTGGATGATTTGTTGATTTTTTCAAGGAACGAGCAAGAACACCTGGAGCATTTAGAAAAGGTGATCCAGAGGCTGGACGAAGGGGGTTTGAAGTTGAACGTGGAGAAATGCGAGTTGCTTAAGAACAAAGTTACGTATTTAGGGTTTGAAATCAGTGAACATGGGATGAAAATTTGTAATAAGAGGTTGGACGAGTTGAAAAATATTGCTCAACCAAAGAATGTGAGAGGACTGCGAGGATTTTTAGGGGTTCTAAATTATTATAAACGGTTTATACCGCGATATTCCGAGTTGTGTGTGCCGTTGGTGAGTTTATTGAAAAAAAATGAAAGATGGAAATGGACTGCTGATCGAGAAAAGGCGTTCCAGGATTTAAAAAGTGCGTTTTATAAAGAGTTGTCATTAAAATATCCCAATTTCAAAGACGAATTTATTTTAAGAACGGATGCGTCGAAATATGCGATAGGGGCTGAGTTGGTGCAGATCCAGGACGGAGCTGAGGTACCAATTGTATTCATTTCGAGGGTATTAAAAGACTGCGAAACCAGATATGCGACGGCAGAAAAGGAAATGTTGGCGATAGTATATGCAGTGAAAAAGTTGCGTTTTTATCTGCTAGGTAACAAATTTTTAATAGAATCCGACAACACGGTGGTAACATTTATGAAGAAAAAGGAGTTTCTAAACAGCAGGTTGTACAGATGGGCGTTAGTATTACAGGAATACGATTTTGAAATCAAGCACAAACCAGGAAAGGAGAATGTGACGGCGGATTTTCTAAGCAGACCGCAGGTGGAAGCGAATAAAGACGTGAAGGAGTGTTTAGTTGCTTTGCAGGAGTTCAGGGATGTTGGTCGGTGGACAAACGCCAAGCTTATGGAGACGCAGAGGCACAGTGAGGTGAGCTCGATCCGCGAGAGATTAACAAGCGAAAATGTGGAGGAGTACCGTGGATTTACCATCGTAGGGCAGTTTGTGGTAAAAAAGATAGGTGATGCAGAGCTGGTAGTGGTATCCAGAGACGCGGCTGTGGAAATTATAGATGAAATTCATTTAAATTTTGGACATATAGGCATAGGAAAAACATTTTTGGTATTCAGGGAGGCGTTTTATGCACGGAACGACATCACGGTGGTTAAAGAAAGGATTAATCGGTGTAAAATTTGTATCTTAGGGAAAGACAAGAACGTGGTGTTGCAGAACGTACCGATGAGTGTGAACGTGAGCGGACCGTTGGAATTGGTAGCTATTGATTACTTAAGCAACCTGATTACGAGTGAACAGGGATATCGGCACATATTAGTAATGGTGGACGTTTTTTTCAAAATTTGTTAAATTATTTCCGGCAAGACGAAGTAACACGGTGCATGCTTTACAGTCGATTAAAGAATTTGGAAGCCAGGTAGGGAGAATGGAAAGGATTTTGGTAGACAACGCGACATATTTTAACAATCAAAGATTTAGGAACGGGTTAAATAGAGCGAACATTAAGGTGTCATTTAGCAGTATACGGCATCCGAAAGCAAATCCATGCGAACGATATATACGGGAGGTAATAAAATACCTACGGTTAGCGACGCAAGAGCACCATAATAGATGGATTAGATATCTGCCGCAGATTGAAAATTTCATGAATTGTGTACCGAGTTCAGTTACGAAAACGTGTCCGGTAACATTGATTCGAAGGATTATACCAACTAGGCCATGGAGGGAAGAAGTCGAGGTACAAGACATCACAGAGTTGTTGGGTAGTGTTAGACGTAGGATCGAAAGAATGCAGCGTAGGGATATCGAGCGAAGGGGTAACAGGATCAAAAAAAGGACGACCTTTGAAATAGGAGATTTGGTGATTGTAAAAAGGTTAAGAGTTTCGAACCGCGACAGGAACATTTGCGCGAAGTTGTTATTTCCTTATGAAGGGCCGTACAAGATCACGCGTAATTTTGCGGAAGGAAATACATTTGAATTAGCTACTATGACAGGGGAATATCGTGGGCGTTTTCACTTGGAAAATCTATACCCATATAAAGTTGTACAGGAAGAGGGTTTAGTCGAATAGTTGTTATATAGTTCATGCGACGGAAAGTTTAGTTTTGTTTTAGTTTATAGTGTAGGTTAGTAAATAGCGTAGTTAGACAGACATGTTCAGAAAGAAAAATAGGGGTTGAATAATTACAATATGTAGAAATACGAGAGGGAGTTTTTGTAGAAATACGAGAGGGGGTTTGATTTTAAATAAAATTAGAAATTATGCACACCAGGAAAGAGTAAAACCGACGAAATTTCCAATTTCATTCAAACTCAGTGGGGCCAATGTAATGTATAAGGGAGCTACCAAGAGTTCTAAGGGTTGTTTAGTACAAGGTAGTATATGCCAAGCAAAATAATCCACATATTTGATCACATAAACTTAAAAATGTAGGTTTGCCGTATTTTACGTATACTAAAATACCATTCAAAATGGTAGTTGAAATTAAGTGCCAAAAGGTAATATTAAAATGACTAAATGACGTAGTAAGATGTACAGTGCTCAAGGGTTTATACCGAGTTTGAATTTTAAAGGCCATTGAAAGTACATTTGCCGTCCAAAAACCGGATGCGTCTATGGATGTTTACTATCAACCACGTATCCAGGTTCAAGTGTGATTTATTTTGGTTTCATTTTAAATAGAATCAACTTTTGGACAATATTTGTAAGCTCAAAATTATTAGTTATAACAAAGTCAAATGTGATTGGTGAACTGTAAATATTTAGGACAAATAATAGAATTGTATGTGAATCAGGAAAGTGTAAAAGGACATGAACTATGGTATGTGCGACACAAACGAAATGTTAGGATGTTATTGGACAATTTAGTTATGTACTTTAAAGTGTAGTAGGCAGGAAAGTTAAAATGGTCGCCTTGGAAAGCAAACAACGGAGATTATTTCGAAATTCATTTTGTAAAAAGACGTGTTTTTCAAACTGTGCTAATTTGTATACGAGTTTTAAAAGAAGTTAATAAAAGTATTTGTTTTTAAAGTGTTTTGATTGAGTAAAGAAGCGTAAAGAAGCAACAGCGACGAGAGTAAACAGTATAAAGAGTGGTGATTGTGCGACGGCGAAACGACGGGAAATTATATAGATTTGGAACGATATTGGGTAGCGATTTAAAGGTAGCAGGACATCGAGAGTGGTTATACATAGGAAAGAAGTTTGATTTGGATAGCGATATTAGGTAGCAGGACATCGAGAGGAAATATACAAAGGAAAGAAGTTGGATTTGGATAGCGATTTATAGATTTGTAGCAGGACATCGGGAGGAAATATATAAAGGAAAGAAGTTAGATTTGGAGAGCGATTTATAGATTTGTAGCAGGACATCGAGAGGAAAAATATATAAGGAACGAAGTGGGATTTGGATAGCGATATTAGGTAGCAGGACATCGAGAGGAAAAATATATGGGAAAGAAGTTGGTTTTGGATAGCGATTATTAGGTAGCGGAGCATAGAGCAATTTGAAGTAAGACGACGAGTAGATTTGGATAAGATACGAAGAAGCGGACGGAGTAATTGAGAACATGAAGAGCGAAATTTAGGAGAACAACAATTGGTAGTGGAGGATTCGAAGCAGAAATTAGCACAGGGGAAGTTTCAGCACTGGGTATTCAAAATTCTAAATTAGGGTTAATTATTTCAGGTATTGGGGAGCAGCTAAATTTGAGAACAACACCTGGAGGCGGTACTAAACTTCAATCAGATAGGACAAAAGTGTAAAGACGCATACGGCGACAAGGATTTTGAGCCAGCAGCTAGAGCGGCGAAGAACGGAGTATAAACCAGGTGAGTGCTGAGATATCTTAAAACGTCAAAAACAGTCATATAATTTTGGTAGTAATTTAATTTGGCACAAAGCAACTTTGATCGTAGTAAAATTTTGGCATATTCAAAAGTAGAGTAAAAATTTAGTACTAAAACAAAAGAGGTGCACTTTGGTTGGACTTTGCACATCTACTTATAACAGAACTCACTATAAGTAGTTGAACACCCTGAGATTTAAGAGCTTAAATAGTCGAGGCATTGAAATAAATAGTTAATTAAAGAACCAACCAAACGTTGCAAGTACGGGGCGTGCATTAGGTGTGCACATTTCATAAAAGGCGCGACAAAAAGGGGTAAAATAAAATAAAAATTTTTTAAAAGAATATAGAATTGAGAGTGACTGAACAGACAGTCAGTGAGTAAAAGAAATGGGATTTAATTAATAATATATATATATATATATATATATATATATATATAAAATAGGTAGTTTCTCGAATGGTAGTAATATATATTGCTGTGAAACCTACAAAAAGCCTCTCCATTAATCTTAAACTAAGGTTTTCAAATCGAGTCCCACAGATTGGGCGTCAAGAATGCTGTGAAACTTTTTAAATTAACTGGTCCGTTGACTTTCTTCTGTTAATCGCCTCTTTACTCTTTTCCGCCTCGGCTGCTCACCTAGTTAAAACTTTCATCCTCATTCAAAAAAAAAAACAAATACATTCCTACCACAAACATCAACGTTAACTCTATTTACATCAATATTCATAATACGTTAAAATTTCAAAATTAAATTTCAGCATAAATTTCAGTAACAGAAAACTTCAAGATTAAATTTATTATCATTTTAATGTGCATCCAGAATTAAAGTCCTTGTAGGATGCCTACTAATTAATATAACAATAGATGCAGACCTGAGTCTGAGTACAAAGGGATCATCTCCCACCCCTTTACGTTAATTAACCAGGTTCGTCTAATTGAGCTCAAAGACATACCCAAATTTTCATCATAATCAAGAACATAAATACTAAATACCCCTTTCTACTTAGGCAAGAAAATTTCACCTTAAAATTAAAAATTTGTTGTTAGTACAATTTCACTACTGTCCATTTTAAGTAAATAAATTATAAAGTTATTCAACACACACCAAAACATCAAAAATCGAACAACAAAGCATAAGTTACCTGAAGGTTAATGCACTCGTGGCTCCAATGTACATCGTCCTCTGTTAATCACACCATTCCAACTGGGTTATGTTTAGGTCCTCGGATTACTGGTCGTCTTTAAAATTTTCTACACCACCATTCATCTAAAGTTGTTTCAGTGCTTTTCCGGAACTCATCTGTATATATCTGTATCTTGTTTTGTGGATCTAGTCACGTTTACGAATCATTTAATTATTAACACCCCCGAAAAATAGCAAAGAAATTCATACTTCTTTCACAAATATACACCAAAACTGCCTACTTTTGTGTATTCATTTGTCGTTGCGAATTTGAATAATTGGTACAGTGATACTAGACTTTATTATTTTGCATCTTCTTTTCTAAGTGCACTAAATTAGTTTCATCGTAGTACGTAAAGAGCAAACTGTTTTAAAGTATTAAATAATCACCAAAATATACGAGCAAACTGTTTAAATTATTCAATCAAAATCGAAAAACTAAGATAGCGAAACTCATATTAACACGGGTATATATAATATACACATATATATATATATATATATATATATATATATATTCTTCTGCCTACAACTTTTACTTTTGCTTGTTTACTCCACACAAAATTTGCTACACGACTTTTGTCGTCGTCCCTATTTTAGTATTCAATAAATGACTGATATTCGAGGTGCTTTAGCAACGTTTGGTTGGTTATTTATTTACTGTTTACTATATATTATGCCTCGACTATATGAAACCTTACTCTCAGGGTGTTCACCTTACTCACCGTGAGTTCAATCGTGAGTAGATGTGCACTACCCAACCAAACTGCGCCCTCGTTTGTTTTACCACTTTTTTAATGCACTGATTTACTATATATGCCAAATTTTAACAGATCAATGTTGCTTGGTGCCAAATTAATTTATGTATACTATTTATGACTTTAATTTTGACGTTTTAAGATATTCACGGTACTTACCTGAATTATACCGCGCTGAAGGCCTTCTTTTACTGCTGGCTCAAGATCGTATACACCGTACGCACCTTCACAAGGATTCTCAATCGTAGTCCACTTGCGTATCGCTTCCAGGTGTTCTTAACCAATTTCGTTGACCCCAAATCTGAAATAATTTTACCCCAATTTAGAATTTAAAAAAAGCCGTTGTATCTACTTCTCCTGCGTTAATTCTTCCTCGTTATCTACTGCTCTCCTGTTTCCCTGCTTCGTATTCCAATCAATCCTCTCCTTGCTCAATCCAAATCAATCCAGCCGTCCTATTTTAAATCAATCCTTGTCCTGCTATTCCTTTAATATCCACACGATGTCCTTACTGCCGTTAATCTGCTCAAATCACTCCAAAAATTATCAATATCGTCGTTGCCTTCTATATCCACTCAAATCTCCTACTGCCGTTAAACCAAATCTTCCCAAATCCAACACCAATCTTGCTCAAACCTAAATAATCGTCGCTTTTCCCGTCGCACTATTAACCACTCCAAATCTTCTTTAATACTCGTTGCCTTTACTATCGATGCTTCTTATTACTCTCACTTTACTAAATTAGACTCTTTAATTCACAAAAAAAACTTTTATTTCAATAAATATTTGTACAACTTTTAACGCAGGTTTTGTAAAACACGTCTTTATCTGAACATAATCGAAATTAGAATTTTTCTTATTTATTTCGCTTAGCGATAAGATCAACAACCTTAGCTTACTTGAATTACAATTCTAAAACATACAATATCCAATAACAATTCGTCTTTCCTTTCGTGTCCAAAATACCTTCACTACAGTCTTTATAATATTCTTAATTTCTACTATTGGTCCAAAAACACTTCACAATTCTCCAATAACCTTTTATATTTCTATTCACTTTTAATTTTGATTTTACAATTCGTCCAAAAGTTGATTCTATTAAAAGAAAAGCCAAAATAATTTACACACGACCTGGACGCTTTGTTGGTTGCAGATATCCATAAATGCGTTCGGCTTTCCGACGGCAAATGTACTTTCACTGGCTCATAAAATATCAACTCAGTATAAAACCTTAAGTACCGTGCATTGTATCAACGTCATAAAGTCATGTTGTCTACCTTTTGGCACATATTTTTCAAACTAAAATGGTACATACTTTAGCATATGTAAAGTACAGCAAAATATAGTTTTTTAAATTATTAGATCTGATATATTAATCCTATTGTTTGGCATACACCCCTCTTAACACAAATCTACCCTTAGAAGCTTTGTACCCCCCCCTTACATAATAATATATATATATATATAGATCTGTTGGTTTCTTGGGATGCAATCGTTCGTAAAATAAGAACTATAATGTCAAATTGTAACGTTTATTCTGACATTTCGGCATGAATATTTTTGCCTTAATCATAGACTAAAATTGATGAATTTAGTTTTGTAAGGTTAAAACAGTATAGCTAATCTACTTACATAATTACCATGACTTAAAGAACTTCTACATTTAAAAACTAATACATAAATTGCAGTTATGACTTTTGACAATTATGAAAACAATAACAAATATTTTCAAAAGCTAACTATGTGTACAATCCTAATTTTAGTAAAATAAGAAATTACAAAAAAAAAAATAAAAAGAGCTTAAATAACTAATATGAATTGGTAAATTTTATTAAATTATTAGTTAGTGATAGGTATAACGATTGGAAATTGACTTAAAAATAGAAAAATATTAAGGAAACATAAAAAAAGGGTAAGATTTTAGGAACGAAATGTTTGTCTATTAGTGGAATCTAAATTAACGGTCTGTGAAAGTGGATATTATTAAATTTATATAGCGAAGAATATACTATATTTAATTTGTCTGTATCTTGTTTGCTGTTGAGTGGTTATTCACTAAATTAAAAGATAACACCGAAAAAACATTATGCAGTAATGTTTTTTATAAGGTAGAATGTAGTTGCAATAGAACGTATGTAGGTCAGTCTAAACAATGGCTAAAAAATCGAATAATTCAACATAAAAGTGATGCAAGACTTGGTAAACTAAGTTGTGCTTTGTCGTCACATCTACATGCAACAAATCACACTGCTAAATTCGAAGACACCAAGATTTTAGACATTGAAAACAACTACTAGAAAAGACTATTCCTGGAATCCTTTCACATCCTACAACAACCTAATCCACTCAACAGCAAACAAGATACAAACAAATTAAATATAGTATATTCTTCGCTATATAAATTTAATAATATCCACTTTCACAGACCGTTAATTTAGATTCCACTAATAAACAACTATTTCGTTCCTAAAATCTTACCCTTTTTTTTATGTTTTCTTAATATTTTCTATTTTTAAGTCAATTTCCAATCGTTATACTTATCACTAACTAATAATTTAATAAAATTTACAACCTCATGTTAGTTATTTAAGCTTTTTTCTTTTGTAATTTCTTATTATACTAAAATTAGCATTGTACTCATAGTTATCTTTTGTCAATATTTGTTATTGTTTTCATAATTGTCAAAAGTCATAACTGCAATTTATGTATTAGTTTTTAAATGTAGAAGTTTTTTAAAGTCATGGTAATTATGTAAGTAGATTAGCTATACTGTTTTTAACCTTACAAAACTAAATTCATCAATTTTTTAGTCTATGATTAAGGCAAAAATATTCATGCCGAAACGTCAGAATAAACGTTACAATTTGACATTATAGTTCTTATTTTACGAACGATTGCATCCCAATAAACCAACAAATATATATATATATATATATATATATATATGAGTTATAATTTAAAAAAAAGTAGGTTTAATGAGTATTAAATTAATACAAAGTAAAGAGGAATTATTGGCAAGTGACACAAATTTAGCCGCGAGGACATTCTCTCGACGCGTTTCGCCCTAATTGCGGCTCATCAGGACATGAGTATTAAAGTTGTAATATTCAAATCAGACACATTATGGGAAGTACAGCATCACCTAGCTTTTAATTTGTGACTTCGGGTCGTTTCACCTGACATCGCAGGTTTTAACAACAGTCGGCACAGACGATATCCGGCCCAACTGCTTTTTCCACAGCCAAAAGCTGTAATTTAAAAGAAAAGTAGGTTTAATGAGTCTTAAATTAATACAAAGTAAAAAAAGAATTATTGACGACTCAAATTCAGTCACGAAAGTATTCGGTCGACGCGTTTCGCCCTAATTGCGGCTCATCAGGACAGGAGTGGCAAAGTTGTAATATTCAATACAGACACATTATGGGAAGTACAGTATCACCAACTTCTCAATTTGTGTCTTCGTATCGCTTGTCCTGACATCGCAGCTTTTAACCACAGTCGGCACATAGGATATCCGGATCAACTGTCTTTTTCTATAGCCAAAAGTTATAATTTAAAAGAAAAATAGGTTTAATGAGTACTTACCTTATTATGTTGTTTATTTTGTGTTAAATAAAATTTGCTTACTGCTCTAGTACAGATTATTATTCTCATTATTCAAGGACTGCACATTGTACAATGCAGGAGAATTAACTTATAAAAATGACAGCGGTCTTATTTTAACAATTTAACAAAATTGTTGTTAAATTGTCAGTATTAGTTTCCTTCTTTTAAAAACTTGTAGGAAATTAAAATAAATACTCGGCAATGAAATGCATTCTTTAAACCCAAAATTTCTTAAAATACATCTAAAAGCAACCTATTTCAGCTAAAATAGTAATTTAAATTTTTATAGTTCTTCACCCTTGTGTGTTAAGTAAAAAACTAGTATCAATACTTTCCTGGTATAATTCTCTTCTCTCCAAAAAACAAAGATTTACACCTTTTCTGTAAAAGAATTTGGGAGCCAATATTTGAAGATCAAAAATTTAGCATGATAATCCCTGTATATTATGTTAAGTTTTGGGTTCTAGTTACTGTTATTGCCTAGGTACATTTTAAATAATACATGACTGATTTTCCAATATTTCTTGGCACTTTGAATTCAATTATTTCGTAAGTGGCGTTAATAATGTTCCCAGAATTACGTTTTTTAAAGCTAAATACATACAATTCAAATAAAATTGATTTGCAAACAGCAACTGTAACATAAATTTATCAACATTGTGAAAAAAACTTTTGTGGAAAAAGTTAAGATAATGAACATTTTTGACGATAGTACTTCCAGTTTCGACATAGAAAACTTGACTCTGTACACTAAGTATACCAGAAATTAAAATAGAATAGATCCAACGAAATGAAGAGAGTGTAATCAATCAGAAGTTCAACTCTAAAGTTGCTTAAATTACTGCTTTGGCAATTATAAATCTCATAATTTTTGAAGCCGCAGCAAACCCTAAAAGCAGCAATATGTTTTTGTAGATAGAAAAAATGCATGATTGACTTGAAATCTATTTAGCCTATAATAAATCAACGGAGAGCAAACTCGGAGGACGACTGTTGCAACATAATACAAAATTGAAAATGAAAATAAATAAACAAATGACCGATTACCTTCATATTTCTTTTTGCAAAATAATCAACAACTTTTACATTAATTTTCGTTCTTCTATGCTCGAATTACTTTCCCAATTCCAGGCAAAATTACTCATTGATAATACAAAATATTACGAATAGTTACGATACGTTACGTTATTAAAAAGTTAACGAATACATTTCGTGATTCTCCATCTTGTTACTGATCAATCAGATGAGAATGCATTTTTCGCTAAACCTAAGAAAAAATATCTATTTTCGGCCAGGAAATATATGAAAATAACACAAGTAATATTTTTTTCAAGTGTTATTTTGTTTCTTCATTACTTGTTTGCCACGATCCGACTTGATAGTATAATTTCATCTTCTTCCCGTCAACATTATCTCTCTATGTTAAAATATTGTTTTCAGTACTTATTGAAACTAGTTCGTTGTTTTCTATAAAAGGAAGGCAAAATTTTTTTGTTAGAAAATTAATTAAAGGTAAAATAAAGTAAACTGCTTATGATGTCTGAAGTTGTCTCATTTGTGGTAAGTCATTTTAAAATAAAAATTGAACATAGTTTGTTTGGCGTTGCTGATGCTGATTTGCCACCACATACTAATATTGAATACGTTGTTTTCTAGTCAAAAGCTTACGAGTACCTTCAAATTCAAACACATCAAAATAACAAACTTCTTTCAATATAAAACGTCATCATTTGTTAAAATTCTTGTGGAATAACTCTTTTACGATTCCGAATAGTCCCCAATGCGTAGCAGAAAAATACTGATTACTTTTTAAAGTCATTTTGCTGTTTGTAGTGCAGGAAGAAATCGAATCACACTTTACTTAGGGACAACTATAAGAAAAAGATGCATTCTTGATAGTTCTTGACGAACATTATTTACTGTGTTATTACTGCTGAAGGCAATTAATTTTAGAAGGTAATCGTATCTTACTTTATTTCCACTTTTCTTCAACACTAGCGATAACATATTATTTTTTTTATCATTTTTAATAAAAAATTATGCAGTGGTACCTACGTAAAGTGTTAACAATTCTTGAATAATTTTAATTTAAGATTAGGCTTTAGAGAACTTATATACTGACGTTCCGATATTGAAGATGAAGTAACTTTAAAAAATAGCACTTTCTTAAAAGTTTCTACATTAGATTATAGATAAAGTCACATTGTTTTGTATAAATTGAAAACTGTAAACTAGCAACTTAGAAATAAGGTTTTGGCTGAGTTAGTCACTAACAAAATTTAAACAACACTTAAAAGGTTCTGTCATTTAACCTGTCGTAAAGAGAACCGCCAGGACAAGATATGAATCACTACTTCTAAACCCGGGGATTCACACACACGATTAAACCGAAAGATGTCTTTCAGCAGAGTAACGGATGCAAGGTAATTACTTCTGGACTAGCAATATCCCTAGCCCGATCAAGTAAATTTGCAACACACACTTTATGACATGATAAGACTAATAAGTCTGCTAACCAAGAAATAAATTCCATGCATTATATACTTTGCTGGAAGACACCGTTCCACCATTGGGCTTGTGGTTTATAAGTTCAGAAGCAGTGTTCCATGTCTTGTCTTGACGATTCCCTTTAATACAACGGGTTGACTTAAATAATTTCTAATGTGTCACGATTCAAACCTAGAACACGAATTATTAATAATCATGATTCCAGGTGATGAAAGCCTCAGACGATATCCGAACTTAAAAACGTTAAGTAACGTATCATATGCTCAATGTATCATACTCTTTCAATCCTTTCCTTATTTAAATGAGCAATTACACTGTATACCATTTGAAGGTTACTTTGAAGATTTATTTGTTTTAAATTCCTCTGTCATAGTTTATTAACACCGTTTGCTTTAACTTCAATTGTTTTTGATTATGGGATACCTCTAATCATAAAATTTGAGTCAGTATCGTGCAGTAATTGCGCTATTCAAGATTTAGACTGATAGATTTAGTTGTCAGAAAAGTTATCGCTTATTGCTTTTACTGTCTATCAGAATGTAAAAGATAACATGTACAAAACCCATTATTTTTTACATTCTGAGGTAGGTTTTATTTCAAGAAATGAAATGGACAATTTTGGAAAAATATCGAGTTTGAAATGTCATTTCAAATTTAAAAAAAAATTAACCTATTTGCTAAATATGTCACAACACACTGTAAATTTTCAAACCGCTGTTTTAATTTCGTGTTAGTAATAGACTTAAAGTAATTTTGTACGCCTAGAAACGAATATTTTAGCGAGAAAGAATTTATTTTATTGGCGAATAATGTAGCTTGATTAATAAACAGTTAGCTATTTTAAAAATTCGTCCAACTATGGTTTGGCACTAATAAGACTGCTCAGCAGTTTACCTTGGTGGAAAATAATCCTACGGCAGGTTTTCTGTTTGTCGGTAATGGAGCGGATGCAACTGCTTTCATTACACTCTCAATGCAAAATGGAGGAATTTCTGTTAATGCCAATTGAAACGTGTTTTAAAGGCATTACTGGTATCATATGCCCAACTTCAATAGACCAGAATTCGTTGACAAATGTATAACAACGGCATTGCGTTATTATAATGTGCAATGTTATTCTAGCAGATACAGTCTAACTTAAAATAATAAATAAAATCAGCCGTTTATTTAATATTATATTGTGTGACAAGAGTGTGAAGTCACATTTTATACACGAGTGAGGAGTTTGCAACACAAGCTGAAAGCGAGTGTTGCAATCCGAACAAGTGTATAAACTGACTTCACACACGTGTTGCACACTATAGTTTTACTACAAGTTTAAATAAAAAAATAAAATAAAAAACAAGGCTTAAATTATTTTTATTTTAGTAATAATTACTATAAATAGTAATTGTACAGTCAGTTAAATGATCTAAACCTTACACCGGACGGTTCATTCAACGACCCGTGTGTGAGTTGGTTTGTGGTGATTGAAATATGATTTCAGTTGATTTTCAAAATTTTGTTTGCAATATTACTTTTTGTATTCAAAAATTTTCGATATAGCCCTCCGCTACAGCAGATGATTTCCAACCACCATGTTGTTTCAAGGTCAATAAATCAGCACCTGACTCCACTAGAAGAGAAGCAGATGATCGTCGGGAACAGTGACCCATATAATTATTGCAATCACGCAATTGTAAAAATTTCGCAATTTCACTGGGGGCTCGTGCAATTTTATTAATCCCTATAACTTGTCGAGTGCATCTTCCTGCCTGATAACTAAGGAAAAGTTTTTTTTCTGCATAATTTTTAGGACGATGTGCCATATATTTCCTATATATCTCCAAAAGCTCTGTAATGCTGAATTTGCGTGTTATATTAGTTTTAGTATCGCGAAAAGTTGCTATACAATAACTGATTCTAAATATGGAATATCGCTAGTTTCTAATTTATAAAGTTCATCCCGTTCGAAGAGCACCAGCAACACCAAACAGCAGCATAACCTAAAGACTATTAGGAACAAACCTAGTATTCGTACCGTCAAAATTTTTGGATTTGATGGTGCTAAATGATAGTATTTTTAATGCTGATGCCAAATATGTAATCGATTTTCCGCGGAAATTATCGGCTGCGTCGATATAGCCGTGCAAACTTTTAAAATTGGTTCTATTTTCATATGCAACTTATATGACAACGGGAGCAATTTTAAACTTGATGCATTGCATCGCTCTGCAATGCAAATTCGGCACTCATGCCTAACCTAACCAAAATACAGGAGTTGACTCATCTGACTGTGGATAAGAGGTTCAAAATCTAAAAATCTGTTTAATTTATAACTTTAACATTTACAACAATTAACATTCGTATTGAAATTAATTTGCATTGCGTGGTTACTGGGTATTAAACTTAATAGTGCTAACAAATTAAAAAAATTCTGTCAATTCGTCAACATTTTCAGTTTTACATTTTTCAAAAACATGTAATGAGCAAGATATCCCGGAAATTGAGATTTTCTCCGATTGTAATGAGGCACAAATCGTTTTGCGGGACGCCAAGAACTTTTGATTCCATTCGTGTGAACACCGGAGGTTAGGTCAACAAAATTCACCGAATGATTAACAGTGAGGTCCCTGATTGTATTTACGTTTGCCAAATTTAGATTCATCGATTTCTACAACGAGCCCAAGACCAACGATTTTGACTGATTTCATCATGTACCATTCTTCCAGCACCCATTCAATGTAGCAATAGTTTTAGATAAAATACTTCTAATATAAACCAGAACCTACTACGACTCTTCTTAATCTTCTTTGGGGATTAAACCATTCATAGTTTTTAAAATTATCTTTATTAACGTTTCGATCCATAACCTAGGATCGTTTTCAAAATAATAAAAATTTCAAGTTTGACATTTATGACATAAATTGAAGGTGACTTTGATTTATTGATGTTTGAAATATTTGGTTTGAGTACACTAAGCAAAAATTTTTAAAGTTTAAATGAATAATTGCCTTCAATTTGTGTTACGGCCTGGGACCGACTTTTTTAGGTAGCCAATACGCTTAACGTGAAATCAGCTGATGAATTTTTATTGTAAAAATTCAATAACTTGGGAATTGGAAAACATTTTTTAACATGTTTCTATTTATACAATTTAGAGGATGGTTATTAAAGAAGTGTGCAATTGCATTATTAAAAGGCTTAAGTAGTCGTTTTTTTTTATATTTATTTTGAAGGGGAAATCATTATGATTTAGGCTACCTCTTTGGTAGATTTTAACATTGTTCTGAGGTAATCTTATGGTGGGTTTACACTTGTCAGATACCAATGTTGTTGCATGAAGGTTGTATATGGATCTGAGGCGACCCTATGGCGGGTTTACACTTGTCAGATACCAATACTGTTTAACGGAGATTGTATATGGTTGTGAGGTAACCTTATTGCGGGTTTACACTTGTCAGATACCAATGCTGTTTTACAGGGGTTGTTAATATGCTTCATCATTATCATCATTGGATCTTCATCTCAAAATTGGTTGGACACGTACCTGCACTTATTTATATTCTGAGTTAGCTTCCCTTCTATTGTTTTCTAATTTTATGTTTTATTTCACCGAGATTCAGTGAAGGGGGTTAAGCAACCTGTGGCTACCAAGATCCCCCAACATTTAGATATTTGCCGAAATAATGGTTTTTTTTAGTTAATATGCTTATTGTTATATAATTAGTTATTGTATGTATAAATAGAAATCATGTATGTAGGCTGTATTTCATGTTAATATCGCAAGGAACACCCAGGAAAAACTTGCAATGCTACCTAGATATTGGGGGCATTTGATTTTCATTTGCTATTTCTTTTGTTATTTCTTTTAGTAATGGAATCCATTGTTAACTGAAAGTTACGGATTCGTTTGCAACGCAGTTATTTTTATGTAAGGTTATATAAGCAGTTTCTTTGATTTTGCGTTTTTGGTGGTTTTCTTCTTTGTCGATAATTTTTGCGTCTTCCCATTTTATTTTATGACTGGAGTCCCATGCATGTTGGTAAATCATGGATTTTTCAAATTTTCTATTTTTTATATATGATTTATGTTCTTTTAATCGAACTTCAAATGGTCTGGAACTTTCCCCTATATAAAACTTATTACATTCGCACGGTATTTTGTAGATACAATTTTTTGAACTTAGTATTGCGTTTTTGTGTTTTGTTTTTGTTAATTGTGCTCTTAGTGTATTGTTGGTTCTAAATACTGTTTTAATTCTAAATTTGTTTCCTATTCTTTGAATTTTTTCGGAGAATCCTTTTATGTATGGTATTGAGAGCATTTTGTTGTGTGTATCATTGTTTTTGTTTTCTTTTCTTTATTTTTAGGGTTTTATTCATTTCTTTCTCTATTATTCTTTTAGGATATTTGTTTTCTATTAGTGTACATCTGATTAGGTCTTTCTCTTTCTTTAAAATTTCTTCGTTTGATGATATTAATTTTGCTCTATCATACATGGTTTTGATAATTCCTCGTTTGACACAGTGTGGGTGGTTTGAATCGAAGTTTAAGTATCTGTTTGTGTGCGTTGGTTTTCTATATACCGATGTATTAATTGCTGTATCGTTTTTGCTAACGAGAATATCTAAAACGGAAGTTTTCCATGTTGTTCTAATTCATATGTGAATTTAATAGTTGGTTCTATTTCGTTAATTGACTGTACAAAGTTTTTAATTAGTTCTGTATTAAGAGGCCAAATAGCATAGACATCATCTACGTATCTCCACCAGATTAGTGGTTTCAATTCTTGTGTGAATATTACATCTTTTTCGAATTCCTCCATGAATATATTACTAAAGATTGGTGATAGTGGACTTCCCATTGCCATTCCGAAGCTTTGTTTGTAAAATTGATCATTTATTTGAAAATATGTGGTATTGACGCATAAACCAAGTAATTCCATAATCGATGATATGCTTAGTTTTGTTCTTTCTTTAAGATTGCCATCTTTTTCTAGTTTGTTTTTTATAATATTAAGCGTTTTGTTTATAGGGACATTTGTGAAGAGATTTACCACATCAAAGCTTACCATTGTGTGTGTATTTTCAATTTTTATGTTTGATAATTTTTCTAAAAAATGTTGGTTGTTTTTAATGAAAGAATCCGTTTTGCCTGCTAATGGATTTATAATTTTTAGTAGAAATTTTGCTAAATTATGACATGGTGAATTTATGGAGCTTACGATAGGTCTTAAAGGAATGTCTTTTTTATGAATTTTTGGTAGACCGTAAAAGTGGGGTGGTTTACTGTAATGTGGGACCAGTTTACTTCTTTCTTTGTCTTCGAATTCATTTTTAAATTTAAATAGGGTTTTGTATATTTTATTTTCAATCGATTTTGTTGGGTCCGTTTCTAAACTGGTGTAATTCTCAGTGTTCAATAGTTTGTTGACTTTTGTGTTGTAATCGTTTTTATTCATTATTACTGTTGCATTGCCTTTGTCAGCAGGCAGAATTATAATTGAGTTATCGTTTCTTAGATTGCGAATTTATGTCATAAATGTCAAACTTGAAATTTTTATTATTTTGAAAACGATCCTAGGTTATGGATCGAAACGTTAATAAAGATAATTTTAAAAACTATGAGTGGTTTAATCCCCAAAGAAGATTAAGAAGAATACTAAACAAACCACAACAAACATACAGGGAGTATCTACTACGACTCTGTCTTACAAATGAAAGCCTGTTACTGTTTGTTTCGCCAGTGACAATTCCCGCATAACATCTCCATAAGGGTACTTCCTTAGAATCATGTACGACAGCATCAAAATTGACCCATATCCAAAATTCCTTTTGGAAAACCACGATCCAGATTTCAAGGAGATGGTGGTGTCACAAGCCTTTGGTTTTTGCTTGTTTATTGAAACTTTAACCCGGCAACGCCAACGGTTTTCTTTCATAGATAACTTAATTGGAGCGCTGCATCGAAGGCAATTCTTTTCACGCTCCACGATGTTACAGTCAAATAAGTATTCAAAAGTTTAGATTCGTTCCGAGATAACTCGTATAATTTCAGTAAATTCTATTTGTCCATATTTAAAGTTTTGAAATAAAGTACTATAAAGGACTAAATAATAAATGTAAATGACTTGAACAAATTAATTTTCACCAGAAATGAAAATACTATTGGCAGAGAGCAGGAAATGGTGAAATATTTGAAAATTTAAATAACGTAGGTAATCTGTGTAACTATAATTTGCACATGAAAATAGGACCAATTTTAAAAGTTTGTGCGGCTATACCGGCGCTTGCGATAATTTCCGCGGAAAATCGATTACATATTTGGAATCAGCATTAAAAGTAGTAACATTTGGCACCATCAAATCCAAACATTTTTGATGGTACGAATACTAGGATTATACCGATTATTATTTATTAGATAACTTTATAATTGTATTGTTTTACTTACTTTAGTTAACAAAAAATTTTCAACAGGCGCATCCTTCATAAACTTAAAAACGTGCTCTCTTTCTAATGTCAGGGACTTCTTGGCAGTGTATCCTTCATTTTGTTTTTTTAAATAAGAACGCACTTTCGGATATTTACCAATATTTATGTTGTGTCTTGTATTAATTGTACTTTTAACATGAAATAGCTGCTCCACAGTGTAGACGATTTAAATTTCTTTGATAATTCCGCTAAATACGATAGTGTATTTTCTGAAAATGAATTTATCTTGTTTTGTTTTCGCCACGGCATAAATTTTTGATATGTACTTTCGTAGATTTCGAGAGATTTACTGGGCAACAAGGATTCACTTGCAATGGTGGCTGTTGCCTATTTCTGGAAGAGTAGTACACATTTCTGCATCGGAATCAATATTGTTCAGTAGTTACTGTACAGACTCGTTTGATAGTTGCAGTGACATTTCTCAATATTTCCAAAACAAAGCAAGAACAGCAAACTATTTATTTTTGACCAGTACGTAAAAATACATGGGCTCCTGTGTAAAAAGTGCGTGAAATAAATCCCGTAAGAATTACACTGTATTTCACGCACCGGTGTGTGAAATTGTCCTTCACGTATAAATATTGGTGTATGAAGTGGAGCTATATACACAGGAGTAGAAAAAATCTTTGTGATATGGTTATATTATTGGTGTTTGGAAAGACGTACATACCTATTTTTAAAGCCATCTAAGAACAAGCTATTCAAGATCCAACAAGTGCACCCTTTTATGTAGTATTTCATGCAGGAAATATTATTTCAAGCGTAATAAGAAAGGTACAATCAAGAAGTAAAGCCACTTCTTTTATACTGGAGTTAAGTAACGGTAATGTCTAAACAAACTCCAAAAAATTTTTTTTATGCTTTAATACTAGGGTATAAAATAAAAATTCGTTCTGTCGGTGTGTTTAAAAATAAGTAGCGGAAAACAGATTTATTTAACTTTCTAATTCTCTATCAGACATGACTCAATTGGGCAAATTATACTTACCTTTAGATATAGTATTATTTTTCCCAAAGTAACGTTGGCCAATTTCTAAACACGTTCTACATATAAAAGAAATTTCATTATGGAATTATAACGGACAAGCTGTGATAATATTCTATAACTAACTTATAATTAGAAAATTTTGATAAACGCAATAGCTGTTTGTAGAATATTTAAATATCGAGAACCAGGGAAAAACTTTTACAAAAATTTAGAACAAATTGTGTAACGAGTCGAGTAGGTTTGTGTATTGTCTATAACAAGATTGTATGCACCTTTCCGAATGGACGGATTTTATTCAGTAGCTAGCAAAATTTATTGTATAGTAAACGTGAAAATAAACACCAAGTAAAAAATTATAATAGTTTGAAATTTCGTGAGAAGTAAAGTTTTACATTAAAAGTTATTTTGGTAAGTAGCAGCAATTTTCAAAGCATTGTGAAGAAAATTAGTAAAGAGAAGCAAAATTACATATTCATAAAAAGTTGTTTAGATTTGTGTACTGTATGCAATTATCAACTGTTGTTAGTTTTGCAATTTATACAAACTCATATATTAGGCCACAGTCGTGATGTCTAAAAAGTTGGAAGAATTCTTCCGCGTGGTAGGTAGCATGTCCGGCACCTTTATTCAAACTTTTTAATTATCTTACAGTTAGCGTTGTTTACCACACCAAACTGGTAAGATATCCAAACACTCTCAGTTCTATTCTGGATTGATAAAGTTCCACAAAATGTGTTTAGTGAAGTTATTTATAAGAAACTTTAGTTTACGATATTCTAATGGATACGCAGTATTTTTTCGAACGTTTCTTAAAACATAACGATTGTTTAGTTTAGGATATGGAGACAACGTTTTATACTGGTTTCGTCTATGGAAATGATTAGAGAACCAATGTAAAATCTTCAATTTTTGACCTGCTTGAATCACTCTGTTCTTTCGCAATAAATGATCTCTTGGAATTTTTTATTTAAAGCATAATGGATAGAAAACTTTAAACCTTGTTTAAAAGGTCGTGGAACTGCATGGCTAATAGGTAAAAGTCAGCTACTTGGTATCGCAAAAACGCCATGTCTAATTTTACTTGGTGCAACAAGGTTTCTCTTAACTGGGTTAAAGGTTTTGTGTTTAAAAGCCAAATGTGTATGTACAGGTGTGGTTTATTTAAAACATCGATGAGTAATCTACCCGAATCGCTGCACTGCAATGCAAGGGGCAAAATTTCGATGATCTTGCACGTTATTGGATGGTAAAAAGGTTTTTAATTTAGGGAAAATAGGGTTAATTCTTCTACTAATGCGCACGTGGAATTCGTATAGATGATATTACTAAGGTTAACTTAAAAGGATTTTGTTAATTATGATATATTAGCAGCAGTTTATACTATAAACTGTATCTAAGGAAAATAGCCGTTGTTTCACATTCAATCGTTATAAATTTATTCCTAAATACCACGTCTATAAGCAATAGTAATTTTAAATGCATTACCTTTTGTTATGCATTCCCTATATACAAGTACATTATAAAACCACCACAAGCAGTTGCTTTTATAAGAAAAGCAATTTCATTTCTTGTACGTATTTAGTTTAAAAACACTTCTTAATAGTTTATCAATAGACATTATAAATATTGATTTATAAAATCTTATATGGAATAAATAACTTTAACTGTAGTCAGACCGAGTACATATATTTAAAATGTCCCATGACAATCGGCTGCCGTTCTGATACAATCGCGACCGCTTTTTCTTACATTTTCGCTGTTCATAAATATGTAAGTTTTGACCGCCAGTTTGATTTATATAATGAACTTTAGTTTTGTGCATGTAAGACACGACTTTTTTTATTGATTTTCTTGGCGAAGTACGTGCCTCATAAACTGCTTTTAACTGAACACCTTGCATTAAAAAGAAATAAACCGCTATTAAATTAAGAATTAATGTATTAGTTATTTTATTACATTAACTGATGGAATTAAAAGGGTTTGTAATTAAAAACCTCCCGATATTAAAAATTCAGAGGTGCTTATTTAATATGCAAATCCTGCACAGCTCTAGAAGCTGATACGTCTAAAATAGAATATTTTAAACGAAATTAAGTGTAATAATTGACGAAAGCAACAGATGTTATAAATTGGATAAGATACTGTCATATCAACTGTACATTTTGTTAATTGCTAGGAAAACAGAGTTTTGTTTGCTACATTTAATGGTAACAAAGTTTTGCTATAACGCTAGCGTCTGTCATCCAATTGAAATGTCCTGTTTCTGGCATATGGAACTCTTTATAGAAACAAAGTTTGTGCTACTGGTTAAATAATGAATATTTATGCTTTAATAATGGTTGGCTTGGTGGAGGATTTAATGTCAATCATCTGTCCAGGGCCGGAACAAGAGCACTGGACGAATTATCTTGACGTTCGCTCTGTTACACCCGTGACATAGGTATACAAATATCTCCTGCATAAATAATAAAAAACATTTACTATATATGTATTATGAAGATGACTTTTTTCAGCAACACACTTCACCGATTTTGTATTACAGCAATAAGAAATGTCAGAATGCGTATGAATAGAATTTGGGAGGCTTAAAGTTGTATTAAGCTTATGAAAGATGTAAAGGCGACGTAATGTTAACTGGTAACGCTTGTAAAGAACCACCACAGAAGCTTTATACAGACAAATAACGTTGCTCATCGTAGCTTATATAAATTCTTAAGGAACGCATGCATAAAAATTCTATATCCATTCGGTAAAACATCTCCATTGTTATATCGGCTATTGGATCTTTATGCTTTATGATGTTGTTTAACCATAAAACCGCAATATTTTTCATTTGTAACAGTAACAATCAAGTATACTGAAGCCACTTTCGAAAATAGAGAAGACTTCGAATGTACTTACTTCACGGGTATAATACATTCATATCTATATTTCAAGCATGAAGCACTTTAAAATTATTCCCTTTCTTAAGTACATAATTACAAAGTGGTTAAGAATTTTAATTCTACTATAGTCGTTACAATCTGATCCATTGAGTTTCCTATTCTTCATATTTTCTGCGATTATCTTCTGCGACTTTACATATAAAGTTAAAATTTGTATTTGTTGGTGGTTCTGTGTGATTTAAATTACTATCTTTCGGTACATGAAAGTTTTACATATTGGGATTTACTAGGGAAGGTCGCCAAGTTAATTTTGCAGAAAACAGCAACCTACTTAAAGGGCAAAAATAAACATTTACGCTGCAGAATATCATGAGACGCACTAGTGGACAGTTTTTTATGAAAAGCAGACGTGTTTCCAACAAGACAACCATTATAAAAACTTATTACAAATCATAATGTTCGTTTAGTTAACGAAGTATGTAGTTCGCTAATGTGCAGCTCCTGCTGAAATGTTGTGTTTGGCATTTTTTTAATTGCAAAGTTTTGCATTAACCTTAAGTGATAGACACTGGTGTAACTTAACGCTAATAACCAATGTATGAAGAGCAGCATTAGAGCTGCCAATGGCTAAAGAAAACGCAAGTAAATTTCTATTCATTTATATGCTATAACAAACCCCCAAGTTCTTTACTTCAAATCATATTTCAGAGACTGTTATTTTTGCTCTGTATTTCAACATTTTACGGCGTTGTTAGTCGCTTCAGCAGCCTGTCTACCAACGTTAGTTTCAAAAATCAAACACTTCCACAAGTCATTTAACTTAATTTTGAAGAAAAGGTAAAGAAAATCATAGGGAATGTTTGTCACAAGTTTGATGTGCTTATAAATAATTAAGAAATGAATCGATGACAATTTAAAGTACACCATAAATTGAGTATATAATTTTGCAGCTAAATAATAATATTTTCTTACAATTACCAAGCTAATCAAGTCAAAATATTAAGTTCTAAATTTTTTGGGGACGTAACCTATATTGTTCGATACTTACTGAAACTTATTTGAACATATATTCCACCATAAACATATTGCCTTTGGTAAACAGAATCTGCATTATTGTTGTGCTACATTCCATAAACAAACTGAATTGCAGTATGTTTTTTCCAGAGATTGGAATCAGTTTCCATATTTTCAGTTTTATTCTGAAACTTAATCTTATGTAATTCTATAGTCAATCATGTTCAAATTCGGCGTTGTTATTTGGGCATATTGTATTTTTAAAACAACATTGAATAGATTTTCTAGATATCAATGATGACTTTTTGGGTGAAGTGCTTCTTCACCAAAAAACAGTATATTTTAATTGTTCATTAATGGTATGTGCATACCTAAATACCAATTTTCTTAAAACTCTTACTCCCCAATCTAAACATATAATATCCACACTTGTTACATTCGCAACGTGACGTTTTCATTATAATACAAGTGAAGATTTTACCTCTAACACCCTTAAATCATTATCAAAATAACTTGTTGTCATGGTAAGAGCAAGATCATTTGCTATATACCTATCTCATCAACTGAAGAATTTGTCGAATATTACTTGGTATCTGCAGTTACATACTGTAGGTAATGAATTTATCATTTGTTTTGTTACGTGTGCGTGATCGGGATGTGGTTTTTGTTATCTATTGGACTGTTTTTATATTGTGTATATATTTTATATAAATGCCATAACTGGTTATTGACATTTGAAATATTTAGTAATTAGTACAAATAAATATTAAATTATCTCAAATCTCGTTTGTAATTTGTTGAAGATCCCCTTCAGTCGTTGGAAAAACCAAGACAAAAAAGACGTTTTAATAGAGGACACCAGCGGTCAATCTATCTGGATTAAAAAAAAAAGAAAATAAAAATGTGATCAGTCCTATAACCTTAAATTACAACCCAGTTTGTTTTCGTTTTGTAAGCGAATATGTAGCAGTAGCAGCCAAATTCTAGAAAAATTATTTTTCTGGACCCAGCTTACTATTTGCTAACAACATTTGGTATAGAACAAAGGTGAATTTACCGCAACGTTAAATAATTCAAAATCATTACAAGAAAATTAAAAATGTTTTTAGCGATGATTCGAGAACCATTCAAAATGACTTAACAGTGTTAAATTCTTTGACATTCAGGTTGATGACAACACTGACATAACTCAAACGTTTCAATGCTCATTGCTTATAAAGTTTGTTAATTCGGAAAAAACGATGTGAGTGCCGATAGATCAGCGCAAATGTTATATAATATACTGGATACAACTTTGAACGAATTTCACTATCCCAATAAATTATACGGTCAATATTATAATAGAGAGAACGCCATTCCTGCCCATTTGAATGGACTTCAGAGAAAATTCAGAGAAAAAGCTCCACAAGCTGTATTTGTACCTTGTATAGCGCATGGTCTTAATCTTGTGTTACAACAAAGTTTTACAAAAATTTGTTCATTTCGCATGTTTCGCAAGTGTTGTGGAATTCCTAGGATTTTTATCACTCAGCAAAACGATTGTATGCGATTACCGCAAGAAATTCAAAACGTATACCGACTATAACCAAAATCTCGTGGTCATTCAATTATAGATTATTGGGGTAATTGTACAAGAATGGGAGAAATTGAAAGAAGTGTTCGACTTTATAGCAACATCCAGGGAATCGGACCAGTAATTAATTTCGCTTGCCAGAGGTTATTAAATAGCATGAAGATTTTGAATTTACATTTTGACATTAATATTCAATGATATTTTTGGTATCATCTTAAACATTAACTTTTGTAAATCTCAAATAAAAGCCATATGTGAAATTTTAAATAAAAAACGAACCGGCGGCTCCTTTAAGACCTTATTTAATAGAGCCAGTAGGATGGCAGAAATGAAAAGTGCTAAACGGCAATATGTTGGACATACTCGCCAAGCAGTTATAGTAAAATATGGTCTTCTTTATGAAATACGGGATAACATTCTTATGGAAATGGACATAAGATTTCAGGATTGTGAGTAGTTGAAATAGGTTTGTTTAGCGGACACCACAAAAGTTGAACAATACAATGTACGTTTTCTTTCTGATACCTCAAAAAATTACAACAATTTCATACAAAAATGTTTATGAAAACCCAACAACTTAAAAATTACCCTTGTCTTGTAAACTCTGATGAAAGTTAAAAATATACAACTGCAAGTATTGCTCAAAAAACTAAACGAACAGAGAGACATTTTTACGGAAACGTATAAGCTCTTTTGTTTAATTATAACTATGCCATCGACAAGTGCGTCCGTGGAAAGGTTTTCTTGTCGTAAGCGCATAAAGACTCATATCTCAGGAAAGACTTTCTTCTTTGGCTAGTAGTTCCATCCAAAAGTAACTTTTACAGGAGTTGATAAAAAACCTGCCATTTTATGACGATATGATCGACAAACTTGCAATGAAAGAAAACCAAAGATTAACTTGGTGTTTAAAAACTGGGTAAGTTTTCTTCGCAATTTAAATATTGTAGATTTTCAACTATTTTTTAGCCCACGAGCCGCCAAGCTGGGCACCAACATAGTTTGCGAGAGGATAGAGAAGTTTGTGCTTGTTTATAGTACATTAATTTTAAAATATGAAGTTCGGCTTAACTTATTAAAAAATGTCCATAGACCTCCAACTCAGCACAGGAGTTTAAATTCTAAAAAGCTTGCTCTTTCAATTCGTGAAATTACAAATTTTAAAGTTATGTTTAGAGTCAGGATCCTGATTTTGAAATTTTGTGAATGGATTAATGAGTTTCTTAAATAATAATAATCTCCACAACAAGCAGAGAATTTAAATGGGTCTCAAAACCTGGACCTAATGCCTTCAGCAAAACGAAGCGGTTATCGTATAGCTTTGTGATACAGTAAGACTTCCAGCTTTTAATTTTAGCTCTTTATTTTAGATAATAAACTGCACATTCAACAAAATGTAATCTGTATTCAACAGGGTATAAATTTTAAAAACTGTAAAACGAATGCTGGAGATTTCAACCTAATGCCAGATTATTCCCAGGGCAATTCGATGTTTCATTGCAAAAGCGTAAGAGTGTGCAGATTTTGTTCGGCGTTCTTAAGAGAGTTACTATTTTGCGCTAAGGATTTGAAGAATTTTTTCTTTGATATTTCTAAATTATATTGTACTAAAGCGGCCAAGTTATTTTTAATCACATATCGCTCAATTTCAAGTTGGAAACAATTTAAACTGAAATTTCTAAATGCTTTTGTTCATGAAACGAATGTAATGTCATTCTGGTAAGCTGTCGACTTTTGTCCAAGATCAAAGGAAAAATCCTAACCTGTACTTTTATTAACTGGTATTTAGGGACGTAGGTTTATGGTAGCGGATTTAGGTTTTGATAAGGTTTAGTGTCGCAATTAGACTAAGTTTTCAAAAATTAGCTTTTACTATTTCAAGCAAAACCCACTTTCATTTTGATAATATTTATTGAGATATATTATTATATGAAAGGGTTTATGATGAATGGAAATTGATGCACTTAGTCAAACCATCCAAAACTCAGCAAGTACATTTAGCTGTTTTGCATGAAGTCAAAACAGCATTGTAGCCTTTATTGTAAGTAACTTGGAATATCATAATCACAGCATGAAGAATAGCTAAAAACCAAGGCAATGACGTGATTGATGTTACTTTGTGTAAGGTTCTGTAATTTAGGGACTGGTCTAAAAATAAATTAATATGTTCTTGTATCGACCCTGTCCTAAGTCACCGGCGTGGCAATGGACAGTGGTCACTAACTAAAATCCGGTATGATACTGCAATGGTCTAGCCGTTGTTTAACCTACCAGCTCCGTTGCGCGAGTCTATGTCTACGAACGCGCTCGGTGACAAGGGAACTAAGGTAGTCAAGAACGTTTGACAATCTATCGTTATCGCGATGGTCTCCGAACACGTCCACTCAAAGGTAAAATTTAATTCGGGTCAACTCGATTAAATTTAACATATTTTTACGTTGAACAGTAACGGGTCTTGTTAGGCATAATTTCTCTATGTTAACTACCTACCCAGCAACAACAACAACAACAACAATCACCTAATAGCTGATAGAAGAACTTATTTACAAGGTACAGATATATAGCAGTTAGATTATAGAAAATGAAAGCATTTTATAAATTTCCCTTAATTTACCTTCTTTCTAAATAATATTCTATTCAACAAAAATACTTATTTCTTGAAAATGTTGCTTTGAATGTATTTATTGGTTTGGAACTTCGGACAGCTATTCGCTTGTGTCTGTGCATTAATTAGTTTTAGGGATTTTTATCAAACTATCACAACCTTAACTTTGATTTTGACACCATCACTAAGAGAAGCATTTGATGAAAGCCGTAACAACATAGATTAAAACTTGTATTGCTTATTTTAGAACTACTATTCTTTTACCATCTAGACGTTAGTACTTCCCCTAACAAACACATAGAGTCTTAATAAAATCGTCTATGGTTTTTGTGTTTTGATAAGTGGACTTGTTATTTTAAATAATAAATTAACCTTCAGATACTAGGAGTTGCCGTTTTAATCATGCCTAGTAGGCTATATTTAAAAAAAATCAAAAAGCTGATAATTCACCACATACCCACATTAAATTGCTGTGCTATGTTAATGTTTATCCAACATCCTTCATCAGTTGATATCGGGTTCGTCAAAAATTTGGTAGTTCAATTGTTCATCTTTCAACATAATTAAACAGTTTTTTAAAGGATAGTGCACATTATGCGTGTTAATAAAATCGCCTAATGTATAATTATATATTGCTGGTCGCGGTCTCGCAAGTACTATGTTCTACAACCAAAACACACCAGACGTTCTCTAGCAAACATATATCCTCACAGATTTCGAAAGTTAAGCATACTGCTCCAAAGTCAATTAATTGGAATGTAAATTTGTTATATAACACATCACTCAATAAGTCCGTAGGATAACTAAGAAAAACACATTTTTTTGGCGAAATTCGATTTTATTCATCAACATACATTCCTTCAAGAGTGATACAATCAGTCCAACGCCGTTCTAGCATTTCGATACCTTTTTTGTAAAACAATTCGTCTTTGGCCTCAAAATAAGCTTCAGTTTCAGCGATCACCTCTTCATCCGAGCCAAATTTTTTTCCGGCGAGCATTTTTTTCAGGTCTGCGAACAGGTAGTAGTCGCTGGGGGCCAAATCTGGAGAGTACGGTGGGTGCGGAAGCAATTCGAAGCCCAATTGGTGCAATTTGGCCATCGTTGCGATCGACTTGTGACACGGTGCATTGTCTTGGTGAAAGAGAATTTTTTTCTTCTTCATGTGTGGCCGTTTTTGGCAATTTCTTCCTTCAAACGCACTAATAATGCCATGTAGTATTCGCTGTTGATTCTTCTTCCTTTCTCAAGATAGTCGATGTACAAAATTCCGTGCGCATCCCAAAATACAGACGCTAAAACCTTACCAGCCGACTTTTGCGGTTTTGGCCGCTTTGGACGTGGTTCTCCGGCTGCAGTCCACTCAGCTGACTGCCGATTAGACTCTGGAGTGTGGTGGTGGATCCATGTTTCATCCATTGTCACATACCGACGCAAAAGTCCTTTTATTCCGGTTGAACAGCTCCAAACAGCTCTCAGAATCATCGACACGTTGTTGTTTTGGTCCACTGTGAGTAAACGCGGCACCCATTTTGAGAACAGCTTTCTCATGGACAAATGTTCATGCAAAATAGTGTGCACACTGCCTTCTGATATCTTCAAGGTGTCAGCTATCTCACGCAATTTCACTTTTCTGTTTTCCAAAACGATTCGGTGGACTTTTTGATGTTTTCCGGTGTAACCACCTCAATTGGCCTTCCAGAGCGTTCAGCATCGTCAGTGTCTGTACGGCCACGTTTAAAATCAGCAAACCACTTCTTCACCGTTTGCCTCGATGGAGCAGAGCCCGGATAACACTTATCAAGCCATGCTTTGGCTGCGATGGTATTTTACCCATCAAAAGCAATGATAAATCAACACGCAAAATTGCTTGGAATTCATTTTTTTGAAAAACTCAAAAGTATCGTCACTTGAACCTCTGTAACTTGTAAACTAATCGTCGGATTGTCATGAAATTTTGACAGATATCTTTTTAAGGTTAGTACTTCCTACAAATCATATGGATTATTACATAGCAACGCCATCTATGTATCATCCTACGGACTTATTGAGTGATGTAGTAGCTTACATCTTGCATTGAATGTAGACCATATAAACAACTGCTTCTCACACCGATGACAATCTCCTGACTAGCATATCTCATTAATGTTAAGAGAAATAAATACAAAATAAAAATTAAGATTAGAATAGTAGCCCAGACGTTTCTTAAATGGCTACAAAACAATTAATTCAAACTAGTATAAAACTACCTTATTTCAAACAAAGTTAGCTTATTATAAATAAAACGACCGTTACATGAAAACGTATTTTGGTTTAAAGCGTTTACAGTAGAGGGCGTAACGATATCACACAGACATTTAACAAGAGTGAAATATTATAATATACATCAAGGAAATTGATTTCCTTTGTTAAGATAGATATTTATGGTAAAACCAAGCACTGCTTCCTTGTAATCGGAAAACGTTCCTCTAAACGTACCTTAGGGTTCTCTTTGATTTATGGGTCTTCCTATGCAAATTCACAGTGAGTTGTTGCCGACGTACAACATTTTGGAATATGAATTAGAGCTACATAGAAAACTTCCAATTTTTAGATATTCTAATTAGCAAAAGCGATATAACAGTTAATACATTGGTATACAGAAAACCAACGCACACAAACAGATACTTAAACTTTGATGCAAACCACCCACACTATGTCAAACGAAGAAATTATCTTAACCATGTATGATAGAGCAAAACTAATATCATCAAACGAAGAAATTTAAAAAAAAGAGAAAGACCTAATGAAATGTAGACTAATAAAAATCAAGTTTCCTAAACGAATAATAAAGCAAAAAGTGAATAAAGTCTCAAAAAATAAAAAATAAGAAAACAGGAACAACGATATGCATCAAAAAATGCTCTCAACACCATATATATATAAGACTTCTCCGAAAAAATTTAAAGAATAGAAAATAAATTGAAAATAAAAACAGTATCTAGAACTAACAATACACTAAGAATACAATTAACCAAAGCAAAACCCAAAAACGCAATACAAGGATAAAAACTGCATCTATAAAATACCGTGCAAATGTAACAAGTTTTATATAAAGGAAAGTTTCAGAGTATTTGAAGTTCGATTAAGAGAATATAAATCATATATAAAAATGGAAAATTTGAAAATCCACGATTTGCCAACATGCATGGGACTCCAGTCATAAAATAAAATTGAGGACGCAAAAATTATTAACAAAGACAAAAACCACCAAAAACGCAAGATTAAAGAAACTGCTTATATAACCCTACATAAATATAACTGCGGAGCAAACGAATCCGTGACTTTCAGTAAACAATGGATTCTATTACTAAGAGAAATAACAAAAAAAAAAACAAATCAAAATCAAATGCCCCCAAGGTCTAGGTAGCATTGCAAGATTTTCCTGGGTTTTCCTTGCAATATTAACATGAAATGCAGCCTGCGTATACGATTTCTATTTATACATACAATGACTAATTACATAACAATAGACATATTAGCAGCCCCCGTAAAACAGCTTTGGTACCTGACAAGTGTAAACCCGATACACAGGGTCGGTTCAGATCCATATTCAATCTTCCGTGAACGGAATTGGTATCTGACAAGTGTAAACCCGCCTTAGGGTCCCCTCAGAACCATATATAATATTCCTAGAACATTGGTATCTGACAAGTGTAAATCCACCACAGGGTCGCCTCAGAACCATGTTAAAATCTACCAAAGAGGTAGCCTAAATCATTATAAGTTTTTTCCTCAAGATAAACTTAAATAATGGCTGCTTAAGTCTTACGGTAACGTAATCGCACACTTCTCTAATAAACATCCTCTCAATCGTATAAATAGAAACCTGTTAAAAAATGTTTTTCATTCCTCAAGTTATTGAATTTATATTAAATTTAAATATATACAGAAATTAATCATCTGATTTCACGTTGAGAGTATTGGCTACCTCAAAGTCGCTCCCAGGGTGCAACACGAATTTTCACGAAATGAATTCAAACCAAATATATAAAACTTTAATAATTCAAAGTTATCTTCAATTTATGTCATAAATGTCAAATTTGAAATTTTTATTATTTTGATAACGATCCTAGGTCATGGATTGAAACGTATTAAGATGATTTTAACAACTATGAGTGATTTAATTCTCAAAGAAGATTAAGAAAAATAAAAAAGAAATTACAACAAACATATAGGGTGTACTTAAAATTAACATTTAATTTCACTACAAAACTAAATACAAAATTCATTTTCAACAAAGCATACTAATTCATACAAATTTTCGTAGATAGCTTTAAGGCATTCTATTAAATCCAACAAATTACACATCGGCATTTAGCAGAATAAAAACAAAAACGTAGCAGTAATAAAAATGTTGTGAACAAGTTAGCCAGTACTAATGCATTAAGGATACGTAATTTCCTAATGTTATCGTACCGATATACAAAGTTAAAAAGAATGTAGTTTTTCTTCTTTTATACAATAAATCCGATCTTTGATCGTGAATGCCAAAGGTTGAACCACAGACAGGCAGGTTCTCAAGGATATTGACAAAAAAGAAGATACATAGAAAGATTAATAATTAATCATTTATGGTTTAAACTATTAATTACTTAAGATAACATTTCAAAGGCAATTTGAAAGCGAATGGTAACTAACTATTTACGGTTTAAAGCAATACTAAACAAGATAAAATTTCCAAGACAATTTCAAAGAGGAAGATAAGTAACAAACCATTCGTTGTTTGAAATATTAAATAGGTAAATAAAATCTCCGAGATATTTTCAAAAAGAGAATTAAACAACTAACCATTAATGGTTTAATCTATATATGATGAGATCTTAAGCAAAAAATTCAAAGAAGATGTAACAGATGACAGTTATTTTGGTTCGGAGGCCCTTCACTTGGCAGGGCACACCGCCCCTCCTATAAATATAAATAACATAACATGGGAGTAGAGTGATCCCGTAGGATCCTGTGTAGAGGTTTTCTCTTATGCACTCTAAAAGGTGAAGTCCTGTGAAGCGGTACACGTTTATAAGAACAGCACGTGGGACCAGGTAGAAATGTGGATGCACACCCTACACCCCTGTGTCAGTTAAGAGAGGATCAACCCGCTGGCCAAATGTATAACAAATTCTGTGTCGACGGTTTAAAGGTAAACCTAGCAGAAAGCAGTGGCGGTACCAATCTATACGGATGTCCCCACACTCACGCCCCAATGTCGTAGGGTAACAAATATATAACTACGCAGCGACTTAGAAAGTAAAGGAATAAACAGAGAAATAAAAAAAAGATAAAAGAGGAAAATAGGATGTTGGGAGCTTCATAGCAACCAGGTATAAAAGAGAAGAAAAGCTCGCATTGAGCAAAAGCGATAGAAAAAGCGGTGGGTATCAAGGTACTACTCGACCAGCCAAAATATAATTAGCAGTTCGTAGTGGGGGAGAACCAATCTTGTGTGATGAACGGTGGTCATGGGACTAAGACAGGTCCAATGAAGGAAAAATAAGGTTGAAACGTGGATATAGGAATCTGAAACCGTAGAGTTTTAGAAGACGCATTCTTCAGAAAGTGTACAAACTAGAGAATGCCCCATTAAAACATATCGGTTTGAGAGACCACCTGCAACGTTAATGATAAAATGAGCGTCCTATATTAACACGTCAACAACTAAACATAACTAGGCCTGAATGAGACATAGACTAATCATCTTCCTACCGAGCGTACCCGCTAAAATAAGAAAATCAGACACAACCTAAAATGACCAACTTACATTTATTCACGCAGTAATTTTAAAAACACGTAGCTACCATAAATACAAAAATAATTGTATTATAGACAGTTAATCAAAGACAGAAGTAGAAAACTTTTCACTATACCGAAAACACTAAGCAATAGCGTTGAAACCGACAAAAGTAACAGACCCTCGACAACTCGTTCAGGAGGAAACAAAAAAAAATATACAGACGTTGCTATGATATAAAAACAGTTAATAACGGAAACTGTAAAAAATAGATATGATAGAGGTATTTGCAAAAGAAAACACATCGTAAAAAATTTTCTGTAGTTACAACTGTAGAAATCGACTTTTTACTACAGTGGCCAGGTCGCTATCCTATATTTAGTCTAAGAACAGAGCAATAACCCGACATCAGCTAGTACAAATTATAAAAATTTGTTTAGTTGTTCAAAGGGAAGATATTTCAAGCACGACAAAAAGTGCAGTGGAATATAATAATACGAATAATAGTAAAACAAGGTTGAAAATTTAAGAGAAATGGATTTACTTAAATGTAAAGATAATAATTTTTTTTAAAACTAGAAAAAGGGAGCTGTCATTTGTAACATTATTTTGTAATGTTAACAATTAAACAAATCAATTAATTAAAAATTCAGTAACTTGAATAAAGTATAGACAAAAATTCCCACAAGAAATTACTTCACATTCAGTCAGGCTCCCTTGTAATAAAAGACCACATTTACCGATAGCTTCGGGCTAGTAAATTCTAGCGGCAGGTCATCATTTAAAGCTCTAGACCCCATCGTAAGTCAAATACAATAAACTTCTTAAAAGTTAGGTCGGTAACAAACTAACAAATCCGATAGAATTAAAATGTAATAGTACCTTTTTTAGCGTAAATAAAGAAAACCAATTTCAGTTTGAAAAGCTTAACACTTTCGTGATTTACAGCGGATTATAGGAAACAAAACATTATAATAGCGGACACTATTTCCAATTTGATTTGTTCAAATATTATAAGTAATCTTAAGTAGTCTGGAGACATCCATTGTATTTAAAATCCATTTTGGCTCAAGTAGGTTAGCCGGTCTTTGTTAATGCCAGACTACGGCCGCCATAAGTAGATTCCACATTGCCATATTTAAGTAATTCGTAGAAAGTAAAAGATAATTTAAATTCGTGGGAAAGTGATTGCATCCGTGACCATCAGTTAAAAAGGGGTTGGATTTGGTTTCTGAAATCTTGTTTTGTGGGAGGTTAGTTCAGTCATTGGATAACAGAAAATGACGTACGTGATTATTAGGGTAGGAAATTTAGTCTATATATTTGAAGGCTTTAGCCAAAGACGGAGAGTTTTTCCAATGGGGCCGACCGTGGTTAAGAAGTAGAGAGAAACGTAGTTTCGCGGTTAGCGTTCTCTGGCATGACATAGAATATTCCACTTTGTATCACGTTAGTAAAAAAATTGGAAAGAATTGCTACTCTTCCAGTTTCGCGAGGGTTATGCCCATATGTTCGCGGATTTATAGTGATGCAAGATAAATATTAAAAACTTGTAGGCGTGTGACGCACAAGTAGATGATATTGTCAAAATTCTGCCGAGTTCGTGTGCCAGTCAATTTTCCTAAACATTACAAACAGAAGCAACAAGCGAGATTCTCTTCCCAAAATTAAGAACTGTTCTACGTTGGAAAACAAACCCTCAAACAATGGACAATTATTAGTAAGTAAGCTTTTATAGTTAAGTAGCATGACCAATTTTTAGTTAGTTTATTTGTTAGGACGTTTTGGCCATAAACCGTAGGATTAATTTAATGTATGATTTATAATATAAGTTTCTTTCATATACAAGTGTTTGATAACTACTTATGTACTCAAAATTTTCATAAATTCCATAGTCACCTATTCACTTAAATTTCTAAATCAATGAATGTAAGAGGTTCACGTTTATTGCTCTGTGAATTAAATAGTTTTGTTTGCCGTTGATTAAGTCAATAGTTTTTCGTATTTTTTTATATATAAGTAGTAAAAAAAGTGAGGAATTGATTAAAAGAAACAATTGTACTCCTTGGCATGACAAGTCTCTCAAGGTTTTGTACGAACATTTGGACATTCTCGACTTGTCTGGCGTCCTTGGCAATTGTCATTAAGCCACAATATTTTATGAAAGGTAAGTGCCACATTTTTGTAGTATATTATAAATTAATTTAACCTTTTTTTCAAAATTTTAACCCTCTATATGATCCACGACCTTCCGCTAGCTAGTGCCGGTGAACCCCCTTTAATTTTTGTTTTACAGGCCGCCCCCATTTTATAATTTGACTGGAAAAGATACACTTAGTAGCTTTTTCGCCTGTAACACATTTTGAAATGAATGAGGTATTTACAAACGAAAAGGCTCAATATTTAAGGGTGAGATTCATATACAGGGTGAATAGCTTTATGTCATTAAATTGGGGAGGTGATATACATTGATTGGCTAAACAAAAAATCTGTAAAGCATTCTGCACTTGGATCGATGTTTAAATTTCCGACCTAAGTCAATTTAAGTAAAAGTGTTAAGACTGCTGTTTTGTTACAATGTTTTTAAGAAATAAATTACCTATGATAATGTTATCCTGAATCATATCACACACTTGAATTGATTTCACCACAAATGTTCCAAATGACAACCGCCTTTACGTAATTCACTAAACTACACAAAATATCTTTAATTACCTGATACCTAGTAAAGTCACAACACTACGTTTAAGTGTATTACCAAAAGCAGGTAATAGAACTGCATCATTCATTCGAAAAGTGCAATCAAGTTTAAGCTGCTGAATTACTAAAACGTCAAAAATACGGGGTCAGAAACCTAATACAGTCGACCAACTCAGCATAATGAAATTTAATCTTTGTTGTGATTATCATCAGAATTTTTGTACACTTTAAAAAATGTTTAAACTAATTTTAGTAGCAGCTAAAGTGCATCGGGTTATTTCGTTTTACAGCTCATAGATGCCGAAATTTATTAATTTATGTTTGCATACTGGCACAACTTTATTGGTTGATTCTAAAGTATATGTTATTCCGTATTTGATTCGTGACGTAGCTAAAATTGCAAGAGGTTATAAAACAGTTTGAACACTTTTCTTGTGTGCACGTTTGTAGCTCAACCATTCGTTCTAGGTCACCGGTTGATTAACAATTTTTGATTGTTTCGTCGGTCTCTACGCCCCTTTTAATTTAATAACATAAAACAAATGCCACCTTGTATACATGAAATAAATTCGAGAGGCATGAGTTAAATTCGAATAATAGTAGAGAAGAGCAGTTGTATACTTAATTAAAAATAAGATGACAAGTATGACCGCTTACTAACCGCTAAAAATAAAAGTAGAAGATTGTAGGTTTTTAATATGCCACGCATGGCACGTGAAATTAATTACGAAATTTTGTGATCTATAAATTAACGTAGGGACTACATACATAAAAGTTGGTTTTAAAGAACAATTAATTGCATTAGGTAAGTTTCACTTTTGATTGTAGAAAATCAAAGGTGATTTAATTTAACTTTATGTGTAGAGACATTTTGTTAGTTATTTAATATAAAGATAAAATCGGTCACCAAGATATACAGTTAAGAAATGTATAGGCACTTCCCATCTTTAAGACAAGATTAGTATTTTTAATTGAAAGCAACGGTTAGATATAAAGAATAATTACTAAATACACTTAGTTATATTTGTTTGTTATTTAAAACGAAATTAAAATAGTTCTTTTTCATAGAAAACAGAATGTTCTATAAGCTCAGTTGTCAATAAATAAATATGTTGAGAAATAAAGGTAAATACCTGCTTTTTTTATAAAAACGCTAAGAAGCACTTGCTTATGATTTATTACGAAAACACGGTTCATTCATCTAATAAGAATTACTAGTCAGAGAAATTTTTATACAGCAGTCAGAAACTAGGGGTGGGCGATACGGGATTTTGTGTATCGAATATCGATACATATTCTATATTGATATGTATCGATATATCAAATATCGATATATATCGATACGTATCGATACGTATCGATGCGTATCGATACGTATCGATGCGTATCGATACGTATCGATGCGTATCGATATGTATCGATGTGTATCGGTGCGTATCGATACATATCGATACGTATCGATGCGTATTGATACGTATCGATGCGTATCGGTGCGTATCGATACGTATCAATACGTATCGATACGTAGCGGTACGTATAGATATATTTAGCGATTCGTATCGGAACATTTAGATGTGTAGATTAAGTATACATATCGAGGCGTAGCGATACGTATCGGTACGAATCGATACGCATCGATAATTTATCTACTCTTTCTTTGGGAATAAAATCACAAAATCGATTTAAAATAATGTATTTACTGACAATTCGATCTTTCACTTAAGATTGTATGTTATCAAAATAATTAAAGTTTGAAGTTCAATATTCGTGACAAAAGTATATATATATACAGGGTGCCCACAATCTATCTCCGTATATGGGTAACTTTTTTATTATAGAAGATACAATGTTGGTTAAATTAGCAAAGTTGAAGAGAAATTTACGAGTAGTATGATGCTTTTTTGAAAACTCACCTAGATGCTCAACTTTTTTAGATATTTGAAAAAAACTGAAATTTGCCATTTTCTTCAAACGCTAATAACTTTTTAACGGTTTAACCTATAGAAAAATAAAACTGCTTGTAAGGTAACTTTTACGTAGAATTCAATAGCGTATATGACAATTTTAATTGGAAATGGGTTTTCAAGCTACAAACATAACCTCACTTTTTTTAAATGGAAACCATAGTTCAATATAACCCAAATGGAAAGGTTTTTCTTTTCTGATTACCCTTATGTAAGGGTTGATGTACTTATTTTCAGTAGTTTCTTCATAATAAAGATAAAACGATTTATTTATTTGCGGACATCAAGGAGTCCATGGATACATATTTTAAATAAACAAAAAACAACTGGCATTTGTCAGATATTATTAGTTAAAGTGTTTATTTGCTTTCGGTTGCAAATTTTGTGTAGAAGACTTTTAAATTTATTTGATTATAATAGAGAATGTATACAAACGACGAAAAAAATGACATGCTCTTTTGTTACTATGCCTGTAACAGAAATTGTGATGCTGCTGGTGATATGTATTATGAAAGATATTTGGAAAGAAGGCAGCCAGATAAACGATTGTTTTCTAAATTAGAAAACAATTTAAAAAGGTTTGGTGCTTTTACAAAACCCAGTACTGATAAAAGAAAATTCAAAACTGATGATGAAGAACGTGTGTTAGCCTACATAAATTTTAAGCCAACAGCGTCCACCCGAGAAACTGCAATTGAGTGCGCTACTTCTACAGAAAAAGCTCGCCTAATTTTAAAACAAAACCGCTACAAACCATACAAAACCCATGTTAGCAATACACTGTATCATGGGGATTGTGAGAGAAGACAACAGTTTTGTAGGTGGTTTCTTAATGAAACAAATAATAATCCTGGTTTTAGTCACACTATTATATTTACCGACGAAGCAAAATTTACTAACAAAGGCATGTTTAACAGAAAAATACAGTCTACTGGAGTCAGGAAAATCCCATTTAACAGAAGAAAGGCGGGATCAACATCAATTTTCCATAAATGTGTGGTGTGCCATTTTTGGTAATAAAATACTTGGGCCTTTCTTCTATAATTATAATTTAAATGGTGTACGCTATTTAAATTTTCTACAAAACGAATTGCAAGAAATGCTCGATAATTTGCCACTTCATTTACTGCAAAACTTATATTATTTTCAGCATGACGGTGCACCTGCTCACAATACTCAAGCCGTTTCTGAATATCTTGATAATAGTTTTCCTAATTGGATTGGCAATGCAGGTCCTGTTCCATGGCCGGCAAGGTCACCAGAACTATCGCCACTGGATTTTTTTCTTTGGGGTACTGTAAAGGATGTAGTGTATGCTAAAAAATCCAATAACATTGAGCAACTCAAAGATAGTATTACAGCAGCTATTACAAGTATAAAACCACAAACGTTAAATAAGGTGCACCAAAACCTAATTAAAAGGTGCGAAATGTGTTTGCAAGCTAATGGAGGTCATTTTGAGCATATGTTAATGTAGGAGTGGGCATATTCGCATTAATTAATTTTTGTTTCCTTTGATTAAGTTATTTGTATTGTATGGATAGTTTATTTTTTAAGTATTTTATTTTTCTTAGTTTATAATAAATTTAGTTACAATAAACTTGTGTTTCCATTATTGATTTTTGCACATTTTGTTTGTTTGTAATATGTATCCATGTACTCCTTGATGTCCGCAAATAAATAAATTGTTTTTTCTTTATTATGAAGAAACTACTGAAAATAAGTACATCAACCCTTACATCAGGGTAATCAGAAAAGAAAAGCCTTTCCATTTGGGTTATACTGAACTACGGTTTCCATTTAAAAAAAGTGAGGTTATGTTTGTAGCTTGAAAACCCATTTCCAATTAAAATTGTCATATACGCTATTGAATTCTACGTAAAAAGTTACCTTACAAGCAGTTTTTATTTTCTCTATAGATTAAACCGTTAAAAAGTTATTAGCGTTTGAAGAAAATGGCAAATTTCAGTTTTTTTCAAATATCTAAAAAAGTTGAACATCTAGGTGAGTTTTCAAAAAAGCATCATACTACTCGTAAATTTCTCTTCAACTTTGCTAATTTAACCAACATTGTATCTTCTATAATAAAAAAGTTACCCATATACGGAGATAGATTGTGGGCACCCTGTATATATATAGGGGTGGGCGATACGGGATTTTGAGTATCGAATATCGATACATATTCTATATCGAATATCGATACGTATTCTATATCGAATATCGATACGTATTGATACGTATCGATACGTATCGATACGTATCGATACGTAACGATACGTATCGATACGTATCGATGCGTATCGATACGTATCGATACGTATCGATGCGTATCGATGCATATCGATACGTATCGATATATCGATATTTATTTTTTGCTGTATCGGGGGTGTCGATACGGGGGTCGTATCGATATATCGATACGCCGACCCAGCCCTATCAATAACCGCAAGTTTTATAGTTAGACGCAAAATTAATTCATATTTCATTTATTACAAAAACACCCAGGTTTTTATTTAAACGTAAATGGTTATACCAAATTTTTTTAATTGTTTTAATTAATTTCATGGTTTTTTAGATTCATCAATAGTAGGTCTTCAGTCCTACAATTGGTTGGACGCGTACCTTCATTGTTTTTATTCTGAGATAACCTCAGCAATTTCTTGAAATTCCTACAGCCTACATCTTTCAATATTTGTGTGCAATAGACTAATCTAGGTTTACCTCTACTTCTCCCTTTTCTCTTCTCTGCTTCTAATATTTTACGCACTATTTCCTCATGTCATAGTATGTGACCTATCATCCTATATCTCCAATTTTTACAGCTTTCCACGTATTTCTTTTTTTCCCTATCATTTCGAGAACCTCTTTGTTCGTAACTTTCTCTGTCCATAACATCTTCAGCATACCTGTGCAGCACCACATTTCAAAGGCTTCTACCTTTTTCCTGTCCGCTTCTCTTACTGTCTACGTTTCACATCCGTAGTGCTGTGCTTCACGCATATGTTTTCAACAATCTTTTCGTTGTGTCTATGTTTGTTGTTATTGAACATAGTAGTTGCTTTTTCTTGTTAAATACAGCCCGGCCTTGAGCTAATCTATATTTTATATCTCCTGTACCCTTTTCATTTTGTGCTATATGACTTCCTAAGTAGCAGAAATTTGAAACCTCTTGTTAAGTTCTCGTTTCCCATTCGAATTCTGGTTTTTGAAATATGTATCCCTCCTTTACATAGTAGTACTTTAGTTTTATTTTTGTTAATTTTTATACAGTATATCTCTGTTAGAACCGTTTCCATTTCATTAAGAGCTGCTTCTAACTCTTCCTTGCTAGATGCTGATATCGCTATATCATCTGCAAACCTAACCATAGCAATCGTTTGTTCCTGTACAGTAATTCCAAATATCTTTCTGCATTTGACATTATCCATTGCCTCTTCGATATATAATGTTAAAAATTAATGGGGATACTGCACACCCCCATCTCACCCCTTTTTTAATATTTACTTTTCAATGTTGTTACTGTAATTCTATTACCGCCGATTGCTATTTGTATAAGCTGTGTACTATTCCTTATAACTCATTCCAAACTTTTTGGTATTTCGAACATTTTCTCCCATTTTACATTGTCGAATGCTTTTTGCTAATCCACAAACCCTATATTCATGCTTTATCCTTTTTTTATTGTTTTATCCATTAACACTCTTAAAGCTTAAATAGCCTCACGTGATCTATTGTTTCGCCTAAACCCAAATTAATCTTCTAGTATTCATCAGCATGTTTTTCCTTCGGTCTTTTGTACAATTCTAATTAATATTTTTGACACGTGTGCCGTCAAACCTATTGTTCGAAAGTTTTCACATCAATCCACACCTTTCTTTTTTGGTATAGTGACTATAATGTCACGTTTGAAATCGTTGGGTATATCGCCTGTCTCATACTTATAACTTACAAGTTGGAAAGACGTTCTGTTACTGCTAGTCTAGCGACTATTAGGAATTCTGCTTGCACATTCTCTATACCTGCTGCCTTATTATTTTCAGACCCTTTAATACTAATTCCAACCCATCCCTAAGTGTAGGATATCTTAAGTCCTCTCTTTTATTGTCTGATTCCTGTTATAATGCTTCTTGTTCCTGTCCTGCTCATAAATTGTCTATATATTCTTGCCATCTAACCACTGTCTCTACATTTCCTATAATGACGTTTTTCTTCTGTGCGCCTTGTATTTTTCCTATACGGTTTTATATCCTTAAAATTAATTCTAGTTAGTTTGCATGCTTAGTCTGTCTTTCCTATTTCCATCTTAGTTTGCACTTTTCAGCAATGCATTTTTTTTAGCTTCCTTACATTTGCGAATAATTTTCCATTTTATGGCTTCGTATCCCTATTTTCCAGCTTCGTCCGGTCTGTTATTGTATTTTCGGCATTCTTCTATTAAATTCAGGATATCCTTTGTTATCCATGGTTACTGATTTTTTGTCTATACCCAAGAATATCTCTCACCGCCATATCTAAGCTGGGTTTAATGTTATTTCATTCTTTTTTACTTCCTTAGTATCAGAAGCTTTCTCGATGTCTTTCAGTAATTAGTTTGACTTTTTCTCAAATCTTTTGTGAATATCTTTATCTTTTAGTTTCTCAAAGTCAAAGTGCCGCTTTCCGTTCTTTTATGTCAAATTTTTTAGTTCAGCACGGTTTTTTAATTACTATGTTGTGGTCAGTGTCTGTATCTGCTTCTGGGTAGCTTCTATAAACTTTTACTTGATTTTTAAACCGATGTCAAACAGGAATGCAATTTATTTGATATCTCACTATGGCACTTTAAGTTCCACGTATATCACCCTCTAGCATGACGTTCACATAATGTGTTTGTAATGGTTAAATTATTTCCGTTGCAAAATTCTACCAGCCTATTTCCCATGTCATTTCTCATGCCTAAACTAAATAAACCTACTACCACTCCTTTCCTACACTCGCCTACCGTTACACTAAAATCTCCCGTAATTATTAAATTTTCATATCCTTTTACGAATCTTGATATGTCTTCGATATCTTTGTAGATCGCTTGTAACTCCTCATCACTGTAACTAGAGGTGGGCATGTTTGCTTGTATTATTACTGTACTTACCGGTTTAGATTTTAATTTAACCAGGAGTCCTTTTTTGTTCTTTTGTAAGTAGTTTTCTACTGAGCGTCCCATCTTTATCCACATGATCATCCCTACACCTGAATTTCCGTCCTCTGATCCTATATGAATTCCTGGCCTCTGGTCACCGAACTCCGCTAATCTCTACTACTCTAATGCTAACCTTTTCATTTCAATTTTCAGATTCTCTAGCTTACCTAATTGCTTCATGCTTCTGACATTCCACGCTCCGACTTGCAAAATGTTCCCTGCTCTTCCTTTGAACTTGTCGATCACATCCTCCGAAAATAGTTGCCTCGCAGAGGTCCGAATGGGGAACTATTTTAACATCGGAATCTTTTACCCCAAAGGATGCCATCTTGTTATATAACAATTGAAGTGCGCTGTGTACTTGGGAGGTAATGTGGTGGTTTCCTGTTGCGTTCCACATTGCAGTAATGTGTCTTAGAATGCCATACCGACCCCTATGGTCTCTGCCATTCTAAGTACCGAAAGAGCTGCTGCTCTCTTTGGGGGACCCATCTTAGTCTGGTTCCTCACTAGAACGTTTAGTTCGACTCTTTAGCTCACTGAAACACGCATGCCATTCTACCTGTTTTTTAGATTATGTTAATAATTTTTAGATCATATCTACAAGTATATAGATCTTATTTTACAATCACAAACAATTACTTACTTATTGGTATACATAAAATGACATTCTAAGCGGTTTTTGTGGAATAGTAAATTTGCATTTCTACGTACCTATATTTTTACTGAACAGGTAATGAATAAATCACAAAACATAATGTTATATAAATATAGCAGATATTTTTGGATGCACAAAAAATCCCATCAGTCAACAATATTTTAATTTAACATAACCGTTGACATTATAAGTTGGCATAAGGATAAGCCGTAATGCATTATAAGGTGGCATAAAGATAAGCTGTAATGTTAGTAATTAACATATAGAAAAAATAATTTAGTTTATTTTAAAGAGAAGGATATAAGATTTTTAATATTTAATATTTAACAAAAAAGCAAATCTAAGGTAGAAAATATCTTTAAACCTGTGGTTAAAATCTTCACCAGAATGAAACCCTAGAAAAAGGTTTCGAAGAAATCAACAAACACAATCAATGTGTCTCTATATGTAAAAATGTGGAAATATTTACTTCCAGATGATCCAGGACGATCCACAACCAGTAGTAGAAACAAGCGGTGCAGCTATCCTAGGATCATTCATGTCTTCTGCTTCTATGAGACCGTTTTTAAGGAGTCAAATATAAGTACTGTTGTGTCCAAAAACAACTCTTAATCACAAGGAATAAGCAAACTAATGGTTTCTCATTAATTGTTGTTCATGTACAACGAAAATAATAAGAAAAAGTTTTTCTTTAGAGAAATCAGTTTTTGATTTTTTTAAATATTGTTCAAATATTGCTTCTGACGCGTTCTGAATATCGGCTAATACTGACTTGGGCTAAAAACGACTTTTCAACAAATTTTTTCTTCGTTCAGGAGCTTTTCAATCTCTAGCAAGCTAAAGTTTTTAGGTTTTGAAGAACTTAAGCAAATAAATTAGGTATCTGGTTAGCAGTAGAGGAAAAGTGAATTGCGTGAGCTAAGCGCATTCTTCGACGCCACAGATTTTTTCTTTTTGTTTGTTCTATTATCAATTTGTCATGATATCTTTAAATGCACATTGCATTCTTAAATCGCTTTACTAGAAACCGAAATTTCAGCATTATCAGTTTTATCACGACTTATTATTATCACCGGTGAACTAGTAAGTAAATTCGTCAATGCCATGTAGAACGGAGTAGGATAAATTCAAGTCCACAGGCTTCTTTGCAGTTGACTTTGTTTAGGTTTCTAATCGCCTTTCTTGCTAGCTTCCAATAAGACACTGGATAATTTTTCTTTTTCTTAAAATGAAAGGCGCCGATTAACATCTTTTGCACTGTCAACGTAAAACCTCCCCAAGGGTAAGCAATATTCAACTAACGTATATGTTCTATTTGTGGAGCGTAAACTTTCCATTCTTTTTGCAATTTTTGGACATGGTCTTTTAATTTACATTTTACTCGAAAGGTTTACAGGCATTTGAGGGCCCGACTCTTTTGCTCTGAACTGCAATAACAGTTTTTCTCATCTTTCCTAATCCCATTTTATTCTCTACGCCATTTTAACCAATCAGTACTTAAATAAGAATGCGTTGTTTGTTTGTGAACCGATCTATGACAATAAACTGACTATTCAAAAACAACAAATGGCAAACAAATCGTAGTGGTTGGAAATACTAAAAATGACAATAGACGACTGCCAACAAAAGACTTAAGAATTGGTGTGCGATTCAAGAAGTGTCTATTTTATGCGACACCATTCCTAACACGCCTAATAGTATCATTAAAAAAATTTACCACAGCCACCTAAGACGCAGTAGCCGTACTGTCAACTCAATACTCAACTGAATGTAATTGAAAGAGACAATGACATCAGGTTCCCACTACAGTCGCGCGATAGTAGTCTTAATCAGTGAACAACTGTACTACACGGTAATAGGAACATGAGCAATATTAAGGCTTTTTATCTTAGTCAAATGCTTCAATATGTGCTAAAACTTAATTTATAACTTAAATGAATTTTCGCTGTCGATTCGTGTCTTTTCGACAACTATTCACACTTGCCAGAATTCAGCAATTTGCACTTGTTACACATCTTATGCAATCTGAAATATTTAATCGTAATCGCAATATTCGAATTGTTAATTATTTACCTTCAAATAGATAGATAGATAATATTAACACTTGTTCGGGGAATTTGATGAATTCTTTGATTTTCCACAAGGATGAAAGCGGTTTAAGCAAATACAAAAACATTAGGTGAATTTTTTGTCCAATCTTGTAATGCTGAAGCTTTGAACCCGTTCGTAATGCATAAAGACTAAAACCCTACATATTTGTTACACAATCTTTCAAGTACACGTATCCTAGGGTTACGTTCATGTTAACGGTAAACTAAAAGGACGAGCGCTGATGTATCTACACAATGTTGCAACAATAAGAGCATCTTATATACAAAACAAGTCTCAACACTAGAGGGCTTATATCAAAGAGTGCTCATTAATATCAACCTCGAGGCTTTTGAAGTTATTGTACGTACCCATTCTGTTTCCAAATTTAATTATAAAGCGAAACATGTTTACATGAAGAACAAAGAAACATTTTAGCTTTACAGTAAACACGAAGTTTGGAAACATCTTCCCTAATTAATAAAAATTACTCAGTTATTAAAATGATTCTGCAGCATGCTAACGGTGTTCGTATAATCTCTTGCCTTGTATTGTACCACTAATGACTAGTTTCCTTTGTAGTAATGAGGCAGATTCGCAGGATTGTCTTTGACGAAATATTTACAGTCAACTCCAGAAATTCAATTGTAATTATAATCCTTGTAAAGGCGATATTAGACAGTAGTATCTGCAGATAGAAATCGTTAAGAGCATTTGTTAGCATAGCAAACGACGTATTCATATTCTCGACGCTTACTTCCGGAAGACCATTAACGAACTACTGCAGGCTGTAGTCTTCCGTGAACAAGAAGCAATTAGTAGCGTAGCTGCTGGCATTTTGGGATTTAATGAATCCAATACTCTTAATATTTTTAATGGCTACATTGTATAGTTAAAATTGTCAACAATTACCTAATAAAACATGCTGCTAAGATTGATGGCAAAATTCAAAAGCATTTAGTTTCATATACTGAGTGTCAAATTAACTAATAAATTGTACAATGACTTTAATAAACAATATAAATCATGGCATGTTGGCGAGACACCTTCAATACTGAACATCAGTGTCTTGATAGTAAGAAAAGAAGAAGCTGCAGGCCATCAACTTCAACAATACTTAAAGGATTTTTTAGTGACCAGTTGTTTAACCGCGGAGGTAGTAGCTCCCACCTTAAAAATCATTTCCCATCAAACGTTAAATATCTCACAAAAACGATCCGGTTATAAATGGTGACAGTCAAGCTAGCTGACACTTCTATATTTATTTTCAAGACAAAAAGGTGAGGTTAGGTAAGGTGTGTATAAACTAATTGGGGTTTTCTTTTTAACGTTTTATACGCGATTATAATCAAAAATGTTGGATCTAATAGAAGCCCCCATCCACCGTAAGAAATATTAAATGGGCCCCCTTTGGTTAACTTGCGCAGTAGTTAAAATACTATAGGGTTTTATACTTACCAAAGGCTTAGGTTCTAATTACAAGACATAGTAAACATATAACTAAACGAAAATTTCAAGTATGCAGAGTTATTCACAATAACTTTCCAAACGACACATGCTTGTTGATAAAAATTCATGAATACACTAGTAGGGCCTTTGTGGGGAGTCTGGACATTAACATAATAAGGAGTTGCGCGCGCTCGACCATCGTCATAAAAGGCGAGAGAGCTATGTTCCAGAGCATTAGTTGTCAAAGTATCGTCGAGTTGATCAAAATCACAAGTAAAAGATGGATTTTTCTGGTGTTGACATTACAAATGATGTAAGAATGCCACTAGATATCAACAAACTACTAGGTAAGACCACCTATGCGCTATGTGAATTTACATCAAATTTTCACCACCATAACGTAGAGGTTGGTTTTGATTTATACGGTGGTGTGCAGCCAGTCGTACAAATTATCTGCAATAGTAGAATGTGCCAAAATTATGCTATAAAAATGGATTACTTTAAATGGAAAGAGTTTTGCAATTTTCAATTGGAATTTAGTATCATACAATTTACCCAAGAAGCAACAAACGTAAGATGAAATGGTTTTTCTGGTGGAGATGTTTTAGAATTACAACTGGATCGTGAATTCAGATTGAAACGGATTGCCGAAACATCTACTAGAAGTGTATGGGTGGCGAATAAATTGCAAGAAGAAAATTTATTTAATATGTGAACTACAAAAGAGCGGAATGTTATTGTGTTACCTCATTACGGGTGCATCAAGCTACTAAATTTGCGAGAATTAATCTGTTATAGAATGGAGAAGTGATATAAAAAATGTATGTGGAAATACGACGGACGAAGAAAAGGTTCAATCGTTATTAGAGGAAGAGAACCGTGCAAGTATTTCTCTGACTAATGATTGCAACAATTTAAATTGCTTGAGAGTGTTAGAAATTATTAAATGTTACCCCATCCAGTACTAAGAAGACGACTGCAAGGAAATCGCTTGCGCAAATGTTTAGAGATTTGGCTATCCCAGATTCGCCAGACTCTGGTTACCATAGCGGTTTATAGATGTTATCAATACATGTATACATTTTATTAAAAAACGTAATATTTATTAATAAAGTTTGTTGTGCTTATTTGTATCAGCAACATTAGCAAAAATTATTAATAGACGTATTAAACTATCTTGTTTTTTATTCTTAGGTTTAAAAGGGTATAACCGATAACTGCATTCCTTGTAGCATCACCAAATATGTGGTTAATAGTATGGAATTGTTTTTCAAAATGAACAGTATGGCTAACGACAATTTTTAATTCCAGTAAATACAATTATTCGTCTCGAGTTTCACTTCTAAATAATTTACAAAACTGACCTCGGATGAAAAATTATTCCTAGATCATTAGACGACGTTAAAATTAGCGTATAAGTGTTTTGCGTTTAACAAATAAGATACAACCTTCGCTCGGTGATTCATTTGGAAACCAAGCAAATCCTAAATACCAAAAGTATTACGTAGAAGTTATTTAATTATTTTATTCGTATCCTGTAGACAATAAGCATGATATAAAACGTTTAGTGTTTTATTGAGTTTTCTTTCAAAGGTTCAAATTGATTTACAAAAACCTGGTGACCAAAAATTTTAAAGATGGAATTAAATATAGATGGGCAAAAATTAGAGGTTTGGGGCCTTTATAAGGTGTAACACGGCAAAGGGTGGAACTATTTAAAATCTATTTACAGATTTGCACTCCATAGAAATATCTAATATTAGTTGGTACCAAACAAGATATATTTATCTTAAAAAAACAAGAATAATCTTTTATATATTCGCTACAGGGTATGTGTGTAAAACGGTGAAGGGTGGTCCTATTTAAAATCTATTTACAGATTTGGGCTCTTTAGAACAATCTAATATTAATTGATACCATACAAGATATATTTATCTTAAAAGAAACAAAAATAATCTTTTATACGTTCGCTAGAGGGTATGTGTGTAAAACGGTAAGGGGTGGTCCTATTTCAAATCTATTTACAGATTTGGGATCCCTAGAAAAATCTAATATTAATTTATACCAAGCAAGATTTATTTATCTTAAAAGAAACAAAAATAATTTTATATGTTCACTAGAGGGTATGTGTGTAAAACGGTAAGGTGCGGTCGGATTTTAAATCGATTTACAGATTCAGATTCAGCGTAAAATTCTAAACTAATTTGATGTATCGCATGGCTAAAAAATTTTATAAGGACGGTCAGAAATCACTGCTTGTAAAAAATCTTAAAATTGGGGTACCGCCTTAAGGACTGAAGCTATCTAAAAAATTCCTAGAAATTCAGGTAGCTGAGAAAAATCTAATATTAATTGACACCAAACAAGATATATTTATCTCGAAAGATGAGCTTGCAGCACCGCCTGTTAGGGCTTGCCCTAAGAAAAAACACTCCGAGTGGCGAATCCCATAAAGTGAATCTGACGTAAGGAAAAATGATAACATCGTTAATGAGTTTTCCCATTAAAAAGCGATTAGTGTTAATGGGTTTTTAATGAGAAAATCCCATTAAAAAGCGATTAGTGTTAATGGGTTTTTAATGAGAAAACCCGTTAAAAAAGCGATTAGTGTTAATGGGTATTTAATGAGAAACCCCAATAAAAAGCAATTTGTGTTAATAGGTTTTTAATGAGAAAATCCATTAAAAAGCAATTAGTGGATTGGGTGGATTCGCCTGGTCCAGACTCCACACAAGGGCCCTACTTACACTTTCCACTACAATGTTCTTAGCTCGCTCGCTTTCAATAGAAAGGAGTGCCAATGAACTAAGTCTTATTAAGGACAAGGTGCTACGCAAGTAGGTCCTTATGAGCTTAAGCTTACTGAACGACCTTTCGGGAAAAGAGTAGTAACCGGCAGAGTTACATACAATTGTAATACAGTAGACAAATTCGGCACACTGCTATCGATAGAATAGTTTTCTACCATCACTAATTCGGCTATTTCTTTTACTGAAGAAATATTTTTAATTTTCTCTTTTATTATCGTTGGAGAACTAAGAACTTGTTGAGGAAATGTAGAAGGCAAGTAATCTGGATAAAATTCACAGAGTCTGTTTGCTTTTTTAATAATTCTTTATCAGGCCAAACACTGATATGTTCTGGTTGTAGAATTGCGAATTTGGTCGATATATCGTTCATGTTATCAAAACGTGTTGTCAGTTGTTGAATAATGACGTCTAGACATACATTGAACACTGTTGTTTCAAACTTTTCTTCTGGTTTTTTATATGCTCATCTACCGCCAATTCGTCAAAAGATTTTTTGGTGTGACGATGTTGTATAGCTACAAAAGTAGGGGCTATTATTAAGGTATTTGCTACGTGTTCAGCTTCTTTCAAAACATCACCGAGAAAATGCTTTCCTAATTCGGTCATCTTATTTTGAACGGTACGTAAAAGTGATGCGGCTGTGGACAATTCAATTGAGGGTTGTCGTATATATTTAGAAATTAGGTTAGTCGATTGTAATATTTTACACTGAAAAAAACACAATCACCATGAACTCGAAAGAATTTACTTCATTTTAAATCATTGAAGCTTCTCTTTTTCAGATTATTTATTTGATACACATCATGACACTAAGCAAATTTTTTCTTAAAGAAAACGGGCAATCAAATCTTGATTATCATCTAGTTGCACAATGCTTCTTGAGAGTACATTTCGTATTCCTTACTTTGATCGACTTATGCAAACGTGGCTAGTTTTCGCTAAACTAAACGTAAATTTATTGCACGGTAGTGTAAAATTTACAAACTGCCAAAATATCACTCACAATATCAATTAATACTAGATTTAAATTGTGCGAGTCGCAATATACGTTAGCAGCTACTGGATTCCGATTTTTGATACGCACTTGGAAGACACCTATATTTACCCCTCATATTTGCAGCACCGTCAAAACCTTGCCCACGACACTTTTTTGGCTCACAAGATTCTATAAAAGTTTCGAAAATGATTAACTTACTTTCCGTCTCTGCTTTAACATATCGAATTACAACACTCAATTGATCTATTCTACTGGCATCTTGAGTAATACCATGCAGAAGAAAAAGAAACGGAATTTGCCTACATTTTCCTAAGATTTGTCTCAATAAAGAAGTCGACAAAAGGTATATTAGTTCATTCTGTATTTTTAGACTGACATATTTTATTTCATTGTTTTCATGTTTAATGTGGGTTTCAAGTAATGAATCATATAAAGTCAACAAATAAACAATATTTAAAAAATTTCTCTTATCTTGGGATGATCCGCTTTCATCGTGAACTCGATAGGAAATGTTGAATCTTGTCAAAGTTAAAATAACATTTATAATTCTAGATAGAATAGCAACAACCTTTATTTAAATATCGCTTTTAGCAAAATGTGATATTATTGCTTTATTATTTTTCTAGTGGTCATAAGATAAACACGAAGTAAAACGAACCACAGAAGATTTGTGTTTACCTATTTTTTTGTTAACCCTTGTCAGTCGTTAATGGTACCATTACACCAAGCATCATTAAAACTTTTGCTCCACCTATCTCAAAGCGCCAGCAAACATGACAATAAACTGCGTTTAATATTATTAAATAAAAAAGCCAAAATCTATGGATAGCTTGGGAAGTTTTAGCTTTAGTTTGACAACACTTTTTACCATAACTTCTCTTTGATACCGGATCTTTAGGAAAAGGACCATTTGGCTGATGAGGTCCTAAATTAGTAATTTCTACCTCCTATCTCGTCATTTAAATCTTGAGGAATCAAACTCGGTCACTGTAGATTAATATTGCAGTACTCTCACGCCCAGCCTCAAAAGTATCCTTTTGTAATTCTCGAAGCAGAGACATTTTCGATGTTTTGGATCAAGTAGTAATTTATAATATCACTGCTATCACTATGCACATCGACACTACTACTACTTAAACTACTACAACTCGGTACCAAATCTGTATTTGCCTTTTAAAAAAAACCCATCAGTTTTCGATAATTTTCTAATAGATTATTTCTTTTCACATATCATTTTACGTTTTTGAGCACTACTTAAATACTTTGGCTTGATTAAACTCATTTCAATAATTCCTTATAACTGTCCGATCGAAACTGCTGAAATAAAAGTGAATCAAAACTGTTATATTTAAACAAATTAAAATCACGACAAGTTGTCCAAATTATATAATTCAACAGTGGCAAGGTATTCTTTACAAAAGCACAAAATGGAAACTGCAAACGCACTGTTCCACTCTGCGTTTCGTTCTGATAGCAAATAACATACAATACGGGAATACGGTGATACAACAAATATAAAGACTATCATGACCAGTTATTGAACTTCTTAGAAGGAAATTAAAGTAAACCAAATCTTAAAGTAAACACTTTCTTGAAACCATAATGCTCTACGTACTTTGATCGTTTTTCGTAGAACTAGATCCTTCAGAAGAAAAAATTTCTTATTTACAGAGGAAGTTTAAAGAAAAATTGTCAATAGTAAACATTGGAACATGTGAACTATTAATGAATACTTTTGCCTGGCATGGGGAAAATATTACGAATATAGGGAACGAAAATCAATATAAATTGTTGGTTATTTTGCAAAAGAAAAGTCCGTGACCGGTTTCATTGTTCTTGCAGATCATCAGACGGACGCATTTATTTTTGCAAAACAACCAAGTTCTGGCATAAAACACAAATTAAGGTGTATTTATAGTGCAAATGCTTTCTCATGCGCTCTCTACTCGAATATAAGCAACTAACACCGATGAATGTTTCCAGTTTCCGACGTAATAGTGTAGATGGCATTGCCAGACAAAATATTAATAGATAATCAAAAGACAAGATAAAAAATAAAATAAACAAATGACCTGTTACCTACTTAACACTGGCGGACCTTCTAAGAAGATACTGCACCTAGTGCTATACGGGGAAGTTGGTCGACGGAAACCAATGCGTTTCCAATTAAATATTAATGAATAATTTTGTCTGGCATAAAATTAGTATAAATTCTTGGTTATTTTGCAAAAAGAAAAGTCCGTGATCGGTTTCACTATTCTTGCAGATCATCAGACGGGCGCATCTCTTTTTGCAAAACAACCAACTAAGTTCTGACATAATACACAAATTAAGGTGTTTTTATAGTGCAAATGCTTTTTCATGCGCCCTATTTACTTGAATATAAGCAACTAACATCGATGGATGTTTCCACTCTCAGACGTGATAGTGTAGATGATTTGCAAGAACAGTGTAACCGGTTACGGGCTTTTCTGTTTGCAAAATAACCAAAAATTTATATTAATTTTTGTTCCCTATTCTCGTATTACTTTTCCCATGCCAAGTAAAATTATTCATTAATATTTAATTGGAAACGCATCGGTTTCCGTCGACCACCTTCCTCGTTTAGCACTGGGTGCAGTACTTTCTTAGAAAGTCCGCCAGTGTCAAGTAGGTAACAGATCATTTGTTTATTTTATGTGAACTATTATTGGAATTATAGGCACTCCCGCTATGAGGGCCCTGTGGGCCCGTTAGTTCCGCTTCTACGTTTTAGTGTAAAAACTGCACATAGATTATTTATGTTATGAAGATCCACAAAAGATATTATGTAATTCACAAGTATAGGTTCACAAATCTGATAAGGTAGAAAATACCTAACTGTCATTGTGCTGCAGAATAACCGCCTGTAAATCAGGCCCCTACATAAGTTACTGAATTGATTGCCGTTTTATAAAACAGCAACGCAATTTTCTTCCCTATGACCAAAACTCGCAAAACACAACTGTAATAGATTTTACTTGTCGTCCCAAAAAACGGTAAGTCGCTATAAAATTGTATTAGCTCTAAATACTCGTAATTAGAGCCGCATACAAGATTTTCGCCGCTCGTATGCAAACGGCTTTTTCACCCCCTTCAGTCCGTCCGCAACTTCTAAACGTTTAACTTTATAAGAAACACTTTTAGAATATCCTTATACATAAATGTGACTATCACATATGATACTTTTCCATTTACTTCTTTTATTATTAAATTAGTTTTAAAACATTTTACTGGTATTTGATTTTAAAACAACGAATTAAATGAAAGTAGAAATTATTACCGACAACATTGTAAACATATATACAAACAGGTGTCAATTTTTTTAGGTTAGTAATTTTTTTTAGTCGATTGAATTGTCTTTGTTTTGTGATCAATTGTGCCCGCATTTGTTTCGATGGACCCATTAACTTATTTGCGTAAAAAATTAAAGCAAATCCCAGGGTCAAGTAGACGGCCCCCGCTTTCTTGAGTTTTCCAATTTTTTCTTAGTCCATTGCATTGTGATCGGTTTGTACAGCTGTTTATTACAGTCGTGCCCGATTTGTTATAAAGAAAACTAACAACTTACAGATTGCTGAAGACATGTGATAATATTAATCACTTGTAATGATATAATCAAATAGCAGGAAAACACATTTTTCACGCGAAGAAATATAAGCTGGATATGAATAGTACAAATACAATGACATACCCCTCGAAGGCGTTGAAATGGAAAAGATTATGAGAACTTGATAGTTGACGAAGGAATCGGTTAGCAGAATGTATGTTGAGGGTAATCCATTTCTAGAAGTTGTACAAGGGAACAGATTTAGATCAAATGGTTTCAGCGTGGTGATATTTGCGGATTTCATTGAAAACGCCCCCGACAAACAGAAAAGGGTTGAACAGTATTGTTGACAACAACATACGAGGGTAAGCTGAAAAGTGATACATACATGCTTACATGAACAACATAACCTACAGAAACGCGCATAAAAACATTCGAAAGTCACAAACTTCCTCAATACGTATGCCCATTTTGAAGGCGTTGCAATCACCAGTTTGTTTTGAATAACGAAAACATTAAAACGTGTTATAGCGCTATGTTAACGCAAGTTAAACAACGTGCTGTTATCGAATTTTTAACTGTTGAAAATATTAGTCCTACTGAGATTCGTCGCCGTTTAAAGATTGTTTATGGTAACCATGCTGTTGATAGATCTACTGTAAACACAACCATCCTCAAAAAAACCTCTTTCGACTGCACTTTGGGATGTTCACCCAGTTTATGTGACCCATAATCTGGAACAAGGGGCAACGGTAAATTCTTCTAAGTACATAGACTCTAAAACATCTCAGACGTCAAGTTTAGCGGGTTAGAGGCGGCCTGACTGCAATAATCTTGCACACACCACGCGCGCCACTGAAGATACACTGCGAAACTTGAGGTTTGAACCGATTCCGCACTCCCCTTACTTTCTCGACCTCGCACATTGCGATTTCCTCTACTCAAGAAAGACCTTGAGGGTAATCACTACACCTCAGACGTTGAGGTGAGGGCAGCTATCGAGTCCTGTATTCGAGACAGATCAAAAGAATTCTTCAGTGACAAGATGAAAAAACATGTTACACGTTGCAAAAAATGTGTTAGACTTAACGGTTTTTATGGTGAAAAATAAGTATGTTTTTGAACCTTAAGAATTGTACTCTGATTTAGTTTTTGTCCGATCTTGCAATTCATTTTTGTTTGTGTTCTACAAGCATGTGTAGATCACGTTTCGGCTACCATCGTAGCTGAAATCTTTTTACCTCTCACATTGCGCACTCAACCATGGTTCATGGAGGTTTTCATAATCACCCAAAGAAAAGAAAATTATAACGCAACGTATTAAATATTTTTCCCACGACTATTCAGTAATGCATTTTATACGCATTTAAGAATAGGATAATAATTGTACTCATTATTCTGTAGGTATATATGAATTCATAATGCAACACCTTTAACCAATCAGGAGCATTCGTGTCATGCATTATGATCATAATTCAACACCTCTGACCAATCAGTACAAACCTTCGTTCTTCATACTTTGCAAAGTATAATTTTCGTATCATGCAAAGTAGGCTGTTTCAGTTTGACAAATAAAATTTTGTGTTGTGAGTGTTTGCTATATTAGTTAAAACGGTTAGAAAATATCTGATAATGAAAATTTGTCAAGTCGTGGGAAAATTATAGTGTTCTACTCGCAAGTTACGGCCATTACTCGTTCGGATGAGTAGTGACTATCATAACTCGCTCGTTGAATAATAAACTATTACATTATGGTGGCTTTGCGAATCAATATTGATGTGATGAACGTTGAAAACGTCCACCATAGTTATACGTAACAGTGTTTATTTTATTAGATATACAACATTGGACATTGAAATTAAATTTAAAATATGGAGGGCTTGATTACATTATTATAGTTGGTTATTTTAAGCTTATGACAAACTAAATTGGACTTATTTATTTAATTTAAAATTTTGCGTATATTCGTTTACAAGGATAATGTAATGACGATTGCAGTAAAATAGAATTAGGTGACGCAATGAGGAGAGAATGCGTGTTTTGTATATTTAGAATATAGGTTATATTTTTATAAAATTAACTCCACTCCACCAGCAGGTCGAAATAATCAGAATCCACTAGGAAAACTCGTTTTCCAGAGGATCGTACACTTGACAAGACGAATTGACGCCCATAAGTTAAGACAGCCTTTGCAGGTTTATGGCACAGAAACAACCTGAAAGCTGCAACACCACGAGAAACTTTACTTACCAATCAAATACGCTAACTAAATAAATGAGTGTTCTACTGCAAATATAAAGCTTTCTTTGTAGATTTTGAATTATTTTCAGCAGTCATGCATTAATTCATTTTGTTTAAAATTTATGTTCAAGAGGCAAAGAAAGCATAAATGTAAATTATTACATTAAGAAGAAATGCGACCGCTTTAGGTGTAAGTGAAACATTGTCATATTGTGGATATAAACATCTTTGCTACTAATGTTTTAGTGGACGACGTGTCGCGATTGATTGAACTATTCAAGTTTGGATATTTTTGCGAGTTAATATATTGAAACATAAAGAACGTATGCTTTATTGGTCGAAGCGTAACCTAAAGAACTATAAAAGTATCGACGGTTCTCCATAAAAGATTGCGTCATATCTAGGGGGTTTGTTGAAGAAAAATCCCACGTAAGTGCTACTAGTAGTACAAGGAAATACATCGCTAATACACGCCACATCGAAGGGTGTGAGATGTACACGTGTTGAGGTGCTGAGACGACATGGAAAACACATTAGGCGAGCTACGGTATCCTAAGGCTAACCTCTCGGGTATCTACATCTCCATGTAAGGAACAGAATAACGTTCTCATGCTCAAGTGCTGAACGACACCTATATGGGTTAACGATATTGATTTGCAGCTTTGCTTTCTCCTGTTGAACACAAAATTACGATACCATCCACTGAAAATAATTGCAAAGCGTTTATTTTTAGTATTTATTATGGTATACATGTTTACCGAAATTTTCCTCTATAAATAGTTGATGAATCTAATTTACTAAACCCTAGTTTTCTACTACCTTATTCTAGATTTTGGATCTCCCCACATTGATTTGTGTTTTGAAGAGTACTGGAACTTATATAAGTTATTAATAATCACTTTTTAATGAAGTCGCTATTCTAAGTTAGAAATAGATGAAATAAATATTCTAAGATTGGTTTCAAAGTGGGATGCATTATACAGTAAACTTTATTTTTAAATAATATAATATAACACTGCCCTAAAAATAGCAACGTCAATGGAATTTTACTTCACTTTTATCAAAATTTTTCTAATATGACCTTGCAATTTTTTTTAGATAGATAAAGAGAGAAATAAAGCCTCGATATACGATAGCTAACACGCCCTATGTTTATATTTAAGAAAATTGGTCTTTACGCTACATAATAAAACAATTAAAGACTACAAAACAATGTCATATAATGTACCACTCAAAGCATTTTTTATAAAACCTATATTTAGAACAGTCCACATACACGCACACGCACTCACACATGCTCACGCTCATGCTCACGCTTACACTCACGCTCGCGCTTACTCACACGCAGACGCACACGCGCACTTGCGCACGCACACGCATACGAACATGCGCACGCGCGCACACACGCGCGCACACACGCACACGCATACGCATACTCATACGCATACGCATACGCATACGCACACGCACACGCACACTCACACGCGTACGCACACACACGTACACATATACACATGCACACACACAAACACACACACACACACACAAACTGGTAGATAAAAGGCGTATTATCTATCGCAAAAGAGAGCTTAGGTGACAAATGGTAAGCGGCTTTGGAAGAAGTTGTTGCGTTTACTTTAAGATGGTCAGTTAAAACCTACCCCTTTTTGGTATTTCATTATTCATTTACGTAGATTCTGCTCAAATTCTCCAACAATACCCGGTACATTAGACCTTCCTACAAGAAGCACGCTTTCTAATAATTTTCAACTTAGGCTTATTTATTTTAAAATAAAAAGTTTACTCTATGTTTTAAATAGTCGGTACCTTGTTTTCGGTGTCCGCTGGTTTGCTACACTTTGCTATAGCGTACAATTAAGTTTTATAATACTACGGCCTAGAAACTCGTTGAAATAAGGTATCGTACTATTTGATAAAGTGTTTTGAGCTTCTAATCATGTTTGATACCACCGACACGGATATTAATTTTGGTTACTAAACGAATTAATATTTATTTTCTTTTCTGCATACGATCAAAATCATTGTCTTTTCCGTTCTGTATAGGATTTTTATGCACACACTTTTACTTTAATATATATATATATATATATATATATATATATATATATTGCTGTGAAATGTACAAAAAGCCTCGCCAGTTTCCTGAAATAAAATCACAAAAATTTTATTTTGAACTCTAACCTCACTTTTGGGCGCTACGATTTGCTGTGATTCTTTTCTGATAATCGCCTCTTTACTCTTTCCGCCTAGGCTGCTCACCTAGTTAAAACTTTCATCCTCATTCATAAAAAAAAACAAACATTCCTACCACAAACATCAACGTTAACTCTATTTACATCAATATTCATAATACATTAAAATTTCAAAATTAAATTTCAGCATAAATTTCAGTATCATAAAATTTCAAGATTAAATTTGTTATCATTTTAATTTGCATCCAGAATTAAAGTCCTTGTAGGATGCCTACTAATTAATTTAACAATATTTGCAGACCTGAGTCTGAGTACAAAGGGAGCATCTCCCACCCCTTTACGTTAATCAAACAGGTTAGTCTAATTGAGCTCAAAGACAGCCCCAAATTTTCATCATAATCAAGAACAAAAACTGCTAAATACTCCTTTCTACTTAAACAAGAAAATTTCACCTTAAAATTAAAAATTTGTTGTTTGTACAAATTCACTACTGTCCATTTTTTAGCAAACAAATTATAAAGTTATTCAACACACACCAAAACATCAAAAATCGAACAACAAAGCATAAGTTACCTGAAGGTTAATGCACTCGTGGCTCTAATGTACATCGTCCTTTGTTAATCACACCATTCCAACTGGGTTATGTTTACGGCATCTGATTCTGAACGCTTTTAAAATTTTCTACACCACCATTCATCTAAAGTTGTTTCAGAGCTTCTCAGGAACTCATCTAAGTATATCAAAATCTTGTTTTGTGGATCCAATCACGATTACGAATAACATTTAATTATTAACACCCCCGAAAAATAGCAAAGAAATTCATACTTCTATCACGCTATACCCCAAAACTGCCTACTTTTGTTTATTCATTTATCGTTACAACTTTGGATACTTGGTACAGTAATACTCGCAAATATAACTAAACTTTATTACCCTGTATCTTCTTTTCTAAGTGCACTAATGCATAATAACTTGTATCGTAGCACGTAAAGAGCAAACTGTTATAAAGTATTCAATAATCACAAAATATAAGAGAAAACTGTTTAAAGCATCGAATAACCAAAAATCTAAGAGAGCGAAACTGTTTAAAGTCCGGGTTTATATAATGGTTAGCCTGCCCGTCGGTTTTGTCCCCACAACGGCCAGTTTTTAGATTTTCGCATTCTCTGTTCCATTTTCGACATCTCGGCACGCGATTCTACAGAATTTGCACACGTCCAAGTTTAAAATCTATGAAATTTCCACACGGCTCGCAACGTCTGAGAACAACTAATTAAATTTTATACAGAAATGTTATGCTTACACCTCTCATGTTTGCATCTTATTTTCGACCAATCGTGACCCCCGTGACGCTACACAAATCACGCCTTTAATTATTAGTGTCTCTGCTTAACGCATTTTCTCCTTCCTTTTCTACCTTGGTCTGAATGGTACAAATCGATATTCTGTATTATCGGTTATCTAAACTACACGTGGACTCGCGACGTGACTTACTCGAGTTAAATAACCCCACATCTAACCTTCCCGTTAATATAAGCTACGGTTTATCCAACCGTTTGCAATATACACAGAATCTGCATGTTTATCCAAACAAATTAAAATGAAATTGACTTTTAAAAATACGCACGTGCGTGAACGTTTTAACATAATTCTCAGAGCTTTATTTCGTGGTATTTTAACCTTGGATTTTCACAGGCTTTTATGCTTATTATACCTTAATAATCGTTCAATTAACTCCAATTAAAATAATAATGAATGGCATTGACTTCTACCCTTTAATTTTTAGTGAATCCTAATTAAATATTAATTATTATTTGTACATTTTGTTTAATACTCGTTACTTAAAACTTGAATTAATTAATATAAATTTTGCACGTAATTTCTATTTGTTTCTTTACTTGGAATAATTAAATTACATACAAGTTGAGCATTTTAATTCTGCTTCTTTTTATAGAAAACGTCTAGTGAATAATTTAAATCCTTTATTTTTAAGGAAACGAATAAATTTGTATGCTCCACGTTTTAATAACGTGTATTATCTAATAAAATTCCTTATACACGGTGATTAAAATTATTTGATGTAATTAATTAATTTTCTACCCTGGTCTAAATTTGAGTAATATATATATATATATATATATATATATATATATATAGGTATTGTTTTCTATACAATATGGAAAGCTCTTGTAGTTTTCTACAATGCTAGTATCACAGAGTGGTTTGATGCAATGAATAAGAAACGATGTAAATTACTCTATTAAATATAAAAAACATAAAATTATGACATACATGTTTTTATAATACTGCAACTGACATATATATAAAAAATCAACAACTTTTTTTAGTAGCAACTAAGCAACATAACCAAAGTAGAAACACGCACCCTGCAAAGGTTTTAAATAAACAATTATTTTCAACACTCCCCCTAATTGTTTAGTTTTTTTTTTATATCGTTAAAGCAATCCGAGAAGATTGTTAACTTGAACCAAACGGCAACGTTCCAACCCTTTCGTTAACCCGTCTGCAGCTTGATTTTTTGTTTCCACATATGATACTTTAAGTTGACCGTCTTGAACCTTTTTGCGGACGAAGAAATAACGAATTTCAATATGTTTTGTACTGCGTTGCAGCTCTGGGTTCTTGATAACTTGAATTGCACTTTGGTTATCGACATTAATAACAGGAACTTCATCATAATTGACTTACTCTAAGAAAAGTCGCTTGATCCACATGGCATGTTTAGCAGCTTCACAACTTGCCACGAATTCCGCTTCCATTGTGGATAGAGCAATATCAGATTGTTTCCTGCTCATCCAGCAGATTGCTGCGTCACCATACTTAAACAAAACTCCACTGGTAGACTTCCGATCACTATCACTGGCGAAGTCTGCATCGCTGTAGATTTCAAGCTTGTCATGGCCATGGCGGTAAGTGAGTTGATAGTTCTTTGTACCTGCAAGGTATCTAAGAATCCGCTTAACACCAATCCACGTATGACTAGTTGGTTTTTCGACAAATCTTAACCAGTAGTTCACTGCAAACATAATATCTGGGCGAGTGCAATGAGCCAAGTACATTAATCGACCAACGACTTGTCGATAAGGAACATCTACAGATACTTCACTGTCACTGTCACAAGACAAGGGTTTACTAATTGGAGTCATAACTGGCTTACAGTCATCCATTCCAAACATTGTAAGAGTATGCTCAATGTAACCCTTTTGATGGACAGTAATTGAACCATCACTATTATGCTGAATACATAGTCCGAGATAATGTAAATCTTCACTAATTGTGATATTAAACTCTCGTTTCAACTCCTCAAGAAACTTCTTTGCCGTTTATTCGGTTGTAGACAATACTAAACCGTCATCAACATAGATGGCTATCATCAGTTTTTCACCATTGTAACAACCTATAAACAAGCACGGGTCAGACATACTTTGTTTGAGCCCATATTTCAATAAAACTGGTGTGAATTTTGAATTCCAGCAACGGGAAGCTTGTTTTAAACCATATAGACCCTTTTGAAGTAAACACACACGGCCAGAGCCATGATTGTAGCCATCAGGTTGCTCCATGTAAATCTCCTCCTGAAGATCTCCATAAAGGAACACGGTTTTTACACCAAACTGACGCATTTTCATACCTTTTGCAGCTGCTATACTAATGAGTGACCTAATTGTATCCATCCGTGCTACTGGACTAAAAGTTTTTTCATAGTCAATGCCGGCTCTCTGGGTAAACCCTTTTGCTACAAGTCGAGCTTTATAGCGACCAATACTTCCATCTGCATTTACCTTGACCTTATAAACCCATCGACTTTTAACTAGTTTTCGGTTTTCTGGAAGCTTAACCAGTTTCCATGTTTTGTTTTCATTTAGTGAATCTATTTCATCATCCATAGCACGTTTCCATTGTGATGACTCATTTGACTCTATTGCTTCACTATACTTGGTCGGTTCATCATAGGAAATGAGAACCTCATCTTCATCATCACAGCCATCATAGTAGCGAGCGGGTTTCTTCAACATATTACGATTTCGCAGTTGCCGTGTGCCTTCATGATGTTGAGACTCTATAGGTGCAATGTTGTCGCTTAACGATGTATCATCTGGTTTCACTATCACAGGAGCATTAGTTTGGAACTATGAACTAGAGGAGGGCATATTTACAATAGCTGATTGTTCAACTGTCATTTCTGTTGTAAATTTGACATCTTTTGATATGCGTACTTGATTTTTGTGTGGTACATAAACACGATATCCGTCATAATCGCCGTGATAACCAACAAAAATACTTTTGTCACCTTTTCTATCAAATTTCTTTCGATTTTGCTTAAGAACATGTACATAGCATTCAGTTCCAAATATCTTTAAGTGGTCAAATTTCGCCTTTCTTCCGTACCACAATTCATATGGCGTTTTACCACTAACTGGTGTATTACCTGTCCGATTAAGAACGTACATAGCAGTATTTACCGCTTCAGCCCATAGATTTTTAGATAAATTCTTTGTATGGATCATGGATCTTGCTGATTCACATAGGGTACGGTTTTCACGCTCAGCAGCACCATTTTGCTCCGGAGTATACGGGGCCGATTTCCTAAAAATGATTCCATTATCAGCAAGTAGTTTGTGGTACTCAGAATTATCATTTTCTATACCACCATTTGACAACATTGTTTTTATCACATGTCCACTTTGTTTAGCATGAGCAATAAATTCACGAGTCCGATCAATAACTTCAGATTTTCTTTAATAAAATACACCATGCGAAATTTGGAGTAGTCATCTTTGAACTCCACATAGAGTCGCTTACCAGATAGTGAAGGTACATCCATTGGTCCACAAACATCAGTACTGACAAGTTCACACACTTTAGTTGTACGATTGGACCTAGATCTATAAGACGAACGATGTTGTTTACCGTAAACACAACCTTTGCAGAATTCATTATCCTCATTCACATCAATACCCTCTAGGCGCAGAAACGACTTGACATGACGTTTGTTTTGATGAGCTAACCTTTCATGCCTCATCTGCAATTGCACATCTTCACTTATGTTAACCTCACAGGTAGAAGATGTGTTTGAAACGTTCGCTTTAATTGCTAGTTTGTATATTCCATTTGCCTTTTTGCCTGTTACAATTGTTTGACTGGATCGTGTGATAGAGCACTTTTCACCAACATAAACACAACTACAGCCTCGAGCTGTGACGACTCCAACAGATACAATGTTTTTGACGATTTTTGGAACATACCAAACACCACGTAGACAGATTACTTTCCATTTATTACCTATTTTTGTTTGAACTTGAATGTCACCCTCTGCAAATGCATAGATAGCTTCTGCATTACCTACTCGAACAACTCCAGGGACCTTTAGTAAGGTGAGCGATTGAAACCATTCTCGCCTATTACATAGATGACGGGACGCTCCTAAATCCAGAATCCACTCTTCAGATACAGTCGACGTTGATTCAAGTAGGTAGCAGTTAGTCAAGTCAGAAAGTATACATTCAGCTAAAATTCCTTCTTGGACTGGTTTTTCACTAAATTGTTGCTGCTGCTTACGCTGTTTATATTCAGCGTGTTTCTTCAAAGCTTTCTCATTGGTACAGTCTTTCATCATGTGACCGAATTTTTTACAGGCAAAACATTGGACCGATATTTTCCTATGACGTCGGCTATTGTTTTGCTTAAACTCGTCCACTTTTGGATCACTCTTCTTTGTCTTAAGATACATAGCATCTGTAACCGACTCACCGCCATCGCGATTTTTTAGAGAGCTCCTTAAGGCATAGTCGCTCAAGCAGTTTTGCATTGTTTGCTTTTCTTTAGGCATTGCAGACCAGGTGTCCTTAAACTCAAAATACTCTTGAGGCAGTGTATTCAAAATACGATTTATAACCACTGAGTCAATTACTTCTTCCACCGTCATAGAGCCAACTTGGTCTTTGATTTCTTTTGCAATACTTTCTATGGCATGGCAATGCGTGGCAATGTTAACGCTGGGATCTTTCACATAAGTGAACAATTTCGTATAGAGTAGATCTAACCGTTGTCCAGAGCGTTGTTCATAGATGCTCAGAAGTTTGGCCCACATAGAACTTGCATTTGAACAAGTTGACAACATTGAACACAAATCCTCACTGATCGAAGTACGGATTAAGATTTGGGCATCCAAGTCTGTATCCACATATTTCAATTTTGCAGTTTCATAGGTTGAAATTATGGTTGCATCAGCATCAGGTGCGGGCATGGTAGGCTCACTGTCTTTGTACGTAGGTAGTATTGCCTCGTAGACATGCTTCCACTTTAACATCAACACGATGTTGGTTTTCCATATTGTCCAATTTTCAGCTCCACCAAGTAGATTAATTTTTATTCGATCTAATTCTATAATTACATCAAAACTTACAACGCATAGATGATAGGTAACCTGGGCCCATAACCTCTTGTTGTTTTCTATACAATATGGAAAACTCTTGTAGTTTTCTACAATGCTAGTATCACAGAGTGGTTTGATGCAATGAATAAGAAACTATGTAAATTACTCTATTAAATATGAAAAACATTAAATTATGACATACATGTTTTTATAATACTGTAACTGACATATATATAAAAAATCAACAACTTTTTTTTATAGCAACTAAGCAACATAACCAAAGTAGAAACACGCACCCTGCAAAGGTTTTAAATAAACAATTATTTTCAATAATTTTCTTTTCTGCATACGATCAAAAATCATTGACTTTTCCGTTCTGTATAGGATTTTCATGCACACACTTTTACTTTAATATATATATATATATATATATATATATATATATATATATATATATATAGGTAGTTAATTACACAAGGTAAGTTGATAAATACTATCGTATTATAGTGAATTAGATGAAATAATAACTTAGACTTTATATGCAAAGCCCAAATGATTATTTCAAATCGAGCTAGTACTTGAAAGAAGGAAAATATAAGGTCTTGAGAGGATTTGAACCTGCATCTCAGTTTTGAGGAACTGCGCGTTTATCAATTACGCCACCGAGACCGATGACGATAATTGGGAAATTTACAAATTTAAATCGTGTACACAACTATACATAAACCTAACTTTCAATTACGTTTGGCATTTTTATCAATCATATCTGACATTATCAAGTTTCTGACTTATGTCAGTTATAGGGCTTTGATATGATTACTTTTTCCTTTTCTCACCCTGCTGTTAAAGAATTAGAAATTAAACGTAAGTAGAAGCATGAAATGTACTAAACTTGTATATTTAAATTTCGGTCATCAACATGTGAACAATTATTTCTATATAATTTGAGCGATCAATAATCAGGAAATCGCAAAGTCTTAATATGATGTTTTTATAAACGCTTACACAAAAACTTTTTGTAAAAACAAATAAAACAGTTCTGTTTAAATTTAACCTATGTGCTTGAAAACCTTTGAACCATAAAACATTTTATGAGATCTTGTATCTTCACAGAGTTAGGTAATATGCAGTGAAAATATTCATAAGCATATTTTAACTAAATGCAAGATAAGTAGAAGGCAATATCACTATTGCGAATACTCACTTAGATAATTTAGAAATGTGTAAAAAGTTAGGTTAGAATATTATTATCATTTAGACTAAAAGGATTAACAACAAAACTCATACCTGAAGTAAATACCTATTCCAGTTAGTTACTTTTGTTTTAGTATTCTTTGAGTTCTACGTGGCGTTCAGCAGAGAACATCTGGGCGCTGTCAAGCGAGTGGTCAACAAAGTGAAGTCTGCAACTGTCTAAATAGATAAACATCTGGTCCGCCAAATATTCGCAGTTAAAAGCTATTTGACCCTATCAAAAAATTATTCCGACATCCGGATATTTTTACACTATGGAGGAATAACAGTTGCACATTCTTGCATTTTTTATATAACACTTTAAGAGAAAATTTATGAAGAAATAGACGACATCCGGTGATAAGAGAAATTCAAATCATAGACCGTAAGTCACAATTCATATAGAAATAATATTAGACATTTTCGAATTAAAAATTTAGAGGAAATTTTTGAAGGTTATACTCAAAGTAAAGATTTTGAGTAAGATATTGTAGTATATATTTGGATTAAAATTAAAACCATTCTTGTATGAAAGACATTGAAATAAGCAAAATTTCATCTTACATTCGAGGTAAGATCTTATAGGTAACCTCATGACGATTTATAGATAAGTCAACACAGTCGAATTCCGCACTAGCAGACAGTCAGGTAACAAAAGACGAAAGTTATACGAATTTTACAGATAAACACAAAATTAAGGAAAGAGTTAGCATTGGAGTGGATAAATGGCATTTCTAACGTGGGTTTAGATCCGCACTAGTTGTGTTTTGAAAGAAGAATCTACAAATCAGAAAATCACAGTAAACGTATTTATTTATACTACAAAGATAAATAAGAAAATCGTGAATACATATAGTAATCTGCGTGTCAAGTTTTATTTTCTAGTATAAGAGTAAACTTAAATATATATTCGGAATCAAACTTAATTCCAAGAAGTAATAAAATATGCTTTTAGAACAAGGTAAACACGAGTTTTTATAAAGTGCGAAGGACGTTGTAACACGGCTAGGCCTCAGCCAAATGACATGTTACACAGCTCCGGACCAAAGTGAAAACACATTCATGACATTAGGAATAAATTTTTTTATACGGTAAGTAATTCCAAGAATAAAAGAATTTTTATTCTGGAAAGAAAATTTATAGATATGAAATAGTAAAAAGAGAAAAAGAATTTAACGTCGAGTGGTGGGATAACTAAAGTGTGTCAACCGTCCGAAAGGAGGCCAAATCGGTAGGGCAACATCGGTAAAGTCAAAATTAGTAAAGTCAAACTAACTCGTAAAAGCTTAACAAAAATTTAAAAATTGTAATTAAGAGAAAGATACGGGCAGCAAGGATGCACCTGCAATTAAAGAAAAAAAAATTTGAAGACAAAAGATACTTTTATTTAGTTTTATTAAATATGTGAATATCTTAGGCTTCATATTTACAGACGTTTATATAAACTATATGCATTTTTGATCAGCAATAAGGGCTCTCAAAGTTTTGTAAAATGGGCTGTTTTAGAAAAAAGTCTGGTATGCGTAACGCCAGAAACTGTAAGAGTTAAAGTAGGCTTTTCAGGAAAGTTTTACAAAAATGTATTGAGCGGTACGTCAGCAAAGATAGCGGTTGTTACACCATTAAGATGACGTTTATCAGGTATTGAAGTATGACATCATCACTACATATCGTGTTGCCGAATTGAAAGGTTATGTATGAAAATGAATAAAAAATCCGAATATGATGTCATCAAGATGGCACGTGTTATGTCACTAAAGATTGCTCTCCTAATGTCGCCAAAGATAATGCTTGTGACATAATAATAATAGTGCGTGTTACGTCATTGTGCAATATCATAAGTAAACAGTGTATTAATGTTATCATACGTTATACGTGGTGAGGATGTGACGTGGTCACATGCCGTCATAGGTGGACGATGTCTTTGTCATTATCACGAAACATGGAATAGAAGGGAAGGCTGGATTTCGTTTTAGAAAGACACTTTTTTTAGGGGTCGTATATATATTTCGTTAAGGAATTTTCCCCTGAGCAAATCTATGTTATTCATTTTGTGCGGAAACGGTCCCTTAAAAGTTATGCTTAAAATACTGTCCCATTATAAGTGTATGGGAATTTTTTTTAATATTTATATTTCCCGCCAAAAATACTTTAAACAACAGATAGCGCTGTGCTAGAGCAAGAGACGCCGGTGGCGTATGTTTTTAAAGTCGGTGTGTTCTCAGCTGTCGAAGGAAAAGGTCACACTTTTCGTTCTTCTCAATTAGCGTTCTATTGAGTAAGTATTTAGCTAATTGCTTTTATATTTAGTTTAATTTCTTAATTAAATAATTTAATTCTTACCTGTTTAGATCATGGCTACACCAGTCCAGTTTTGGAATTGTCGCAAGCTCCCGGTCACCAAAGAAGCTTCTGTTTCTTGGGCATAGGCGCAAGGCGTGCTGCCAACTAGTAAACAATGCCGCTCTCACCGCAAAGAAATGCAGTTTGACCCTTGCCAACATGGTCTCGGTGCATTTTACTGCCCTATCGACCAAACAAAATGCCCGAAAGTTAGTCTTTCGAAAGGTACTTGGTTCGAGAACTCTCATCTAGCTCCGCACAACGAGATTCGGTAAGTGATCAATTGTTTACTCTTGATAGAATTTTATATTTTTTGTTTTTCTTTCTATTTTTAGCTTGCTTTATGGATTTGCTCACAGCGAAGAGTATCGACGCGTTACTCTTGAATGCAGAGACAATGACTCGAAAACTCTGTTGTTTCCCGAAACAATTACTGCCAGGTAAATTTATATGGCATTTGGTTAATTTGATCTAATTTTGCATATTGATTTACTTTAGATACAAATACGCTAGAGAAATGGTTGTCGATCACTTTTCAACTGAACAGCATGACAGAGGACAGATTGATGGCCCTGGCATTGTTGTTCAGATTGATGAGTCAAAGTTTGGTAAGCGTAAAAACAAAAAATGCTGTATAGTTGAAGGCCACTGGGTGCTCGGGATGTACTGCGATGCAAGCAATGATTTTTGGATGATTGTTTGTCCGGATAATAAGCGCGGCGCAGACGATTTAATCCCTAAGATTGAACGGCACGTTGCTCCGGAATCGATCATCTCTACTGATCAGTGGCGCGCCTATTTGTCGTTTCCCAGTCATGCTTATTTGCATAAAGAAGTTAATCATAAAAAATACTTTGTTAGTAAGATATTTTTGCGTTTTTTTCATTTTAATTAATTGTTTTTTTACAACCTGTTACAGGTGTTCACTCACAAGGAGTCGAAGCTAATTGGCGCCCAGCAATAAGCTATTTTGCCGACAAAATGTTCCAGAAGAAGCATTTGCTGACCATCTTTGCGAATACCTTTGGTGCCGCTGGAACAATAAGCAGAACCGCGATCCGTTCGAACTTCTTCTCCAAGCAATTCGCTTTCAATTCACTGATTTCCGAGGTTAAATATTCCATTTCATATTAATTTCATTGCTTATTTGTATTTTGCTTTCTTGTGAATAAATATGGTTGCCATTTAAAATACTTCTTCAAATATTAGATTAGGTTAGGTTAGGTTAAGTTAGACCTTCTATTTTCTAACCAATAATCAATATTAATAAAATAAAACAAAATTCCCATAGACTTATAATGGGAGAGTATTTTAACCATAACTTTTTATGGGGTAGTTTCCGCACAAAATGAATAACATATTCTTGCCAGGGGAAAATTTCCTATCAAAATATATACGACCCCTAAGAAAAGTGTCTTTCTAAAAAGAAGTCTTACCGAAGAGGAAGTGGGGGCACCAAAAGTCCTTTTTGTATCTATCATGAACATAATTACGAACGAAACTGAATTTTGTCTTACGTTTTTCGGTTACTTGCTGTAAGAACGTATTTCGAGCTGTAAATAAACTCACAAAAACTAAGATTTTATTCCTGCATCCAAATGCATTAACTGTAGCGTGAATTGGCCAATGATTAATAAAAGCTAGTGAACGAAATACTGTATAAACAATAACAGTGCTCAGAGGAACAACACGTGACACGTAATGAATAGGGCTGGCGGCGACCATAGTTATAGGGCGAAAGGATACTTTCTGTCACGTGGCGGTTCTATTCGTCGCGCCCCTGTTTTCATAAAGCCAGCTAATGTATTCAGCATTAGCGATTAGGCGGTATAGTGTAGAAAATGCACTATTATGCAAAGGTTGAGTGATATAAGTCAGAAGGTTATTGTATGCTGATATAAAGAATGCCTTCCTCGCCGAATTTTAAAACCGATAGATTTGATTAATGTGTTCTCAGTGGAAGAACGCGTTGTTTCGCGATACATTTAGGGCTTTACAATATTCATACTACCATCATATAAAGTCAGCAGACCGTGGGTATAAAAATCCTTGGGTTTACTAACAAGTGATATTAGGACTGTCAACACAATGTTAGATAGACTGACAAGCTGTGATATGCTTTTTCTGGGGCAGTCTAATTCACATATTTACTCGTGTATTCAACTTGTTGTATATGTTAGAGCTCTCGGCACTTTTAATCTTTTAGAGTAGATTTTTAATTTTCCGGTCCGATGATGCTCTGAGTGGAGTGTCAGACTACTATTCAGCATTTTGTGTTGGTGTCTGCTAGAGTCGATAATGTACAACTTTGGTGTAGGATTTAAGTTCAATAAATAAAAAAAAAGCTTTTGCTTATAGGTTTCGTATTTTATGGTTATATCAGAAAATGAAACACACTTTTTTATAAAGCGTATTCCACAAGTAAAAAATTTTAGGACACTTTATTGCATATCGAAAGGAACTGCAATTCCGTTAAAAGCTCTTTGTAAGTTTTCTCATCTAGTATTTAATAATATCGACTTCTTTTATAGTACAAGATGCTTAACATAAACATTGACCCTAAAATTCGAACAAAAACGATTTAATTCAAGAAATAAATAATATTACGAAATTTCTACAACACTTTTATCTGTTGTGTCTATTAGCAACTATAAAATATTGGTAAACTGAACAAGCATAAAAAAGAAAATCACACTTGTAGTGTAACCGACCTGAAGGCTGACCCAAAAGCCCTCTATAAACGGCACACCGGGCTCCATGATCTAACATCTAGTGGCAGTGGCTCGACGACACCTACGTTGTGTTGTTATAAAGTAACCCAAACTCACGCTAGGAAGATGGCGTTAAAGCGGGAAGGTTTGAAATAAAACTACAGAATTTATCTAACTTGAATTTTAATCAAAACAATAACCACTAAATAGGTCATTGGCATGAAAGCATAGAAGAATGACATTCAAAGCAAACAGTGCCGTACTTAACTTGGGCGATTCGGGAAAGAGCACGGCAGAGAAAACCCTAAACTGACCTCACAATTCCAACTGCATTTGGCACATCTCGACAAGGACGGGTAACGTACAAGTACCCAGATCACCAACACTGAAATTGACGGGACGTCAACAGTTACCCAGACATACCAAACATGACAACTGAGGAAACGTTAGTGTAAACCAGCTAGTCTTTTTTGGTAAGTACTGAGGTCGGCTAGGCCAATACTACCCAGCTATAGTTGAAGAAGGGAGACACCAGGAAGATGACCTGCACCTTGACTACCAATGTTCCTCCCCGCACGACCATAAAATGTTAGTAATATTCAACAAAGGCTCAATCACACCCGCCCACCTAAGACCCCTAACCATCCCCAAGAGCTGATGCGCAACGTCTCGAAACTCGTCCGCGGCGTTGCGAATCACCCTCCCTTCGTCCACGGTGATTGTTGCCAAAGTTACAGGGACCCGCTTGTGTATGAAGCCGTGCGCCTGTTTTGCCCTAAACAACAGGAGGTCCAGCTCATCTAGATCGCTAGCCGCAACGCTTCCGTTGTTGCTAGTCAAAACACGACGCTGGCCTCTCGACGTTGAGGGCGACTCAGACCCGGCTTCACACAAAAGGGGCGTTGGCCCCTCCGACTCCGCCGCCGCAGACCCAAGCTCCCTCTACAATGCGACTACCTCCCCGTCGGGCTGCGACACCAACTTTTCCTCCACGACCACGAGCTTTTTCTCTCCGACTTTCGCAGCCAAGCCAGCCTCCGACCGCTCGCTTCTGAGAGACTCCGACCTATTACCCCTCTTTTTCTTCGGTAACGGATCCTCATCTCGGTGGACCATTCCAACAAATCAAAACAACAAAAAAGAACAAGAACAAAAAACCCAGATCAAAAACGACCTGATCGTTTCGACGCTAAATAAACTCAAAGCTAAGATAAACCGCTAAACGACGCAAACAACAGCAAGTACAAATCAAAACGCTGCTCCAATAAAATACCTCGATTTAGAATGAACCGTAAACTTCCCTGTATTTATTTATTTAAACTTATTTATTTATTTAGATTTCAAACCGCCAAATCAAATTTAAAATTTATCTAAGATTAAATAAACACTAAACGTCAAAATAACAATGATGACAAAATAAAATCCTTAACTCAATAAAAATATACCATAAACAATACTATTTATTTGTTTTTTTAAACCATCAAATCATATTTTAAAATTTAAAAAGGTAATTACTTCAAGATATCGAATTTGTTAAATGCTGGGCTTTTAATTTAGAAATAAACAATAAAACTCGCTGCCTGGTGCGAGCTTTAAGTGCTACACAACTAATTAATCTCAAACCTCGACTATAACATCGTTTAAGTACGCAGGTACTTAAAATATGGAATACTTTTATGTAATTTATTTGGAAATTTTAGATATTTATGCTATTTGTTTAATTCAAAAGGTCCTAGGTTTTAGTTTTTAAATTATTATTTAACTACACGCACACTACAGATTTTTTCCGTACTCTTTTTATTCCATCTCAATTTTCGAGTAATTTTTACTCTTGGTCACAGATTATTAAAAACTACACGTTGTACAAACACAGTTTTTGCAAATGAATGTATACTTAAAATAGTTGAGATTGTGCAATTACTGGCATGTGTAACAGGAAACATTTTTAAAAAGCTATTTCGAATAATTACAAGATTGACAGTTTCTGACAAATGCATATAAATTAAAACATGTGTATATAAACATGCAAACTAAACTAGAGTGGAACTAAATTTAAATTATGAATATGCTTTATGGTAAATGATTATGAGTGGGGTATACTAGTAAATGATATCTGGTTTGCAGGTGAATGTGCTTATCTATGTGCAGTGTCTGTATATTGTATATTTGTGTATGTTATGTATGTGTGTTGTGTGTCTGGTAAGCTTTGTTTTGTTGTGTAAAGTTGTGTATGTGCGTGTGTGTGTGTATGTGTATGTGTGTGTGTCTGTGTGTGTGTGTGTGGGTATGTGCACGTGTGTATATTGAGTGTAATTATATTATTTGTCAATAGAACCTAAGTTTCTTTTTTTTTTATTTATAATATATTATTATTTTATGTACTTTTGCTATTTGGGTGACTTGAAATTGAGCAAGTAAGTGTATATCGAACTTAGATTGGAGATATCTGTTTTTTTATTTATACTATTTGGACAGTTATATATGTGACACATTTCTTTGAAAATGCGTTTAGATGTCATTTTTTCGGTTTCTAATATTTTAGCGTCATTGAAATTCATATTATGACCTTTCGTTAAGACATGTGTAGACAAAGCACATGCCTGAGTTTTTATTTTAATACCGCTTTTGTTTTGCGTTTTTCGCTGTTTTAAATTTTGAGCAGTTTGACCTATATAGGATGCTTCACAATCTGCGCAGTTAATTTTATATATGGTATTCCCTTGATTTAAACAGGGAGTTTTATCTTTTATTTTAAAAAATAAATTTGTTATTGAGATTAAGTTTTGTTTCGCGATTTTTATGTTTTCTTTTTTAAATACTTGGATTAATTTGGGTGTTAAGCGTTCAATATAAAGTAATGTTTTATAAGGAGTGTTTATAAGGTCTATATTATTTTTATTGGAAAATATGCTGTTAAGTAGTGTTGTTTTTATTACAGTTGAAGAATAACCATTTTCTCTTAAAATTTTAGAAAATAATTTAATATTCTTATTGTATAATGAAGGATGGAAAATTCTTTTTGTGCGATTTTTCATTTCTATAATTACACAATCTCAACTATTGTAAGTATATATTCATTTGCAAAAAAAACTGTGTTTGTACAACGTGTAATTTTTAGTAATCTGTGACCAAGAGTAAAAATTACTCGAAAATTCAGATGGAATAAAAAGAGTACGCCTTTTATTATTTCTTTTTTAAACAGGACCTATAACCCATAAAAAAACCGAATAGTATTAAACCAGAGGTCGTTAAGTCTAAATATATATATTTAAAATATTATTAAAAACACGCTCAGTTCATTTTCATAACAAGATTCAAAAGTATTAGATTCCATTATATTTCACTAAGAAGTAATGATAAACATACAAGTCGTGTATTTCATTTTTCTAGATTATTCGAAAATCTAGATTCATTCACTAAGTTGCAAAATAACATGAATAGACATTCCGATGAGAATACTATAATGGGAGATAAGGCATTTAAGAACCCATAAATCAATGAAAAACGATTGTAAAACGCGCAAAGACAGCAATAAATCAAGACCACGTATAAGCATCTAAACATTCATTCTTTAAACTAAACCAATTAGACTATAATAAGACATTTGACGATGTAATAAATGAAAGCTAATGGCAATTTAGGTAAGATAATGGCGTAATTTGGTATTATCGCTAGCTTATTTCCGGTAGAGTTACCTGGTCTGTATTTGAATTAGGTAGACAATTGTTACTATATAAACCAGTTCAAGAATTAGAAAGGCGTCAATCATGTACGATAAAATGTTAATTAATTAAATTTAGTCTATGTTCGTGTATTACGACACGTTAAAAAATATCTGTCAATAAATAATAAGAAATTTTAAAGTTATGAACGTATAACCATCGGCGTTGAGAGTTGATTTTAATTTGAGTAAGAATTACTAATATTTAAAGTAAAAAATGCAATTGGTTTAAGGAAGGAATGGCGATAAAATCCTGCAAATGAACGACAGATATATAAACTTTTTATAAGCATTTACTGATAAATTACTTTTAAATGAATGGAACGATAGGTATATAGATGTAATTAGTTATACGATTTAGACATGGACAAATGTATAACCAGCAGCATAATCTAATAACGAAAGCAAATATATCATTGTTTTAAATCTTTTTTAAAAGACATTTTGTGTGCTCTATTTATTTAAGTGGCCTAGATTACATAAAATTATAACATGTAATTTTTTTATAAGCAAATAATTTAAAAATTTTTTTATGAAGTCGGGTTTCGGTAAAATTTTACCATTATGAAAACATTTATTGAACATAACTAATTAGCTTCGTTTGACATCGAGGTAAGAAATATTATTACAGTCATTCATTCTCATTTCTAAAAATTTTCTACATGTTGTAATTTACATTTGCGCCACACTAATTAGAAAGAGAGATTTTATGAACTCTATGCTAGTATATAGTCGTTAGAAAAAATTTTTTAGACTTAAGAAATGCTAATGATATTGTACTCTTCTTAATGTTTGTAGGTAAGTATTTTTCTTTAGATAATATGCGTTAAAGAAGGATGAATGTGGAAGTAGCAATTGTTATTGACTATTCCGAAGTCATTATAAGATTGATGTTGGATTCTTGTTATTTCATTTAGATTGAGCTAGCAAGAAAATTTGGGAATCTTCAGGCATTAATTCACATCACTTTTATTGGCTCCCTAAAATAGGAGCGCATCAGCTACAGAACAAAGCATTTTTACTGACTCGCACCACACGGCTCACTTCAATTTTCTTAAACTCTACAAGCCGTAGCAACATGCTGGGTGTTTTACTAAGCGCGTCGGGCAACTGTATATCGTAAAGTTTAAGGCCTAGAGCATTACGAATAAAAATTTATTAAGTAAAGTGGCCATAAGGAATTTCTCAAAACTATTTTTAGGTTTAATTTTGACGCAAGAGGACGCAATCGTTAAGGTCAACGACAAAAATCAATATTTCTCTCACAATTGCAGCACAAGATATGCTCAAAACGTAAGATCGTACAAGGGCGGTTGTAGGACTTTGTGAATTGGTCTACGTATAAATAGGGTGCTCTGACATGTCACATGCTGGAATTTAATGTTCTTAGAATCATCTGAAAGAGAACTTCTCAATGATCAACCAATACTATTAACTTGATTTTACTAGTGTTTTTAATATTTACTAGAGGGCGTTTTTTTCGATCATATAAGCTTTTGCTTATTTACTTAAAAGAATCAAATTAAAAAGTATATCGATCCGAAAGTAGTTGTATGAATCATAAAAAAGTTATTATTTTAGGGAAAAGCGTATCTTGATATTTTTAATGGTTTGTAAGTTATTGCAAAAAATGTCTGCCGCAAGAAGAAATATGTATTTATTTCAATTCTCTGGAATTTTCGAATCAAATATCATTTTAAATTATTTAGTCACTAACATTATTATAGCACCTGTTCAAAAGTGTCTTTCATTATTAACAATACATTTTTTCACGAGGTTTATCAACATACATAATTTATTGCTATTAAATTCTTTAAAAATGCCTCAAGTAAGCGATGAAAATAAAAACGTTTATTTATTTGTCAGTAACTGTAGCTATTGTTGATAGTTAAATTATTTGCTCTTTATGAGTAAGTTTATTTGTTAATTTTTAACTACAAAAATATCTTTCTCCAATGTTGAAGCTATGACATGCTTAGAATTTTCTTTTAGTGTTTTGAAAATGCGGCTGTTGCTGAACGTGAATATGCGACAGCATATTCTGAAAGAAAACATTTTATCAAAATGGTATTTGCGCGATTAACGTAACGTTTAAAGAAACTGGTCCTGTGCAACCAATTCCGAAACCTACCAGAAACTGTTCTGTTAGAAATGAAAACAATGTTGTGAATGTTCTTGCATGTGGCGAAGCAGATCCGTATGTAAGTACAAGGCAATTTTACGAACACTTAGGGATAGCTACGACATTGGTGTATCGGACAATGATAAACCACAAATTGCATCCATATCATGCGGTTATGCACCAGCCTCTTCTAGATATCAAAACTAATAAAAGGTTGAACCATTGTCACTGGTTGAGAGATATATGTGCCGAATATCCCGTATTCTAGTCCCACGTATTATGAACAGATGATGGTACCTTTAGTAGTAATAAGGGAGTAAATTTGCATAATATGCATTATTGGTCTGAAAATGTTCTCACTGGATGCTACAAATTGATCACCAACACAGGTGGAGTGTTAATGTTTGGTGAGCCACTGTGGAAAGCAGAATTATAGGGGCATTTATTTTTAATGGAAATTTCAATGGAGCAACGCATCTACATTTCGGTGTCAACAACTTACCGGAGCTTCTGGAGGATGATTCACTAGAAACTAAAAATAGAACGTGGTTTCAGCATGACAGCTACCCGGTACACCATTCGCTGGCAGAAATTATTTGGAAAAAGCTTTCCCAAATCGCTGAATCGGAAGAGGGAGCTTATTTCCTTGGCCGGTTAGATCCACAACTTACTGTATTAGATTTCTATTTATGCGGAAAGCTAAAAGATATGGTTTATCAAACGCGACCTACAAGTCGCGAAAACATGATTGCTCGAATTTTAAACGGTATAGCCAGCGTTTCTAGAGCTGAAATTGAAGTTGCTGTGTCAAGCACTAATCGAAGGTTGAAAAAATGCATTTTCAATGAAGGAAAACACTCTGAATATGCGATATAATAATGTTAAGTTGTTAATGACTCGTTTTTGTTGCTCTTTTGTTTTGTGAGTTTGTCAAATATATATTGAGTTTTGCCAGGTAATGAATACCGGTGCCCAACACTTTTTGGAGTTACAGCATATGCTATTGGAGTTAAAGCTATTAATAGACTACATATGTCTTCTTGTGGTAGACATTGTTTGCAACAACTTACAAATCATTATAGATATCGACATACCGTTTCCGCTCAAATATTTACTTTTTATGCTTTATACAATTACCTTCTGATTAATATGAATTTTTATTTGTTTTTTTAAGTAAATGGACAAAAACTTATATGATCGAAAAAAGCGCCCTCTAGAAAATTTTAAGAACACTAGTAAAATGACGTTAATAATTTTTCTGGATAATTGAAAAATTCTCTTTCTATGATTCTAGGAACCTTAATGTTTAGCATGTGACATGCGAGATAACCCTATTTACATGTAAACAAATTCACTAGGTCCTACAACCGTCCTTGCACGGTTTACAACAGAAAATATTAAGATCAAAGTTGTACAGAATTAAGTAAACTGTTGATTCACATTTTAAATGTAACATCTTGAGCTGGAATTTTGGGATAAATATTCATTTTTGTCGTCAATCTTAGCGATTACGTCCACTTGCAGGCAAAATTGAAACTTAAATATATTCTCCAGCAATTTCACATATCAACTTTACTTAACAAATTTTTCCACAAAGCTATAGACCTTATATTACAATACACGACCACGCGATACGTTAAAAATAGGTTAAAAATCAAAATTCTAAATTTAACAATAGTAATTACGCACCGTTTAGTTTATAAAACTGAAAAGGAATTAAATATTGTAAAATACAAAGTTGTCAATATTATTCCACATAATGTTTTTATAGTATATAAGAATAGACAATTAATTTCTTTTAATAAAAAATTTTACAATGTCAAAATAATAACCTAAGGAAATTTGACAAACTTTCAATATTCAATCAAATTAAATTTAATCATACTGACAGTTAGGAATTTTGATATTCCTGATACTGTAAAACAGTTTTTATCATTAGGTTCTAAGTTTTGTTTACCACCTATTATTAATGACAACATCGTATTAAAATTTTTGGCTGATTTAGAAGATGTAATGTTACATTTAGAAGGTAAAGAAAAAGATATGTGTAGAGCTTACGTCACAAACATTATTACAAATTTTATTCATAGTAATGCCAAACACAAATCGAAATTTTTAGCAAATTATAGTGATTGCAAAAAAGTATCTTAATGATAATAAAGATCTATATATACTAAAAGCAGATAAAGGAAATATACTGTAGCAATGTCTAAATCTGACTACCATAAGAAGGCATTAGATTTATTAAATGATCCTTCCACATACGTCATAATTAATAAAAATCCCACTTCACGGATACAAAAGGAAACTATGGATATAATAAAGAATTTAAAATCAGAAAAATATATTACAGATAATACAGCAAAAATTTTAAACAATTACAGCAGTGTTGCACCTACATTCTACGGTCTTCCTGTAAATTAAGATGTAGTAACGACTTAACTATAGACGAAAGACAAAACATTTTGAAATTCTTTTGGAAGATAGGCGGTATTACAAGAACAAGAAATTTTTGGTTTCAAAATATGAAGGAAGTGAATCCAAAGTACTCAATGCACAAAGCAAAGAGCAAAAGATCTGCTAATTATGCCTTTCATTTCCGAAATATAAAAAACTCTTTATGTCTTCTCTGAATATAGGAAATTCAAGTACAACGGTTAATAAATTTAGTCCGATGGGAGTGATAGAAGGAGGTAGGAGAAGAAAGCACGGAAAACAAGGAAAAATTGTCAAAGAAAATATAAAACAAGATATACAGGATCATATAAATTCTTATTCATTAAAGGAATCGCATTATTGCCGGGCTAGAACTTCAAGATACTACATGGATGGTGATTTAAACCTTAGTCTATTATACAGGCATTACAAAGAAAAATGATCTGAATACAAAATTCCTTTTACAGTCCTAAAAAGGATAGGTGTTTTTTTTACTCAGCATTTAGCAATTCGAACTAAAAAAGGCAACTCGAATTAAATGAGAAGTACGAAACTCATCTCACAGAAAAAGCTCTCAGTCGTTATGAAAAAAAGAAGAATATTGAAGATGCAACAGAGAACCCACTCAAAGTTGTATGTTGTTTTGACATGCAAGCGATACTGGAGACCCCATTTGGTAATGATGCTCTCTTTTATTATAAACGAAGATTAAAAGTATACAATTGCATATTCTTTTCAGTGACTGCAATGAAGGGGCATTGTATGTTATGGGACAAACTATGGGTGAAAAGTGTATTAATAAAGTTGGAACGTGCGTATACAATTATTTAAAAAAATTTGTGCAGGAAGGGTAGTCGTGTTCTATACGGACAACTGCGTACTACAAAATAAGAATAAATATTGAATGTCCTTGTATTTATATTCTGTTCAGAAAGAAAATAGTATTATTGTAAAGTCAATAATCCACGAATACCTTGTAGTACGGAATACTGAAAACGAGGGTGTTAGTGAACATGCAACAATTGAGAAAGAAAAAAGACATACTAAAGAGTGGCCCGATTTTCGTACCAGTCCTTTGGCGCTCACTAATTTAATCAGCAAAAAAGCATGGACCACTCTACAGTGTTACTGAACTGTACTATACAGACATCCTTGACTTGAAATTATTGTCGTTAGTTACAGGAATGAATTTTACAACAAATTAAAACAGTGAGAAAGAAGAATTGTAAAAATCCATCATTATAATCCAAATACTATAAAATACACATATTCTTGTAAAGAAGGAAATGAATGGTATCCTACCAATGTAAGACATTGGATGAGAGGTGTCCAACAACTAACAATATTAAGCCAACTAACGCTTTCGAGGTAAGACGAAAAAGTTCTCAAGCAAAGAAATTAAATCTATTGTCACCGTGCAGAGTCAACGTGATCCCACGAGTATATTGGGATTACTACGAAAATATTTCCTCAGACAACTCAAATGTTAACCAACCAGATTTTGTTGATGATAGCGAAATTTAAACTCACGGTAATAAATACAGTACATTCTTATCCTTATTAATAAACATACAGTATTTGCTTTTCATAATATTGAATTCTATTTTTATTAACGTGTTTTTTTGTATTTTTGTCAATAATAACTAATTTATTATAACGTGTTACTTAATCAGTTTTTGTATTTACGTTAAGTAGGAATTGTTTGCCATTGTATATCTACCTAAAACTGTTTAATTTCAAGATATTTTGCTTTGTTAAAATAAAAAAGCTACCTCTCTGTGCCTCAAACATAATCTAAAATAATTTTAAAATCAACACAATTAGATTTATGCCTGGACTAGCTCAGTTATACACTGCACAGAGTGAACGACGATATGATAACAAAGAATGTTTACCCACTCCCTTCTAACACTTCATATACCTGAATAAGACAAACGAAATTTACCAAATTTTGTATAATAGGCTAAGAAAATATACAATTTATAGCTCTACGTCCTTGTAATATTATTAGCTTATTAAATTTGTTCACTACCAAAATTTTAAGCAATTAAAACCAGCAAAAATAATTATGTTTTATATTGAAAGCTTCGTTGAATGTTCAAAAAAATTATTCCCCTTGTAACGTCATTTTTAGGTACCAACTAGGATTTTTTGTTGATCTTTTACACAAAAATTACCTATATTACATGTGAGTTTTATGCTTATGAAATATTTGAAATAAGACATGCAACATTCAAGAAATTATGAATTTAAATTCTGAACTTGTATCTTTCTGTTGATTCCTACCGAGGCTTCGTGGCGCAGATCGATTGTTATTTTCAGTCGTTGACCCTCAGCTTTTTTTTTAACCCAGTAATCCATAGTTATCCAATAACTTGTAGACGTTCTTAAATAAATTCTTTAGTTGCTTATTTAGTTTACCATCATCATTAGATCCTTATATATATATATATATATATGTATATATATATATATATATATATATATATATTGTTGTGGATTCAAAGGGGTAAATCAGTGTGAAACGATAAAATTTCAACAACCCTGTATATAGAAAAGAGCAAATTATTTACGCGCAAAAACTAATTTAATTCATTTAGGGAGAACGGACGAATATTAGAGTATTTTTATATTTAATAATTGAAATATTAGTATCACAGAAAGGAAGAAAGCTTCAAAGCAAATAGAAGTTCAAGGATTTGCATAATTAACCATAAGTTATTTTAATTAAACACATATAAACAAAAGGAAACGTGCTTGCGTAATAAAATCAATAATCCCAAGGCAATTGTATTCGTTGTAAAAGTCAACGTTAGTTTCATCAGATACGGAGAAGTAGAAAGTCTAGGAATTGCTATGTTCAAAACGGTCGATAATTAACTGAAACACTGTTTTAAGGTCACGTTAACGAAGTCGAGGTATTAAGAAGGATTATAATTTTTTCAACCGTCAGTTTGGTATAACAACAAGGGGAACAAACATCTTAAGGTGCGAGGGAAATGCATAATCGGTTGTATACAACAGATAGAGGCAGAGATAAAGCAAGCAAGAAATTGAAATGCACATACAATATACACGTGGTGTTGAGACAGGGTGTCAACAATATCGATTTTCTGTAACTCAAGTGGGGTTTTGAACGAGACAACAAACATGCTTAGAACAGAGATAAATAGAACTTAGGCGGAGTTTGAGACGGCAGAGAATTTTGTCATTGGTTGAAAGCAGACAGTTTTCCAAACGTACGTACTCGCGAAGGTTGAAAGCGAATTCGGGGTATACAGCGCGTAGGACGGAACGAGTTTTACGAATTTAGAGACGTCTGTATTCAAAATTTGTAAAATTCGTTTTGAAAATAAGCTTTTCGCAGGAAGCGCATCCACTAGGGGGGTTTAAAAAGGATATAAATACCCAACTAGGTTATTAAGGCTCTCTTCTCTTTTCCATTACTTGGATAAAGTGCTGAATACCGATTCAGACCACCATAAGAGTAAAGCTTTCTGTGAGTATTTTATGTATATGATTATGTTACCGTAAATATAGTGATTGCAAGTATAAAACAGTAGTAGCGGAGCTCTAATTATTGATGTGAAGTACGAGTAGTGCGTATTAAATTAATAAAGGTCCGGCTACTACAACACAAAAATCATTAAATGGAAGCATGATATATGGGGTAAGCACCACAAGTAATCGAGCTTGTATGCATGATATATGGAATGGTACTGTGAGGCGAGGCGCATAGCTTGCAGAGATAGTAGATGGTAGAGGTCTGCGGATCCGCTGAGCAGCACAGTAAATCGAAATAACGCCGAGGGGTTTTTTGGCACTCATCTCCGATGCGAAGAAGCCTGAGGAATTTTCCAGGTAATTTATTTGAAATTTCTGTTGTTTTATAAACATTTGTGAAATTTTGTGCTGTGTGGTTGACTTTTTTTGTGGTATATTTATGGTTGTAGAAACTTATTGTTAAAGATACACGTACTGGACAATTTATTGATGTTGAATATTGAAAAGGGGTGTATTTAGAACATCCAAAATTTTATTCAGGATAAAAATTGAATTGTAAAGGGTAAACGGGTCTGTAAAATTTTTATTTAATTTATGCAAGGTGTAAAAGGCATATACAAACTGAACTAGGTTATAATGAGCTCACCATACTCCAGTGTGAAGTCAATTTAGGGTAACATGTGGGGCCCATCTACTCATATCTCATCGAATTTGTTCAAAAATTATTAGAAAAATCAAGGAGTTTAAAAACATACCATAATTTGAGTTTTATAATTATTGTATCAAACTGTTTTAACACATGTGAATATCATTTATCTGTTAATAGGTGTAAATAAAAGGTTGTATGGTTGTGGTATTATTTGGTAGTTTTATTGAATGGCGTGCGAGTGTGAAAGAGATATGTCGGTAAATTTAGGTATTTGAGAAGAGGCACAGCTGAGCTAACCAGGGAAGCAGAGGAGTTTAAAGGCGAAATAAAAGGGTAAGGAACTTTTTTTTGAAATTTTAAATTTTTGACAATTTTAAGTTGACCATAGAGAATCCTGAGACTGTCTCGACTTCCACGGCAATATATATATATATATTATATATATATATATATATATATATATATATATATATATACAGTGTGTACAGTATAAACTGTAGGAGATTCGATCTTGGTTAAATGGGACAAAAGTTGCATAACCATGAGGGTATCTCAGAACGGTTTTCAAATTTCAAAAATTTTCATAGGTTACTAGATAGAGGCAAAAACACAAAATTGACGATTTCTTTTTTGCTCGTAGTTATTCTACTAATTGAAATAAAATGTTCAAATTTGGTACAGTCCGGTAATTCTATCGCGTTCACATTTTCAATTAGATTTCTGTCTAGTGCATCTTAAGTTTTGTCACATGTTACTTTTATGTTTTAAACGCCGCATATTAGATTTTTAATTTGCTAGCAAGTATTGTTATTTATGCTTGAAACATCACGTAGACCTAAATTTTGTAAAAGAATTTATTAAATTTTCCATTTAATTCTGTACGTATACCAAAACTTCTGATTCCATATTTTATTTACCCATGCCGGGCTTTACAAAATTGGGGCAATTTTTACATTTACAATGTCACGTACGCTTTTTGCCCCAATATCTATACCTTATGGCGTTATAAAATATGCTTGTATTTCTAAAGTTTGTTTTATGCGTTTTATTGCCTTCTACTCCTTACGCAATGCGTCGAGTTTGAAAGATTTGTTTCCCGTTTAAATATGCCCAATTTGTATTTATTTGTAGTTTATGAATGCTTTAAATGGTTCTAAAATAAATTGAGTTGCGCCCAGAGTCATTTATTTTACTAAATGTGGTTCAGTTATTGCAGAATGGGTTTCTTTTTATTTTATACACGGTCATTTGTATTTTCTTTGACGCTTGAGAATATTTTAAATATTTAGAAATGTATTGAATGACTTCCAAAATTATTTATTATGATTAATGTTGTTAAGCTACTACAGATTGAGCCTCCTTTTATTAAATGTGGTTAGGTGTTGATTTTATACAAGGTGATTGGACTTTACTTTTTGCATAATGAACGAATTATGTACTTTTTATGATTGAAATGTTTGGTTTTCTTGATTTTTACCTCCTCTGTGACATATACCCCTAAATAACTATGTATTATATAATATATATATATATCCAATATATTATATTTATGCTGTGATAAGGGTTCGTTTAAGGGTGTACTTTATAGTAAAGGTCGTTTAGGAATTAGAAATTACTATAGGAAGCAGAAAACTGCATTTGTTTAATAGAAAATTGAGAAATGGAGATAGTTTGTAAATAGTAAGCAGTCAACACCCTGTATATAAAGTATAAATAGTTTTAAGCGACGCAAATAGACACAGGAAGACGCATAATTAGCGTAGAAATAAGGGATACATGCATATAGTGAATAGTAAATATTCAACACCCTGTAGATAGAGTTTTAGTTAATTTAGGTAAGGCAAATAATGATATTTTTTAGTGGAAGCACGCGTATTTATAAGTAAACATAATAAAGTGTAATTAAACACGCATTCAAAAGAGTTCCAAACAATTAGGTTAATAAGGAGATAAGAAATAGAGCTTCGAGAAGCATAGTGTAAATGCGTACAAGTAGTTAATAATAGTGATAAAAGAGAGGTGATTAAAAATTGCGTAAATAACAGGCAGATATGAAAATTAAAAGTCGAATTGCATCAGTTGTTTATGTACAACATGGAAAAGCGATTAGATTCGTCAAAACGCCGCATGTTTGATAACGAGGCACCTGCGAGCAGGTCACAATTATTTGAAAGCAGAGAAAATTACGACAGAAACTACTTTAAATGCAAAGATTTGATTAGTTAAAATTAGCGACGAGCTTGTTGACCATACCCACTGACGGAGTAGGAGATCAATGATATATTAACAGGGACAGTGATAACGAACTCAGTTTTCAACTCAACATAGGCCGAGGTGCGCCACTCTGAAACAAAGTGTGATACGTATTAATAATTTAAAGTGAATATTGTATAAGTGCGACTAAGATGAAAATTATGATTGCCGATTAAATGTAAGTAGATTTTGGGGAATATATTTTAAACTAAAACATAATAATAATAGGGCTTTGAGTCCGGGGAGGATAAACTACGAATCTAAGTTCGAGGCGAATAAATGGTATTCCGAGTCCGGGGAGAATAATAAGAAATCCAAGTTTGGGGAGAAGAATAACAATACAAATCGAAGTTCGGGGAGAATAGACGGTATTCTAAGTCTGGGGAAATTGATGAGAATAAATTCTGAGAAGAAGTAATAAATCGAAATGAGACGACAATAATTTGGGGTACATAAGTCTAAGTTTAATAATGGTAGTCCAGAGGGTGACAACAATAATTTAAATGCAATGGTTCAAGCGTGTGGATAGACAATATTTGGAATGGGCATGTAATAATTCTGAATTGGGGGAAAATAATTTTATCCAAATGGATGGCTTAATGCATGGAAAATATTAGCTGATAATGGATGCGTCAATTGTGAGAAGGAAATAGCGAAGAAAATAGACCAGGTTAGATTTTTAGTTATAAGACATTATTTTTCTATTTTTTATTTGAATATTGAATTTGCTTAATATAAATGAATGTGACGAAGTCAACAAAACAGAGGACTTGCATACGTATAAAGTGCGTTATATATTAAGAGGTTTTGAACGTTCCACACTTTTTTTTATAAAAAAAATTATATTTTGGTGACTTTAGATTTGATTAAAAAGTATATGATTTTTGATAAATGAGATTTACAACATTAATTAATTGAAAAGTGTATTTTAAATAATTTACAAAAAACTGTACATAATATTTGTTTCATTATATAAAATTGAATTAACTTTATTTTATAATTCCAAATAAATGCTAGTCGAGGTCATAAGATAAAGTTAATGGGAGTGATTTGATAATTTAAACAATCAAGGAGGACCTATAAGTTGAATACGAAATTGATATCGAGTAAGGCGGTAACATATCAAGTTTTGTTATTGGTCGACGAGGTCGGTTCAAGATAAAATCCAGTTAAGTTCCTGGAGGGAGTTCATAGCAATATTTATATGACAGCCCAATGTCGGAGATCGATAAATCCAGTTAATACATAGCAATATTTATATGTCGACCAAATGATGGGGCGCGAATAATTTAGGGAGCATAGCAATATATATATATATATATATATATATATATATATATATATATATATTCTAAATCCTTAATAAAACAATTAAAATTCATATCGTTTACAATGGTGACTTTGACACGCTATTCCAATTCAGTAATGGGCAAATATTGTGATAAGTTGCATCTTAATAATACAAATTGAAACTCAAAACTTACTTTCCTGATTTCTAATAGAGTTTGCAAGGTTTAATTTGCCTTTTTAGAAATTAATTCATTTTGCAATGTTCCACTTCTGAACTATTGTAGCGATTTGTAAATGAATTTACCTTGACTTAATTTGTTTAAAAATGCTCGTGTGCGAGGCATCTCGAATCTGGCAATTACCAAAATTCTTTTAGTTTTTTTAGACAAGCAACACTTATGTCTACATCCCACATCAAACTTATCTCTAACTAAATAAGAGATTATAGCATGCATTTCCTATAGTTTGCCCTACATTTATCACACGAGCATACTGATAGAGTATCCATTTCATTATTAAAAGTCACAAAGCCAACTTGAAATCAACTATAAGTGCAAGCGCTTTCTTTAGTAAATATTTAGCAAAAGCAAAGAGATAAAACAAAAAACAATCCAATTCGTATAAAATACCTTAAATAAAGTGCAGGGAAGCAACTGTATCGCTATCTTTGTAATACTGGGAAAAGCGAAGTAAATTTTAACGTTCTTTCAATTAGCAGAAATGGAATGAGTGCTGACAGGGTGTATTAAAATTTTAAATCCGCTTAATAATTTTTATATTCAGCACCCAGGAATTTATAAAAGATTTGTTTGAGTTGTAAAAGTTTGGCTGTTCCAAAACGACGGTGGCTGATGTAAAATATCCATTAAATTTCTCGCGAATTAACCAAATCCAATTAAAAATTGAGTGCTTTTTCATTTCGCGTTAAACTCCATGGAACTCTTAATGAAATAAAATTGAAATCATTTTACTAATTATAACCAGGCTGTCAGTAATCTTTTAATGCCAAAATCACGGAGACTGCTTTACCATTTATTTAAATACCTTAAGTTTCTTTTCTAATCATCATTAGTCTTTTCTAAAGTTCGGGCATAAAATCAATATTTTGGGATTATAATTTACATACATTCCTCACAAGAAACATACAACGGAATAGATTGATATATTTCCTACCATATATAGTACACAACATACATCAATAGTATATTCTATACCACGTAGGAAAAGCTCAACATTCCCGGACGACGTGAAGATTGATTGTCAAGAAGCCGGCAACAAATGGAAACACTTCCAGTGTGTTTAGCGTATACATACTATTTTTCCGCAAATCGTTAAAAAAACGACAAAAATTAAAACACTATCTTTAAAAAACCTGATTCATTTTATTTAGCAATAAATGGTGCTGTCAAATTCTTAGTAAAAATTTTTGCGTAACCATGGAAACTGTTACGTATACTTTACGATGGTCAGCTAAAACCTACCCCTTTTTAGTATTTCATTATTCATTTACTCAGATTCTGCTCATATCCACCAACAACACCCGGTATATTAAACCTTCCTACAATAAATAGGCTTTCTAATAATTTTAAATTTCAAATCTATTTACTTTAAAACGAAAAATTTATTCTATAAATTAAATAGTCAATACCTTATTTTAGGTATCCGTGAACTTGCACATACGATAGCGTATAATTACTTTTTAGATTACTACAATTTAAAGACTCGTTGAAATAATGAATCGTATTTCACCGATAGAGCTTGTTTCGAGTTGCTAATCACTTTCGTATGTTTGATAACACCGGCATGAAGATAAATTGGTGCTGTTAAACGAGTTGATAATTATCCTTTTCTGCATACAACCAAAAGCAATTGTCGTTTCCGTTCTCTGAAAAATTTTCGAGCACACAACGTGTGCTTCTTCCTCCGGTGGATCTGACGGCCTGAATTGCCGTTCCTTTTGTTGTAGTAGCAAACCCAAACTGCGGGTTCTCGAGCTCCTCTGCCCCGCTGTGTCATTAGGGAGGGTGTGACCCAAACCTACACCGTGGACGCTCGAGTGAGTATTTATGCACTATTTTCTTGTATGGGTCCCGTAAAATTGGTCGAAGCAGTATATTTGTCAGGCTCCACGTGATGACTAAACTTAGTATTCTTAAAATGAGTATCGTCAAGTGAGATGATATTTATTATTAATATTATATTTATCGTGACCATCCTATATCATTAATTGTTTGTGTACGGGGATGATTTAGAACTGTGGGTTTTCCTTTTACTTGAGTTTGAAATTTTTGGTTAGTTAAGACATCATAGTGCCAATGTTATATATGTACCTTTATGTTTATGATGATAATTTAGAGCTGATGTTTTTAGAGTCGTATGTTTTTTTGTTTGGTTAATTAAGATTTGTAGTGACCTAAAAACTGCAGCTCGCCATGTTAAACAGTATTTTTATATGTACAATTGTAGTTATTGATTTTTCGTCTTTAGGTATACTACGCTTCTATGTCTCTCCAAAATGTCACTTAGATTAATTATAAGTATTAATGAGTATGTTTAGTTTTTTATTTTTATTTCAGTCTTTCGTTTAATTTTTTTCGTATATTGGTAAGACCCCGCCTACTCACCGATTGATCCCAGTCATTTATCTCTTTGTCTTTTAGGCTACGTCAATGTACATAGCATAAATTTTGACGTCCTGATGTGGGGCTCCGATTTTGTTTTGGGTAATGTTTGCTTCGATATTGGTTGGTATAACTTGGATCCGATTTTATTTCGCTTAATTTTTGGCCCAATTTTCTTTTGTTAGTACTGTTTAATTTCCTACATTACCCGCATTTCTCGGCCTGATGATATTTATTTTTTTCTTTCTTTACGTTCTGACTGTTATTTATTTTTTCTTTTGGCTTTTTAGTGTTCCTCGCATGAGGATCGATTTTCTTTATTTTTGGTGTGGTTCGATCTTCTTAAATTTTGATTTTGTTTTCTTTCTTAATCTCTAAATATCAGTTCGTTGGCTCATTTCAGATTATCGGAATTGTGTTTTCGCCGATAATTCTAGTCCATTGAAAACGCTGGCGCCTTATTCTAATTTCTATTTTGTTGATAGGCTCCTATTGGTGTCGGATATGTTTTAGATTGTCATGTATTAGCAATAATTTTTTTTTGAGCTTCTATCGAGTTACAGTTAGCCTTTATTTAGTTACTTTCTCCCAATTTCTTTTTTATTCGTATTCAAAATGACTGATATGGAGACAAGACTGTATGAGTATTGGCGTCTCGAGAGCCTCCGAGGAGCCTGAAAGTGATTACTTGCACGTTCATGTGCGGCCTGCGTCAGTTCGTTATAGAGGAGGATAAATTGTCCAGATGCTTAGTAACATCGCTCCATATATATTATATATTTTATATTATCGCTCATTATAAGGCGTTAATTTAAGGACGAATGTCTGATTGGAACCGGCGAAAATTCTGGCCGTAATTCCGTATTATTAATTAGTGCCAATGTTATATATGTACCTATATGTTTACGATAATAATTTAGAGTTGGTGAAAGTCGTAATTTTTTTGTTTGGTTAATTAAGATTTGTAGTGACCTAAAACTGCAGCTAATGTTAAACGGTATTTTTTTTCGTTTGAGTTTTTTTTGCTATATGTACAATTGTGGTATTGATTTTGTTTTGGGTATACTACGCTTTATAAAGTGATTATATGAAAATCACTTAGATTAATTATAAGTATGTTTAATTTCTTATTTTTATTTCAGGCTTTCCTCTAATTTTTCTCTTGTATTGGTAAGACCCACCGATTGAGCCCGGTTATTTTTTTCTTTGTCTTTAAGACTACATCATTGTACGTAGCAAAACATTCCTATCAAGATATTGAATTGTCAAACTTGACATACTGAAATATGACTGCCGGTATTTTTGAAAGTAACAACACAAATTCTATAATTGTACTACTTGTAAAATACTTGAAAATATCACACACAACTTACTTTAGAATCAAATACATTCTGAAGTTAGTTGTTTGTTATATTACATAATGTGTTAAGATTTAATAGAACTTACCATGAAAGCATGTTCTCAGTGATTTTTAGGGTTCCGTACCTTATAGGGAACTTTTATAAAATCACTTTAGTGTCCGTCCGTCCGTCTGTCACAGAGGTTTTTCTCCAAAACTATGTAACGTAGGAATTTGAAATTTGGGACAATGCTAGGTCTATATAGCGCACACAAATATCGATAGTCAGAAAATCGAATAAAAATTTTTTAGATTAAAATGGCTGGGTTAATAAATATATCGTGTGAGGTATCATTTGAAAGAGGATTCTAAAAGGCTTCCAAAAATTTTTTTTATAATTTTCGGTCCAGTAGTCTTCATGATATAGCTCAAAATGTGCCAAAAATGATGACCGTCCCCTGTTCTCCAACATTTCCAAAGCTGAAATTTGGATTTTAATAGGCATAGTAGCTATTGAGTCATAGATTATCGTAAAGTTGCAGGTTTTTTGATATTGTAATAGTTGCTGGGAAAATATTTTAAAACACAGTAATAGACAACGTATTTACTAATTTATCAGTACAATGTGGGACAATATATACATTTTTCAGTTATCACAATCAAATTTGGATAAGATTTAAATATACATAAAAAATATAAACAGCTTATTTTGGTTTATTGATTGCTCACTGTACTATTAGCACGGAACCCTAATAGTGCGAGCTCGACTAGCTCTTGGCTAACTTTTTGTTGTCCATATGAATACACATTTCTATACAGTACAGTACAGTACTGTACAGTACACTAATGAATATTTCCTTACAGTGATTTGTCGTTGCTTGGCAACGACTAAACATTTGGAAATATTCAACTTTTGTTTAAGAATTTTTATCAGAAATGTAAAAATTTCTGAACGATTTGCGGAAAAAAACTTATCGCGTCAAAACGGTTCTACTTATACTACTACCAAACGATTAAAGCAATATTGCTATGCATGGTATCCGTGTATTAGGTGATATCAAAATTGTACAAAAAGAAAACAGGCAATGACCATAATTAACTAGGTCTATCAAAAACTATAACGCAAGAACTAACTTATTCCACACCAAAGTTATTTAAATAAGTAGGTTAGATATATGAATACTGAAAGATGTTCTGTCGCAACGCAATGCTACTTTGTATATGTCGATAAACCTCCATTTTATAGAGCTATAAAAAGTGCCTGATTAAACTTTTCTATTACATACTCTTCCCTAGTTCCCGGATATATACCATAAGTTTCCGAAATTAAATCAATTCTGACTCCCATCTCTTGCGCATTGCTCCAGTACTGATCCTTAAATAATTTTTGAAAGTCTTCGTAAGTTGTATAGGTATCATTCAGAATCCCATGCCACTCTTCTGCGTTTCCTGTGAGTGTAGAATTAATAATTTGTACCTTCACTGATTTTTTTTTCGTATATCACTATTTTATCCAGTTTTGCAAGGAAAGACATTGGTTGTTCCCATTTTCGCTCCCCGAATTTGGGTAACATCTCTTTGCTGAATTTATATTCATTTGCATGCATGCATCCGACTACTCGTCCTTGTTCCTGTTAATCTTATGTTGTACTTCTAGCACCGTTTTCTTTATAGTTCCTAAGTTTAAGTTTATTTCTTTCTTCTTTGTTTCCAGACTTTCAACGAGTTCTTTTCTGAACCTTGACTCCTCTTCATTTTTTTGTTCAGCATACCTAACGTTCCTGTATACCTTTCTTCATGCCTTACATCCACAGCTTGGATCTCCTTTCTGACTCCTTCAACTCCTGTGATAATCAATTCATTGTTTGTCTTCAGTTTGACATCCAACTCTTGTCTAATTCTTGCTGCGTTTTCTTAAAATTCAACTTTTAATGCAGCTTTGAAATTTTGTACTTACTGTCGTATTTCTACTTGGAACTTGTTCATTTGCTCGCCCAAATCTTTCTGGCTGTTCTTAATCTGTACTCCTAATTCTTTCTGATTATTATTAATTTGGTTATCTAGTTGTCGATGACTGTCTTTAACTTCAATAATTTGCTGACTTAAATTCCGTCGACTGTCTTTAAATTCCTTCTTGTTTTCTTCGAGCTTTTCTCCTAGTCCTCTCAGAAAACTTAAAATCATCTGCGTGTCGTTGCTTTCATGTGTAGTTGTTGCCATTTTGTCTTCCACCGTACTTTGTCCTTCTATAATTATAACCTGTAGTTCTGTATACATTTCCCGTTCACTCGTTCTACATATCCCTGTGTCAATGTCTATTTGTTTGAACAATTCAACGTCCGATATCGTCGTTCTTACTACATCTGTAGACCTTCCATAACTCTTGCCTAATCTTGTCTGGAAATCGTTTCTTTCACTCATTTTAAATAATTTTTGTTTATCTGGCCCCATCTGTATTTGGTTTCGGATTTAACGTAGAAATACGTATGTTATGAGTTAAATTTAATCTTACCGTTGGATCAGTATTTTCTGTAATTCGTTGCAATGTTTTTAAATGAATATTTTGCTTTATTAGGTCAAGCCCCACGCATTTGGTGCGCCATATTGTTTTGTTGTGTATAAAGTTTTGGGGTGGTTATTAGTGTTGTTTATTTTATTTTTGATTAACTAAATTATGTGATAGTAAGTAACTCTATCGTCTCAAGGCGGGTTCAAATTACCTTTTTTAATTGTACCAAAATTTTTATATCTATTAATTTGTTGGATTCCTAAAATTGTCGACTTTAGTCACCTAGTATCGAAACTAGATCGCCTCCATTTTTGCAATATGGATTAATGATTCTCAATGATTGTATAACAGAATTAACTATTATAATACAAATGAAATAAAAGTTTACTTACAGTTGGATCTCTTACATTCCTTACCACAGTGTCTGTATGTTTTATTTTTCACAGTTTCTTTTTATAGATTTTGTGACTGAAATTTTTAGGTTGTTCTTTTCTGAAAAATTCAAAATTTGTATGGAAAATAATGAATAATTGTACTAAAACTTCCACTTGTGTTACTTATCTGTCACTTAATTTTGTCAGGTATCAATTGATAAAAATAAAATGGTTATGATCTAAATATTTCTGCCTACTTCCTCTTATTCTAGACACACATTTTTTTATTATATATTTTCTTTTAGCCTCTGTATAAATAATTGTTTTCGTTCTAGACTACCTTACACTAATTCTTTTATAAATCGTCTTTGCTCTTTTCTTAAATCTATTTTTTTACATTTTATCATTGTCTCTCATTTAATACCTCTAATCTAGCACTCTATATTTAAAACGGATTTCTTTGTTATGTCCACCAGAAAGGACCCCTTTTTTTATTACTCTCTCCTTTGTCAGTCCAACTGCTCATCCCCACCCAAGTTCACTACAATTTATATATATATATATATATATATATATTGCTGTGATATATCCTTTGAATGCGGGAACTGGGTCCTTTCAACAAAAAAATTCTAGTCCCACCGATTGGGCGTCATAAACTGCTGTGATCCTGGTTTCGCTTCAGCTGCTCACCTAATTTTATAAACCTCCTCATTCATAAAATTAAACAACACATTCCTACCACAAACATCAACGTTAACTCTATTTACATCAATATTCAGAATACATTAAATTTTCAAATTAAATTTCAGCATAAAATTCAGTTTTAAAAAGAATTTCAAGATTAATTTTATTATCACTTTAACGTGCATCCAGAATTAAAGTCCTTGTTGGATGCCTACTAATTAATATAACAATATAAGCAGACCGGAGTCTGAGTATAAAGGAGCATCTACCACCCCTTTACGTTAATTAACCAGGTTCGTCTAATTGAGCTCAAAGACATACCCAAAGTTTCATCATAATTCAGAACATCAATACTAAATACCCTTTCTACTTAAACAAGCAAATTTCATCTTAAAATTAAAATTTTATGGTTAGTACAATTTCACTAATGTCCATTTAAAGTAAATCAATTATAAAGTTATTCAACACACACAAAATGTCAAACAAAATAGTATAATTTACCTGAAGGTTACTGTCCTCGTAGCTTCAATGTACATCGTCCCTTTAGTTAATCACACCATTCCAACAGGATTATATTTACGGCTTCTAATTCTCAACGCTTTTAAAATTTTCTCCATCACCATTTATTTAAAGTTGTTTCTGGGCTTTTCCGGAACTCATCTGTGTATATCTGACCCTTGTTTCGTGGATCCAGACACGTATTTGAACCATTTAATTATTAACACCCCGAAAAATAGCAGAGAAATTCATGCGTCTTTCACCAATATACGCCAAAACTGCCTACTTTTGTGTATACATTTGTCGTTGTAAATTTTGCTAATTGGTACAGTGATACTAAATTTTATTACCTTGTATCTAAGTGCACTGAAGTACATTCATGTTAGCACGTAAATAACAAACTATTTTGAATCACTAAAATATACGAGCAAAATTTTAAATTATTTTATCAAACTAAAATGCACTGTTTAACATCTTGAATCAAGTCGCGGATGTAAGAGCTTTTAACGCATCGAATAGTCAAAAGTCTAAGAGGCCGAAATTCATATTACCACCGGTATATATAGCGAATAGCCTGTCTGTCAGTCTGTTCCCCAAAACAGACAATTCTTAAGAATTTCTCATTCTATGTTCCCAGTCCGTCGCTCGCGCGTCGGTTTTTACGAATTTTTCACTCGCCCCATTTAAATCTCAGAAATTCTCACACGCCACGCAAACATGTCCGAGAAAAACTAATTAATTTTGTACAGAAATTGTTGTTTCTACCTCTGATATTTGCATCCTATTTTCAACCAATTGTGACCCTCGTGACGTTGCTTAAATCACGCCTTTTACTATATGTGTCTTTGCTTGACGCATTTTCTTCCTTTTCTAACCTGTTCGTATTGGTGCAAATTGATATTCTTTATTATCGATTATATTTTAGTCCATGTGGACTATCTGGGTTAAATAACCCCGGATCGCACATTCTCGTGAATATTAAGCCCCGGTTTCTCCAAGATTCTTTGAAACCATTTGTTATCTACACAATTTTCGCCGTACGTAATATTTAAACTACGCAGGTGTTCAAAATAATATTAATTCTCAGAGCTTTTAAATAAACCCTGTTTTGTATTTCGTGCTAAAGCATCTGACCGTTTCAATATCCTTAGAATCGACATGTTTATCTAAACAAATTAAACTGAAATTGCCTTTTAAAATACGCAGGTGTGTTCAAACATCCTACTTCTAACTAACACTTCTAGGATTTGCATTTTATTGGGTTTTACAAGTTTCTGTAGATATTATCTGTACGTTTTGTTCAATACCGGTTACTTGAAATAGAGTTAATTAAGATAAATTTTGCACGTAATTTCCATTTGTTTAGAATAATTACATTACACGCAGAGCTTTTAATACTGCTTCTTTTGATATAAAGCGTCTTGTACATGATTTAAATCTCTTATGTTTAATGAAACTAATAAATTTTTATGCTTCACGGTTTTAATAACGCGTATTATCTAATAATATTCATTATACACGGTGATTAAAATTATTTGATGTGATTATTTAATTTTCTACCCTGGTCTAAATATGAGTGTTTTCTCCCTATTTGAATACAAATAATCCCACTTATTTGAATGCAAATATTAAGCATTTAGACAAAATAATTACAAAAAAAAATTGCCTATCTCTCTCTACCCTTATCTATCTAACTTACCTACCTTATCTCCAATTCAAAAAAATATTTACACCTATCCTATATCCCTATCCTATTCCTAACTTTAACTAATTCTTCACTAACTTACTCTCCTAACTAATCCTATATACCCATCCTACTCTTACTCTATTCCTAACTCTCCACTAATCTTATATGAAATATCTATACTTAACCTATCTTATTTTCTTCCTACATTTCCTCTTTATTCTCATCCTAAACCTATTTCTAATTATCTCCCATATTTATCCTATATCTAGCTCTATTTTCTATCAACACCTACTTTTACTCTTCTATATACACCTATGCTATCCCTTATTCTATTTAAATCTAACTCTCTTCTTGACCCTCCAAGTCTTTCTTCTCACCAACCTAATACTCTTCATCCCTATTTCTCCTCCTTCTATATCTATACTTATCATCCCTATTATCTCACATAAAATAAACTTATCATCCCTATTATCCTGACTCTTAAATATTGCTTCTTCTTCAGTCCCTACACTTGTCTGTTTTCATTTATTATTGTTTCCTTTCTGCCGACAAACCAAACGATACTACTTTACAATTATCGATTTTTCCTCTATGGAAAATCCTATGTACCTTCTAGAATTCTTATGTAATGGAATCCGCCAGAATGAATTCCTTAAATCTACTTTATTAAAAACAAACTTGCCACTTAACCTCGTCAAAATAATTTCTGCCTTCACCTGCTCCTGATATGCTGCTGTTGCTTCTACCCCACTAATTCTGCATGTTTTGTACTAAAGCTTGAACCTCTACTCTCCTATCCTCTGGACATCTTATCGTGTTGATCTGTTTACCTTCATCATCCTCTACCTCTACTACATTAATATTAAACCCCGTGTCATCCTCTGTGACTTCATAACTGCCCTTCCATGGCACTACCCTATCATTAATCGTTACTACCTTCCTCCATATCTATCAAAACCCTAACTTCATCATACAGTCAACACCTAAAATGCTCTGAAACTTCAGTCCAGGTACAATTACAAACTCCTGTTCACAGCTTAAACCTCCTATATCTATCCTAAGCACCACAACACTATTTACTACAGCAAACTTCTTTTTATTTGGAGCTACTAAATGGACTACGCTTTATAGGCATAATTCTATCACAAACCTTATCCCTAATTTTGCTGACGAATTCCTCCGATATTAAACTCGCCTCTGCCCCTGTATCAAGTAATACTTCTACATTATTCTCAAAAATTTCTAAATTAATAATTGGCAAACATAATTTTTCCTCAGTTTCTGGCTCTACTTCCTCCTCAATTTTGAAAAATTCACGTGGATGTTCATATACATTTACACTGAAATCTAGTGGTCTGTCGCGTTCTAAAAATCCTGTCCAGGTCTGTTTTCCTACTCGGTCCTGGTCTAGCCGTCACCTCAGCGTACGTCCTAGGCGTTTCCACTCGTTCCGTGTCTGTATTAGCAGTCCCGCTCATGTCTGGTGAACTATTCATTCTGGTAGGTCCCGGTCTCGGTGCAGGTCCCTTCCTAAACTATTACTTCTAACGTATGGTCGTCTCTGTTCCCAATTCTGTCGCTGGTATCCGTAATTATTCCCCGTCTAGCTAGTTGTCCCGTCTATTGTCAAACCTAACTGTGTTGATCTGTCTTTCCCTGTTTTCCCGAGGTCGTCCACTACTTACGTCGTCGTACCTCTGCAGGTATTCTAAAACATTTCTCTGTCCACTATGTTCTGTAGTGCTACGTGTTGTCTTATTTCTACCTCGAAGTGTCGTGATAAATACTTAATAATTTGTCGGTCCGTCAGTGGTGGGTTCAGTTGTTTGCTATGCTATACTTGCTATAGCATTGCTCCTACTTCCTGAAAATTCTCCCTTAAATTTCCTGTGATTAAGTCGTCTCGTACCTGATCTTGTCTGTGGTCACCCAGTAGTGCTTTAAAATTTGTTTTCAAAGTCTGATACGTGTCTATGTCCTGTCCTACTAAATTGTACCATGCTTCCGCATTGTCCTTTAATCTTTATCGTATTTAGTTTAGTCTGTTCGTCAAATAAATTTCCCACTAGATTTCTTACACTATTAAAAAATTTTGGATTTACCTGTATCGCCTAAATTCATTTTGGTCCAAATGAATATCACGTAAAAATTTTAACCTTCCCCCTTTAAAGACATTTTAAATTTAAACTTCTTTAATTCGCTTTCTACCCTTGGGCCCTAACTTCCCTTTAATGGTCCTTCATTCGGTCAAATTTTCATTTAATCCTCTTCCTTCACGAACATGCGTTAACTTTTCGGACTTAAATTGTTCCCCTTTCCTTCAAACCTTAATATCACCTCTTTTTAACCCTATTTTCCTTCCCCATCTTTACGGTAAGACTATTTTTAAATTCTGAAACTTCTTTATTCGTCTTATCTATTTTCTCACTTAGGGTTTCCCTAACTCCTGTTAATGTCTCATTCATTCGGTCAAATTTTCGATTTGAGTCCTCTCCGCTCTATTCGATTCATCGCTTAGCAGTTCTAATTTTCTGTTAGACTCCTCCATCGCTCTATTCGATTCTTCCCTCATCCTCTCTAACATTCTCAATATCATCTCGTTTCCTTGATCCCTGATTCCGTCCTCGACTGATCTCTACTGCCTCCAGCTTCTTCCATTTTAGAATTTTTTCGCACAATGCACTATCGTCACTTCCAATTTCCACCCTTGACTCCTTAACCACTCTTTTCTCTGCATACGTTCTAATCACTCACACACACTCAAAATACTCTTAAATTTATACACACACGAAACTCTCTCTCTCAGATCGCCAGTTTCCTGGAATAGTTAAACACTATCTGGAATTCGAGCCCTCACGTTGTGGTCACCATAAACTGCTGTGATATACTCCTTTGAATGCGGGAACTGGGTCCTTTCAACAAAAAATTCTAGTCCCACCGATTGGGCGTCATAAACTGCTGTGATCCTGGTTTCGCTTCAGCTGCTCACCTAATTTTATAAACCTCCTCATTCATAAAATTAAACAACACATTCCTACCACAAACATCAACGTTAACTCTATTTACATCAATATTCAGAATACATTAAATTTTCAAATTAAATTTCAGCATAAAATTCAGTTTTAAAAGAATTTCAAGATTAATTTTATTATCACTTTAACGTGCATCCAGAATTAAAGTCCTTGTTGGATGCCTACTAATTAATATAACAATATAAGCAGACCGGAGTCTGAGTATAAAGGAGCATCTACCACCCTTTACGTTAATTAACCAGGTTCGTCTAATTGAGCTCAAAGACATACCCAAAGTTTCATCATAATTCAGAACATCAATACTAAATACCCTTTCTACTTAAACAAGCAAATTTCATCTTAAAATTAAAATTTTATGGTTAGTACAATTTCACTAATGTCCATTTAAAGTAAATCAATTATAAAGTTATTCAACACACACAAAATGTCAAACAAAATAGTATAATTTACCTGAAGGTTACTGTCCTCGTAGCTTCAATGTACATCGTCCCTTTAGTTAATCACACCATTCCAACAGGATTATATTTACGGCTTCTAATTCTCAACGCTTTTAAAATTTTCTCCATCACCATTTATTTAAAGTTGTTTCTGGGCTTTTCCGGAACTCATCTGTGTATATCTGACCCTTGTTTCGTGGATCCAGACACGTATTTGAACCATTTAATTATTAACACCCCGAAAATAGCAAAGAAATTCATGCGTCTTTCACCAATATACGCCAAAACTGCCTACTTTTGTGTATACATTTGTCGTTGTAAATTTTGCTAATTGGTACAGTGATACTAAATTTTATTACCTTGTATCTAAGTGCACTGAAGTACATTCATGTTAGCACGTAAATAACAAACTATTTTGAATCACTAAAATATACGAGCAAAATTTTAAATTATTTTATCAAACTAAAATGCACTGTTTAACATCTTGAATCAAGTCGCGGATGTAAGAGCTTTTAACGCATCGAATAGTCAAAAGTCTAAGAGGCCGAAATTCATATTACCACCGGTATATATAGCGAATAGCCTGTCTGTCAGTCTGTTCCTCAAAACAGACAATTCTTAAAAATTTCTCATTCTATGTTCCCAGTCCGTCGCTCGCGCGTCGGTTTTACGAATTTTCACTCGCCCCATTTAAATCTCAGAAATTCTCACACGGCACGCAAACATGTCCGAGAAAAACTAATTAATTTTGTACAGAAATTGTTGTTTCTACCTCTGATATTTGCATCCTATTTTCAACCAATTGTGACCCTCGTGACGTTGCTTAAATCACGCCTTTACTATATGTGTCTTTGCTTGACGCATTTTCTCTTTCCTTTTCTAACCTGTTCGTATTGGTGCAAATTGATATTCTTTATTATCGATTATATTTTAGTCCATGTGGACTATCTGGGTTAAATAACCCCGTATCGCACTTCTCGTGAATATTAAGCCCCGGTTTCTCCAAGATTCTTTGTAAACATTAATTATCTGCAAACTTTTCGCCGTACGTGATATTTAAACTACGCAGGTGTTCAAAATAATATTAATTCTCAGAGCTTTTAAATAAACCCTGTTTTGTATTTCGTGCTAAAGCATCTGACCGTTTCCAATATCCTTAGAATCGACATGTTTATCTAAACAAATTAAACTGAAATTGCCTTTTAAAATACGCAGGTGTGTTCAAACATCCTACTTCTAACTAACACTTCTAGGATTTGCATTTTATTGGGTTTTACAAGTTTCTGTAGATATTATCTGTACGTTTTGTTCAATACCGGTTACTTGAAATAGAGTTAATTAAGATAAATTTTGCACGTAATTTCCATTTGTTTAGAATAATTACATTACACGCAGAGCTTTTAATACTGCTTCTTTTGATATAAAGCGTCTTGTACATTATTTAAATCTCTTATGTTTAATGAAACTAATAAATTTTATGCTTCACGGTTTTAATAACGCGTATTATCTAATAATATTCATTATACACGGTGATTAAAATTATTTGATGTGATTATTTAATTTTCTACCCTGGTCTAAATATGAGTAATATATATATATATATATATATATATATATATATATATATATTGCTATAATAAGAGGGTAGTTTAAGGGTATATTAAGTCATAGGGGTCGTAGGATAGATATAAATAACTTTAACTTTAAGAAAATCTAATAATTCCATCAATTATAGGAGTAAATCGACTATTCTACAAAAAGTCAATTGCGAGGATATTGTATGTAAAGGATATTTGATTTAATACATGAGAAAGAAGCTCTTTTAGTAATAATCCAGTACTATTTAATTAGAATAGTAATGTGTGCGTCGTATAATATGTTTAAGTATAATTTACGAGTAAAGATCAGATTTTAGAAACAACTAATGGCAGCAAATAAAATTATCGGAAAACATAGATAAATTGGCATTCCAAATATTTAATAATTACGTCGAAAACATCAACGCATCTTTATGCAAACGCATCTTAATACGTCACCAAATACGTGACTAGAAAGAATACATTTTTCAGAAAACCAACTTTCTGTTGTAACAAAATTTTTGTTACATTAAATATTTCTAAAGAAAAACATTTATAGTCGTTGTTATTTTACGAATTTGTCATTTAGCGTGAAATCGTTAAATAGATTAATTTGTTATAAGTACATCTCCTTCCTTTTTACATTATTTTCACCTATACGGAGTATTTAATAGTGACTCCTACGCTTTTGATATCTGCAAATACCCAAAAAGTAACTTGAGTTGCATAAGCTACAGGCGTTCTGAAGTCCACTTGTGCAATTGCTAGACACAACGCCTGCGCGTAAGGTGACGCGATAGCTAGGGTGTTGGCAAGGAAGCGAACGCAGCCATCTTGCAAGCAACTACGAGGAGGTACGCTTCGTTTGAAGATGGAGAATTTTGTTTGCAAGTGGGAGCTTAGAATAGCTCTACCATCGTAGAGGGGCTAGAGGTTGCCGCGCGGAGGCGTAACAAAAGAGCTCTTGTGATGCCGCCCAGACAACCTAGAGCAACAGTAACAACACGTGATGAGGAAGTCCATTAGTGGTGAGATTTGTGTAATAAAACAGCATTATATAAAACTAATAGATGGTTCAATTTCCCTAACACATTTAGGTAGGCACCTTTAAGTATGTTTGTATGAAGGACAGGATTTTAAGGAAACACGTTTGACAATGAGATTGGAACTTGGTTATGTATTGTGAGATTACTCATTTTGAAGCTGTCCGAGGGGCTGCATCTAGTAAAGGCATATTTCGTACCTTTCTAAATTTCAAGGAGATGGAGTGTTATGTGTTTTGGTTGGTCTAGCGCATTTACCAGCATCACCGTCGAGTAATTAAAACAAAACCATTCAGGTACTTATAAAACTATTTATTGAGAATTAATTTTACGTACTAATTACGGTCAAAGCTTTGATTTAACGTTTTCCAAATTATAGGAAACTTTTGTTAAAGAATGTTAATGTTAAATTTTTTGCAAGATATGTTTATGCTTAAATCCCACATAAAAATCAGTTTGGGAATTATATCCTAGTAATTTGATAGGTCAAATACCTTTTTTTTTGTTCAGAACTAAATTTTTTCATAAGAGGAATTTTTGAACTTTTAGATGATTTAAAAGTTGTTATTCAAGGCAGGTAAATAATGCACATGTTAATTGAGAAAAATAAGTATAAAGTTCACTTCTGATTGAAAGATGTTTACTTACAATATGCTATGTGATTAGTAGAATATCAATGCTGCTGCTAACATATGTTGAACTGACTTTCTTTAATTTCATGTAATGTTCGAGCCATATGAACTTTTTGTGTATTAAGTTCTTTAGAGAAATTTTGTAAGCCAGAACAGATCTGTTGTATGGATGTTTAAGAACCGACTCTACTAAATAATTTTTAAATGTTAAGATCTCTATGTAGAGAAACAAATTCAGAGATTTTGAAACTTATTTTATATTGATTATTAAATTTTTTATAAATAATTTTTGCAACAAAAGAGAATTACAATTAGATTATACTTTGATGTAAAACCTTTGTCTTTTTATTTCACTAATTGAAATTAATACTATCCAAATTAGATAAACTAAATTTTGAAAGTGAACTTAGAAAAAAGTTGATACAGTATTAGGTATTAGAAACAGAGTAAGTGATTTTCAGTAGAGTACTTTTTCATAGGTAAGGTGTTGTTGTTGAGATTTTGAATTCAGGACAGTCAATTTATTTTGTTGTCGTAAGACACAAACAGTGTCTTATATCTTATTTTTTTGTGTGACATTTTCTTGCAGGTCCGACATCGCAGAAGCTGGAGCAGAGGTCCAAGAGGTTTCCAGAGGTATTGCTTATTTTAATTTGTATGCTTTTTGATAGTCATTATATCCTATAGGTTTCTGCGTCTTCCTGTAGGATACTTTAGTCTTATTTATTGTCTATATAGATGCAGTGGCGCCCATTTACCTTTTTTGTTCCAGTTTGTAGTCGAGCCCACCCTATATCCACGCCCAAACTCATTGCTCACCCTTGGGGTAATTCCCAGACTAAGCCGCGAATATAGTAAAGCTCGTGGGTCCACCGAGGTTTTGTTCACTAATTGACCCACTCCATAATTAAATTAAAGAAAAATTATAAGTTTTACCAAAAAAAGTTTCACTGTAACAAACAAATAAACACCAGGCGGTTCAATTATATGATAAGTCTTGCACTTTTAAACGACAAACATTAAACACCTAAGTGGATAAAAGCAATAATCGGAAATCCTAGCAAAATACTGTAATATAGCAGAACGCTTACGTAACTGAGAAAGCATTTCGTTCAAGAATTAAACCAGGGAATTTGAGAAAATACTGAGTTCTGCCAGAGATAAGGCAAAGTACAAGCCTTGATCAATAAACATGCCAATGGAAACGATTGGTGGGAAGTGCTTATAAATTCAATAGGAAATGAATAGAGTCAGTTCATATTCAACCATTCACAAACTATGCTCAAATGCAGCAAAAAATTTACGTAATGTAATTAAGTAGTAAAACGTTAAAATCTGAATAAATAAAATTTGAAAGTGCAAAAATTGTGCGGAAAAATAAGCCGTTCTACAAATAGACAGCTTTTTCTTTTATTGGGACGGCTTTTATTGGAAGCGATTTTTTTATTGGGACGGCTTTTGTTGATGCCATGTTGTTGAAACGGCTTTTGTTGAGTCGATGTTCATGTCGAGATCTAAGTCTTAACGTAAATCTAAAAATACGTGCGAAAGTGAGATCAAAAGAGTACTCACAGCTAATTCAAGAAAAATACCAGGGATCAAAAGTGGATAATTCTGGCCAATAAGTAAAGCGGACACAACAAGGGATGCAGACCACAGATACTATGAGGGAACTCCAGTAACCATTCCAGGTTAGTGATTTTTAAACATTTTATTATTTAAAGACTGTTTCAAATTTAATACTTGCTATACATTATGTATTTGTAAGAGTCGTCATTTGAAAATATGAAAACAGGGAAAAGCATCATAGAACGTTCGAAGATACTTGAAAGTAATTAAAAGATATTTTTGCTGGCTTTTAGGAAAGCATTAAATTGGTAATGTAAATATTCTATACATGGGGAAATTTTGAGGCTACACAGCATTGTACATATTAACAATTATTATTTTGTGTGATGTTGAACTGATTTATTTGAATCCATTTAAAGGGTAAAATAAGATTTATTTAGTGAGCTAGTCGTGAAAAACAAATAAAATGTAACGTACAACATTGGGGCTTAAAGGAAATAAAGTAAATATATCATATCAAATAAAAGTATATCAATATAAATGGCACCCATCGTAGGGGGCTTAAATACACACAAATATATATATATATATATATATATATATATATATACATTGTCGTGGAAGTTACAGGTGAAGAGGCAGAGATAAGTCAAGAAAATACATTTGTAACGACCGTGTATAGAGAAAAGAGGAATAATTTATTTACGCGCCAAATTAATCAGTTGTGACGTTAAAACGGACGGATAATAGCATATTTTTGTATTTATAAATCGGAATGTTAGATTTGCATAAGTGTAGAAGCTTAGTAGTTCGTGAAGACTCAAGGATACGAATATAATTAGCTTTAATATTTTAAAAGTTGTAAATCAAGTGCATCAGATAATAAAGAAAGCTTTTAGGTATATAAAATCAATAATGTAAACGCATATTTTCCATTTAACTAAACAAGCGTTCGTTAAATACAAATCCCAAGAAATTCTATAATTTGGACAACTTGGAAAATACGCTTTCAAACGGACAGTTGCTTCATAGAAAAGCCTTACAGATAAATAAATAAGTTCAAGAAACATGAATGTACGTTATAACATAATTCTCTAGAAATTTAGTTAACGGTGGATGCAAAAGCAACGAAAACAACAGATGGTTTGAAAGCAAAGTGAGACGGAATATCGATAGCGTAAAGCAGACAAAGATCACATATAATAGACGTTGGATGAAACACTTGTTTAAAGTGCGCGACAAGTTTAGAGGTCAACCACAATATCGATTTTATGTTGCTAGAGTGGGATTATAAAAGAGACAACAAATATGTGTAAGAGGAGGGTAAGATAGTGAAGGCTGGACATAATAATGGGAGAAATGTGTGTGATTGGCTGAGCGCTAGAAAATTTCAAAGAAGGTCGCGACCGTTGTATTTTGTTGACCAGTTTTCAACTAAAGCGACGATGGAGTGAGAATTCTTAGTTTTACAAGTTCGTTACGTATAAAATTTTTGGAATCGGTTACGGTAGGGGAGCTTTTCGGTTGAAAGAGGGTGTAGGTGGTGTGTAGCAACCGATATAAATACACTAGGAGACGCAGTAAAGCTCTCTCTTACTTCGCTTATTTCTTTGACTTCGCTTAGTTTTTACAGTAACATCCAAATGTAAAATTTTATAAAATGGTGTTAGTACAGTCCGTCGAAAGTTAAATAAAAGCGTGAATTGCACAAGTGAGTGCTATATTGTAGACGGTGCTGTAGCTACATTCAAAGAACTAACGAAGGAATGTTACTAAGGTAAGCGTGCTGAGAAATTATTGGAACGAGGATGCTGTGTTTGGTGGATGCGGAAGATGATTAACTTGGTTTGGACAAGTATATTGAGTAGAAATATTGAAGGCGTCGGCAGAGACTTGGATAGCGATTGGCAATGAGTTTCATCTACGTATAGCAGAAAAGTGTTGGAAGCAACGACGAGGTTTTGTTGGACGACATCTTCAGAGGTGATGATAGAAAAAGCTTACTCCAAGTAACGAAATTAATTTCTATTGCTATTGCTTGAACATGCTGTGCTGTTATTTTGTGCTAGAGCGATTTGACACATTGGGTGTGTATTTTATAAACATAAAAACTCATTTGAAGGGTATATGTAAAGGACAATTTGTATTTATTATTTAAAGGTGTAAATAAATGACATAAAAATTGGATGTAAAGAGTAAACGGGTATTTAGGGCTGTTAAAAGCAAAGATGCGATGTATTTAGGCATATAGAGTAACTGGGTTTATACTGAACTCACCATAGACCAGAGTAAAAGTCAATTTAGGGTTTCAAGACGGGCCCATCTACTCATATAAAACAAAAACTGTCGAAATAAATTAAAGTCATAAAATTTTAAAAGGATTTAATGATTGAGATTGTAATATTTTATGAATGTATATCCGAATGTGTAAATATTTAACTGGTAACTGAAAATTTTAATTTGTATGAATATTAGGTTGTATGTTTCGTCGCATTATTTGAGTGGTAATTTTATTTGGTAGTGCTTGTGAGAAAGAGCAAACTTAGGATGGTAAGTATCTATGAAGAAGCACAGTTTAGAGCGAACCGTGGTAAGCTGCAATAAAGGGGGCGTTCCAGAGGTATTGGAAGATTTTTTTTTATTTTCAGGAAAAGATTTTAGGACAGCCCAACGCTGGGGCTCGATTTAAGAGAAATGCACAGAAACTTTTATGACTTCCCGAACGTAGGACTCGTTTAAGAGGTATCCACTGCAATTGTATGGTGCCTAGTTGGTGGGGCGAGAAGAAAAATGGTTTTTCTACGTAAACCACAGCAATTTTATGTTGGCCCAAGAGTGGGGCTTGATTTTAGGTTGATCCCGATATCTTTAGGAACATCCACAACAATTATACAGGGTGTTTCAAAATTGCACGGCACTATTTTAAGGGAGTGTTTTTTAGCACAAAATAAACATAAAACTTATAATAAACATATGCCCTAAAATGTACCCCTATGGAGTTATAACCCCTTTAAGGGGGCTAGGTGAAATTGAGTTTTTTTAATTATCTGAAGAACCACAAAAGATATTTTATTCAGATTTTTGTTGCCTACTCATGTTTTTATGCCAAATAAGATAGGCTTATCCATTTTTCGATAATAAGATCAGGAGCGTCCCATTTGGGACGGGGGGCAATCACGTTTAACCCTGTAATTTTTTTGTGTGTAAGCTTTTATAAATTATAATGCCAGAATTTGAATCTTTTGACATTTCTGAGTAAAAAAGTCACTCTTGTTTGAAGTCGATATCTGTAGCCGTTTTCCAGTTAATTGAGGTGAAGCATTCAGGATGCCCTATGATACATACCTTATTCGTTTAATTTTAATATGAACTTCCCGTATGTATAGGTATAAACCTAATAAACATATGCCTTCAATATCTCTGTAACAACTTTGCATATGTATAAACTATACATATGTCTCAAATTAATCAATGTATTACTTAGATGTTGAAGACTAAAGCTAAATGTCAAATGCGATGTTAATCAAATAGCCTTGGATATTAGAAGCTTATAACAGTTGCATATCGTTTATTTGTTTGACAGGTGATTATGTATCTACTATGTATTACCTTTGTTATGTTTAAACACTGTGTAAGTTACTAATATGTGTTACTAGTTCTGTTAGTTTTTGTGTAAATTGGTACTTTGAAGACATTTTAATTTGTTGTATCATGGGAGACACCACAAACTTGTTCCCATTTGCAGAACAAACAGACATGCTGTTAGTTTATGGTGAAGTACAGAGAAATGGTGCTGCTGCAGTTCGCAGATACCAAGAACAATTTCCAACTAGAAGGATACCAAATCGTAAAACATTTTCATCCATTGAAACACGTCTTAGGGAAACTGGCACGCTAAAACCTACACGAGTAAATGCTGATCGACAAAGATTTCGACGAGATGTAAATGTTGAAGAACAAATACTCAATGCTGTTTAGTTATCTCCTAGTACTAGCACCAGAAATTGTCTCCTCGTTTTGGTGATTCATCTGCAAGCGTTTGGCGAACATTGCACAAGCAGCAACTGTACCCATTTCACGTGACATCTGTGCAAGATTTGTTACCGCAAGATTACATCAAACGAACCAATTTTTCGCAATGGTTAATTCGAAAATGCACACGACATCGTAACTTATTGACCCGCTTGCTAGTGACTAATGAATCTACCTTTACAAGAAATGAAATTACCAATTTTTGCAATACCCATACTTGGGATGAAGAAAACCCCCATACCACTGTAACAAATCATTATCAGCATACATTTTCCTTAAATGTCTAGTGTGGACTTCTTGGTGACAATCTCATCGGCCCCTTCTTTTTACCACGAAGACTTTCAGGAGTGTTTTATTTGAATTTTCTGCAAAATAATCTCTATGAGCTGTTAGAAGATATTCCAATTCCCGATAGATGTGGGATTTGGTTTATGCATGACGGTGCCCCAGCCCACTTTTCTCATATTGTCACTGACTATTTAAACGCAGAATATGGTAACCGATGGATTGGCCGAAATGGACCTGTTAAATGGCCACCTCGATCTCCCGATCTAACACCGTTAGATTATTTTGTTTGGGGTTGGATGAAGACTATAGTTTATTCTAAGCCTATCTACACGCAAGAGGAGTTAAAGAATTGGATCGTGGAGGCTGCTGATACTATTAAGAATCGTCCTGATGTTATAAGACTTGCCAGAGAGCAATGGATTCGCCGTGCTGGATGCTGCATACAACAAAATGGTGGGCATTTTGAACAGTTATTTTAAATGTTTAATTGTAATAAATATTTTCAACTCTCAACATCTATGTAGGTATGTAAAGTATCATAGGGCATCCTGAATGCTTCACCTCAATTAACTCGAAAACGGCTACAGATATCGACTTCAAACAAGAGTGACTTTTTTACTCAGAAATGTCAAAACATTCTAATTCTGGCATTATAATTTATAAAAGCTTACACACAAAAAATTACAAGGTTAAACGTGATTGTTCCCTACCCAATGGGACGCTCCTGATCTTATTATCGAAAAATGGTTAAGCCTATCTTATTTGGCATAAAAACATGGGTAGGCAACAAAAATTTGAATAAAATATCTTTTGTGGTTCTTCAGATAATTAAAAAAACTCAATTTCACCTAGCCCCCTTAAAGAGGTTATAACTCCATAGGGTACATTTTAGGGCATACGTTTATTAGAAGTTTTATGTTTATTTTGTGCTAAAGAACACTCCCTTAAAATAGTGCCGTGCAATTTTGAAACACCCTGTATATGGCCCAACATGGGGCAGGAATCCAGAGAGTCAAACCTAATTATGATAGAACATAATAAATAGTTAAATAATTTTCTTGTGCATTATTTAAGTGGACCACTGTAATTTCTTTATATGAAGTTGGAAATGGAAATGAAGATAAACTCAGACACGTGATTGGAAGTTGTTCTAACAATTAAAACAAACTGGAATAGACCGAATACGTAATGTTATAATTAAAAATCTGCATTAATTTAATTACAAAATTCAAGTCTCGAATAAGAAAACTTCCTAAAATGTTTTAAGCATATAAAAAGCGTAAGAATACAGTCGAGTACCGAGTTTTATGCAGCCCTTAATAAACCTATTAACTATATCAGCTTTACTCGTTATGGAATTTGCATGTAGTTACAAACTTTTTAATAAATTTCACCCTTGAAAAAGCCCTGCCACAGTGTTAATTCGCGTATATACATTATACTCTCGTAACTTTTTAAAAATAAACTGAATAGCTCCTTGAAAAATAAACGAAAATCCCTAAATTTAAAAACAGCAAGCTTTTATGTGTCGCTCTCACAACCAGAGATTAATGGAAATGCTTTAAAACCTAGCGTTCTGAAAAAACATCGAGCAGCCGTGAAATTACCAAGTTACGTGATTACATTAACTGATCCGTGTCGATCCGTTTTTAAAGGAAAAGAGAGTTTGTAATAAAATTTGTGAAAAGCATACACGACCTACAAAACTATGCTTAAAAGTACTGTATTTAATTTGAAAGATGTGTTAAAGATAGGACCGTTTGAATATGATTATTGTATGAACTGGAACATGGCGTCGCTCCGCCCCGGAAATAGTGTGCGTGACAAATTTAAAGATAGGTAAAAAGCTAAGTTTATCAAACAGTTGCATTTTTCATATTTCAGAATGACTAAACGAGAGCCCCTAATACATTATGTGGAAATTAAACTGGTGAATTCAATACCGGATGCTTAAGAAGTTTCTGACCGGCATTAACTGAACATTTCTTGAAGAGATGCGGTTAATGTTAATACTGACAATCTTTCAATAGAAGTTCTTCTAGTGCTGTGTTTATTAACTCTAGAATACTGGTTATCCGTAAATTTTAAGATACTCTTAAAGCTGTAGTACTTCCGCACAATGCATGTCTGGGTCTCTAGAAGGTACCTTTGTCACAAGCTGAATAATGGTATGCGCTTTTGTTTTATTTTTTCTTTTTAAATTTGATAGTTCGTAGTCCCGTTGTAACATTTACGGAATTCTGCACGCGAAATTCCGAACGGGAACCCTGGGGTACCGCATATCGCGTAATAAGGGGTAAACAACATAAAGAAAACAAATGGCGAATATACGGAAGGTTTTAAAACCACGGCGGAGTATTTATTCGAGAAATTTTTCCCATCAGATAATCCCGAGGAGGATGAGGGGTTGCACTATTTAGTACGTCGGGAAGCTACAGAGGCGCAAGGAACAGGTGCCGATAAGGCAATCTTAGTTCACGAGGTCGTAAGAGCTCTTAAGAGGATGTACCCTAAGGCACCGGGGCATGACGGAATCACTTCAGACGCAGCTCTGGAGGCGTGCCTGTTAGCCCCGGGTGTCTTTGCCGGATTGTTTAATCTTTGTTTAGAGAGGGGGGTATTTCCGCGTTGCTGAAAAGTCCAGAACGTGAAATTTATCCCTAAACCTAAAAAGGCGGATGCGTCAGACGCGGGCAGCTATCGTCCAATTAGCTTGCTGCCGATGCTGGGGAAAGCTTTGGCTCGCGTTATGACTACGCGAGTTGAGCACTTAGTGTGAGACAGCGGCGGTTTTAATAAACGATAGTTCGGTTTTGTGGAGGGAAAGTCGACTATCGACACACTAGAGTTCGTTGTCGGGAAATTAAGCAGGCGAGAGATGTGTTGTTGTTGCTTTGGACATTTCAAGAGAATTTAATGCTACCTGGTGGCCATTAATCGTTTGCGAGTTAGATCGTAGGGGTTGTCCACGGAACTTGATGTCTTTAGTCAAGAGCTATTTCCCGGGGCGACTGGCACAGGTTGAAATTCCGGGTGAAGTTTTGTCGCGCGAGGTGTAAAAGGGGTGCCCGCAAGGATCATGCTCTGTTCCTACTTTGTGGAAGTTGTTGTATGAAAGCATTTTTAGGGTCAAGTTGCTTGCAGGATACTCGATCGTTGGGTTTGCGGATGACACGCTTTTAATTATCAGATGGCGATTATTAATGGACATGCGAACAAAACCAAACTAGGCGCTAAATAAATTGCACGAATGGTCTCGGGAGGTAAAATTGAAATTTAATACGTCAAAATCGGAGGCACTATATTTTGGGACGATACCGGGACAGAGACCCCCTAGGCTAGAGCTAGGCGAATTATCAAATAAAATGATGGCGGCGGCGAAAAAAACTGGGGTTTCAGGGACGAATCGCTGAGGAATAGAGCGATAGAGCCGGCAATGCTGTACTCAGCATCTGTATGGGCGGAAGGTTGCAAAGTCCGAAACATGCGTCAATTGACGAGCGTTCAACGCAATACCGCGGTGAAGGTGGCGAGGGCGTCCAGAACCACCTCCACGGAGGCGGTTCTGGTTATCAGTAGCACTCTGCCTATCGAATATGTCGTTAGGAAGTTTCGAGATAGAAGGTTAGTAGATACGGGAAAAGGACGCGAAATTATCGAAGATATTCATCTTGGCAATCGGGAAGTAGAGAAAAAGTTTGACGAATCACAGTTTGGGCACCCGGCCGATATTAGAGGAATCGAGTTTGTAGAAGGCGATGGGGACGCGACGGGTATCAGACTTTATACAGACGGTTCACGTATGGATGACGGGCAAGCAGGTGCGGCGTTTTTTGTGTTTAAGCAGGAAAGGGAGGTGTTTCGGTATCAAACCAAACTCGCGAACTGGAGCACTATCTTCCAGTGCGAATTGGTAAACATACAAAAGGCAATCGATTACGTCATAAACCACACGGGCAGAGATGGATATTATATAATCAGCGACAACAAATCAGCGCTGACGGTTTTAACAAACATGAACACCTTGACAAATCCCCAGGCGGACATCTGGAGGATAGCGCATACGGCGCTCAAGTTTCGACGTTTAGAGTTCTGTTGGGTTAGGTCGCACGATGGTAACATAGGAAACGATAGGGCTGATAAATTAGTTAAAGATGCCGCGACGGGCAACTTTCGGATAACACATTCGTCGATACCGAGGTCTCTAATTAAAAGAAAGCTGCGCGAAGAGTCAATCAGACAATGGGAAGAGAGGTGTGCTACGTAACTAAATAAAGACTAACCGTAACTCGATAGAAGCAAAAAAATATTGCAAATACAGGAAAATTTAAAACATATCCGACGGATAAACTTCAGAAATACCAATAGGAGCGAAACACCAAAATAGAATAGGGCTGTAGAATAAAAAAAAATCTGAGAAAGAAAAACTAACTCTAGACTTGGTGGGGAGAACAAAATGTACCGAGAGGGAAGGAAGAAAAAAAAGAAAAATCTTGGGCGCCGGAGTTTTCAGCGGACTAGGATTATTGGCGGAAACACAAGACCAATAATCTGAAATAAGCCAACCAATAATATTGAACGTAAGGGCCGAAACATAAGTAATATCAGTCCGAGAAAATGCAGGTCATGTAGGAACTTAGGCACTAACAATAATACACAAAAAGAAATCGGAGCATAATTAACTAAATAAAATCGCAGCAGAAATTAATTACAAAAAAATCGCAGACCCACGCCAGGGCGTCAATATTTTATGTTACGTACGAGTGAGCGGGGTTTTATACAAACAACAAAAAAAATTAAGGGAGACCTGAAATAAATAAAGAGAAATTTACACTCACGCATTCATAGTCAACGCAAAATATACCAAAAAAGAAACCTATAATTTAAAAAAAAATATGTACAATAGCACATAAGTACCCAAACAAAATTAGCAATCCCTACGCAAAAGTTACTCATATATATATATATATATATATATATATATATATATATATATATATATATATATATATATATATATATCACACACACAATAAACAGAAAACAGCTTTAAAATAGCTAGCTGTCGCTTTTAGTTATTTCCCTTTAAATTATTCAGCAACCAAAAAAAAAACCCCCAGCGGAACCCTAAAAACCACAGCTCCAAATGGTTATAACTATAAAATCAGTTGTCTTAATCTAATAAAAATTTGGAACATAAAAACCCACGGTAAACCAAAAGTTATAAATTACTATTACATACAAATTCCCCAAAAACGAAATTAATAACTATTATCTATCTAATTAATGATCAACCCCATCACACACGTAAAGATCATATTTCTACTATTATTAAATTTAGTCCACCAATACTGGTTTGACCCGTCTCAAGAGCCCATAGAAATAAAATATGGAGCAACCACTCGCCCCGTAATTGTTGATGTCTTTAATAACGGAGCAGAGGAAAGGTATGCGTACGCTTTGGGGTGGTTCTCGCATCAGAACAAGGGACGACCATTCATTACAGCAACAAAGCCGCTGGAACAAAGCTAAAGCAATTACAAATAGAATTAATTTGTGGTAGTCGAAAGGTATAATTTTATAAAAACCATAAATACCTACCACGCTGTAATGCGTAACAGAAATTCGCCTCAACCAAAACTGAAACAACCCAACATTCTACACGTGTTTACTTGTGCAGATTACAAAGGGAATATTAATTTTGTTTAACTAAGAACCAACGCTCAAAGTAATATCGTTGTTAAGGCTTCAAAACTGGAAAACCCGAGTTTATTGCAATAATTTCGACGAATTCTTTCAATAGAGAAAACACACCAGCATTCATTATTAGACACTTGGAAAGACGTTCTTGCCTATCTAATTATGGCGTAAATTCCAAATTAAGGAAATCTTAGAAAGGATATTTATTTTTTTAATGAGCAGAAAGATTTATCAAGTGAAATATATAAGATATTTATTATTAATTGCAATACAATTTTAAAAACGCCAAAGGGATTTGAGTTAAAAATTATTGTACATGAACTAACCAATTATTTTCTAAAATTAACGTAACAGGTGGAACAACGCTGCCACGGGCAGATTTACCTACAAATTCATACCAAAGCTTAGAAGTTAGAGGTAATATCGAGGTACAACTCGATCATAAAATGGTGCAACTGATTGCAGGGCACGGCGCCCGAAAAGCGTATTTACAAAGATTCGGTTTAACCGACAACGACCGCTGCGAATGCGGTGAGGGCGCTGAAAGCGCAGAGCACGTGCTCTTCGACTGCCCGCTTGAAGCGGAAAATTGAGGGTTAGCTGATAGCAAATTAGCTATCCTAGGTCTAGCATGGCCAAACAGCCTAGAGGAAGTTGAGGAAGTGGCTAACCAGAAGGCGTTCTGGACAGCCTTTAAAGAGTTTGCGGGAAAAGTCGCGAGATTAGACGGCGATAACCGCCCGTAAATCGAAAGGGAGTGGGGAGGGGAATTGGAAATTTTAGATCTGACCTAGCGATAACTGATATGAGTTTGGTAACCAAAATAATAATAATAAAAAAAAAGAAAAAAAAACTATATAAAATATTTAAAAAAATAAATTATCATTAATATTTATAAAAGTCCATATGCACGAAACTCCCACACCACTAATATAATCACTACAATGCGCGGAAATCGGGAATAAATAAAAAAACTTAAAACTTAATCCGGGCAAATAAATAAATAAGAACATATAAATCAAAACCCTCATTAAATTAAATCAATAAAATAAACAAAGGAATAAAATAATAAATAAAATAGAATGAAACCGCGCATCCCTCCAAAACTTAAAATTGAAGTGATAGTGATTGTGACCCCCCAGGACGATTAGTGCATACCCACGAGAACTTTAGCAGTGCATATCCATTTCCCCCTAGCAGTAAGTTTAAATGTAGGTAGACGGCCAGATCTTCGGATGCTGGTGAAATATATTAACGAGGTAAGAACAAAATTGTGGCGGTTGTACTCGCATAAGCATTGATTTATGATAATTAGTAGATTTGAAATAATTACCGAGCACGTTTAGTGCGTAATGGCGCTAGCCGGTATAATGCTTATGCGAGTTCACCTGATAATATGGGCTATGCTTTTTGCAATTTAATGCACTGCTCAACGCTTAATGCTTATAGATGTATATTTATATATTTACATAAATATTTATATTTATTTTTATATTTACATTTTTGCCTGCTTTTATTGTTTATGGCTTGATATTATTTGTTTGACGTTCTGCCGCTATTTTTGGTGGCAGGTTATATGTAAGAAGGAAGATTGTTGAGAAGATTGTAATTACAATATAAATCAGTTAGGGAATGATAGGGAAAGCTAGGGACGGACTTGGGCAAATAAATTACTTAGACCAGGGAAGACGAATTTGGTAAAATAGCTGGATTCACTATTAATATATTTGGCGTATTCTTAGAAAATTTGAATCCATTTTAAAATTAGCTAGCTAGATTTGGATAGTTTTAAGTCGACTCTTCGGGTAGCACCGGTAAGCAGAGCTGGCAGCTGCTATCCGACATTACGGATCCCTCCCCATTCATTTTGTTTCTGTGTTGTTGATCGGGCACCCTCCAAAGTCAACGCTAGGGATACCATCAATCAAACCCTATTTTTAGTTTTGTTTCAGTTGTTAGATTTTTATTTAGGATGTATTAATTTTGAAGTTAGAATAATTAGAAGCACGTTTATATTTTTCGCGTTTAAACCCAATGTAGTACCTTCGGGTAGAGCATTGAGGACGTGGCCGCAAGTTTAGCGGCACTTAATTAAATTATAATGTATCATTTACGAAAGTCCAGCCTTCTCTTCTATTTTACTTTGTAATAATATTGCCTTTTAAGCTAGTATACATCCCTAGAGATTGCTTTTTTCGTAGGAGGTAAGCTACTTTTTTTGTTAATCTTAAATGTTTAAATTATTTGTCATTTTTTTAAGTAAATAACTCAAAAAGATGTATATGCTAAAGTACACCGTATTTTGTGAGGGGAAAGGAGCATGGCCAAACTTTTTGAAGACAGAGTAACAATTTAGATTATCAAACACAGTTCCAATGATAAATGCAATGACGTATTCCATAATCGCCGCTTATGCCAATCTATTTGAAAGTTTTCCAACTGTAAAACAAGAACCTTCAGCTGGATATGTCATTATTGTAGCCATCTTCAACCAACGTTGATTTATTTGAAACATGCAAAGAAGAAAGAACTTTCAGCAGAAAGTCGAACCCAAGAACAATATACTGAATATAGCCTTTTATTATCTAAGAAACAGTATTCTCAAAAAAAAAAACCTCTTCAAAATGAAGGAATCGCCTTAATTGGTTCGGGAGAACACCTAAAAAACGCAAAAGAACCGCAGCATGATACATTATTCATTTTGTACCTGGTCCTAATAGGAAGGAGGTACAGAACTCAGAATTTTTAAATTAATTTAATCCACAAAAGAGTGAACAAAGTATTTATTTGAATATAGTGTCATGGCGTAATCATGTCATTTTTTAGAAACCTTTACCTCTCATCCGAACGAAGGCGTATGTATTATTGTGAAAAATGTCCGTCTAACATTTGTCAAGCGACCCGTGTTAGGAAACGAATCCGAGATCTTGGGTTTCAATCACATGACCCCACAAGTACTTCTCCCCAAAGTCATTCCATTAACCCAATAGGAAGACTGTATTATTAAAAAATCTCCCGACAACTTAATAAAGATGAAGGATTTATAAACAAAAATTACATCTAACGAAAACGAGAAATTGATTATTCACCAACTCGTAATAAAAACACAAATGTGGTCACACGAAAATGTAATAAAGCGGACGTAACCACGTGGTTGAGGGGGTTGATATGAGATTAAGCTAAAAATAACGTTGAACGAAACTAGCTTCGTGTATGTAAGATGTCTTTCTCTTTAGGTAAAAAATTAAAACGGTACGCGAGCTTTCGTGGAAATTTGCTGCAGCTTTGGAAAAGAGTTTTTTCTGCGCGTGGAATTTTGAAAACGTGTGTGCCGTTATAAAAGGCTGTTTGCGTGGATAGCTCAAACGAGTGGATTGTCCTGAGTTAAAGGAGTTGGTTAGCTAAAATTGAAACACTGAAGGTCTCTGGAAAACCTGAAGGTTTTAAATTGAAATAAAAGACAGCGAGTAACTATATGTTTATATATTTATAGTTCTTTATAATTTATAATTTTAATTGTAGTTTAGTTGATATATATGGCACAGGAAATGAAGCCAGCATAAATTTGATTACTCTGTTAAACAAATTATTCACAAAATTAGTGTTGCTTAAAATTTATGCATTATATAATCGTGCAAGAGGGTTTGTAACCATTTAAAAGATTAAGGAATTTGTACGTACAGAAATATAATTGTAACTTGTATTGAACTAATTTTGCGTTTTGCAACAAACAATGAAATGAATAACAAAAGGTAACTGTTCACTATGTTTATTATTAACGACATTTTCAGGTATTTGGAATTATAAATGTCATGTAAGTAAATATTGACAAAAGGAAAATTTGGATGGATGAAAACTTTTAGGATTTTTTTCTTTTAAGAATGAATACCTGTCAGAGGAGATTAAGAAAATTTTTTTTAAATAATTTTGTATGTGCATTGAAATTATTTAATATTAAAAGAGCATAAGATTAGGTTAAATTTTATTTGAATTTATTTAAAAACATTTGTAAAGAATATCCAGCTACCTCAGTGACAAAATCCTATTTGGAAGAGGCATTTTATTTTTCAATTTTATTTAATTGTACAAAGGTCTAAGTGTTTTTAAGATATTATAGAGATCGGTGAAGTGAAAAGTGAAAAATATAGAAACCGAAGCAGAGTTGACCTATGCGGAATAACCGTTTTCTATATATGGAATAATATCAAAAATATTGGCATGATTAAAGGATTTGGCGCCCAACAATTATGATAGGAGAAAAATCTCTCGGGATAAGTGATAATGTTACTTTTTTTTTATTTCAACCCTTTTATTTGGTATTTTTATTCCTTTATTATTTTTATTTCGAATTTTTCTATTTTCTTTTATAATTGTTTTTTCATAGGAACCTATTGCCGCACCATTACAGTTAGCTGACGCACACGTATATTGTTATGGAGTCCCCGCCGCTTTAGGGAAAACCAAAATTTGTTAGGGTAACGCTAATTTTACTCATAGCAGGTATTTTACTGTGACGTATAAGTGTCAAAATTGCTAGGCAAGCACAAAGATGTAAGAACAATGTCAGTATATACCAAACGACAAAAAATGCGATATGCGTTTTTTGTAATTTTTCTAAGCTCTAAAACTAACAAAGATATTCATTTGCTGCAAAGCATGATTATGTTCGATATCAAATTATCAGGAAAATTTTACGGAGCCTGCATACGAGTAGAAACGCTTTTCATTCCTATTGAGTTGTCTTAGTTTTGATGACCAAAAGTGAGGCAGGAACGGAAGCAGATAACTCCATTTGCGCACATTGGTGAAATATTGCAAACAAAAAGGGACTCGTTTACAGTTTCTTGTAACGTAATATTGACGATCAGCGGAATGGATTTCGCGGACGCTATTCTTTTCGAATGTATATACCTAAAATTTGCCCAAATACGGTATAAAGATAGTGATGGTGCATGGTTTGACTTAGAAATAAATGTTTTATACCATCTTGGAAAATAAACAAAAACGAAAAGATTGCCATTAACTATGTATTTTTAGGAAGATGTTTCTAAATATGTTCAGGTAGTAATAGAAATATTACTATGACAATTGTTTTACTTCGGAGCTCTTCGTAAAAACAGCAAATAAATTTTCAATTAATTATTAAATGTTATCGACAGATATCTTCAAGCATCCATGTTTTGTCACGATCAGATAAAACCTCGTTATTGTACATGCTAGAAAACAAAAAATATTTCTAATTTTATCAATCTTTAATGAATGGGCCTAATTATCAGCAACGAGAAAACCTGTAATTATAATTAAAAATAATGAAACGAAAGGCGGAGTAGACACAATCGGACCGATGTGTTCCATTATGAACGTTGTTCGCAAAATTCAAAGTTGGCCGATGGTACTATTTTATGACATCGTACATATTGCAAGTTTGTACGCTATTTTTGATACAGATACACTAAAACTAAACAAAAAAACGTTAAGTATGTACCAATATATGATTTACTTAGGTCGTCTTGCGGCACCATGGTTAAAAGAACGACCAAATACTAAAAACCTGTGTCAGAATATTTGGTAAGATATTGTTGATGCTCTCAATGTTTTTATGGAAATGAAACACCACGATGTCAAATGTAAAGCGTATAATTTGCTTTTACTGCTCTAGTAAAAAGAGACATTTGACTACCTCATTTTGCAACCATTGCAAGCATGCCGTAAAAAGAACACTGTGGATATATATTCACTATCTGTACAATAGACACTTACGTACAGTTTTCGCCCCAGGAATTCTAGCCGGCAGTTCACTGAGAAACTTGTTAAATTATCCAGGTAAAAATTCTGTTTCGATAAAGTACCGATAACTTCGACGGTACAAATAAGATTGATTGGCGAGTAACTCAGTGGGAAGAGTGGTGTAAGTGAAAAGGGTCGCGAAATGCTGTCGTGTGTGAAATACTTCTTAATCGGAAATTACCTTAGACACCGCTTAATCTTGAAATACGGGGATTTTTAGGGAAAACCTCCAGAAAGACTAACAAGAGTATGCCAAAACCTAAGATAAGGAAAGTAATTTTGACATAAAATTCATTCGGGAAATAATCGAGTTAGTAATTCTAGAACCTACCTAAAATAAATGTTGACAATGCCACTAATGTACCCATTTAAGAACTGCTATCTGAAGAAAAGGTTTCCAAAATCAAATTTTAAGTTACCTATATATCAGTTACATCATCATTTTGTTTTCGACCTTACTTAAGGTCGGTTTGACGCAGCTCTAACTTCTTTTCTATTCTGTGCTAATCTAAAAGCTCTACATACCCTTCACAACCTAAATTTCTAATAATTTGACTAATATAGTTTGGTCTAGGTCTTCCTATATCCTTCTATCTTTTTCCTATCCACCTGGCTCTACATAGCTATTAGCAACCTGATCTTTGTTAAAGAACTCTAACATGGTTACATAATTACCATTTATAAGGAAAAGAAATATAACCTGGTTATCCGCTTCAAAAAGGAAAAGTGTTAAATTATATGTTATGGTAAGGCTTAAGCAACGAAACGCTACCAACATGCCAGACCGCTAACTAATTGTGAGTTATGTCATGGTGACATTTAGTTACCTGATTTTTATTTTTTTTTGTTTTGTTTTCAAACTTACTTAAAGTCGGTTTGATGCAGCTCTAGATTCTTTTCTATTCTGAGCTAGTCTAAAAAGGTCTGCATACCCTTCACAACCTAGATCTCTAATAATTTGACTAATATAGCTTTGTCTAGGCCTTCCTACTCTATTTTTATTTGGTAGTCTATAATCTAAGACTTTACTAAATAGTCCCTCATGTCTTAACTGGTGCCCTATCATTCTATCTCTCCTGACCTTCAATTGTTTCCACATACAGGGTTCCTCACCTATCCTTCTATAAACTTCCTCGTTTGTTACTCTATCTGTCCAACTAATCTTTAACATTCTCCTATAACACCAAGTTTCAAAAGCTTCTATCTTTTCTTATCTACTTCTTTAATTGTCCAAGTCTCACTACCATATAGTAGAACGCTCCATACGTACGACTTTAAGAAACTTTTTCTATTATCTAAACTAATAGTATTAGCTATTAGTAAGTTTTTCTTTTTTAAAAACATTTTTCTAGCTTGAGCTATTCTAGCTACTATATCCCTTCTGCTGCGTCCATCCTTTGTAATTATACTACCTAAATAGCAAAATTCATCTACCTCCTCTAACTCGGTATTACCTATTTTTAATTTTGGTTTAGAACTAGGCTGTAACTCACTTGTCATTATCTTTGTCTTTACTGAGTTAATTCTCATACTATAATTACTCTGTAGTATCTCATCTAAAATATTTAAAAACTCTCCTAACTCTTTTCTAGACTCTGCTATAATGGCTATATCATCTGCAAAACGTAACATGTCTACTTTCTGTCCCTGTACACTAATACCTATCTCTTTTCTCTCTCTAGCTAAGTTTAAAGCTTCCTCAATATAAACATTAAAATCAAGGAGACAGTATACAACCCTGTCTAACACCATTTCTAATCTTAGCTTCCTTTTCTATTTCATCCAATCTAATTACTACGCTTTGGTTTTTATATAGACTGTAAATAATTTTCTATCCCTATGAGAGATTCCTATTTTTGCAAAACCCTGAACATAACAATCCAATTAACCCTATCAAATGCTTTTTCTAAATCTACAAACGCAAAATGAGTCTTTTATTTTTGTAACCTTTTTCGATAATTACCCTAATCATTAGTATCGGTTTTCTAGTCCCTCTGTCTTTACGAAAACCATATTGGTCTTCGCCTAAATAATTCTCAGTCAAAGCTTCTACTCTATTTTTAATTATTGTTGTTAGTATTTTGGAAGCATGAGAAGTTAAACTAACCGTTCTAAAATTCTCACACCTATCAGCTCCTGACTTTTTTGGGATTGGGATAATAATATTTTTTTCGAAAATATCAGTTACGCCTCTAAGTAATTGTATAATAATTCATTACAACATGGCTGGAACGGTTATGCATACATTATTTGTGAAAAATAAGTATAAAACTATTACACATTTATGTTTTCATTACAAATAAATATAAACATTTTAAAACAAAGCAAGCCTTTCGTAGTTGTAAATTTTACTGCCTCTTTTCGTGCTTTAACATTTCTAATAAAGCGTAATAATTTCAAATGACTGCAATTATAATCGCTGTCTTGTTTGGCAGTATAGGTACTTTGTGTTGAATTGTAAATTCCTCTTTTGTATTAAAATAGGAACAACATTTTTTTGTATTACAAACTTGACAGCTATAGTTGACATTATCATAAACTACTTTGCTTTAATTATATCTATATAAACAACAAGGCTATACAGCCTCCTTGAATTAAAGGCCGTTTCAGTTTCTACTTACTTGAATATACGGATTCGCTATACTTTCATTATTTTAAGTTTGTAATACCTCAGTTAAGCAACCAACTTTGTTAGTCGTTTTACTTAAATTACGAGTCCGCTTTCGATGTATTATCCTTTCTGGTTTCTTACCTTAATATGTGTTGGATAATCAAGCATTCCTTGAAAGCTGCTATTTCAAATACAATAGAAATTCGTTTTTGGTTCTGTTGTTCTATTATTATTATATTTTCAAATGTTGGTTTGCAACCAGTATTTCTACTATTACATTATTACACGTTTTTCTTTGTAAAGTGTACTTCGTATTTGTCATACAGAAGCACGTGGTTTAAATAATAAATTGTGGCTGTTGTTTCTTCATGGCGGTATGCAAAAATGGGGTTAAAAAGAAAAATGTTTACGCTGTTGTCAAGGGAGTGCATAAGTTGTGTTACGATACTATTAAGGTAAACACGCTGTTTGTTATCAGTTGTGCTTTGACATAATGCTTATTAAATATACTACTACAAAGTCGAGATTCGGTTGTGAACAAATTTCAAAAATATGTTTTAGGTTCTAACATCAATACTTCGTGCTTTCTTTGGGTGTAATTGTACGATACTTTTTGAAAAGTTTCCAAAACACTTCACACCCTGCGTGAAGGAATATCATATGATGGTGGTCAACAGCTGTTTATGGTATGTAGATGGCCTACATTCTAGAACTGTTAAGAGCGTTGATGAGTAGACCATTGTGGACTATTGTATGCAGCAAGATTTGTCCAATAATTTGATTGCTATGTGTAAATGTACTATTATAAATATGTATTTCTTTGTGTTTGTATGATTCAGTAGCTTTTATGCACGACAAGTTCGTCTGCGCAAACATAGTAAGTACGTGGGTAAGATTTTGGTGATGTTTATACGTACGTTTATGCCGCAGTGCAAATGTCATTAATTAGTTGTTTAATGTGCAAATGCAGAGTGTTTTAATTACAGTGGTTAAATGCCACTTAGTGTTGTTATTCTAGAGTACGCAGCAATATTTAAGGGGTGTATAATATTGTAGTTTTTTTATTTACAAGATACCCTTCAGTTTGATTTTTACTTAGATATAATTAATATTTAATTTTATAAGGTGAGAAGTGAATAATTCAGATGTACTTACTTAAACTAACAATTTAATATTGTTTTGCTATTTAAATTAATAAAAGTTCTTTATTAGAGTTCATGTTTAATTATAATTTTAGGTATATCCATTTCGAATGCACCTGCACCTTGCCAAAGTTCTAGATTACTAGAACAGATGAAATGGCTTGCGTGTTGTAATAAGTTAAAAAGCCAAACTACAGGTCCAACCAAAGTAGTAGGGTCGTTAGAGAGGAACCAGACTAAGACAGGTCTCGAAAAGAGGACAGCGGCCCCTTTGGTACTTAGATTGGCAGAGACTATAGAGGTCGGAGTGGCAGTCTAAGACACACTACCGCGATGTGGAGGGCAACAAGAAACCACCACATTACCTCTCAAGTACACAGCGTAATTAAATTGTAATAAACATGATGGCATTATCTAGAGTAAAAGATTCCGGAATTAAAATAGTCCCCCATTTGGATCTCTGGGAGGGGACTACTTCGGGGGATGCGATCGAAAAGTTCAGAATAAAAGTTGGAAACATTTTACGAGTTGGACCGTGGAATGTTAGAAGTTTGAAGCAAGTAGGTAAGCTAGAGAACATAAAAATTGAAATGGAACTCGAAATGGATAGGTTAACACTAGACATAGTAGGGATCAGCGAAGTTCGGTGGTCAAAGGCAGGGGATTTTTGTAGTGGAGACCTCAGAGTAATCCATACAGGAGTAGAAGAATGAAATTTGGGTGTGGGGATAGCTATGCAAAAAAAGCTAGGATACTATGTAGAAAATTACTTACAAAAGAACGAAAAAGTACTCGTGGTTAGATTAGAATTTAAACCGGTAAACACAGTAATAATACAAGTATATATGCCCACCTCTAGCTACAGTGACGAAGAGGTAGAAGCCATCTACAAAGATATCGTAGACACATTAAGATATGTAAAAGGACATGAAAATTTAATAATTACGGGGGATTCTAATGCAGTGGTAGGTGAGGGTAGGGAAGGGGCAGTAGTAGGTTTATTTGGTTTAGGTACGAGAAACGACAGGGGAAATAGGTTGGTAGAATTTTGCAACAAGATCAATTTAATCATCACAAACACACTGTATCAGCATCATGCTAGAAGACGATATACGTGGAAGATGCCAGGAGATATATGAAGATATCAAATAGATTACATTCTCGTTAGACAACGGTTTAGGAATTAAGTAAAAGACTGTAGAAAGCAGATATAAACACTGACCCCAACATCGTAATTATGAAGGCCGCACTTAAATTTAAAAATTTGAAAAAAAAAGAAACGAAAGGAGTCACTTTGACTTTGAGAAACTTAAAGATAAAGATCTTCAAGAAAGATTCGAAAAAAAGTCAAATGAATTGTTGAATGATATCGGAAAAATATCCGATACTAAGAATGTAGAAACAAAATGGAATTACATTAAATCCAGCCTATACATAGCGGTCAGAGATATTCTGGGGTATACACAAAAAGAAAATAAGAAACCATGGATAACAAAGGACATCTTGAATTTAATAGAAGAAAGATGACAATACAAAAATAAATCAGATGAAACAGGAAAACAGAGATACAAAGCCATAAAATGGGAAATTATTCGCAAATGCAGGAAAGCTAAAGAACAATGGATTGATGAAAAATGCAAAAAGGTACAAACTAAGATGGAAGTAGGAAAGACAGATGAAGCATACAAACTAATTAGAATCAATTTTAGGGATATAAAACCGTATAGCAAAAATATAAGGCACGCGGGAGGAAACGTCATTATAGAAAATGTAGAGAAAGTAGGTAGTTGGCAAGAATATATAGGGAATTTATATGCAGGAGAAGAACTATCAGCATTAGAACTGGAATTAGACATTGAAAATGATGATTTGGGATATCCTATACTTAGAGATGAGTTTGAATTAGCATTAAAGGGTCTATAAAATGGTAGGGCACCTGGTAGAGATAAGGTGCAAGCAGAAACTCTAAAAGCCACTGGACAATCAGTAACAGAACGTCTCTTCCAACTTGTAAGTTATATGTATAAGACAGGCGAGGTACTCAAAGATTTCAAACGTAACATCGTAGTAACTATACCAAAAAAGAAAAGCGCGGATAGGTGTGAAAATTTTCGAACACTAAATTTGACAGCACACGTGTCAAAAATATTAACTAGAATTGTACAAAGACGAATGGAAAAGCGAGCTGAAGCAATACTGGGAGAAGATCAATTTGAGTTTAGGCGAAACAGGGGAACACGGGAGGTTATTTTAGCTCTGAGGGTGATAAAGGAGAAAACAATAGAAAAAGAATGTATGAGGATGATAGCATGGACAGACAAAGTTAATAACAAATAGGTTATAGAAATAGTAGGGGAACAAGGATGTCTGTGGAAAAAGTAGGAGAAATAGAAGGGCAGAATACGTTCTAAGGCATTTTTGAGGAATAGTATGGGATATATTACAAGCAGAGATAGGGAAAAGGAGGTAGATGTGGACCTAGATCAGATAGTATTAGATGCAGATTGTGCAAATTTCAGAGAAATGTGTAGGTTAGTTCAGAATAGGAAACAATGAGGGTACCCATCTAACCAGTTCCAAGACTGAAAACCTAATGATGATGATCAGGTATATTTGTTTCAAAAAATGCGAATTAGTTTGTATCCTGCCGTTTTTTTTTGTAGGCCTCCCAATCTTCGACTGTGTTAGCGTGGTATTTGTTTTCTTTCTTTCCCTTCCTTTGCTATCGTAATTTGTGCTAATATATCCCTAATTACTAATTTCGTTGTTTTTTCTTACTAGCCCGCTCGTTTTAAGGATAACACAAAACTAAAAAAACAATATATCAAAAAATACTTATCTCAATATAAAACGTTTTCGCTGAACAAAATTACTTTCTAAATGCTGAAACCAATAGCAAGAACGTGCCGAGGGTATGTTTGTAAGTTTATACATTTAAAAAAAATGACGTTGTCTACTAAAGGAACAATTCTACTGTAAGTTAAATAATCACTTGATTGGGTATTGTTCTCGACTTTATTGACTACCACATTAATAAGTTTGATACATTTTTTATTAACAGTTAATTATACCTACTGAAGTTGTGCACGTTATCAGTTTCGATGTTAATGACGAAGTAGTCTATAAAAAGAATTATCTTTCCTCCATACACGATTCGAGATATCTTCAACAGAATTCTGAAAAATTAATTAAAACTGCAAATTCGAATTACTTGAGTCGTTTTGTCTCTACCTGACATATGTAATACGATCTTGCTGAAACGTTGAATTAAGTTAGAGCAATAGGCTTTTTATTTTTTGAATCGGCATAATATTGCGTGTGAAATTTCTTCGTTCCAACACCATGAGATCAAAGGTGTCAACGCTATACCTTATTAATTAAAACAAATAAATTATAAAACTGTAATAATGTAGAGTTCAAGGTAAGAATTGGAAAAGAATGCCACAAGACTAAGTGCGATCTTCAGCAGAACTCTTTTTGTGTGCTTAAAAGTACACTTAATTTATCATTACCTTCGTAGTTTTTTGAAACACGTTTCTTTCCAAAATTTGATGTTTTAATAAAAGTTATAAATTTTAGTATAGAGCTTTATTGTCGAATGTTTATACAAACCAATTAGTCTAGGTTTAAGTAGCATCATATACAGAAAAGAGTGGTCTTCAATTGCCGAGCTCTAATTTTTTTAATACAACACTATATGAAAAGTAAAAGATAAAATTTTCATCTTTCCAAAAGTTTAAAATTTTTTAATTTACTTAAAAGGTGATTTATATGCTTTTGATGAAGAAGTTTTATATAACATTTAAGAATGCAGATGTTCTAACCAATTTTATTTCTAATAACTATTAACTAAAGAACAACGAAAGTACGGCGTTATATAGTCATCTGTATAGCTTTTGTCTGCCAAACAGTACATTTATATCCCTTTAAAGAGAGTGCCTTTAACGTACCGCATGGTTCAGCGTAAGAAATTGAACATTTTCCTATTTATAGAGAAGTTGAAAGACACCCAACCAATTTTAATGAAAGACGTAGATAAGACAGCGTCGTGTTAGAGAACGATAACATCAATTCGTAAAAAACTGTTTTCGTTTTCTACTTATTTTGTATATTCTAAAATTGGTAGTTCTGCGATATAAAGTGCACTCCACAAAAATGGACATTTTACAAAGGAATGAACAGAAATTTAATAAAGTTAGCAATAAAATTGTCTTATCCTTACCTGAAATTAATAGACCCTTTGAGCTGGGGTCGACGAAATGGGGGAGAGGTTGGGCACCTGGGACTTAGTCCCTTACGAGACTCTGGATGGTAGCTATTAAAACGTCTTATACGCTCAAAACTTGAATACGGTGTCAGTCCGTCATTCTCGTAAATTATTTCCCAAATTTAATATTACAACGCTGCAACTTTAAAAAACGAGATGGAGTACAATGCCTAGTATAACTAGGCACCTGCCATTACTATAACTACAACATAACGATGTGTAAGTGTAAAATTATATATTGTAAACTACCAAATTTCAGTGCATTGCATCATTAGATAATTACCTCCACTTATTTTTACCACCTGCAACTTCTGTAGATTGTAATTAAGTGCGTATGTGCATCTGAATGTGTGCAAGTGTAAGCGCGCTTGTGTGCATGCAAGCGTGCGCACGCGCAAATGCGTGTGTGATGGCGCCCGCGCGTGCGTTTGCGCGCGCGCGTGTGTGTCTGTGTTAAAAATCTTTTAAATTGCTTACCTTCACTCTTAACAGTAACGAATAGTATTAAGCATGTTATTAACATCACCGAAGTTTGAGACATTAAAATATATTAAAACCTATATAAGAACCAATTTATCGTATGCCTATGTAGTCGATTAATAGCAGTAGAATGTAGTATTTGCGACAAATTGAATACTAATAAAAGTATTCATGAATTTGCTGCTACAAAAGCTAGAAAAATTAAATTGTTGGTAAGAAATAATCTATTGCGCTTTTTATGTAGATCTAGTTGCTATAAATAAATACAATTCTTGATATCTGAGATATATTTTACTTTGTCTACTACGTATTTTGTAACATTAGTTTTTCTATTGATTGTATTTTTTCTGTTGCTAGGTATGTCCAGGAAAATTTGAAAAACACCAACATTTGATAATTAAATTAGAATCAATGCTCATAAACCCAAACCTGTAGTTGTAGTTGCCATTTATAATGAGAACAGCACCGATGAGCCAGTTTTGAAGGAAAAACTGGGTATCAAAGGTCATGGATCGAAACGTATATAAAGACGATTTTAACAACTATGAGTGGTATAATTCCCAAAGAAGATCAAGAAAAATGAGAAGTTGAATGTTTTCTATTAACGACGCCACCTATACCTGTCTTACAAACCCCATTATATTTCGTAAATACTGGTGGAATATATCTCTTGAAATGGGAACCATGTAACTATTTACTTGAATATATTTTCAATGCTGCTTTATATTGTGTAGTTTTTATTGTTTCAGGACTTTTAGACTGTGGAACAGCGTCAGGAAGCTAATATAGAGAAGTAGATATTGTAGACCGTCACAAAACTGCAATTGCAGTTGCAGTATAGCAAATATCGAAAAACCTGAAAAAGCATGCCACTTGTTCACTTTTCCCATCTCCTCAACTGGAAAAAATGGTGCCGCTAGGTTTTATTTACCGTTTTACAGTTTCCTCGCATTAACCAGTGTCTACAACAACCTGTCGCCCAAGAAAATGAATTCGGTGCATCTGGTAGATATATATGACCTATTTAATAAAAAAGGCCGGGTATGGCAATGTACTCCCAACAGGCACTACAATCCACAATAATAAGATCTCAGCTTGTTTACTAGACACGGCTTCATCAAGTCGGCCTAATTTCTGCAAATTTGCATATTTGTACTTAGTTACTCCATCATCGGACACAAGTAAATATTCACTCAGACGTGCATCTTCAAACTCAATATCTTCTAGTTACTTGAACAGTTTTCAGCTCTTCGTCAATCTCAATTGTCTAACTATAATCCAAATGTCGATATTTTTATTGTTTTCACAGTTTACTGCCAATTGTTAAAAAGAGGAGCATGATTTTTCAAGTTATTTAGCTCTAGACGTAGGTATGTTACGTAAATTATTATTCTTTCTGAATATTTCTAACTTAACTCTAAATAAAGATTTAGAAAATTGTTTTACAGGTTAATTACTTTTACCTGTCTTAATAAACTTCTTCAATTATAAGATGACATCACAAACTTCTGAATAATGATCAGTAATATTTTGAAGGAAATTATTTGTTACGTTTATTTTCAACATAATTAATAATAAACACGTTCTTGAATAAATTCCTCAACTCAAATCCCTTTTGCTTTTAAAACGAAAATTTATTCGATAAATTAAATCGGCCATGCATTGTTTTAGGTGTCCCCTAATCTCTTAAATTCTTCGACAACATTCTGTTTACAAGTACGCTTGCTACAAATTTTTATTTTGAACTTATTTATTTCGAAACGACAAGTTTATGCTATAATTAAATAGTTATATTTTGTTTTTAGGTACCCGTTATCTTTGTTTCTCTAGTGTTGCAATGCAACGACTTGTTGAAATAAGGTCGCGCACTATCCGCTAAAAACCGGGTTTTCCAGTTTTACAGCGCTTCGATAAGTTAGGATTTGCAGTTCGACTTCGTGTTGTTTGAACCTTTATTGAATTTGATTCTACATTACATGTGATTGTCCAATGCTCCACCTGAAGGTACTACATTGGCCAGGAAGCGAGTTTTTTTTACCTGGAAAATTTTGAATTTTGCCGAATCCTTGCTGTTCCAAGCAAGGTAGGGATCTTTAACGTGCGTGACAACACTCACACACGGGACCTCCATTTTACCTCTCATCCGAACGAGGGTGTATTTTTGCGAAAAATGCTCGCCTAACATTTTTCAAGCAGTCGGCCGTGTCGGGATTTGAACCCGGGACCTTGGGATCCGTAGTCTTGCGCTTACTACATTGATCCACGGCGACGCCAATTTGATTCTACAGCTTGTTCGTCGAAGTGTTTTCTACATTATTCGTCGCCGTATTTCTAAAGCAATGCACGTTGTTTTTTTTCTGTTCGACAACTAGGAGGGGTCTTGCGTGTATTACTTTTTTAGCTGGAGGCCAAATGGGTTCTTTCTTTATGTAGAAAAACTGCTTTTGTCCGTAGACCAAATACTTTTGTCCGCGGACCAGCTGCCTTTTGTCTTTGGATCGCTGCTATAATTACGATGGCAGGGTGAATAAACCCTGACGACCATGGCGTTGCTATGCTGACTCACACCAGGCGGTTTGCAAGATACGCATCCCGACGCACAGAGGGATGTGACTCGTTTTCTTTTACGTACATCGTGGATCCTAATTTATCAGCGGTTGATTTTGTGAAACCAGTTCACCACCCATGTTTAGAAGCTGGCTTTGCTATTGCTGCTGATTATCTTTCTTTAATTCTTACTATACCTTGGTCTACATTTAATACTTTAATTTAACCCACTTGCTATTGAGAAAACCTACATTGAATACATTAATTTAACACACTTGCTATTGAGAAAATCCAAGCATTGTTTTTTTTAATGATTTTTATTACCTGTTAGCCACGAAATGCGTACTTCGTGGATCCTTTATAAAATTTGTTCTGTAAAATATAACTTAAATTTAATACTTTTCTTTGTACCTGTGAATCAAGAAATTTTAATTTATTTTCAGTGTTAATAGATAGTCGTGGGCGATGTGTTTTTTTTGTTTCTGTTTGGCATGTAGGCGAATCCCCCCACTCTCCGCGGTTGGTAGTTAGTTTGGTGTTTACTTTTTTTCCGGCTACGTCCAGGTACGTAGCGTATTAAGTAGCTTTGGTGCGAATAGTGGAAAACTTATTCGTCCTTTTACATCGCAACCACTGGTCTGTTAGAAAATATGTTGCGGGTAAAGACCTACGCCATACTTCTATACCTTTTGAGATTTATCCGACCTACAGATAGTGGTATATAGTGCCGATAAACACTAATAAATTTAAAAAAATAAAATAAAAAACCAATAGGTGGGACGGAAAACAAGGCAAAAATAGCGATTGTTTTCTATTCAGCGTGTTAACTTGAAACGTAATTCGGTGTAAGGGGGTTCAATGTGACTTTTGTCCAATTCAGTAGGTAGTGATTCGAAATTAATATTTTAATTGTCGATATTCTCCAAACTCTAGGTTTACGTATTTATAATGCTTTGTTATCATTTGGTGCTCAGTGTTGGTACTGTAGGTATAGAAGTAGCACCAGGACTTACAAAAAGTAATTGATTTTCTGCGGCAGAAAGAGGAAGGAAGCAATACCTTCGCCAAACCAAACTATTATCGCGCACAACATATACGTTTCTTGAGTGCTAGTGTGCCAATCTATGAAGCGAGTTTTTACTACCAAAAATTAAAATACTTTTAAAAGTTAATGTATGAATTGCGGTATTGTTTTAGCCATGCTTCAAACTTTAAATCCGTATACTTTGTACAATTTTTGGGTGCTCCTTTTTTATTGGTGGTACTGTAGAGTGCAGTATAAGTACTAGCAGTTATAAAAAAATTTCCAAAACGTTCTGATAGAGGGTAGCTTTAGCTCGCCTCACTAAATTTTGTCAACTCTCAAAAACAATTCCAAAAACCGCTTTAAAATTCTTTCAACCACTCGAAGTCTACAGTTTTCGGGCGTCAGTAACCACCTATTAATACAACATGAATTTCAATGTAAACAAGTACAAAAACAAAGAAAGTTGTAAAGCTGGTTAAGCTTTAGTCTGCTCCAAATTTTAAACCGTTGAGTCCATCGAGCTAATTACGGATTCACCTAATCAAAAATATTGAAATTTCATAACTTACACGAGTTGTTCAGATGCGAGCACAAAAGGTACAAAATGTTTTTGGATGATGTAAAGTTTGTAGTCACAACTATATACAATATTTAAAAGAAACTTATTGTCAAATCTTCAATAACCCTTCCATTACTTCATTTTCTTTTAGCGAGTCAGCTTTGTTTAGGCGATTTTTGCTATTTTTGCTTACAATACGAGCAGCACATGAATGTCGGAAAAAAAACACTACAAGTTTCCTTTGAGAAGTTTTTGCACTTGGTGTAGCAGTTAGTATCATTAGGGACGTAGTTTACTGTTTTCATCTTTGGGTATCCTAGCTTTGTTAAATCCAAAGACTCAATGAAAGCATTTAGAGAGTTGTCCCAAAAGTATAACTGTGCAGCGCACCTAAGTACATGCAGTCAATAAATGTAGAATGCGCATAACATCTTACTAATATGATTAATGGTAGATAGATTTGTAGAAATTTGCATGTAGCGACGTGCATCGCAAGTTAGTACTTTTTTGTTCATGAGACTTAAACACAAGGCTTCTAACTACTATACAGCTTCCTCACAGGCAGGTAGGACACTCAATAGCTGCAATACCTCAAATACTTGATTATTTGTCGGGGCATACTTATTAGCAGCTTTTTCGTCACTATCTCACTTATTGTACCACAACCGGTTAAAGGATGCAGTGCAGGCAGTACATTGTGAAATTTAGTACCTAAGGTTTTTGCAGCTATATTACAACCTAAACCTCTTTTTTGTCGCTTACTCCAATTATGACCCATAATCTTTCACAACCAATTTGTTTAAAAACGCCCCAAAACCTTATTCTTAACAGAAATACACCTATGTCTAGACTATTTATTATTATATGTATTTCCAATGTGTTTATTTCTAGACAATCTTTGATACGGAGAAAAATCTCAGTGTATACTTCAACATGATTACTTCTGAGACTTGATTTTGCTAAAATCTGTCGATTTTTTTCTTTGCAGAAGCATGATGTTTCATCAGCGAAACAGCCACACAAAAAAACAACTTTTTAGCAGCAGGAACCCCGATATTATTTAAAATAAATTTCGAAATGTATTGAATCAATTTTTTGTTTTCCGTATATGATAAAAATCGTAACCATTGCTTAGGGACTTTTATCGAATAACAGTGGATGAAAACAATTAATGGAGACTTTTCACTAGTTCTGATTTCATCATCAACGTTTTTAATTTATGTTTTACCGCCACCGTCACGCACACATTTACCCCAATTATATTTCTCTACTGTAAAGCATTTTTAATCTGTATCATTTGATATTTTTCCAAGTCTCCAAAACATTTCAATTTGGATATTACTGCAGTTGGTATACCATGAATTAGTGACATTCCTTCAAAAATATGTACTTGGTCAACAAGGGTTTCATGTTGTTCAATGGCTCACTATATTCACAATGTTTTTCATTGTCGTTAAGTAAATCTGATATATTACTTTATTTAGGTGTATATTTTTAAGTGCTAGGATGGGTGAATGAAACGCTAACTCATATGTCATTAACTCCTGCAGGTTGAAATCTTTCAAATTCGGGCATATTTTTGGCCCTTCGAAGCTCTAACTCTTTCCAGAAAATTATGTACCGTAAGTGTATCAAGGTCACCAGAAAATTTTAAGTTCTATTTCGACACAGGTACTGATTTTAAATTTGAAGTATGAGGAGGAATACTGTAGCACGTATAAATGCCATACTCTTTAAATATCAGTATTTTTGGTTTAAATTATCATAATCGATTACTTTATAACTTCTAGGTTCTATTATTAGTATTTGCTAAATTATAAAGTTTTCAGGCTATAGTTACATGTATTGTGGGTTGTATATATTCAGTGCTAAAACGCTTTTCTTATAAACACCGTTGTACTGGTGTCTCTTTACGCCTGCGCCTGTAAGGAACATTTTCAGGAAATGAACATTGTGTGACCTTTGTTACGTGTTAAGTAAGTTAACCCGTACACGAATTTTTCAATCATTGGATAACCAGTTTCCATTTCTTGTACTCATTAAATTTACGGTATTTCGTTTAAAAGCAAAAGTAGTTCCCCTTGTTTCTTGGCTCTAGTCTTGAGCAAGTTATAAAGTAATACTTGAATATGTTAAAAAGCCCACGGCGGTTTAATTCATTCTCGCGTGATTTTTATCGTTCTCGGGGAAATGATGTGAAAAGCAAAAGTAGTTCCCCTTGTTTCTTAGCACTAGTCTTGAGCAAATTATAAAGTCATACTTGAATATGTTAAGATGCCCACGGTAGTTTAAATCATTTTTGCGTGATTTTATTGATCTCGGGGATGTCATGTAAAACTCTTATTTGAACTTGAACTAATTCTACCAGAATTACGTAGACACTTTTGTCCTGGACTAGAGCGGTTGTGTTTTGGTCGGAGTGCTGTTTAGTGCGCGTTTTTCAATATAGTGACCTAATTACCGCTACCATTTTTCTTACCTCACCTCTTTAGGGCGCTACTAAAATTGAAAGATCCATGTGACGAAAATCTGATAAGTACCCGGACCACGGCTCCCTGAAAACTCGAGGAAAACGTAAGCAAAAATCAGTTATAACCTTGGTATAAAATTTACGTGCCTAACCCATAAAATTTTTACGCAATGGGTAAGAGTTGTTTAACGTGTAATAATTTGCGCGCACGTTTGGGTGTAATAATAATTTTCGCTCGTTGGGTGAAACGTAATAATTGACGCTTTAACCTATGGGCGATTTTCTATGACGTAATATCGTTTATTAATTAATAATGTTAACAGTTGGTTTCTTTCTTTATCTGTGTTATTAAAAAAACAATGCTTGTTTCTCGATGGTATTCGAACTATTATATAACCTAAACACTTTAATGTTGCTATCGGACCGCAAAATTGTTCAATTTCATAATAACTCCGTTTCCTATTTTTAAAATAATGCTTGTATCTAGACAGGTTTTTCCAAGTAATAATAAATGTTTAGTTTAATAAAGTTAAGTATTCAAAATTAGGTTTTTGCGAATAATTTAACATTTAGTTAAACATGAAGCTAAAATATGTGTACTCAATAACATTTTCAGATCTCGTATTTTATACGATACCAATAAATAATTTATTTTCATAATTAGACCTGCATAGTGATTTATTTTGAAACAGCACCGTATTTATTTTAGCATTTTTTATATAAAAGAAGGACCTATCTCTAGTTTGCACTGGACCGATAAATATTTTTTTTACATTAAATTTAGTCGTTTAAATAAATGTCCTTACGACAAATACTTGTAATTCGTAATAAGTCTTAAAATATTTACCTTAGAGTGATTTTCATGTATGTATTTAATATTTTGATGCTTAGTAGTCGTTCTTTTCAAGGTTAAAAGCTAAACTTTTTAATTTAAATAGACCTATGTAAAAATTATCCCATTGGGCGTTTTGTTTACCTATTTTTTCACCTAACTTTTGATAATTTTTATTCGCCGAGTTACTAATAAAACTCGAAAATTGATTTTGTAGAGATTTTTTTGTACATTAAAGTTAACCGTTTAAAATTAATTATTTACACTAAACAATAGAAATTTGCTTTGAACCTAAAAATTTTCTCTTCATTCATTTTGTTTTCGACCTTACTTAAGGTCGGTTTGACGCAGCTCTAACTTCTTTTCTAATCTGTGCTAATCTAAAAAGCTCTACATACGCTTCACAACCTAAATTTCTAATAATTTGACTAATATAGTTTGGTCTAGGTCTTCCTAAATCCTTCTATCTTTTTTCCTATCCAGCTGACTCTACATAGATATTAGCAACCTGATGGTTGTTAAAGAACTCTAACATGTTTAGATGATTACCATTTATAAGGAAATGAAATATAACCTGGTTATCCGCTTCAAAAAGGAAAAGTGTTAAATTATATGTTATGGTAAGGCTTAAGCAACGAAACGCTACCAACATACCAGACCGCTACCTAATTGTGAGTTATGTCCTGGTGACGTTTATTAAATTATATCTTATGTTAAGGCTTAAGCAACGAATCGCTACCAACATGCCAGACCGCTACCTAATTGTGAGTTATGTCATGGTGACGTTTATTAAATTATATGTTATGGTAAGGCTTAAGCAACGAAAGGCTACCAACATGCCAGACCGCTACCTAATTGTGAGTTATGTCATGGTGACGTTTATTAAATTATATGTTATGGTAAGGCTTAGCAACGAAAGGCTACCAACATGCCAGACCGCTAACTAATTACATTGCCTTATTTTATGTAAAGTAGAATGGGTTACCGATCCATTTAAATACGAACTTAAACACTTCGATGGTAAATCAAAAAAAAAGGCATATCATCTTCATTAACTCTTTAGTCTTGGAATTGGTTAGACGCGTACTCCATTGTGTCTTATTCTGAAATAACCTACAGATTTCCCTAAAATTTACACAGTCTGCATCTTTCACTGTCTGCGTGCAATATTCTGATCTAGATCTACATTTACCTTTTAATTCCTATATTTGCTTCTAATATAGCCCGCACTATTCCACAAAAAAGCCTTAAAACATATTCTGCCCTTCTATTTCTCCTTTCTTTTTTGTTTCAGACAGACATCTTTATTCCCCTACTATTTCTATAACCTCACTGTTATTAAGTTTATCTGTTTATGTTGAAGCATAGCATTCCAAAAGGATTCTTCCTTTTCCTGTCTGCCTCTCCTTCTGTTCCTATTTCATAAGCGTACAGTGCTGTACTTCACACATATGCTTACAACACTTTTGTCCTTGCTTCTATGTTTGTTGTCTTCAACGTGGCCGTTGCTTTTCCTTGTTAGATACAGTTCTGTTCCTCTTCTATTGTTTTGTAAATATATACCCTATTTCACCGATATTCAGTGGATGTGAAAGAGGTCAAGCAGCCTGTGACTACCAAGATCCCCCTTACACTTGAACTTTTACCCAATTAATGGTTTTCCAATAAATCCCTCTATACAATCAAGATTAGTTAAAAATATTGCAAAACCAACAACTGTAGTTGTTTATAATAACAATCAGGCTTAAGTGCAATTATTTTTTGTCATTTGGTTTCCGTTTTCGAATTTGACGCATACCTCCATTGATTTCTATTCTGAGCTAGCCAACACAGTTCCCTGAAATTCTCACTGTCTGGATACAGCTCGGTTTCCCTCCCATTGTTTTGTAAATATATACTCTATTTCACCGATATTCAGTGGTATGTGAAGGGAGGTTAAGCAACCTGTTGCTACCAAGGTCCCCCAACACTTAGACATTTGCGCAATTAGTAGTTTTCCAATAAATCCTCTCGCACAATCAGGATTAGTTCAGAATATTGCAAAATCAACACCTGTATTTGTTGATACTACTCATCAGGTTTAAGTGTAATTATTTTTTTCGTCTTTAGTAAGCACAATTTCGTTAGTACTGCCTCATCAGATGTGTTACCTATAAAACCTCCTTCAACTCTGGAAGATCGAATTAGAGATAGTTCTAGAGCATGGTCTGAAGCAGCGCAGTTGAATTTTCCTTCCTTCCTTTTCACTGAAAGACAAGCCTTTCTAAATGCAGTTACTAATCCTGGTGTAAATTTGACGTATCTTCTAAGTACAAGATACGCCCTTCGGCATAGTTGTAGTGATTAAAGGTTAAGAAACAGGGAACCATATTTTTTGACAACATTTAAACAGAAATCCCACTGTCCATCTCTGTCTGCTTTGACGCAATCTAACAAAAGTTCAACCATATCACAATAATGGTTCCAATACTTGAATCTTCTATTCTTTTTTGATTCCTCATGTAAGAAACAGACAAACCTTTCAAAATGTAGAGGTACTTCTTTTGCATTAACTCGAAGAAAACTGAAGTGTCGTATTGTAGTTTTATTGCAGCTTCTTCTTCAAGTTTATTTTTGTTGCAATTTCTTTCTCCAACTTTAATGGTTCACATTTTTGATCAGCAAATGCTTCAAATTTCTTGTTCGCTGATAATATACACTTCTTTCTGTCAAGAACAGGTTTTCTTCCTATTACCCATTCTGTAACCAATTTCATTTAAAATTCATATACAATGTATATAACGACTAACTTGATTCTTGAGCTGTTACTGCTGCGTTATTAGAGTAATGATCGTTAATGTTTTTCTATTTTCTTGTGTACCTTCCATGTCCGTCACTACTAATGCATGGTATTTACAGTTTGTAGCAATCTTGCAAAGGGCTGATTCCAATCTAAAATAATTAGTTCCTCGGTAGATTACACAACAATCTCGTAAATTTTTTCTAAAAAATTATAGTTCGTTACAGACATATCTAAAATGTAAAAAATTTAGGCGGAATTTGTTTTGATCGCATACTTTAAAAAAATTAGGTTACTTACATAAAGCATTATTAATTTTTTATTTTTCAAACCTTGAACGTTCAAAGCAATGGTCTCTGTTAATATTTTTCCTTCGTCAGTGATTTGCACTGGAGGAGGAATATAAGAATCTTCCTATAATGTGGCTCGCCTTTGTAATTTAGATCGCCATATTCGTCGATACCCATATCAGTAATATAAAGACGTTTTCTTGAAAACCATAGCATAGCGTCTCGCATATACTCTTCAACAGATTACAATACAAAATACGTTATCATTATAATTACTATTACAATCGATGCAATATCGCATTTTTCTGCGATATATATCCTCAAGTAGATAGATGTCGTAATTAAAGAATGCTGACAAATAATAACAATATTACATTAAGTAGTTTTGTAGTCCACGATATTGCAAAAGTGTGTACACAACAACATTCCTAAAGATTAAATTGGTTAATAATTATTCCACATCCCCCAGTTCCCTATGTACAGTCCTTGTATATACTGTGCGTTTTAAAATTTTTTTTTAATTGAATCATACCTAAATTTTAATTGTTTTGCTGTATAATGCTGTAAAAGGGTATTTTAGTAAAATTTATGTTTGTATTTTAAACATTTTAAATTACTTACCGGTCCAATGATGCTAGAATTATACTGTAGCACTTATAGGGTTGCCTGTCGCCAGAATTATTACAATAGAACATAAACAAGACGTTTGCGCACAAAGGATGATTGATAGCCCCTGGGGTGCTACGCCTTTCAAATGAATTCGATTGGCGAGTACAGAAATTTGCATTTAACAGTTATTTAGATTACAAGAGGTACATTCGACAATGCCATTGCAAAACTTCTGGCATGCTTTAGAATAACCTAAAAGTTTTGAAAACGTATTTTAATTACCGTCATGGATATTTGATATCAGTTTTAATTGAAGCTGACTTTCGATTGAAGCTTTGATTACGGTGTGTTTTAGTTTAAAGGTTTGATAGTTGTGATATGAAAACAATAGTGGTACATAAGTGTCATCATTACTGTCGATATATGTGACACCCTGTGATCATATAAATTAATGTAACTCAGTAAATAGTGCCTGGATAGTTAATTGTAGTGCTTCGATAGTTAATTAGAAAGAAGCATAGTAGTTGAAGATATTACTTCTACCGTTAGCGATTAGCTGAAAGTACATAATTGTGAGAGCTTTTAGAATTCAATTGTAACTACGAGATTTTATATTCAGTTTGAAAATAAAGAACTGTTGTTATTGCAAATAGAGTTTTCGTTACAATGCTTATTGTTTTATTTGTAGCAAGGTTATTTCTTTTTCCCGCCAAGTTGCCCCATTCATTTTCTTATTTTCCAGAATTTTGTAAGTGCTAGCAATATTTAATAATAACGTCCAGCCTGTGAAATTCGCAGACCTCTTATTACTTATCTCCGTCGCTTTCCTCAACAGAGATTTTGAACAAAAACCTTTCTAAAAGCCTTGAAAATTAAAAAAACAAAAATTAACCTCTAATTTACATTAATATGTGAAAAAGAGATAGAAATGGCTTGTTGGACAATTACCGTGTTATTGCAAAACAATCATTACTGCCAACTTCCACTTATCTACAAGATATTTACCTAAGATTTTGAAAGCCCTTCGATAAACCGTATTACATTAAGCTGTCAATTCAACCCAATGTTGTCAGTCATTGGCATCTAGTTAACTATAAGATTTAACTGAGCATTGCTAAACTGTCTCTAACATAGCACAACGAGTCGTTACAGCAACAAGTTGGGCTTGTTACCATTTTACTTATATTTAGCATTACCCTCTTTAGAAGAGCTTGTCGAGAAACATAACCTTTGCGCACCAAGTTGCTTATTTTTTCCATTTCATATTGCTTTATAAAAACTAGATTTATTTGTTTTTGCCAAAAGCATTCATTTGCTCCTCAAACTGGTACGAAAAATAGAAAATTCTTTGAAGATCGTTTTTGTGAAAATGTAAATTCTGATAATTGTTCTCGTTTGCTACTTGTCATGTTTAGTAAGATAATTTTCAAAATAAATAGGTAGTTAAGAAGTATTACAAATTGAATGAAATATATGCTGTAAAATTTTAATCAAACAAAACGAATATCACTATAAAATAAAATTGTTTTTTCGGTTCCAGTCATTCTACACAAGCTTGAACTTGACAAATAATTCAGGGATGGTAACTAACTAAAGCATCCTCTTTGGGTCAACTTTTTCGCTTTCCTACATATAGCTAAGTTACCGTTTTAAGAATGCTATAAGTTCTTCTTAAGCTTATCTCTGTACATATTTAGTATCGTGTATCTATTTATCACCGACTTTATTTGCATTTGACATACTTTCCTTTTTAATGAAAGGGAAAAATAATTAAGCGACGAAGAAGCAAACATAAGAAAATTGTAAATGGACGGAAGTCATGGTTTGTGAAAGCAGTGGCGGCAAATAAGAATAATGTCCATTGTTTTCATCCTTGCGCTATAATTCCATTTCCTTTTACAAAGATGTAGTGAATCACCCCGAAAACAGCTTCCTCTGTGCACAAACATTTTAAATCGGAAATGGCTATTTGTGGTTGATTCCCTTACAAGTGTCAGATGCCGGAAGGGCAATTTTGAATTATATAATTTTTAATGCAGCAAAAAGCAAACTTGAAGGCGTGTTTGAATTTTTTATATCCTTTGGCATTGTTAATGAACATTGTTATGTTGGCGTAAAGCCAAAGAAGAGGGTACTTTTAAAGTTCAACCCCACGAATTAGCCACGATATGTTGTAATATATCAAGTGATTACGCTGAGCAATGATTTTTGCTGCTACTGTATTTAGTTTCCCACCCCATTGAAATGTAATTGTAATAGAGGGTGATATTTGTTTTATTACTGTGTATTAGATGCATAATTTCTGAGATGATGAATTAGACACGTTCCTGCTAAATTACAACTGAAAATTCTAAAAATTTTTTCCTACCGCGTGGAATTAATTATAGTAGACATAGATAACGAAATTGAAAATTACTGCAAAGTTTCTGCTTCGCTCTTGTTAGAGATTTTTATTTTGCTAAACTTAAAACTTTTTATTTTTAAGTCTTTTTGCTTGTTTAAAGGACATAATCTGGGTACTTTTTCTGGAAAGCTTATTTTGGATCACATTTTTAAATTGCGATCAACCTTTCCGCCCATGATCTCTACACATTTTCTACGCATGTAACGTAACATCTCTCAAAACCCTAAAATCTGGATTTTATTTTTGACTGAGCTTTTAACTTGATTTTAGTTCTTCAGTTTGTCGTAGTAGCGTAATAAATATTTTTGTCTTCGTTATGGACCCTTGACTTTAATCAGCTTACTGGCATAAATTATATCTTTAATTTTATTTTAAACTTGTGAAAATTAAGGTTCGCAGGCAATAGATTTTTCTACCAAAATTATAACAAGTCCAAACGATTTAGCCTATAATTCGGGCCTTTATCGATGGTGTAATTATTACTTATATTTTTAATTTATTAAAAACGTGATATTATTGTCCTTTTACATTGATCGGAACTATCATATTGACGTAAGAAGGGGTCACAAGAGGTCATTGAAACCCTATTTCTAAAAATAAATCCCACTAAAATATAAGAGAATCTGGAAAAATGATTTTTTTTGTAAATTTATGGATACGCCCTGTATAATACAAGCGTATCTTTATTCATTGATGTACAATGCAAAATCGCAAATTGCGCATGTATCAATAATTACCCTGTATGATATAAGCATATTGTAAATAAATAGTCTAGAATGAGCTTTGCGCATTCAGCATAAATATAAATAATTTTGTGTAATTACTATAAAACGTAAACTCCTTTGCATTAAAAAGCAATGAAAGTTTAAATTAATTATTTTGTGGATATTGAAATTATTTAAATAGAGAATTTTCTAGAATGTAAAAAGATGAGTCATCGGGATTTAGGAATTCGTGAAATTTGTATAAACTCATTAAATAAACATTTTTATTTTAAGAAGCAGCTTGTACATTGATAATAAAAGGTAAAATGCCCGGAACAACTAATAAGAAATAATTTATGATCTTCGCATTCACTATTGGAGAAAAGCGATACGCAACAATAATAGCATATGATAAACAAGGACAAAAGCGAGCGTCACAAGTAGCTGAAATCAGATAAGAAGGTAATAAAATGTTAAAATTTTATACGCTGATTGGGTATTCTGACAAACCTTACATCATAATGTTCGAGATTGTACCAGTAAAATTCTAGAAAAAAGACAATTTATATATAAAAGAGCGCTTATCGTTTCGAGAGGAATTCATTCATTAAATTTGATTCGATGCAGTTGTTGTAGATCAAGAAATGTTATTTTAAAACGCTAGCCGTTGCGTTATATAGAAGTATGTAGTTAAATATAGTTGCGAGGTTGCAATGAATATTGAACTGATGTTTTTAAACCCAAATTACATACAAAAATTGAACTATTAATTGCGAAGGAAAGGCAAAATTTTTCAGTATAAAACTATTTTAAAGATTTAATAAATAATCGAAGTGAAGATTTAACCAAAAATGTACTTTGATTATTGCTGTTGGAAATCAGGAATTTTAATTTGGAAAAATTTGTAAGCCGATTTAGAGAACAATTTAAAATAAAAAGATTTTTAATTACGGGAAGCGTTTTGTGAATTCTTTAAGTATCACTGTTAGACTTATTTTTAACTGATATTAGAGTATTTAGATCTACTTTAAGATAATCCTAATAATTTTTATCTTGTGTGACGAATTTTTTTACCAGGAGTTTATGTTCAGAGTTTGATATATTCTGACCTTTAATAGATTATATGTTAAGGATTGTTCTGGCCAACACAAATCTTACCAACGTGAAAGTATTTTATAACCAGGTGAAAGATCCCTAAAAAAATAAGTTTAATTCTGTAAATGTAAAAGAAGGTAAGCAACACCATTTTTGAAACAAAGACTTCTTAGAAATTATTTTATGTTTGAAAGAATTTTAATTTGAAAACTCCGTAAGCTTTCGTTGAGCTAGCCAGGTAAAGTGGAAAAATTAGAAACTCACACACACATACTAACACACACACATACACTCACGCGTGCGTGAGTTTTCGTTGTTAACGGACGTGGTTTTATTTGCTCTGTGGTTTATAGTGAAATTTGTGTGATAAACGACAGCTATTACATTTGATTATTACATCTGGGTTTAGAAATACCTCTTTGCGTTTTATTGGAGACCACGGCGAAGAATAGAGAATTTTCATTTCTGATGAAAGAATACGGTGCTTTGTATGCAAAGAAGTGGGACATATTTCCTCTAAATGTAAGGTTCAGTTTCCTTATATTTCACAAACTTTAGGTATAGTGCAAAGCACCAGCGGTATTAAACGTCCTTTGCCTTCAACCATGGACACGAAAATAATACTGAAATCCTTTCAATACACACACAAAGTACCCATGCAAAACGTCAAACAGAAAAAGGTGACAAGCCAGCAGTCGAAATACTGACAGAAGATTCAGAAACTCAGCAAATTCAGAAAAATGACGAATCTGGGAGTAGAATTTTAAACTTTAATAAACAACGAACTTTTAAACGCAAAAGGGTGGACAAAGTAACCGATAAAATGAAGGCTTTTTAGATATTGAGAGCTTATGGCACTTTACCGGTTTTCTAATGGAAGTCGAAGGCAGTAATCAGCCCCTGGATGGCATGAATGATATAGAATCCCTTGATTCCATAAGTGATCTCCGTCAAATTTGTATCGGACACCATCTGGGGAAACGGTAGGAAGTGGTCAAAACTGTTACTAAACAATGATTTTGTATAGAAACACCTTCACTAATAAAAATACATATACATATATAACATGACGACAAATTCATTAAAAAAATTTACACTGAATACGAAAAGCATAAATAGCGAACACAAACGTTACGAATTTGTGGCATTTCTTAAAGAAAATAGTCCAGACATAGCACTTCTACAAGAGATCAACGTAGACCTTGTACAACTGACAAATTATCAACATTGTAAATGTATTGCCTTTTCTAATCCTGTAGGTACCCCGTACACAGGGACTGTAATACTAGTAAGACAGGGAATTGGCGCCTATAGTATGAAGCATATAATGTTGTACCCTTCCTACTTACAATATCTGCCCATCACTTTGGGCAACAGTATTTGGCATATTTTAGTTATATATCTGCCTCATGATGACCAGAAAGCATTAGAAATTTTAGATACTTTTGAAAAACATTTGGAATATATATTTGGAGAAAATAGTTATGGTAAAATAGTATTAGGCAGCGATTTCAATTACACATTGCAGCCTGTACTAGATAGATTAAGGTCAGCAGAAAACCGTACAAATCTAACAGCAAAACTGGGCGCAATCGTTCAGGATTATGAATTATACGACTGCTGGAAAATTTTTAACAAAACCATAGGGGTTTTACGTATCTTTTACCTATTTCGTCCAGGCTAGATGGTATGAATTGCTCCGAAACATTAGTGAGCTCACTTCACAATGTGGTTGTACACGGCAGTTTTTCAGATCATATGTCAGTATCTACTCACTTCAAGATAATCACGACTGTCATGGATAATCAGTCACTTCTAAGCACGTTTCAGTTAGTATCAAATTGGCAGTGGCCTTCACTCACAAACAGCTGACAACATCATTACTATCTTTACACAAAAACAAAGCCCCAGAAATGGACGGAATAACATTTGAGTTCTATATATAGTTCTGGGACATACTCAAATACATATTTAACAAAAACTTTTCCAGAGGCTTAAAAATTAGAAAAACTTCTAAATTCAACGTCAACATCGGTTCTTAGATTAATTCCGAGAATAAGAACAAATTATTGCTCATTGAACACTGGAGACCAATTTCGCTGTTAAACGTCGATTATACAATCTTAGTAAAAACTAGCAAGAAGAGTAATGAACGTTATTGGTGACCTCGTCGACCCGGATCAGTGCTATTCAACACCTAAGAGGACTATTTTTGATGCATTGCATTTGTATCGCGATATTATTACTTATGCAAACGAACAACAATTGCCCTTTGCAGTGATAAATCCCGATCAACGGGGCGCAAAGAATCGCGTTCATCATAACTATCTTTTTAAAATTTTGAATATGTTCGGTTTTGAACCTCAGTTTATCAGCTACGTTAAAAAGTTGGCACACTTGCAACAGCTGATATTCGCCATTCTAGAGGCATTCGACAAGGATGCCCCTTGTCCGGTTCCTTGTTTACTATAACATTAGAACCATTCCTCTCACTATGCCAAATGCTCATCTCCGGTATTCCTATTCCTACACCATTTCAGCCTGTAAAACTTGCAGTGAGCGCAGCGCGTATGCGGATGATGTTTCGGTGTTCATTTCCAAAGACTGCGACTATACGACTTCAACGCGTATACAATATATATATGGAAAGGAATCAGGTGCCGTACTTAATGTGAACACAACATAAAGCTTCTGGACTTGTGAGTGGAAAAATAGAAAAGACAAGCCGTTGAACTTGATTTGCTCTTCTGACAATAGCAAGATTTTAGGCATCCAATATTCTGGAAACATTGCGGTTGATACCGAAGTTGCTAAACAAGGTTTACTCGATAAAATTGACAACTCCCTGCAGATATGGAAATACTCCCTTCCAAATATATCGCTTGTGGGTCGCAGAATTGTTGTAAATCAACACATAGCGCCCAAACTGTGACAGGATGCAAATTTTTCCATTTGATCCAGCACAACTTCAGGCCTTGCAGAACAAGTCTATACAATTTATGTGGACGGAAAAACACTGAAGCAAGCAAAGGGATTTGTTCTTATGTGTCCCGTCTCTTATTTGGAGAGGGTTTAATAAATAGTACAGAAAGCCAAAACGGACAGCTCTTCTGAAATATCTAATGACACAGACCAACCCATATAATATTTCTTGACAGCTACTTAAATGCGATAACATTATGAATATAATAGCACTTCCAAACACGAATGCGTTCATAAAATCCCTACTTCAAGTTTGGAGTATAGCAGAGACAGTCTATCTAAATTTTCCAACGTGCAGCGACTGTATAAAAAATATTCCTACTGGACAAAGTAAGCTTTTGAGAACGAGAACAAAGCTCCCTTTTTTTGCAAAAGATGGGTCAGTTATAGTTTTAAAACTGTTGATGACTATTTCGACGAATGTAATTGAACACCAGAACAACAAATAAGAGACCGTTTTAATAACTTGCCACAGAGAAACGGGGATAATAACATCGCGAAACAGCCATTGTGAACACAAAATTCAATTTCTTATAAATCATCAACAAAGACAAATGCGGGTTAGAAAAATGAGGAAAGGTTTGGTTTGTCGTAAGCAACCTATTAATTGTAGAATAATAAATGAGGGCCCACGTCATTGAGCAAGGATTTTCGAAATAATCTTCACACCACACGAGATAGCGACAGTTTGTTTCCCAGCAGAATATTTTGGAAATGAAATGATTACTTGGTCCAATGAATTTCAGGACCTGTAAGCTAGAATTGTTATAGACCTAGATGTGCAATTAGGCTTATATGGGTGATAGAATATATACAGTATTACCCAATGTGTGGTGCTACATTTATAAGAATATTAGGTTTGGATATTGTGATAATTAAGATATTTAGCCATAAAGGTTAGATGCATGGAAAATAAAATGATAATGAACTTTACTAATTTTTGTTTAATGCATGTATTTTGTTATAAGAATATTTGTAAGTCACTAACCCGACTATTAATGTAAGTACATTTAAAAATTGCTTGATGCCTATCTGTTAACAAAAATGCTAAAATAATGTTATTTTAGAATAGATTAACACCAGGGAGTAGAGAGTCGTTTCTATTTGTTCAAACAAACTGGTGGCATTTTCTGAGGAAATCCATTTCACCAACAGAATACCCTGCAACTAACAATCGTCCATTTTATACGTCGGGTTAGCCGGAGAAAATCCTATTAACCCAGAGGAAGTTGGTGCCATTTAAACCTGACGTATTGAAAACTTAACAGGGCAAGTACTAGTAATAATGTAGCTTGAAATCGCATCTAGATAAAATTTGGATCATTACTCAATTTTATTCAATTTTTTGCCACTTATTGCTATAGGAGCACACTCTCTCCTGCATCACTGCAGATGGCCGAAGCATTCTTGTTTTGTTACGAAATTCCCGCTCCTTTTGAACAAATTCAAATTTATGAACTTAATGCTTCAAACACCGTAGCAATATGCTTAAAACTGTTTTTGATAAGCTGCAAAGATTTGACTAAAGTGTGACCCTACGATTGATTTTCCAGTATTCCACACGAAAATGCTGTATTGGCCAGAAAGAGAGTTTCTTTGTTACCTAGAAATGTTGAATTTTGCTGAATCCTTGCTCTTCCAAGCAAACTAGAGATCTTTAACATGCGTGACAACACTCACCCACGGGACCTATATTTTATCTCTCATCCGAACGAGAACGAATTTTTGTGAGAAATGCTCGATTAACATTTTTTCAAGAGTCGTCTCAGAAATCTAGTCCGCCATATGGAGTGTAGAACTAGAATGTAACCACTGAAGTTCTACAGAATAAACTAAACAAGTTGTTCATATAGTTGACATAAGTTAAGAAAACTCTGCTGAAGTGGAATGAACGTATTGGAGTAGAGATCGTACGTGCAGTTTTAGTGAAAATAATTGAAACGACTTCTTGACTTTACATCAAATTACAGAAATTCTCAAAATAACCTCTCCCAAACATGACTTCATCATTGTGATAACTAGATATCCCCTCACAATGGTCATTCTACCTATCTTATAACTAACTCAAAATGTTATTTCAAACTCTATTAATAATTCTCGGCAATATAAATTATAATATCACCTACATTAACTTTAAAGAAACAAACCTAATGTAATATTAATGAAACTCCTGGAATAGACATTAATCCGAAAGTAATACTACCATACCATTGTACTAAATTCCTAAATTGCTTTATACGACATTTTCAAATCCCATTTAGTTGTAAATGAACTTAACAACTATACTTAGAAATACATAGCACAATACCAACTTATGCTTTTGCCGTTCCGAGCTCCATTAAAAATATGAAATTTACACAAAGATATTTACTAACAAGACGTCCTACAACTAAAGCTTGCGTTTCACTTAATCTTAAAGTTTAAAAATTTTAAACTTAGTTGATAATAATCTTATACGATTGTCAACAATCACTCCGTCGCATGTACATATTTGCGCCAACCTTAATACATCAAGAAAAGCTCAGAACAGTACTCAGGATTTGGTAATTTAGAGGTTTTCAAGTTACTCCACTGATTGACTTATTGCATTGGCACCATATGTGCCCCATTCCAGTGATTTAATAACTAGATATAATTGTTAAGTGAAAAACTCATTTATCACCCTTTCAATATACCGCCGACGTAATTCAAATCTACTCAAAACAGGCGCGTTCTCTGGTCAATTTATCCAGCAAAGCCTAGAACAATTTGCAATTGGCCACCTGTTTGAGGGACCCTTGGCCTAAACACGTCAGTTACCCTAAACCATATTTTTGTTTTTCCTTCACTTTTACTTCCCACCTTAATTGTTATATTAGCATCTCTCTTCTTTTGTTAAAATTCCGTATTTCTTTCCGACATATGATACGTCTAAAGCTTTCTTAAGGTCAAGTTCAACGTCTTCAGATTGTGTGGATGCACAAATTTTGATGACATTATATTATCGTGGTTGTTGCAGTTCCTTGAACCCTCATGTAAATTGATACAAATATTATTGTTGAATGTAATTGACTTTGATTTTTATCGGTTATCTTTCAAATTGAATACAAGTAGTATAAAATCTGATTCGTCACTGCTGTATGTATAAAAATGTTCTAGATGCTTTTTGAATTATTTACGTATACTGATTTAATCTTCTATTGAAATAGCCCCTTTATAAAGTGTAAACTCTGCCTTCTATAAAATGTTAAGGTTCTTCTTTACTGTAACTGCTGAAATTAATAAATTATTTTCTATTAACGAATGTATCTTTAATTAACGCGCGAGCGTTACATACTGTAATTGAATTTCATAGCATGATATGTTACGATTTATTTAAGTTTCAGCTTGTATACGACTACACTTTCAAACCTAGTGCAACATTGCTAGATATACTTCCCTGATTTCGTACTGTCGCAACCTCTACATTATCCAGCTAGTTCTATTCTCGAAAAAGTTGAAATTAGCTGGTGTCCAACAAAATTATCCATTTGATAGATATCCTCCGACAATACTGCTTCATCTTTATGCAAGCGCCCATCCTACCCTTCACCTGAGTTAGTTGGCAACATGTACCTTGTTTACAGTCGAAGTTAGTGGCAAGTTTTCAGATTATAAATTTTTTAAGAGCGGTACATCACAGAGCTTTCCTGATTTACTGAACCAAAACTGTATGTAAAATTTAAAATTTGTTTGTCGTAAAGAAAGCTCCAATAGAATTCAGACGGAAAATTTTAGAACACATTCAAAAACCTTAATTACAATCGAATCTGAAAATTGATCAATGTATAATGCATTGTTCTCCAAAGGGCAATGTAGTGTCAATCACGTATAGATCAGCCAACAATAGCACTCTGGCAGCATAACTCCTCGTCTGATGTGGTGATTATGTAGTTGATTTTTAGTTCTACTAAGCTTTTAACATTTTATTACAGCAAATAGACGTGACTGCTGTTGGAGTATTAGAAATTTAACAATACGTTTTCAATTTTTGCTCTTTCACATATAATTTATATAAATATTTACAAAGTTTCGAAGTCCGGTTTATTGAATTGTATGGGTGGTCTGTCCTTTACATACAGGAATACGTCAGATTAACATTGTTCTTCGAACCTTATTTAGCAACAGTATTTCATTACTCACAAGAATTTTTCATAACCTTCTGATCAAGACAGGTTTCCTGAATATTTTTCGTACTATCTTCGATCACACCGCTAACAAACGATTTAAGTATTCTCACAAAAGTTTGCCGCAAAGTTTGTCGAACGTTGTAGTATTTACTAATAACACAGCAGCCAGCAAATTTACGTGTGTAAAAATGCAAAAGCGAAAATTCCTTAAAGCTTCCAGATATTTTGGTGCATATATACACAACATATTTACAGCATCGTCCAATTGTAATTCACATTGTGGTGTCGCTGATACTTTATCATATCCTCATAAATCAGGTGTAATGCAGCCGGTATTTTAGGACTATCTTGTTTAGGATCTGCGTTATAGGAGGAAGAATGTCTATGTCTCACTCGGTATGAAGGGCTTCTTCGGAATATATGCAAATAATGTGTCAGTATGATAATTACTGTAAATGTTGTAAACTAATAGTAATCTGTTAAATTTGTTCTAATATCTAAGGTTTAAATCCACTAAAAAAAATGTCAAAGCTATTTGAGTCGAGAATCATACCTAAATGGCTGAACGCTTGGAAATAATTATTTATTTTTTGCTCTGTCATATATCGACATAACAAAACACAAATAGCAAATAATAATAGTAGATAGGTAACCTTCGTATCAGAAAATCGCTCATTTTACATGCGCCTTTCCACAAGAAAAATCCAAGTCCAAATGACTCTTCTGTGAGTTGCAAAGCATATTCACCCAATTTGACGCCTAAATTCAAGAATTAATGATATGACACGAACATGTCGCACGACATGACGCCTGACACCATGTCGAGCAACATGTCGGTGCTCTATTATATAATTCTTAAATGTAGTAGTCAAGTAAAATAAATGGCTTTAAAATTCATCAAAATGCTCTTTCTTAACCTTAGATTTTCTTTTGGGAAAAAGCATGTAAAATAAATGATTTCTTTCTGATACGAAAATAGTTTACGTGCTACAATTGTAATGCTTTGACAATACAGTAAACAAAAACCTGATGCAAAAAAATCTAATCTCAAACAAATGTACTTAATATAGCTATACCCGTATGTAGCAATGTCCAGTAAGACATTTGTTACGTTTACTTTACGATGGTCAGTTAAAACCTTCCCCTTTTTGGTATTTTATTATTCATTTACGTAGATTCTGCTCAAATCTTCCAACAACACCCGGTATATTAGATCTTCCTACAATAAGTCCACTTTCTAATAATTTTCAACTAACATCTTACTTTAAAACGAAAAGTTTACTCTATAATTTAAATAGTCGGTACCTTGTTTTCGGTGTCTGCTGGCTTGCTACACATTGCTATAGCGTACAATTAATTCTTATAATAACAACCTAGAAACTGGTTGAAATAAGGTCTGGTACTATTTGATAAAGTGTTTCGAGTTTCTAATCATGTTTTATAACACCGGTACGGATATTAATTCCGGTTACAAAACGAATTAATATTCATTTACTTTTCTGCATACGATCAAAAATCATTGTCTTTTTCGTTCTGTATAGAATTTTCATGCACACACTGTGTGATAAGTACTTTTACTTTTAAAAAATATATATACTTTCCTTCGTGAAGGGTCTAATATGTCAACTGTAATTATTATAGCTTCCTCCTGGGGATATGATCGTCCATTGCATTGATCCGAATTGACGTGACAGTTCTAAGGGTGAAGTACATCTGTACCAACTGAACGTTAAAGATGGAATAGCAATAACCGCTAAAACCACAAAACTAATTTTCCTATGGTATAAAGTGAGGCGGAACATCATCCCCAGCTGATGACTTCACCAGCAATAGATTGGAGTTAGACTTCCTTTTTTCTCTTGTTTTTTGTCAAGTTTTGGGGTATTGGAAAGGGATTTCACTTCTCTACCGATCGTTGGGATACCCTATGGATTATAGTGATTAAGTTTCACCCGGCTACTTCGTTATCTACTATTTGCTAATATGTTTTATATTAGAGAGAGTATACGGTTTAAATGCATTGTTGTGACCTGCCCAGCTGAACGAATGCATTCAGGCAGCAACAAATTACCTGTAATGGGGATCAATATGTAAGTAACCTTTCATTTTTGTATTTATTAAAAGCTCAATTTTCTTGGCAATAAAACTGTATTCCATGTAAATATAGCAGGACTGAAAGAAACCCATCCTAGTTTTGTTTTAAATTACTTTACAGTGTACTTGGGAGGGTATTAATTACTTATATTTCCATTTTTTGGTACTACTACTATTAATTATTTTTAATTTCCATTTTTTTTACTACTGCTCATGTGTAACATAGTTTTTAATTAAAGGTTTTTTTATGTTTTTTCTTGTGAGTTATAAATGAGTGTGTTTATTTTTATTCTCAAATCTTTCCGTTATTTTATACCCCCGCCTACGCGCCAACTGAGCACGGGCACTCCTCTCTTTGTGCTGTCAGCTGCGTCAATGTACGTAGCACATTGCAGTAAAATCTGCAGTTCCATTAAAATCAAAAACCTATATACTACAAAAACCTCGTATTATCTCTGTTATATACACATTATGGAACTTAGGTTCATAAATTGTTTTAAACCACAAAAGGGCAAACAAAATAATTATATCAATAAATTCTTAGTGTGGTTTTGTCATTTTAAGAAAATTCACGGATATATTGCATATATAATTTAATCATTTTATACAATTTGTTATAATGTATTCAACAATAGTTCAAAGACAGAAGAAAACGCAAACGTTAACCAAAGTAAAACACACGATACCCAATATTTGACTTTTCAATACTCCACCCGAAGGTACTACATTAGTCAGGAAACAGGTTTTTTTTCACTTGAAAATTTTGATTTTGTCGAACTCTTCCTATTTCAAGCGAGGAAGACATTTTCAACAAGGCGGATGTTTGTAAAAAATGCTCGCCTAACATTTTTCAAGCGGTTCGTGTCGGGACTCAAACCAGTAGCTTTGGAATCAGCAGTCATACACAATTTTGTCTGACCCACGGAACAGCCCAATCACATGTACACACAAGTACATTCCCCGGAATTCATTGCGCAAACTCAATAGGAAGACTACTGTGACAGAAACTTCCGATGACGTAAGAAAGAAGAGGGAATTAAATGACACGGGTTACATCTGACGGAACTTAGAAATTAATTATTCGTAAACTGGTAATAAGTAAATATTTGAAGTATAGACCTACGAAGACGTCACAAGGCGAAGGTAACCTCTGATTTAGGGGTTGAGATGAGGTTTAGTTGAAAGTAACGTTGAACGAAACACAGCTTTCAAAAAATAGATATGAATGCTTCCACAGAAATAACAAACGCGCTGTGCGACTAACTTTTAAGCTTTCGCTTGCACGAGCAAGATATTTTCAATTTACATGTTTGTGAAATTATAGTCCTTATGACCTGTTAACGGGGTTAGGACTTAGATAGTTTACCCCTCCAATAATTTGGAATTTTGAGTGGTGTTGGGTCAAGAAAGCTATTGTTTAAAGATGAAAAATTTATATCTTTATTCTTATAACAGGCGAATTAAACCGTGAGTAATTATAAGCTTCTATGTTTATATTTTCTTATGTATATGTTAATTTTGAATGTAAACATGATGTGTACTTTATGACATAAGACGTTAATTATATGGAAAGTGATGATTTTGTTGAACGAAGACAGCGACGGAACGAGTGTTGGTTAAATTTAAGCAAAATGTTATCATTTTAAAATATTTAAAAAAATGTACGTAATGATTTTGCATTATTATGGAATAGATTACGATAAAGTTGGCATTAAACTGTTTCCTATGTTGGTTATTAATGACGTTTCCAAAATTTGGAAATTATAAATACCTTATATTAATATGGGGAATGAGAGAATTTTGAGTGATGATAGTATTATTGATGGATTAGATTTGTCTTTTTAGGAATTCTTTTATCAAAACTTGACCAAAGTGAGGTTAATAAACTGTTTTTTAAGTGTGTGTGTGTGTGTGTGTGTGTGTGTGGTGTGTGGGTGTGTGTGTGTGTGTGTGTGTGTGTGTGTGTGTGTGTGTGTGTGTGTGTGTGTGTGTGTGTGTGTGTGTGTGTGTGTGGTGCATTTCAACTATTTTTTGTTAATAGACCTTAAATCTAGGCTAATTTTTATCCAACCATATTTGTAAAGGATATCCAGCTACCCCAGTGATGGACTTTCTTTTAGACCAGGCATTTTATTTTTCAATGTTATTTTGTTTGGCCAAAAATTTGAAAATGTTTCAAAGTGTTTTCGAAAAAGGTATCATAACGAGATAAAATTTAGAAAACTCAAGCATAGGCAACCTATGCGAAAAAATTATCTATCGTGTACGGTTGGTATCGAAGAAATTGTTATGATAAACAGTATGGCGCCTGCATTCATGACAAGTAGAAAAGGCCATTTGGGTAAGTGGTTCCGCACATACTTTTTGTAATTCCGGCATGTTTATTATTTTTATAACTTTATTATCCTTATTTCTCATTTTTCTACTTTCTTTTATATTTTTCTTCATATGAATTCACTCCTGCACCATTGCAGTTAGCCGACGCACTCTTATGTTGTTACGGGGTCTCCGTCCCTTCAGGACAAATCAAAATTTATTAACGTAACGCTTATTTTACCCGTAACACAAATCAAATGTTGTAGGGGACTATTGTTTTTAAACCAAAAGTACAACCATAAGTATACCGACCAAAAAAGAAAAACAAGGGTCAGTTGTGTTTAGTATACTGGAGCAACCTTCTGTGACCATCGTCTGACGCTGAAACAGTCCTCGTGAACTATTCGACTTGAATCTTCTGAATATATCTGAAATTTTGTACAGCAGTGATATGCTCTTAAAGTGGTCGGTGTTCGAAGCTGCGGTTTATGGAAGCGATGGAAGCACAGCTTCCCAATATTTTTATAGGAACCCACTGTTATTTAATTACTTAAAAAATATCAAAAACTATTTATGCAGAGTATCATTTCTGTATTCAATAAAATATGTACTGAAAGTTTTCGTTCCTTTTTGCAATGTACTATAGCAAAACTGTAAACAAGAGCTAAGAAGCATATCATGTAGTTGCATTGTTTGAAATAAATCTTAACCTACAAACCGCGTTGTTTCTATTTTCTAAGTATGTTTTTGGTTTCGTGTGGATCAAATCTGGTCAGAACGCCTGATCAAAAAGTCGCATCATTCATCTTCGTATCGAGTACAGCATTAAATCAAAAACGTGAATTCTAGAATTACAGGTTTCATGAGAAAAATAATATCATTTTGTCTGGCAAATGCTAATAATTAATTGGGATCTATAATTGAACAAATAGTTATGAGATGTATTAGATATTTTAAAATGGACCTGTGATGAACGTAAATTTACTTAGATGCACCATTCTTGAAAAATTACCTTATTGGGATTGTTTGAATATCATTTTGAATTTAAAAAAAAACCTTCTATTCTGACCCTAACAACTTTCCTCGTACTTCGAAGATTAATCGTTCCTACAAATAGTGATTTAGGTAGTGCTAATGCAAACAAGACTGCAACTACTTGTAATTTTAAAGAATAATTTTTAGACTTGTATCTGTTCAAAATAAAAAACAAAAAACAATTAGAGAATTCTTTAAAGTGGTTTCAAGTGTGTGCCGTTGTAGTGAAAAAGCATTTGAACGACTTCCTTTTGCTTGCCTATAACTTGTAGTCAACAACAGATGTAGACAGCGAAATTCTTTCCATTTGAAAAGAAAACGGGCAGAAACAATAATAAGCATCCTCAGACCTTGCACAAAAGCTATAAGAAAGCGCGGTAAGTTTTACAGGAAAATTAAAGGAAACCGCCGCAAATCTAAGGCAAAGGCTGTTGAACAAAAATCGATAAAAAATTACAGCAAATTAAAAACGAAATCTTTTGAAAAGACATAAACACTAAACGAAGAGTTTTCTATTCAATTGTTAGAAAATTCACATAAAACGGAGAAAAACATTCAGAATGTAAGTGTAACTGTCAGAAACTTTGCAAAAATGGAAGAAACTTATTAGAAAATTTGCGAAAGTTTGAAAAAGTACCGCAATTGGAAGAACGAATTAAATAGCTTGCAACTCCGGTGATACCATATCACACATCAGAATTTAAGAATGCCCAGTAAAACCAACTGTCGCCATCGAGTTCAAAGTAAAACCACCTACTTTTGATGGCAAGTCATTCTGGGTAACGTATTTCAAACAATTTTAAACTGTTGCAACAGCTAGCAGCTGGAACGACTATGATAAAGGAACTGGGTTGATAGTCGCAATACGGGGTAAGTTTTGAGTATCGTATATATTATACCGGACTATAAACAAAGAAACGACAGAGCATTAACATCAAGACAGAAAAGGAGGTATGACGATTCACAGCTGCAACAAGTGTACCACCCTCAACTAAAGAATCGTTACAAGGCGGTCAACAAGAGTTCGAAGCAGATATTACTCGTGAGACTAGCCTATTCAGTTTCCTGGAGCAGCTGGCAATACAGACCTTTGACGATGGAATACAGGATGAGGAGATCCAACAATCGTTATGACTGGCCCGGCTTAAGGCCCTTGATGATGCGCTGACTCCTGGTTTGGAGTTCGGAGCGGCAAAACAAGCATCTTGTCGTAGTAGTGAAGAAATTAGAAGCTCTGTGGGAGAACAGGTATAAGAGAGAATTGAGGAAATGAATTACACCGGTTATTCGTAGCCATCGACTAACTAGGATATGCGCGAAATGATGGAATTGTGCAGAATTCGGGTATATCTGGCGAGTGCAAGCAGTCGAGGAAGACGAGGAGTAAAAAAGGTACAAGGTGTTGGCGATAGGGACTTGTAACCATCGCCGACGCCTTCTAGTTTTCTTTGCTTTTCTTGTCTTCCTGGGCTGCATGCCCTCGCCGGATATACCCAAATTCTGCATAATTCGACTTTTGAGTCGACTTACACTTTTTCCGCCTTGGAAACACATCATCCGCATCGCTCAAGTTAGGTGTGAGTACAGTGTTACGTATATTGTCAGTAAAATTATAAGATTATTATGTTTTTGGTTAATTTCGAAGCCACTAGAACGGGTGTGATCCCTGCTGGAGTGCGCAATCATTATAAAGTTACACCTGCAATGGCACAGCTTCGGGAAGTGGCCGGTGAAGACATTCATGTGCACAAAGTTTCACCACTTAAAGATTAAAATCGGTAGAAGCATGTCAGTACAGCGTTCAATAGCAAGGATACAGCGCTGAAATGGCTGCTACAGTTCAAGAGTCCAGAATGACAAGTTGCGAGACGAACAGATAGGCTACAGGAGTACGAGTTCGATACTAAACATCGAGCGGGTTCAAGTCACCGTAAGGCAGATGTGCTTTGACTTGAATATCGTAGTCATTGTTCACGAATGTATTCTTTTTTGTCGAACAACCGTGATTAACGGCGATGGCCCGCCACAGCGACTGAGGACCGAATAGGAGAATAACGTAGACCTAGGCGTCATTATGAATTGGAAAATCAGAGGAGAACATCCCTCGTGGCAGAATGATAGTCCGCTAAATAGTACGCTGAAACCGTACTGGGCACAGTGGGATTGCTTGAAGTTGAAGGACGGGATCTTGTTGCAATCTCTGAGAAAGGGAAATGAATATGTGAATACGCTTTAGGTGGCGATTCCTAAAAGCGGGGTGTTTAAGATATAAGGACATCTACATAATGGGACGTCAGGAGGGTACTTTGACGTCGAGAAAACTCTAGAGCAAGTCCGTAAAGGATTTTACTTGGTAGGTTACAAGGAAGACGTAAGAGAATGGTGCGGGAAGTGTTAGTTAAGTGCGCGGTTGTTTAACTGGAAAGCACCCATGAGGCAATACAACGTAGAAAGCCAATTTGAGAGAGTGGCCGTCAAATATTTTTATGAATTTTACCTTTGTTCTCCAGCTAATTTTATAAGAGCATTGTTGCTTATTCCAACACAAATAATTTCCCATTAATGTATTAAACATTTACTTTGTATTTGTTCCTTATTTACAATAATAACACAAATGCACAATCTCGTCTTCATAATTATGTTTCTCAAAAATTTTCTGGTATAAGGTAACTGGCCTATTGATTAACATCTTGCTAATTAGTTGAAGTGTTAAAATGTGGAATAAAAATGAGAATAGAAGTTGTTATTCAAAAAACCCAATGACGTTACTATACTTTAACGCTACACTGTACATACGAATATTATGTCAAAAAATTATACCTTACTCTTGATTCATGCGGTATAGTTGGAATACTTTAGGTCTTATGAGCTTATAAATTTAAATAAAATACAGGATTATTTGAGAAAAAAAAGAAATATTCTTCAATAATATTGCATTAAGTTTGTTACGTTTTAAACGAATTAACCACCAGTAACATGCCTATTCAGTTGCTGAATAAGCATTTTTTATTTCTTATATTATTAATATATTTAGTATAAAGTTTCTTTCCTAAATCCAGTTCTGTTTATTTTAGAAATTATTATATGCATTGCAAAATTAGATTGATTTTAATGTGCACAAATACTAAGATACTATCTGGGATTTTTATCGCTCTCGGTGAATAAAATGTAATAACGCAATATTGCAGTATCCAAGACCTATATTCCAACTAGTTATTAGATATCAACCATTCGAATAAGCTAATTACTAGAGAGAACCAACAAGTGCTATGATTATGGGGGGAATTACGTGAGGACTGTAGTACCTGGAAATAACGCAAGCCGTTATGTTTTTCGGAGTGTCGTTCTCGTAAGTGTTTTTAATGTAGTGCTCGTTATCTCTCCAGTTTCTTGCCCTTTTTAGCGTTACGGCTCCAGTAGGAATTGGAAACAGCTATTCAATTTGCATTCGAGAAAGCCGGACCACAATGACCCTGAGATCAGTTTATCGCCGAAGGCCCTAACTGTAAGTGGTAATTTTTTATAATTCTTATAGAGAAATTTGCATAATTAAATTTGCACAGTTAATTAAGTAAGAAGTATGTGTTTCAATGGCGACCAACTTGATCCGCTATTGAGACACATACGTTGTATATAATTAATTATTTCAGTTTAATTATGCAAATTTCGATCTAAACCTTACTAAGTTAGTGACACATACAGTCTATGCCTCGGCGACAAGCTAAGGCTTAAGGTTTGGTGGCTTATTTTTCTCAAATTATTTCACACGAATGTCTACAATTCTCCGTAGTGCGTTTAAGGAAAAAAATTAAAGAAGGTGGGACAGATAAATGCACACTACAAAGAAGACACACACGATAACGGCACTCCAAGAAACACACTCGTTAATTCTGGTACTTAAGTATCGCATTTAAGTTGATGTAAATTACCCCATCTGCCACAACGCCTCTTCATCACTACAGGGATTGGCATAGTTAAATAGGCCGATGTCTTACAACCAATTGTAATAAAGAAGTTTGACGCTGCAATAATGCTTGTTCACATTTCATTCCCCAAAAACGATAAAAATCTTGAACGTTATCTTAACGTATTTATACATATTAAAATCATTCTAATCTTACAATGTAACGAATAATTTATAAAATGAATAAGACCGGATTCAGGAAACAAACGGGTTTCTTTACCTTTATACTAATTACAGTAAGCATGATAAATATAAAAAATAGAAACTGGTTATCCAATAACTGAAACGCGCAAGTTACGGGATAATTCAGTTAGCACGTTGAAACGATAAAGGAGTTATCGTTAGCAACATTCCGGTAAATCGATACGATATGATTATTTTAATTACAGCGTGTTAATAATGCGTTGCAAACTTGGCGAACTGCAGCAACCATAACATGTTTATCAGAGCTGGTTTTCTCAAAACCAACTTCTTTTTGCACTATGAATCCTGGGACTACTTTGTCGGTGTCTACGAGGACCTTTTTACTGTTTTGTTCACAAATTATGTATGGGGTCTGTTTCCTGGGTTCTCTATTTCTTCAGTATGCTGCATTTCCGTTTTTCTGGTGGTGTTTTGGGAGTCTTGTAGTGTTATATTTTGTATGATGGCATCAAGGGAAATGTCTATACTGCCGTACATCTTGACTGTTAGCTCTCTACAGTGTTCGTAAAGAAAGTAAACCCTTAAGGTTTCGCCTAAACACTTTGTTTGTTACAAACCATGGTGCGTGCGCTTGTGATGTTTCGTAAGGTGACATTTTGTATGGCTTCCTCCATCTTTTATATATGTCGTTGAAGTATGTTATCAATGTCGAAGCATAGCCAACGATAGGTCGCGTGGACACCTTGTAAAAATGCAGACCCAAGTCTACTAGAAGTTGGTTCATATACGTGAGTGTAGGGTAGAAGTAGCTTCGTGCACGCAGGGATTTGATTAGAACTTCATTTCGATGTTTGGCGAAGGCTAAGTTGCGGTCGATTGTAATTCCTAGGTATTTAACTAGTGGTTTTCAGTCGATGTTTTGTCCGTCGAACGCCAGTTGTTGTTGTGATGATGTCGGTGTCGACACACTATTATGATTTCTGATTTCTTCGGAATAAGGGAGACCTTCCATCAATAAAACCACTCAAGTATTTGGTATAGCTACCTTTATAGCGATGTTGTGGTCTGGGACGAGCCTCTTCCTGCGAAATTGAACATGGTATGATCCGTGTACCTTACGCATATGGTACCTTTGGAGGTTGCCATGTCATGAAGGTAGGCATTGAAGAGGGTCTGTGATAGATGTAGTTTTTGGGGGACCCTAGCAGTTATTTGCACCAGTCAGGGTATTTATATTCGATCCCGGCCTACAGAAAACTCGTGAGTGACTGCCAACTTGAAAAAAAGTCTATAAGGCCACATTTTGTCAAAGGAGTTTTTTATTACGATGGAGATTTCTACGGTGACTTTCCCCATGTTGGCAATCTTGGTGATTTGATCTATTACGTGGGTTGTTTACGGGATCGTCAAATTTTTTTTTTTAAAGTTGACTGTTCCGGTTTATCATGTAGGAGCGGCTTTATACTGACCAATAGGAGTCGTTCAACGATTTTGGATACTTCGGCTTTAGCTTTTGATTTTCGAGGTTTCATTATCACTGTGGCGGATTTCCATACTTCACGATAGTTTCTGTAAGTAATTATAGAAAATAAGCTACTCATGATGTAGGTGATCGTGCAGGTTGGTATCAGTTCTCAGTACCTAGTAGTCAATACCATCTTGTTTGGGAGATTTACGGTTATGCATCCGGTAATAGTTCTCTTGACTTCTGTTGGGGTTACTAGCGGGATATCCTGTGCTGATGGTGCCGTGAAAAGCTGCTCCATTGTATTGTTAGTCATTTCTTCACTTGATGGGTCCAAAGTTAGATTGTCTGAAAGGTACTTTGCATCGCTTCGGAGAATTTGATGGCCCTTCTTTCGCCATCATAAACTTTTCCATGTGGTCCATTTAGGAGGGCTGCACATGCGTTTTTCTTAGACCTGAAGGTTTTGTTTACGCAAAAAAGGTTCCCTTCCGTCTTTAATATTATGTTTGTATATTCAGAATGTTCTGATGGTTGTTTAGTTGCATATTGCCGAGTTTCTAGTATCCCTCCGCAAATTTCCGTTTATTTTAGATATCATCTGCTATGTATCGTTTTAGCGTGCGTTTTATGTTGTTGGAGGTAACGTTTGTAATATACTTGTTGATGGAGTCCTCTATAAGGGCATTTAGCATTTCTATGGCATTATCTATTTCAGCTAACGATAAGATGAGTGGGTTCCCATTTGCTATCTTCCGCTGCATTTATCATTGAACCTGCGCCAATCAGTGCTTTATTGTGGTTTTCATCTGTCAAGGTGGTTGTGTTTACGTCGTTATCACAGGTAAGTAATCCAAGTTCAGATCTTCTAGGATTATAGTGTGCATGGGAAAAGGAAAGTTCTTAGAAATGGTGATGTCCAGTTCTTGCGGCTGGTGGTTTTTATTCGGTAGTATTGGTCGAAGCATCTGGTCCGTTGATCTCGTAGTTTTTACCCAAGGTGCGTTCCTCAATGTTTTGCACAATAATTCACATGCTGTGTGCTTGGCGTTTAAATCACCTGTTATTATGGTGGTTGTATCATTGTAAATCGTCGATGACTTTAGGTGTAAAGACATCCTATTTTGGGTTGCACAAAGCGGAAATGTGTCGTAGGTAAATTTCATTGGCTTTGCCACATATTCCATTAGTGATAGTAGCATTGTCACTGTCTCGCGTAGTATTCTTTTTCGACTAAGATGGCTGTTCTTCTGTAGGTTTGTTGTTCTGGGGTTAAGCGTGTGTCCTGTCGATAGATGTTATAGTTGGCCATTATAAAGTGTATGGCCGGCGTCAGACAACGAGCGCCACATTAATCTCATGTTCGTTCAGAAAGTGTTTCAGTTTCAGTTTCAGAATTTGCATCTAACATACTACAGAACATCTTCCTAACCTCAAGGAGGATGCGTTTGAACTTGATATATAAAATACGACTACTGGTAAAACAAGCAAAGTATACTTCAAAACGCGACAAGCTATATGTTCCCACCCTCAAAATAAAAGGTGGAGGATCGTTTAGTATGAATTATTTATTATTATTACTATGAATTTCTGCCATCTTCGACAGCACAGAGACTTGACAAAAAAACAGTAGATTTTGGATGTAATACCTACAAAAATATACCTTCGACCCTTAATGAGACCGATGAACCGCTATACCTGAAAGATCCTTATGTTTGCGTGTTACTCACTGTGTACCCCTAAACTAGGTGGTTGTGGTTTCACCTTGATCACTAGTGCCCGTAAATGCAAATACCTACTAACTTATTTTTGATTGATGTGATGGTAATATACAACCCTTTGTTTCAGCAGAAACGACATGCTAGTACTGCGAAGAAATCATCCCCTAAGGTCAAGTGACAGGTGTGACAGCAAAAGAATTATCCAGTATTGTCAAAGCAAGTACAAAAAGAGATATGCCAAGTGGCAAAATCTTGAGAAATTGGTATCTCCAAAAGTTCACAAATTATGTAGAAAAAGTTATCCTCAAGTAGAAAACTTGACGAACCAAGTTGCAGATTCGTCTAGCACTCAACGAAAAAAATTTACGATTGGCTAATGTCCCGCATCTTTTCGTACGTTCTGGCCTTTTTTGCGCTCAACCGGTATCGATAAAGAGAAATTGAAAGAGCTATTATCTCAGCATCATAATATCTCCAGTGCGGAAGCGTTAACGTTCAAACAAAACTTAACGAAAATAACCAAAAACAGTACTGATGATGATGCTCTAACAGTCCTACGACATGTAGAGACGGTTGTAGGTATGGTTGCAGCATTTGGATTGTTTTAAAATTTTCATAAATAAAACTGACACTGGGAAAACGTTTGCGACACCTCAACGTTCCCCTACACAATTAGGTAACGCCTTGAACCAATTTATGCTTACGTGAAGAAAGCGATGACAGTTAAGTTTCTTTGAATGATATTAGAGAAGATTCGACTTACGTTCCTGATACGCAAACCATTCATTAGAAGTAAACTGAAAAGTAAATATGCCGTTAAATTGATCATCATTACCCGTGAGAACCAAGAACCAATCTTCATCCTCAGAAATGTTGCTAAAAAAGTATTATGAAACAAATTGTATAGTGAGCGATCAATGCAGAAGATTAGCGGATGAAAAATGCGAAAGCAGCTGCTGACATGTCTTTGGAAGATGTACTTACCAAAGTAATTTTGTATACCAAAATTAGAACTTCGGAATATTAAAAAATTTGTTTTCTACTATCCAACTTCCAATTCTTAATCAAAAGTTCGCTGGCATCATGCGATCCTACGTGAAGTATGTCAAAAGTTTTGATAAGTATACCGTTATATTCTACGGATATGAGAACGCAGCTCATTCGACAAAAAATCACAAACGCATTTCCTGGAACGTAAAAGGTGTCTGTCCAGATCTACATACACAAAGGACGCAACATTGTCAAGTTGCCAAAAATAAATGTTTGACCAATCATCACAATAAAACGGGTCTAATCAACATCTTGAAGACCTAATTGAGTCATCTCCTGCAGAGTAGGCAACGGTGATGCTGACAAAATAATTGTAACAATTGCGACCGAGTCAACAAATAAAACGCATCAATTATCGTCATTAAACATGACACTAATTTTATGGCGTTATAACGCATATAACTCCGAGTGATATTAACAAAAGAAATAAAGTACTTACGAAGTATTTCTCGATATTAGTTGCACAAAAGTCGATGCTCAAAGGCATATTGTTTTATCATGCATTTTTGGGTTGCGACACGATTTCTTGATGGTATGTTGACTTTGTTACCGTAATAAACTAACTAACCACTATTATTTTGTTATACATAAAATTGCGTATATTAAAAAAATCGAAAAAAGTTCACAGCAAGAAGAAATCATGTTTTTCAAAGAGAATTCAATTCATTAAGAAATCACACAAGCTGGAGTAAATATAATAAAACATTGTACGATAAAAATAAAAGCTGTGTTGAACGATATGCCTTACGAAGTCCAGGATCTCACTGCCACCTTTACCTCCCACAGAAGCTGTAGTTGTAAAACACTCTAAACGAGTATGCTTGTAGATACATCACCGGAATGGAAATAAGTTGTCGCCAACCTCCTGGGGATGAAGAAAAGCAGTCCAAGGTCTCATGCTTCGTACAACAATATTGCATCCAGCGCCATTCGAAACTATTAAAATGATTTTGTACAACTGCACGCGGAAGCCGGAAGACAGGATTGGCTTGCAATCAATTATGTTCAAGGTATGCAAGCAAATCATGCCACACTTTATTCAAAGTTGACTTTTTATACAAGCAGAAAACCATTGATAACGAATTGACAGTCGAGAAGTATGATTACGACAACGAGGACCACAATGAGCATGACAACGTCGGCGATTCCGATTTCGAGTCCCAGCCGGATAATAAGAATAACTTAGACTATGAACACAATTTCGGCGACGGTTATGTTTCAGATAGGGATTGTAAAATAATTGCGGTGAAAATTTCGATAACTAATTATGAGAGAATAGTGGACTGTATAAATTTTAATTGATAGTTTACAAACAGATAATTAATGTCTTTAAACAGATCAAAGCAAAGCGTTTACTATAAAGCACCCATCTGGGTGTTTACGAAGTCGTGCCAAAGCAAAAAACGATGTAGCATCTACTCTTCTCTTTGGCGGATGGATCGAAGCACATTTAAAAACGATAGCGGTGTTCTAAAAACAAGCGGTTTATGTACACTAGCGATGCGAACTGGTCGAAAACAGATCGATTCTCCACTATGTTGAGCGTGTAAACGAGCGATGCGGCGTAGTCGACAGACGAAGCGAGACTCTATGTAGAACGTAGATTTTCCAATCACTACTACATTGTTCGCACATGCGGAGTAACACACAGAGCTTAATCACTCGCGACACTGGTTAGCGGGTACTTCAGTAAACAAAGGAAATTCCACTCTAAATAATTTTGAATATGCACGCGGCGAATTTAAAATAACCAACAAACTCAATGTAAAATGAAAATTTGTCTTTAATTATTTACTATAAACGCAACAGGCATGATGAGTTTTTTTTGTAAGTGTGTATTACTCTTTGTTGATTTAAGGCTGACGATTAACTATATGCTTTTGTTTCCTTTTTTGCAATTTGTTTTAAATTTTAATGGTTATTGCAATTTACATAGAAGACGCTATGATTAAAATCTTCGAATAATCCAACATAATTTGAAAGTGTTTGGGAACTTATTTGCTTTCATTCGTCTTTGGGAAAGAATTTAAAGGATCCACAATCTTTAAAAAAAGGAGTAGGATGTGTATTTTTTCAAGTACAAAGTTTAAAATCTGCTACCTCTTACTCGTCTCCGTATTGTCGGAGGTGACAGGGATACCAAGTTTGGGATATTAAACAACCTACCATCTATTATTTTGAGTAGACTTTTGTTACGGTATTCTGTACGGACAAGAAAGAACTCAGCACGGTAAGCAGTACAAAATTGCCTAAACCGAATACCGCAACAAAACACAGGGACAGAATCGAACTCCAAAAGAATCAGAGTTCGAGCTAGCTCAAAAACGTCAGAGAATGGGGTGGGTGACCTAGAAAGAATAGAATTGGAAACCTCATTAACAAAGAATTTATATTACGCACATGAAGGAAAACATACAGTGCCAAAAGAATATTTACAAACGTCGAAAATACATAGTTGGGTAAACGTTCGTTACGATGTATGTACATAAAGTGTCAATTTATATATATCACAGTATACAGTAAACATTAAAAAATATCAAGCATAAAATCTTACTATGTAAAATAAAAGCATACTTACAATATGTTCGAACCCTAAATACGTACAAGAAATATCGAAATAATAATATAAAGTATAATAAATAATAAATAATAAAACCAGTCTGTAGGAAGTGCATTTCGTGTCATTTATTTAAATAGTAAAAAGTAAACAGTAGAAAAGCGCTCTAAACACATTGAAATTCTTACATTAATTTATACATAATTAAGCGTGGGTTACCGTCAGTCTGTAATGTATTGTAGAATTGATCAAAGCAAATGTCTCAAAAACAGCAACACAAAATAAAGTGAACAGAAAGCATATTTTACCTGGGGCTAACTTCTTTCTGGCACCATCTCCCGAAATGCAGATGGGGCTGTAACAACTTAACTGTACTGCACTAGCACAAACGCATTTTAAGAACGCGATTTTACAACGCTTAAAGAACAGTCAAATAAAATCAGAGAGAGTCGTAATTAATAAGAGGTCTCTTCAAAGTATATACAGCTTTGAAAACATGGAAGCAAAATATAAAACCATTCTCACTGATATTGGTGTAGAATATTCTGAGAAGGCGAGCGAAGATATATACAACGACAATACCTTCCTAGACTTTAGGAAACAAAACATGATAAGTAATTCCATTGAATTTCGTTGTGCACCGGGGAAAGCAAACTATATTTTAAAATGCTCCTGCGATATAGACAACTAGAACTATGGTGAAGCATATAAAGTGGCCTGGCTCTTTAGAAAAAAATAGGAGTTTGTGTCATTATGCTATAAATATTCCCGGAATAACTTAATGATGACGGACGTTACTACCAATAGAACTTGAGCAACGAACACGTGCAAAGATAATAATACAGAATTTGATGGAATACGAGCAAATAACAAACACATTTAAGCCTTTAAGCTTTCCAAAGAACCTATTTAGAAGTAGTTGTAACGTCCGGCAGATATAACAAGCAGCGGTTATAATATTTTACGAAGAATTGCTAAATGCGAGCTTCTCGTTTTTAGAAGTGGTTTGAGGAGCAAACATTTAAAAAATTTAACGTGTTTAGAGGAAGCAACTGCTGGCTTGGTTTTAATGAATTGATAAAGGGGTATGGGACATATTTCACGTATTGAAAGAACATTTTTATACAAGACAGTTTTAATATTTGTATATTAAACTTGTTATTTGAGAAAAACGTAAAAAATTAAGATCAGCGTTTCCAATTAGAGTAGTTGTAATTTCATGCAGAATCTCCCTATTTCAGAAAGTTACCGTAACACTTTGCTTGCTTTTCCAGTCATATCTTATGTATCAAGTTCAAACGTTCGTAACTCCGTCCGCCTTGTGGGTAGAAAGATCTGCTATAGCTCATTCGAGGCGAATTTTGACGTAGAAGCACTTTTATTGAAGTACTTTTTGCGTTAGAGTGAACATTTGAGGAGATACTAAAGAAAACTGGATTTGAGAAGCTAACACCCACAATTGGGGGATAAACCCTGCGGGGATTCTCGGGGAATTTTAGGTGGTTGTTCGAAACATCAACAGAAACCCGCATACCAATATTCAGCTTATCCGGTTACAATGTCAACAACCCCGCTATTGAGGTCTAATCTGCCTCAATGAATCGAAGATACCGTTAGTTGTTTGTTGTATAAGTGAAGCACGTGATAAATTAAGATAAAAAAGGCTCAAGCTAAACTCACAGCACACTTAGTTGGTTTTACCTGTTATCATATTATTTTCTATTTTTCTCGCAAATTGTGATCTCTTGTGCATAAATAATATTGTTTTATTTTAGGTATTTATGACATCGGTAGTATAAACGTGCGCTACTTCGGTTATATTTCGGATCTTTAAACCTCGGTTAATCCACAACTATAGTGGTTTTTACCATTTTTTTTTTACAATAAAACGTACCGTCGCCTTCAGTGCTCTTCGCAGAAGTAAAGTTCAGGGCTAGACCATAAACGCGCGTCCTTTGTCCAGCTGGCGGCAGGATCAGTTTAAACCAATAACACAATTCCCAACAGGAAACTATATAAACGTTCAGAAATAGAGCTTAATTTAAAGAAAATTATAATGAAATTACATATAAAAATTAAACGTTAAGAGGAATTTTATTCACGTCAAAATGACATGTTTGGATATATGATAGAAAAAATTGAAATACAAATTTAAAATTGCAATAAATAATACCTTAACAAACACTGTAGTGATCCGTAGTGTTTCTAAGTCGATTTCTTATTGGTTGATAATTATTGCAAATATTATAGTGTACATTTCGATATTTAAAGGTATTAGTTAGAATAACTCAGCAACCACTTGCAGGTTTCTAAACGCATTCCGTGACATCTGAAATTCTAAGGGGCGTATGTGTAGGGACGATCGATCGAGCCGTCAAGGTTAAAGGAGTTTGTTTTTAGATTTAAAGATGGTTGAAAGATTTCATTTGTTGTTTTTTATAAAGGTAATATTTTATGTTGATAATGTCGTTGCTATTTAAGGTAATTTCATTACATCTGGTAATCTCAGCCTTGTTTTGAGTGTGATTTTGCTACTTATCGAAAACCGTTAGTTATTTAATCATTGAAGGAAATATTTATTTGTTACCTGTTGCTTTTGGCTCAGAATTTGATGCCGGTTGTTTTATTTATGATGTTTAATATAAGTGGATTTACGATTTTATTGAACGTTTTATGTATATTTGTGTGTGGTTTGGTTTAGTAATTGAAAACTAATATTTATTTATCTGAATTGTTTATTTAGTATCTAAATCAGAGTAAACTCAATATTTGTATATTTGAAATAATGTTTATTTAGTATTTAATACAAAGTTTAGAACTTTCGTTGCATTGAACTTATTGCAGAATCAATAGTAAATGTACCCTTACTGTGATTTTACGAGCAATTAATGAAAAGCACCAACATAATCCCTTAGATATATTGAATCAAATTATTAGGCAAGTTTGAATATGAACAGTATTATATTTCTGTTATATTTGTTTTGGTTTTAAGATGGTAATTGAATTAACCACAACGTTGTTGTGTATAATTTTTGTTTGTAAATTGTAATGCCACGAAGTGTTTAATTTTTTAAAAGGTGCAATCATAATGAATAATTTTAACATTTGCTAACCAGATTTAATATAATTAACTTACATGCACTTACATAAAGCTTTAGTGCCTGAATCTGGCCTTGTATTTATACTGTAGAACTTTGTATATGTTTTTGCTGCCAACATATTTTATAATGTTTGATATTTGTGATCCATTTGACACTTTTATTATGTGTAATTGTTTTATTTCAGCATATTAATCACATTTACAACTGCACCGTTCACATCTGGGTTTAAACTTAATTATATTTTTGTTGTGTTATCCTATTATCTAGCCGATGTTCCTATTTAATTAACTAGTATCTAACGTTTGTGATAATTGTTGTGATGTAATTAAATTGAACCTCGGGTATGACCGACCATCTCTTGCCTTTGCGTTTGCATTTATGATTATGTTGGAGATAGTCTATTCAATAATAAGCGCCTTTTTAACTATGCGCAATCATACCTTAAGTTCATTTCAGTGATTCATGTTGTCTTGTCAATGTACTTGTAGTTGTACTCTTGCAAATAGGAAGTCAGCTAGCTTTTGTTAAATATTTTTGTAACCCGGGCTGGAAACTGTTAATGTATGTATGTGGGCGCGTGTGATCGAGTCTTGTTGAATATTACTAACATTTTATGTCCGTGCGGGGAGGAACATTGTGTTACGTTTATTTTTCCGCATAAGTTAATTACACTAATTTTCAACTCAAATCCCCTTGACGTTAAAAACGAAAATTGATTTAGTAATCCTAAAATAACCTTGTCCGTTGCTAATTCATTATCCGTTCCTCTAAATTTCATGTCCACTGTTCAATAAAATCGTTAACTCATAAGTAATAATAAATACGCTGTCTATAAATTCCAAGGCGGCTCCGTGGCGTAGTGGTATGTGTGTGACTACTACGCCCAAGGTCCCGGGTTCGAATCCCGACACGGTCCGCTTGAAAAATGTTAGGCGAGCATTTTTCTCAAAAATACACCCTCGTTCGGATGAGCGGTAAAATAGAGGTCCCGTGTGTGAGTGTTGTCACGCACGTTAAAGATCCCTACCTTGCTTGGAACAGCAAGGATTCGGCAAAATTCAAAATTTTCCAGGTAAAAAAAAACTCGCTTCCTGGCCAATGTAGTACCTTCGGGTGGAGCATTGGAAAATCACATGTAATGTCTATAAATTCCTCATCGCAAACCCATTTTGCTTTTACAACGAAAATTTATTTTATAAATTAAATACCTTGTTATAGTTATCCCGTAATCTCTTAAATTCTTTAATAACATCCTGTTTACAATAATAAATACGCTTTCTACAAATTTTCATGTTAAACTTAGTTATTTCGAAACTACAAGTTTATGCTACAATTAAATGGTTCGCATCCTGTAACCTTCAATTTGTTAAACATTACGACCGCGTATAATGGGTTTTCTCGTTGGTGCGAAAGTAACAACTTGTTAAAATAATGCTCGCGCACTATCCGATATAAGCCGGGTTTTCCATTTACCGCGCTTCGATAAGCTGGGATGTTTGCTTTGCGAGCTCGTGTTATTGAATTTGATTCTAGAGGGTGTGCATTGATACGCTAGTAAAAACTGCCCGTTCTGTTACTTTAAGAGCGATGCTGATTAGATTTATAGCCAATGTTTCTTATGGTAAAACCCTTATAAGAAAGATTTTTAAATTTAATGATTGCTTTTAATTAATCATCCGCATATACGAAAGTATCAGCGTTATTCTTTTTGGTACTGATTAGATTTATTGCTTGTTAGCTACGAATTGCGCACTTTGTGGAACAATTAGTGAATTTGTCCATAGAGTAGAATTGCTTTATTACATAGTAACCGTATTTAAATTTTGCTTTGCTGTTGCGTTAGAAATTTCTTTAATTGTGTGTTTTTTTGTAAATAGAAAATCGTTGGCGATGTATTATTTTTGTGTTGCTAGGAACCCCACCTCTCTACGCATTGATAGTTAACCTGGTACATTTATACTTTCTTCCGGCTACGTCATTGTACGTAGCAATTGGTAGTCAAGGCAGATTTTACCTTCATGGTGTTCCTCCTCTTTCAACTTTAGCTGGCTAGTATTGGTTATCCGACCTCAGTACCTGTCAGAAAAGATTAGCTGACCAACACTAACGTTTCTTCAGTTGTCATGTGTGGTATGACTGGTTAACGGTTGACATCCCGTCAATTTCAGTGTTGGTGATCTGGGATGCTTGTACGTCACCTGTCCTTGTCGAGATGTATCAAATGCAGTTGGAAGTGTGAAGGTAGTTTGGGGTTTTCTTTGCCATGCCCTTTCCCCAATCGGCCAGGTTGAGTACGGCACTGTTTGCTTTGAATCTCAATTTTCTAAGCTTTCGTGCGAATGGCCAATTTTATGACTATTGTTTTGATTGAATGTCAAGTTAGGTAAATTCTGTAGGTTTTTTCAAACTTTCCCGCTTTAACGCCATCTTCCCAGTGTGAACTTGGGTCACATGATTACAACACAAAGTAGGAGTCGTCGAGCCACTGCCACTAGATGTTAGATCATGGAGCCCGGTTCCGTTTATAGGGGGCGTTTGGGTCAGCCTTCAGACACAAGTGCCAAAAGTTTTGTCTTAATTAGTGTAAACAGTTTCATTGTTGTTGCTTTTATAAAACAATATAATTAACCAAACATTGTACTGAACAAGCAGTAGAATACGGAAAGGAGACTAATCTTTAGCCTAGTTATAATAAGAAATTGGACATTTTCGAGTAGGTTACTGTAACGGTACTTCAAGTGTCTTTTAACAAAAACTTTTAAACTGCAGAAAGTCACTAATTTAGTCAAGATGCTTGCCTATTTCAACATTATTAACTGATTACACAATAAAATCTTAAAGCATACCAAAACCCAATTAACATAAAACAAAGTCATCTCAATAACGACACAGTTTTAGCAACAAAAAGCCATATCCCTCCCAAAACATTGAAACCCATAAGGCAGGAAATTAGTACAATGTAGCGTAACAAAATTATAGCCGTAATAAAAGTGCTTGTTTTTGCAGATACAGCAGTTTTAACCCCCTTTACACAGATAAAACCGGAGAAGGATTTTCTAAAGCCTCCATGAAATGCGTAGGTATTTCTACTTTACTATAACAAACGCACGGGTCGCTATAACTTCCACATGACTGCTTTGTAAATTACTTGCATTGTCGCACACGATCACTTTAAACGTTTATAATCGCTCAGGCAGAATTTGTTCGTTTTAAATTTAACCTGCTGCTAGTTACGGCAATACGAGAAATCAATGTGTTTTACAAATTGCGTTTAGAAACTGGATGCGTATACTAAAATGTTTATAAACTAATTTAAAATATATGTCTTAGTTCATTTTTTAAAATATTAATTGCACGATGGCACCACATTGCACATACAAACTGCTGTGCACTCTGGACGCATACACTATAATTATTTTATAGACTCATCATTTTCATCAACGAAACTAGAACTGTTCCTATTACTGTATAGGTGTCGCTTCATTTGCAGCTAGTACTCCTTGATTTGAGAGTTTAGATAACTAGATGTCGCAGCGCAACATAAACAACGTTTATAACCTTAGAAATCCTTAAGATACGATGTAGTGCTGACGTGTTTATGTATTTAACAATTAGTATCATAGATTAAGTGAGTTAATGCTAATCGGAAGTGTACGTTTGTGAATAGAAATTGATTAGATTGCGCAGTATGGCAGGTATAGAAAATACAGTGGCTACTCGCCGTTTAAAACATACGGAACGATCTCAACTACTTCGATCTTTATTTGTCACACGCTTTCTACAGGAACCTGCTTTTTACATTAGGGTACCTGGAAGGTAACGTATATATTTGGCTAGCTTATTCAACTTGATGTAGATGTCACGCACGGTATAAGATGAATTAATTCAAATAAATCTTTTTACATTAAATAACGGAAACTATGTAACGGGTTATTCTACTTATAACCTAATTAAAATATTTATATTTAGTTAAGTTGATATAACAATAGCCTCTAAAGAGACCTAAAGATAATGTTATCTGCACCAGTTTAACGCTATGCGATTAGAACAATCCGTTTTATTAGTGGGTTGCAGTATATTCACATAACTGTTGCAACTTTTATCTTTTAAATATTTGAACAATCAAATTTTTTCAAAAACGGAGTGCATTAATGTAATTTACAGAAAAAGATTGTTTACAAACAATAAGCAGACAAGCGCTAGTTTGTACATCTCATCCCGTTTGAGCAAATTCCTCGGCCTTATGAATTAAAGCTAAGAGTCTGACATAAATTCATTTTGCCAAAACATGCCATTTTAATTCAAAAACGTAGTATTTTGCAGTCAAACACCGGTATAAAGAAAACAATTCTTGTAGCTAGCAGGTACAACCAAGCTAGTAGTTCCCACTTCTTGGTTTGATAGTTAACCCTTCCGAGATAGAGTCTATTAATTATACTCCCAATTGGGCGCTTAGCGGCTATTACACCCGCAATTGCGGATGTTGTTTCTTTGACTAGTATTTAAAGTGTCACGGTAGAAGAACACCCAATTTAGTGTTGTCATTTTATTTTAACAAAAACCTATCTTCAGAAATGAGTAAGTTCGTTTCAAATATGAACGTAAAATATTGCTCCCCCCCCCACGACACCACCATCCCAACCCGGTACTTCTCACCAATCCCTCCCTCACTGCAAACCTGATTATTTTGCCTGTTCTTGTATTATTTTAAACGCATCGTGGGCATATACACAAACGAAGTAGTTCCAAGTTTTACGACATTTCAACAGGTCCGTCATTGTCGTATCGTTTTGTATGAAAGTTAGAATGTTTTTTTGGTACAGTTTGTACGACCGCTTTGTGTAGAACGTTCTTCCATTAGCGCCAGCTCTCGTATATATATATATATATATATATATATATATATATATATATATATACAGGGTGTTTTTAAAGTGTGAGGTCACCTGTATATGGAAGACCAATGATAGAAGGAAGCTGAAAATTTGCACTAGGAGGTTATCGAATGTGCCCTACACGTCTAAAATAGTTTCGATACGTTAGCACTTCCGGTTATACTCTGTATATTTATGCATTTTAGAATTCCTTGTCGAATTTTATGTGAACTTTTATAACACAACCATACCTCTATCTAATGCCGTTTTCGAGATATTTTGACTCTTAGTAGATTTTTGACATTTGCACGCAGTCACATAAATGGGAATAACTAGAAAGTGAACGAACTTATAAAATTGTTTTTGTGCAATCACATTAATAGTATTTGATATTATTTCTACTTGCAAAGAAAATCTGGTTGCAATGTACAGGGTGCTAGAAAATTCATTTTATAATTTGACTAATAAAATGTCAAATATTCCTTTTTTAAATGGAACCCACCATATTTTGTTATATTAATCGATTCTATGGAAAAAAATACCTTAGGTATGTAATTACAACAATCCATTTATTGTAAGCCGTTTTTGAGTTATTTGCATTAAAAGAGAAAATGCGTTAGTTCAGTAACCTAATAACATTTGCTACTATCAAGTAACTTTTGTCCGATACATTAACAACAAATGAATAATTGGTTATTTTTACGAAACGTCAAATGTAGATAATTCTACGCAGGTTGCAGTTCCTGTACTGTAGTTATTTATGAGGGTTAATCGAAACTTTACAAATCAAGATTATCTCGAAATGATAATGATTTATGGCGAATGTAATAGATTTCTTGGAAGAACTGGCGATATTTTTTATCAAATATTTTGTTATATTAATCAATCTATGGAATAATATCTTTGTACTTAGAAAGCAGGATATGCTTTTGCACATTTTAGTTGCCAAAAATGGCAGCGCAAGAACATTTTTTGAAAAATAATGTTTAATAGCTACACAAACATGGAACAATGTATTTCATCTAACAATATTTTACCTAAAGAAAAATAAATAAAAACATAAGAGGTTGTTTATAAATGTTCTATTTGGCGGCCATTTTGATCCAAGCATTTTAAAATGCGTCTTTTAAACTCTTCATTTGTTACCTTTTGTATTTGCTCTGGAGTTAAAGAATTTAGAGAATTTAATACTCGTCTTTTGCAATCTTCCTCAGTAGTAGACGCGTAGGAGAAGACCGTATCTTTTACATACCCTATAGAAAAAAATCCAAGGAGTAAGATCGGGTGATCGGGGTGGCCATAAGTAAGCTCCGATGTTAGCTATAAATTGGTCTTCAAACAAGGCATGTAAGTACTCGGTTACAACCTTGCCATTGTGCGCAGGAGCATCGTCGTGCTGGTAAAATATTTTGCGTACTTCATTAGGTGGGAGGTTGTGTAAATATGCTACAATTTCTCCACGTACAATTTTTAAATATCGTTCCCCTGTAAAAATTGTTCATCGAGAAGAAAAATAATTACTAAAATAATATGTACTTTACCGTTGAAATTTTCCTGGTAAAACACCACACATACAATTCGCGAATTTCTAAAAGCACAATAAACGTTAAAAGACCATCTTTCCTGAAAATTTGTTATGTATGCTTGGCGAGGATTTTCTGTGGAACAATGGTGTGAATTATGTCGGTTAAACACTCCGTTTTTCGTAAACTTTGCTTCATCGCTCCAAATAATATTTTTCAAAAACTGTTCATCCTCTTGCGTTCTAAGTAATACAAATTCGCAAAACATACTTCTTTCGAAATCGGTTTCCTTAAGCTGCTGAACAGGATAAAGCGACCAACTTTTAAAATTATTTGTCTTCAAAATATTGTATATGGAACTACGGCTCATGCCTATATCTTGCACAGCATTATTTAGCGAAGCTCTGCTGCATGAAAATATGCCAATACATTAGTAACTCTATTTACTTCCTCCGTCACGGTGCTGGTCCTGTTCTTCTTTGTAATGAATGATCCACTATTCGCACAGTTTCCAAGAATAGTTTTAAGAAGCCTAACATTTGGCGCTGGCTTTTCAGGAAATTTTTGATGAAAGACATCGCAAGTTCTTTGAAGAATTCTGTTGCATTCGCCATAAATAAATATCGTTTCAAGTTAATCTTGATTTGTAAAGTTTCGATTAACCCTCATAAATAACTAGAGTACAGGAATTGCAACCTGCGTAGAACTATCTACATTTGACGTTTCGTAAAAATAACCAATTATTCTTTTGTTAATGTATCGGACAAAAACTACTTCATAGTAGCAAATGTTATTCTGTAACTGAACTAGTGCATTTTCTCTTTTAATGCAAATAACTCAAAAACGGCTTACAATAAATGGATTGTTGTAATTACATACCTAAGGTATTTTTTTTCCATAGAATCTATTAATATAACAAAATATGATGGGTTCCATTTAAAAAAACGGAATATTTAACATTTTATTAGTCAAATTATAAAATGAATTTTCTAGCACCCTGTATATTGCAATCAGATTTTCTTTGCACGTAGAAATAATATCAAGTACTATTAATGTGATTGCAAAAAAACAATTTTGTAAGTTCGTTCACTTTCTAGTTATTCCCATTTATGTGACTACGTGCAAATGTCAAAAATCTACGAAAACGGCATTAGATAGAGGTATGGTTGTGTTATAAAAGTTCACATAAAATTCGACAAGGAATTCGAAAATGCATAAATATGCAGGGTGTTCTATTTGAAATAACGATAGTTATACCGACTTCCGGTATAACCGGAAGTGCTAACGTATCGAAACTATTTTAGACGTGTAGGACATATTCGATAACCTCCTAGTGCAAATTTTTAGCTTCCTTCTACTATTGGTCTTCCATATACAGGTGACCTCCCACTTAAAAAAAACACCCTGTATATATATATATATATATATATATATATATATATATATTACTGTGTAACCTTATAAGAATCGAGCCTCACGAATTGGTCGTCAAAATTATGCCGTGGAACTCGGGTAAGATGCTTGCTTACCAACCATAAATTATTTTCGAAATTTTTATAAAATTTTCATATTCGACAATAAACAAATTTTTAAAAATTAACTAATTCAAAAAAATTATCCTTACCCGTTTTCCTCTCTTCCTCGGTTGAACGGCTTTCTTCAACTGCTTCCGTCTAGCTCATACGGATCTCCTCTTGGGTATCTAGATTCACTCGCATATTCTCAATCATACCCACACACTAGCAATAAAACCTCAAATACAACCAACATACAAGGTTTTATTTATAACTATTTACAAATGAAATGCAATATAGTCCATATTCCATTGATCACGTTACACTTCAGGAAAACCTTATTTTAAAATGTCCAGTATTTTATTTTTAAATCATTAAACACATAAATTGTACCCGGAGTAAATGGACCTTGAATAATCCCTTCTCTAAATTCCTTCTTTATAATTTATTTATTCATTTTACTCTAACTAAACTCTGGGGTAGGGTGAGCTCAGAATAACCCAGCTAATTATGCATTTGCATACTTTTAAAACAAATAACAAAGCAAAGCCATGTACTCTTTACAAAAATTTCACGTTCTGATGGAACGTTTAAAAGCTTTATAGACACCTTCAACTTTCTAGTTAAATACCATAATAAAGTTTTTACAGGTATTAAGTTCAATACGTAAATAATACACACTACTTTGAAATTTCACTCTCATACTTTCTTACATTACACCGTGGTTACATATAAAAAAGCTCTATAAATGCAACACCGGAAGCGAGGTTTAATATACACTATCAGCAGTTGGCAGCGCTAATTCTTATACAGATTTGGGCGCGGTCAACTACTAATTACGTGCCAGATTTTGCGTAATACTACGAAAAGTTCCATAATTCAAACACAAAGAATAAAGCACACAAATTAAGTAAAGGATTACTTACATTAGAAATCCTGCCTTCGCCCGAAGTTGCGCTCGGGTAGGCCTCTAGCCAAGTCCAGTCGGGGCTCCTCCCGAAGGAATTAGAGATGACACGTCGACGCTCTCAAATGCGTACGGATTAGCTCCGGCCAGCTAAGGTAGACATGAGGCCTTCATCCACAGACGTGAAGATCGGTATGCCTAGGTGGCGGCAGATGTCTTACCTATGTAGGGATTGGACAGGAGAAGGTATGAGGTAGACAAACAAAAGATAATTAGGCAGGGAACTACATAGGTAACCCTAACGATACGTTACCAGAGACAAAAACGAGCACGATACCCGGTAAAAAGCCACGTTCTTGCGAGAGAACCGGAAAACTCTCCCACCCCTTGTCTAGTGTTGCTCTACCCCTCTAGGGATAAGCACACTGCGCAAATGCACTACTCTGACGTACGGAAGTACCGCCTAGTCCATTTAAAATTCCCGCGCACCGCGTATTTGAAATTATGCCGCGAAACTTCCGTGTATTAAAACTAAACTACTAACAATGTTTAAGTGACCCTTGGCACGTAACAACTTTCTCCCAATATTCACAGTTTATAAAGTCACAATTCAAGTCGTTACCTGGAAATTTATAGTAGATCTCTGCTTTGAGGATGATGCCATCTATTTCTTCTGTCCGTTCTGCAGGTCGTTTCTAGCTGTTACTAGAAAAACTCCATCTAAATTGAACTGCAAACGCGGCCTCCCCGGTGTAACCAAATTCCAAATTCCATTTACAATTATTTCTTCATTAATTAGATGCTTCAAACCACGTTACTTAATGTCCCGACACGAGTTGATTATAATTATAGATGATATCTCTATTAAAATGTAATTTCGGCACACTTAACCGCGTATTTAATTAAGAGACTCACCATGTAATATAATTTAACTGCTTTAGTAATACTTACAACTCGTGATACTTAGATACGTTGTTTGGAGCGATCGAAAACTTAAGGGCCCTCACCACGTTCTCTAAAAGCATTTATACACTCTTAATGTAATCTCTCCATACCTGCTTAACGCGAAATCCCTTGTTAACACCACACATTCTCGCAATTTTGCACCCAACTCCATTTTCAAATCCGCGAATTTCAATACCTCGTTATAAAATTTCAAGAATATCACGCTACACTATCCTCGTGCTTGTTTCAAATCAAACTAACATATCGACCAATCGTAGACTTAATGACGTTTCACAAATCCTTCCTATCCTATTAGTGTCTCTTACTTATGCGTTTTCTCTGTCCCTTTCTACCCTGGTCTGAGTGGTACAAAATCGATATTCTTGACTATCTGCTGTCTAAACACACGTGACTTTAAAATAACTTTAAATAACCCCTGTTTAGCATTTCATGCTAAAACATTCAACCGTTTCCAATATACGTAGAATCTGCAGTTTATCTACTCAAATTTATTAGAACTTGACATTTAAAAGTTTGCAGGTGTTTGATCGTAACGAACGTTTTAAATACAATTTTCCGAGCTTCGTTTCATGGTATTTCAACCCCCCTGATATATCCGTTTGTTAGCAACGCGTTTCACCTTGGGTTTTTACAGGCTTTTATGCTTATTATATATCAATAATTGTTCAATTAACTCCAATTAAATTAATAAATGCATGGCATTGACTTCTACCATTTAATTCTTTGCAAAGCTATTAAATTTTTAATTATTATTTGTACAATTTGATTAATACCCGTTACTTAAAAATTGAATTAATTAATATAAATTTCGCACGTAATTTCTGTTTGTTCCTTTATACAGGGTGTTTTGAAATTGCTTCGTTTGTATTTATTTTTAACCCTTTAAAACCACTATAATATATATATATATATATATATATATATATATATATATATTGACGTGATTAGGGGTCACGAGAGGTCATTGATACCCAAATTCTACAAATAAATTGCACTAAAATATAATTTACCCATAAAAATAATTTTTTTTGTAAATTCATGATTACGCCATGTAGAACAAAAGCATACTTTTATTCATTGAGGTACAAGAGAAAAATCAAATTCCCCGTTTATAAATCATCACTCTGTATGATATAAGCATATTGTAACTACATAGCAAGTAACGTAAGTTGTGTCTGTAAAAATAATTAATTGTAAGATGCCGTAAAACGCATTCAATGCGAACGCAAATCGATCGCTTTAAGTTAAATACAAAACCATTTATTTTCACTTACTAATTATCAATACATTTTGATAAAAATGCTTTATGATTTATTATAAATAGAGTAGAATAGTACTAGCTTTACGCATTTAGCTTAAGAAACTACAATCAACGTGTATTTTAAACCCCAATCTAGTTTTAATTTTGTGTACTGAAACACGAAAGCAAATATTTTTATAAAATGCAAGTTTAAATTAATTACCCTATAGATTACAGAAACTTATTTTAAATGAAGAATTTTCTAGAATATTAGGAATATAATGAGATAATTCATAGGTATTTAGACCTACGTAAATATCTAATTAATAAATGAAACATTTTATTCCAAGAAGCGGCCTGATCGTTGAAAAACCCCACAAAATCCAAGAAATATTCGATAAGAATTAATTACCTTTCGTATTAGTATGCGACGCCACAATAATAGTATGTGTTAAACAAGAATAGGCAGCGCGCGTCACGAATAACTGAAACGAAATTACGAGGTTTAAACGCCGCGATTTTAGACGCTAAAGAGTTTTTCTGAGAACCTTGCATCATAATGTTCCACACTATTCTAGTAACTTCTGGATATAGATAATTTTAATATTTTTAATATGTAAGGATGCGTTTATTCAAAACGAGGATTCATTTGGTAGATTCAGTCATTCGATTAATTCGATTCTTAAATGCGACCGCGAAATGTTACTATACGTTGCGAGCTGTTGCTTTGCGAGGATAGTATTTGAAATATGCAGTAAGGATACTGTGATTTGATAATTGCAAAGGTCTAGTTATATAGAGGTGATATTTCAAAAGCAAATTACATAAAAAAATGGAATTTATTATTTACAATTAAGAGGGAAAATTCTTCAAGATAACGCTATTTTAAAATTTTTATTAAATTTAATAATCTAAAGGAAGATTTAACCAAAAATGTACTTTGGTAACTGCTGTTTAAAACAAGGATTTTAAATATGGAAAATCTTTTAAGCTGCTTTGGCCATCAATTTAAAACAAGAATATATGTAATTACGAGGAGCGTTTTCGTGAATTCTGCAAGTATTTTTTTTAGATTTATTTTTAACTAATATTGGAGTAATTGCATTTAGTTTAAGATAGTCCTAATATTTTTTTTTGAAAGGGATTTTTACCAGGAAAGTTTGTGATCGGAGTTCAAAACACTCTGTCCTGTATATAGATTATCGGTCATCGATTATTTTGGTCAAAAAATCTTACAAGCGTGGCAATAAACAAAACCAGCTAAATCTTCCATAAAAAATGGGAATTTAGTTCTGTAAATTTAAAATAAGGCGAGGAACAATTTTTTTATATTAAGTACTTTTTAGAAATCATTTTATATTTGAAAGAAACGATGTTGTGAATAGTTTTGTATGAGAGAAAATATTTTATACTGTATAAATGCTTTGTAGTATTGCTGTGTTTTACTTCATTTTGAAAACTCCGTTGAACTAGCCATGCAAAGTTAGAAAGGAAGGTAGGTGAACAATTTCAAGTTTTAGAATTTATTGCTGAGACACGCCGTTCGTTGAGTTCGAAGAGTACTGTGATACAGATACAGCAAATAGTAAAATTTTAACTTATTTGCTTACATTCCTTTCTAATTTTGCCTGGGTAGCTCAACGGAAATGTTGAAGTTTTAAAAATTAAATCAAACAGCAATATTACAAAGCATTTATACAGTATGAAATATTTTTTTTTCAAACAAAAGCATATAGAACATTTACAACATCGCTTCTTTCAAACATAAAATAATTTCTAAGAAGTACTTATTATAAAAAAATGTTCCTTACTTTAATTTAAATGCACAGAACTAAATTTCTTCTTTTATGGACATTTTATCTAACTTTGTTTGTTCTTACGCTTGTAAGATTTGTTTTGACGAAAAAAATCCTTGATAGATAATCTATTAAAAAAGTCAGAGTGTTTCGAACTCCGAACACAAACTTTCCTGGTAAAAATTTTCACAAAAGAAAATATTATAGGATTAACACTTATTATTCTACTTTAAATTAAATGACAAATACTCCAATATCATTTAAAAATAAGTCTAAAATCAATACTTGCAGAATCCACAAAAACACTCCTCGTAATTAAATATTTTCCTATTTTAAATTGAGGTCAAATCAGCTTACAAGATTTTCCGCATTTAACCTCATTTCAAACAGCAGTTACCAAAGTACATTTTTGGTTAAATTTCCTTTCCATTATATAATAAAATTTTTAAAATAGCGTTATAATGGAGAATATTCCCTCTTCATTGCATTTAATAATTTCAAATTTTTTTGTAAGTTTTGTTTAAAAACATCACTTTTATATTCATTGTAACATTGTAATTATTAAATTACAGTATTATTACTGCTTACTTCAAATATCATCTTCGCAAAGCAACAGCTTGCTGCTTAAATCAAAATAACATTTCGCGATCGAATTTAAGAATCGAATAAATGACCGTTTTTTAATAAATGCTTCCTTATATATACAAATTTATCTATTTCCAGAATGTAGTAGAATTTACGCGATTCCATTCTGAATGCCCGTCCTACGTAACTTTCTTGGAAATCGTCACTAGCGTTCAAAATTGTTGAGTTCTATTACCTCATTATCTCGTTCCAGTTATTAGTGACGTGCACGATTCGTCCTACTCTAACACATGTACGATTATTGTGGCGTCGCATACTAATGCGAAAGATAATCAATTTTTATTGTTTATTTTATGGGTTTCTTCAATGTTCTAGTCGCTTGGAATAAACGTTTATGTGATTAATTGGTTCATAGGAATTTGACTTATTCTCCTGAAACTTTTTTCTTAATTTCGTTTATTTCAAAAAATTTTCTATTTAAAATAAATTTATGTAATCCACGGGGCAATTAATTTAAAGTTTAATTGCTTTTTAATGCAAAAGGGGTTGCATTTTATGAAAAATTTTTAGTGTTGCGTCAAAACGTGTTTTTAGTACACCTATTAAGGTTAGAATTAAGGTTTCAAATACACGAAATTACTTAATTTTATCCACGTAAAGTGCAGTTTTATTATAAGCGAGTGGTTTTATGTTTATCGCGTTTAAAGCGTTTTAAGGTATTATAATGATTAATTGTTTATACTATACTGCCTACATTATTTGCTATGTATTAACAATACGCCAATGTCACACAGGGTGATTATTTATACATGCACAATTGAATTTCCCACTTGTACATTAATGAATAAAAGTACGCTTGTATTATACAGAAATATAATTTACGGAAATATCTATTTTTTCCGGATTTCTTTATACCTTGGTGGGATTTATTTGTAGAATTTGCGTTTCAATTACCTCTCGTGACCACTTATCACGTCATTTCCCCCCAAATAAAAATATAAAATTCGAAATCTGAGTTATTTTCCGCATATATGAGTAATATTATTATTTTTATTTCTAACTAATTCTATAAGCTTTATAGTGCACACGCAAAATCCTTTCATATTAAGGTTTTTCTTTTTTTAACAATCCACCTATTTCTGTTTTATAATCAACTAAACTGTCCTTAACTCTATTCTAATATCATTTACAATCTAACATATCATATATCTTCAACTTTTTCATATTTACACACGGTCTTATCAGGTTTCATCTCATATAGAGTTCTGATCACTATCACACACAACTCATCTTATTATAGCATATTCCTCTCCAAACTATCATAATCTTGGATAAATATGGGATATAAAATTTTCATAAAGTTGTCTCAGCACTACTCAGCTTTACTACTTACGTCAAAAAAATCTGCTTTCTGCGATGCACAAATAGAAGCCACGTGAATACGTACGAAATTATTGCTGGAATTGTGAGAACTTTTCTGAATAAAAACAGTATTTAACGAAACCAACTTCTGCTTTCTTCTCAATCTTCTTTGGGGATTAAACCACTCATAGTTTTTAAAATTATCTTTATTAACGTTTCGATCTATGACCTAGGATCGTTTTCAAAATAATAAAAACTTCAAGTTTGACATTTATGACATAAATTGAAGGTGACTTTGATTTATTGATGTTCGAAATATTTGGTTTGAGTACACTAAGCAAAATTTTTTTAAAGTTTAAATGAATGATTGCCTTCAATTTGTGGTACGGCCTGGGACCGACTTTTTTTAGGCCGTAACACAAATTGAAGGCAATCATTCATTTAAACTTTAAAAAATTTTTGCTTAGTGTACTCAAACCAAATATTTCGAACATCAATAAATCAAAGTCACCTTCAATTTATGTCATAAATGTCAAACTTGAAGTTTTTATTATTTTGAAAACGATCCTAGGTCAGGGATCGAAACGTTAATAAAGATAATTTTAAAAACTATGAGTGGTTTAATCCCCAAAGAAGATTAAGAAGAATACTAAACAAACCACAACAAACATACAGGGAATATTTACAACTTCTGCTTGATTTTACATCGTATAAAATTTAATATTCCAAATCCCAAACTAAATTTTCTTGAAATTAATTCTTTGATATTACTGATATGATAAACTTATAGGATATTGTATATGATATTCTCATATCATATGGTTATGTGATATTGCATTATTTGATATTACATGTTTTAATGATGGTGACTTCAATTTCTCCTTTTACGAACTCGACAGCAGGCCATGTGCCTTGAAACCATCTTGACTTTTCTACGCTGCGGAGCAGCTTGTCCTTTGAAACCTTGATTGCAAAGTGATCGAATTGACAACTCGACGAAGCTTAGTAACGAATCTTAGACCTCAAAGGTAAAGGAGTCTATATGCTATTATAAATTTTATGTATTATTTTTATTGTACGGAATTTACAAATTATATTTTTATATTATTGCTGTTTTATTTTATATTAATGGACGAAGTGTAACTACAAAAAAAAAACGTTACACCTTCACTTTTAATAATGTTGCTTCAGTTTTTGTATCTACCAGTAATTTTATCTTTTCCCTCTACTTGCAATTTTATTATAGGTAGTATATCATTTCTTTCATGAACTTTTTCATCATTTCCTAACTCAAATTTTATAAATTCTCGCGCATGTTCATATTTATTAGCTTCTATAGTTTCGTCGCTTGATTTGTCTGCTTCTAAAAATCCTGCCTACTTGATGTTCTAGGCCGATTAATTATCTCTGCATATGTCATTCTATTTTCGTTGCTACTATTTATGCCATTTCTCTGTGTATTTATCATATTTTTCCTTCCTTGGCTAACTGTTTTATTCTCAATGGTCCGGGATTCATTATACTCCCTTCCCAAGTCTCTCCTAATGACATTTCCTCTATTCCAGTTACCTCTTTTGCTATTCCCTTTTCAAATGGTCTGCCTTGATTTCTCTCCTGTCCATTATTTCTCTGGAATCTAAATGTATTAATGGGCTGGCTTCTTGGCCTGGTCTCCATCCTCCTTGGTTGACCCATGGCATCGCAACGTTAAATATATTCTAAAAACACATCTCTATCAATAATATTTTGTAGGGTTATGCATTGGTTTACTTCCGTTTGGAAGTGACGTGCTAAACGTATTATAATTTGCTGGTCCTCTAAAGGAGGATCAAGTTATTTTTCTCTAAAAACCATGCTTTGGCAAAATCTGTGAAAAATTAAAAATTACATTTGAGAGATCATGTACTAATGTTCTTATTATGTCATCTAAATAAGATGCTTCGGATGAAAAGTCATAAATTGTGTTGATTTACGGAAAATTCCGGAAGGGAGTATGGCACAACATTGCAAATACTATTTTTGAACCCGGCATAAGGCATAACAAATAATGTCTCCGCGTCCAAATTTTGTTTCGCATCGACGGTTACAATTCTATTACGATAGGTTGCATTCTTTCTGATTGCAGTGATGATAACCCCGCTAAAACGAATTCGTATTTAGTTTATAAAAGGCGAGTAATTCTGTTATATTCCATGTGCGATCTTCCCGTGTGCTTTAAAAATTCTTCCAGCACCTGCCCTTTGTTTACTGACAGACATGTGTTTCTACTGAGAAGCACTGTGTATATTCCTACAGTGAAAGGGGTGCCATGTTACAGAATTTTGACTTCCTTTTAAAGCTGTTACAGGATGTACATCGAACTTTTTTATCACCTTTACGGAGCCATGAGCAATATTGACTACCTACTTAAACCACTTGCATACTGACGTATAATTGAAATGGTATTTATATACTACTTTGCAGTTGAAATTTGTGAAGTTGTCATCTGACCTAGATAAATGACAGTAAGTATAGTACCTAAGATCAGTTTTATTTGGGTGATGCATCATTAACAAGTGCGACACACACTGATGAAGTAAGGACGATACGAAGTAAAGACGATTTGGGAATGTCTTTACATGTAATACTGTTGGCTGTATGCCAAAATTTTAGCACAAGTATGCTTTAGTACGTATCCCGTCATTTTACCTCTCTTATTTTTTACTGTTTACCACATAGTTCTTTCTTCTTCTACTATTTCTAGAACCTCTTTGTTCTTAACTTTGTTTGTATATGATATCTTCATCATGCACATGTAGTACCACATTTCAATTGACTTCAATCTTTTTCCTGTCCGTTTCTCTTACTGTCAACGTTTCACAGCTCTACAGTGCTATACTCCGTATACAGGATTGGGATAAAGTATGGAACCAAGTGAATATATATATATATATATATATATATATGCTTTCAGCAATTATTTACTTGATATATGTTTGTTGTCTTTGAACATAGTAGCTGCTTTTTCTTCTTACATGCAACATGGCCTTGGGATAATCTTTGTTATATATATTTTGCACTTTTCTCATACTACGTTATTTGGCTTTCTAGGTAGTAGAAATCCTTAACACTTGAAGTTCTCATTTGTTATTTGTGTTCTGTTTTTTTATTTATTTTCCCTAATAGTACTTTGATGCGTCGCATGGTTAAAAACTTTATGCGGACGGCCAAAAAATCGCTACCAGCCTAAAATCTTAAAATGGTGGTAGCTTCCTGGGGGATGATGCTATCTAAAAAATTCCTAGAAATTCAGGTAGCTGAGAAAAATCTAATATTAATTGATACCAAACAAGGTACATTTATCTTGTGGGTGGAAATAAATAGTCGAAGAAAACTATTTGATTCAGAATGTTAGCGGTAAAAAATCTTAAAATTGGGGTAGTTCCCTGGGGGGTGATGCTATCTAAAAAATTCCTAGAAATTTAGGTAGATGAGAAAAATCTAATATTAATTGATACCAAACAATATAGATTTATCTCGTGGGTGCGGTGCTAATAGGCACCGAGAGGTATCTCGAAAATTTTAGGGGTTAGGTTACCGATTTTTTAGGGTAGGGATGGTTAGGGTAAAAAAACTCTCAACAAGGAGGTCCACAGGGAGGGAGCAAGGATGAGATTCATCTCATTTCCTCCTTATGGGACTTTACATGTAAATTTGGTCCAGATGAGGGAGCAAATGTGGATGCCGGAGCAAATGTGGTAGCAGCAGCCCCAAAAACTACCTACTGACCAAATTAGGACTAACAAAGAAAGTAACCCAAACGAGTACCAGAATATTGCATTAAATGTTGTGTAAAGCACGGAGCTTACTGCATTGAAATATCTACACTTTATTGAATGTAGTGGAATCTGAGGGTGTGATTTCGAAATCACTAATAACTGCCCACGGTTATTCACTATTCCTAATTCAGCTTTTTGACTATGTAAAATGTAGATTGTTAATGAGATATGACATTTTTAGCCTTGGATGGTGCTCCAAGGATTACATCAATACTTCAATAGATTTACTTCAAACACCTCTTGACAAGTACTGTTCATTGTACTTCAACCTGATGATTATTATAAGCAACTACAGGTGTTGGCTTGCAATATTCTCAAGTAATATTGATTGTGCGAAAAGATTTATTGGAAAAGAGTTAATTCGACAAATGTCTAAGTGTTGGGGATCTTGGTAGTCGCAGATTGCGTAACACTCTTCACATACCACTGAATATCGGTGAAATAGGGTATATATTTAGAAAACAAAAGAAGGGGAACAGAGCTGTATTTTGGCTCTAGGAATTTCAGGGAAATATGTAGGTTAGCTCAGAATAGGATACAATGGAGGTACGCGTCTATTCAGTTCCAGGACTGAAGACCTAACGATGATGGTGATGTTATGGTTTTAATTCTAACAATTTCTTCATATCTGAATTTGATCACTTTCTCATATTATTTACTAATCGTTCTAGTTGATGCACTTTGCATTGATTTTGAACTTCCAGATATTTTCAAATTTGTTAATTGCACACGTTTTAATTACATTTCAACCGGAACGTTATGAGTTTTATTTTTCGTTTAATTAACAATTTACTTTAATTTTTAGGGTAAACTTAATTGGAGAGCATATTGATTACTGTGGATATGGAGTATGCCCAATGGCTCTCGAGCAAGATATTATGATGGCTGTATCGTCAGACGAAGCTTCTCAACTGCTGCAAATAATGAACACAGACTCGGCATTTCCTGAATATAGCTGTAACATAAAATCCGTTTCGTAAGCATAACCGCAATTGTGCTTAATTTTTTATATATTTCACGAAATATTTTTCAGAATTTCAAATACTGGAGATTCCCCTCCAGCATGGCATCAATATTTTTTGTGTGGCGTTAAAGGAATTCTAGATGTCCTTCCAGAAGATACTCATATTAAAGGCTTTAATGTGGTTGTTAGTGGAACTATTCCGCAAAGTGCCGGGCTTTCTAGCAGCAGTGCTCTCGTTAGTGCTGCGGCTTTAGCAACTGCCTATGCTCATAATGTAAGTAAATTTATATTCGGAAGTTAAACAGATTCTAAGGTTTAGGGGTAACTAATATTGCGAAATAAGGTTTACTTTGAAATGGGATGTAAGATGACTTATTTAGTTTGAGTTACGCTTAGAGGTGTTCATGTGTTAAAGGCGTATTTCTGACTGGTATTTATTACTAATACAATACTGGGGTTCCTCTTAGGGATGTAAATTACACAATGTACTTTTACTTCGAGTTGGAGGTATTGTCATGACCACGAAAGAAGGTAGTCACGTGCTTAACCCCATTTTCTAGAATCAACACAAGTATTTAACGATTTTCCGATTTTGTAATGAATAAAATAGAGATAAGAAATCTATGGTGTGTTCTTATAACACACATGCGAGAAAAGCTAATTATGTTAGGGATTAATAGAATAGTGTTATGGACTTGTTACTAGACAAATCATATCTCGCTGATGTGCATGTGAATAATTACTCTAACGGATGTGCTTGAATGAGGTGTACGAACTTGAGTCTGTAGTTAGAATCCAATGTAATAACACTATTTTGTTTCTTGTATTTATGGTAGAATTATAAATTATTTCTAATAAGAGTTGTAACTATCGAAATATAAGTTACGCATTTGGGTATGACATTCCGAGTTAATTTTACCAAAAAATTGTAATGAAAATAGGGATTACTGCCTTAACTCAATCCTTAGCAAGACGAGATAGGTTTTGGGCCTTTGGAAGCTTCTTTTTAAAAATATTTTATTTCCAAATTGACACTTCTATCAAGTGTATTTTAATTTACACAGAAATTACAAGTGATTTTAACAAATGGATACGTTATGTTCATTAACGTTTACAATTAAAAATAATCAAAGTTACTTTCACTAATAAATTAATTAAAACTAAAATTAGTAGATTGAACAACCAACAATGTTAAAGTTATGAAGCTCGAGAATGACTGACCCTCCTGGGGTCACATTACTTTGTGGGAAATGCAGATCTCATGTCTGCTATTTCTTGATACAATACAAAGTATTACATTTTTATAATCTTAATTCTAACATTTGCTGTCTTATTGTCTTCTGTGACCTGCACCTGCAGTGTCATGTTACGTCTGGAATACAATGTAACTGTTTTCATTCTCATGTCTGGTTTTTAACTTTTATTAACCTTTTATTATGTCCTCAAATATACAATGTAGCAATAGTTCTTAAGTCTTAATAATTTCGTTAAAATATACAATATATTGATTTGGGGGATATGTAACCGACGTCAGTATAAAAAAATCTAGACTTGCTCGAATAAATTAACGTATTTCAACGCCAATGTATTAGTGACGAAATAGCAAAGTTTGTTCGAAGGAAAATAAATAAATAAACATGGTTAAATAAAATTAGCTTTTATTTTAATAAGAATTTTCTGTGAAAATAAATGAACCCAGTGTAAATAAATGTTGACAAAAGGTTCCAGACAACAAGAGACATCCGAGATACGAACACTGCACTGCACCGGAAAATGTAATTCCACAAAATAACACTACATAAATTGAGGACATTCTTTGTACCTCAGCATATAGATGTAAATTCATTTCAGAGTATCGAGCTCTGTTTATGACCAGAATAAACAACCTTTTTAATAATTCTTAAGTTGGATGCTTTACATTATCACCTTCAAAATGAAACATAGGTTAATTGAGTGACTCTAAATCAAATAGATACAAGTCAAAATAAAAATTCTCTATTTCTCACAAGATTTCAAAATAAAGTTATTTAAACGTGAGTGGAATCCAAAATATTTAACTACAAAAAATATTGAAGTATTAAAGTTGAAACTCTTCCTTAATTTAACTAACATTTCAATTTAGTGTCTTTAAAAATTGAATTTTATTTAAATCATAATAAATTAATTTCTTCACAAATTTTGTCTAATTTAAGACAACCAAAAATACTCGATCCTATACATTCTAAATATTCGAAAATCAATAACAAGGAAACCTCTTTCAATATGTTAAACAAAATTGTCAACAAAGTTTGCGATGGGGATCTTCAAGGTGCGGTTAAAATTTTAAGTTCGAATGAGAGCTTAGTCGCTTTTGATGACGACACTTTCGAGAACCTGAAGAAAAAACAGCCATCTGCTAGTAATTTACAACATAAAATTTATCATTTCAAAAATACGCTAATGGTAACGGAAACAGATGTTCGAATTACAGTCAAAACCTTTCGCACATGATCTGCAGGTGGCCTAGACTCTCTTCAACCTTCACATCTTCAAGACCTTCTTAGCTTTACTGCGTGTACTAGCACTCAACCTCTTTTATCTTCGTTAACTTTTCTATGCAAAATTATGTTGTCTGGTAAGATTAATGAAAAAATTTGTCCAATTCTTTGTGGCGCATCACTATGTGCATTAAATAAAAAAGCGGGGGCACTAGACCAATCGCAGTAGGAAATGTTTTTCGTCGTTTAGTTGCCAAAATAGCATGTGCAAAGATCAAAGACAGTTTAGGAAATTTGTGTAGACCCACTCAGTTTGGTTTCGGAACACCTGGTGGTTGTGAAATAGTTGCACACACTGCCCGTTTACACCTAAATTCTATGTCATCCTCCACCAATAAAGTCCTCCTAAAAATAGATTTTAAAAACACATTTACCACAATCAATCGTTCAATTCTTTTAGATTACGTTCAAAAATACACACCTTCTATCTACCCTTTAATTTGCCAATGCTATCTACAGTACAGTTTTTTAGTTTGTGCAATAAAGTTATACACTCTGAACGAGGCGTACAGCAAGGAGATCCTCTATGTCCTCCTTTATTCTGTATGGCTATTCACGAACTAATTAAATCCTTTGATACAGATTTTAATAGTTGGTACCTAGATGATGGCTCTGTTGGTGGAGATTTAACATCAGTTAGCAATGCCCTCGAAAGTATAATATCAATGTCAAGAGATTTAGGTTTAGAACTTAATTTCGAAAAATGTGAGTTACTTTTAAACGATCGTGACGAAAGATTAATTAAACATTTTCAATCCTTGGCACCCAGAATTTCAATAACAAAAAGAATAAATGAATTTTACTGGAAGTCCCTCCATGCTCAGAGTCAATGGACTATCGCCTAAACGAAAAAATCGTTTCTTTAAAATTAATGTCCACCCGTTCACAAACCATACTTACCATCACATATAAGTTATTGTTTGTTAACATTGTTTGGCTATACCCAAGCTTATGTTCCCTCCTCAGATGCTTCCCAACATAGCAAAGTCTCGAATTTCTACAAATTTTCGACGGTACAATACGGGTTGAATTCTGTTCCTAGAAGCATCTTTAGGGAACCGCAATCGTTGGAGAGTCATTCTAGCAATCGAATAAGTCATCCGCTGTGAACCAACATTCTGGTAACCGAATTACTGGCTACACCGAAACTGCCTAAACCCCTAATGAGTGTAAATGATTTACTGAACATATTAGGTTGATGTCAATATTTTACAACACTTGATTTTGTAAGTGGGTTCCATCAAATCGAAGTGGACCCATAGAGAATCGACGTTGTCATTTTCTCAGAATGCCTTTGCGGTTAAAAACTTCTCCTTTTTCACTACAACGTGTAATGGACCATGTTCTACAAGGTTTAACAGATATTTGTGGAGCCTATATCAACGATATCATTTTTGTAGCGTTTCCCTTCAGGAGCACCTCAACAATTTAGAAAGTCGTTTAAAAGATTTTTAAATTCATTCGATAAATGCCAAATACTGAGGAAAGAAATCGCGTTTCTAGGACACGTAGTCACCTTTGACGGCATAAAACCTAATCCAGAAGAAATTAAAGCTATTAAAAGCTGTCCCTTACTTTCGACTACTAAACAAATAATAGAATTTTTAGGTTTACTAGGGTATTAGCAGAAATTTATAAAAATTTTTTTGCCGATTTAACTATACTCATGACATAATGCCTTAAAAAGAATTCAACAATCGAACTTACCCCTGATTTTATGGAATATTTCTAATTGTCCAAAAATGTATTAATCAATGAACCGACACTTCGATCCCCGGATTTCGAACGTTTCTTTAATGTAACAACCTATGTTAGTAGTGTAGCTATAGGTGCAGTATTATTACAAGACCCAATAGGTAGTCCAATACATTGCCCCTCCCTCCCGGTATACCAATTATCTAGATATTTTAGTGCTAGATACTTTGCACCTTGCACTAGCTAGCACCCTAGTCTAAAGTTAGCACCATTAAATTACCGTTGGTATAACTAATAATTACCGAGGGGGGGGGGCGTTAATGTGACACTGACACCCTCGTATTAGAATAAATACAAACTTTTAGTACTAAATAGCCTTTATCTAGCACTAACTAGCACCCAAATCGTAAAGGTAGCACTATTCAAATAGTGTCGATAAGTCGATATAACTACTAATTATGGAAGGGGGATGGGTGGTATTGTGACGTTGGCCCCTCCGGTTTTCGATAACTTCTATTAGCGTTAGGTCACTAACAACTAGCACTAACTAGCACCCAAATCCTAAAGGTAGCACCGCTCCAACAGCCTGGATATAACACTATTCATTACCTGTCCATATTGACAATAAACACTTTTGGTTTAGATGTTTGTCACATGTATTTAATAGCAAGATGAAAGATGAAAAATTTCCGGAATTATTGAAAAACCGCTCGAAAAGCCACCGCAAGTTTTCTACCGCGTAAATCTTGTTACGCTTGGCGCCACTGCCATGGTCCACGTTTCACAACATTGCACAATAGTTAATATTATGACATATTTACGTGGCAAATTGTATCAAATACCAAACACGTTTACAATGATACAATTTTTATTTTTACACAAAAGTAAAGCAAAGTACTGACTTAAAACGCGCCTTGCAGTTCAATCTCAGGGCATCTTCTTGTTGTTGTTTGGTGTGGATGGGCTATGCCATTGTTGATTCAAATTTATTCGTCTTCCTCTTTTGTTTGTAGGGGAGCGGCAAGGATACAGGTAGAGGTAACGATAGAAGATAGAGATACGATAGAGGAACCTACATCCTAAAAAAGAAAAGACAGCACCACGACACATGTAAACGCTACCGTTCGACGTCTCGTGGCTAATAATAATGTCGTGTCGTAAACCGCGCACTTGCCCATCACTCCGCGCCTGCGCAGTTTTTTGCGCCGATGCAACTGGCGGGCTGGCGGAAATTAAGAAGTTTATTTTAAAATAGTGGCGGGAATTCACTCACATATTTATACTTAATCTAAATATGATACATAGCCCATTTTCGGCATGTAACAATCCAAACAGATATATGAGAAGGAATAATGGGCATAGTTAATATGCCCTCTCATTATACCCCGGTTGTTATGAATATATATACATATCTCGTATCCCAGACATTATGACTAAATTATTATGAAGTAAAATATAAAAGTATTTTAATTTAACATAATGGTGGAAATATGTACGTAATATCAGTAAATTAAAAAAAAAGAAGGCCGCCTTATTTATTATCTTTACAAAATATGATTAAATGAAGGGCATACTATATAAACTGGGTAGATGACGATGTCAAAATTAAATTTTAGAGTTTATTTAGACTATGGTATTTACATTCATGGCGTTTCAAACATAATTTTTTTTCATTTGAGTGTAGGTTGTACAAAGGTTGTATAAAGCGTGTTTTTGAAATTTTGTAAGACATAAAATAAATCGAGATTTTTTATTTGAATCTTTTAAATTATAGTGAATGTATTTGAGAGCTCATTCAATTTTATAATAACTCAAATTGTTAAATTTCAAAGTGGCTTAACTCCATTTATTGTAAACGCACATATATTATTCATTTAATAATTGGTTATTTTATTCGGAATTTGTTGCGGGTAAAATGAGCGTTTCGTTAATAAACTTTGATTTGCCCTGAAGGTACGGGGATCTATGGATGTATGGAAAAATTATAAAAGAAGATAGAAAAATTTGAAATAAAAAATAATAAAATGGATGGAATGAGAAAAACCACATTATAAAGTTAATTACTCTGAAAGGCTCTCTTCTCTTGTCATAATTGAGGGGCGCCAAACTGTCTGTCAAAGCAATCCCATCGGTACTATCCTTACACGGTGGACGGTTATTCCATATAGGCATCTCTTGCTTCGGATTCCTAAATTTTTCACACTATGCGTTTCCTCTAAAACATCTTAACATACACAGTAAATTTTTGGTTAAATTAAATAAAATTGAAAAAAATACTTTCCAAATACGAATCCATCACTGGGGTTAGCTGGATATCCTTTTACAAATTAGTCTGCTTACCTAGTTTCTAAATAAATTCATATAAAATTTAACCTAACGTAAGCTCTGTGACATCAAATAGTTGCGATACAAATACAAATGTACAATAAACTAAAATTTCTTAACCTCACTCTGGCCAGGTATTACTAAATAATATCTTTATAAAATTTGTTACGTTTACTTTACGATGGTCCGTTAAAACCTACCCCTGTTTGGTATTTCATTATTCATTTATTTAGATTCTGCTCAAATCCTCCAACCACACCCGGTATATTAGACCTTCCTACAATAAATACGCTTCCTAATAATTTTCATTTTAAACCTATCTACTTCTAAACGAAAAGCTTTTCTATAATCTCAATCATACGTACCTTGTTTGAGGTATCCGTTGACTTAATACACAATACTATAGCGCATAATTAATTCTTATTATACCCAATCATAAAGACTCATTGAAATAATGGATCGTACTTATTTAATAAGTTATGTTTCAAGTTTCTAATCACATTTGATAACTAGAGGATTGAAGTTCGAATGCTTGTTATTTAAACAATTTCAATTAGATTCTGCAGTTCGTCCTTATATGCATTTCCTATATTACTCGTCCTATTACTTCAAGAGCGATGCACGTTTCTTTTATAAGAAGCATAGATCTTAGGTGCATCGGTGAGTTCTTCTGCGTTATTAATATTAGTACGACTCTCTTTTTAGCTCTTAGCTGGAGACCAAATTGTTTTATGTAGGCCCGATTATTCCTTTTATGTAGAACCAACTGCGCTAGTATGTGTTCCGCTGTTGCAGTGATTGTCGCAGCGCTCAACACCTGTCGACCGTGGTGACGCTGCATCTGGACGCAAGCATCCTGACGCTGAACTGATTCACCTCCGTGGATGCAATGGGCACACGATAGTATCTTGACACATGGAGGTATGTTTATAGTCTTCCCATATATTGGGAGCACCTCTTTTTCTCTTTTTGTTGTTAGTGCGTCGCTGGTGCTCCATAGTACTTTATTAAATGATTATTAGAATTTGTTCTACCGTTAATATTTTTTACTTTAACACCCTGGTGTTATGAGCAAGTACAAACAGTAATTTTTTTTTGTTACTAATAAATTCTACCTGTTAAACGAAATGCGCACTGCGTACGTCAATTCTTAAAATTTGTTCTTTGTAATGTAACAATTTATTTATTTTTTTGTTGATTGCGAATTCTGTTTTTTAATTAATTTTTATTGCAAATAGAAAATCGATGACGATGTATTTTTTGTGTTTCTGGAAATCCCCCCCTCTCCGCATTGGTAGTTAGCCTTGTATTTCTACGTTTCTTGTGTTCTATTTTGTAGTCGTGATTCGTGTGGGTCCTCACTTTAACTATCCTTTCTATTTCTGTCTGACCCGTACGCTTCATAACGTAGCAAACTTTAAATCTAATTCATCAATAATGCTAACACTTTAAATTTTTTCGTTTCTTATATTATATTACGTGACATTTATAAATCTCAATTTCTGGAAATGTCGTTAATAACAAATATAGGAAACAATTAAATACCAGTTTTTTCGGTATCTATTCAATGTCCATTCTAAAATACTTTAATGTCAATATACACTAGTTCCGTCGCCAATTAGACCAATAAAATAATTACTTGTACTTTAATTCTTTACTACGCAAATACGTACCGTTGAACTTTTCAATACGTGTGTACAAAATTATTAAATATAAACATAGAAGCTCATAATTACTCACTGTATTATTCTAGTTCCTTAAATCTGAGAATATGCAGAGACCTATTGCAATTTCAGCTAATACAACTCATTTAACTCAAGACAATCGACTTAATTTAGCTATACTCGCTATTCCGGTATTTAAACAAGCTTGCAAAATCCAGCGTATGGTCAACCTGCTTAATAAATCTGCAAACATAATTGTACAAAATCTCACGCACCATTACCCCACTTCGGAGAAATCCATTGTAATCTTGAAGCTGGTTTTGTTCAACTTTCTACTTGTAGCCGTCATGGAAACCCAAGTTATTTCGCTTTCCTGTTTTGAAATCTTCAAAAATACAAAACCCCACGTCATTATAATATCCTTACCATACTTCTAACTAAAAATGCCTCGGATAGATCAGAATGGTGAAAGGGTCGGAAGTCGGATTAATTCTCACACAATTTTAAAGATTCTTTCAGTAACAGTAAACTTACCTTAGCATACAATGTACCTTTGACAAAATGTGAAACTAAACGATTAATTGGCAACCCGTACAGTGATATAGTTAATTTAATAGCAAATCAAAATTCAGGTATTTTTTAAACAAATGCATAACTGAATAACAATACTGGGTGACATATTATACACAAGAAAAATGTTATTACCTGCCGTAAAAATAATGTGATATGATCATACCTCACATGTATTGGAAACGGATAAATACATTTTATAATCTAAACTTGTTAAATTACGCATAAGTAAATAACAGAACAAATACCTTGATTTTTGTAACTAAACAATATGTTGCTTCATAGATAAGCAAAAATTAAATAAATGCAGCTGGATCCGAAGTGCAAATGACTCATAACAACTTAAAATATTCCATTAAAATAACCTTTGTACATCTGGTAAAACAATAATTTGTTAACACAAATGGGTTTCTATATGTGGCAAATATACATAAATATGAGATGAATTGTCAAGTAATTTCTCTATTACCTATTATTTTATTGCAATATAGCACTTGAATTAAATTAACTACTGTACTCACAGTTAGCAGATGTAGTTGGAGCTGACTCACAGTTTCATTCAAAAATGCTGAAGTGAACGTCCCTGCAGTTTCCAATGTCTTATACAACGAATCCAATTTAGAGCAACTTAAATAATTTGATGTGAATATTTTCTTATTAAATTGAAATTCTAATAAGAATCTGCAATTCCCAAAATCGGAATAAAGGAAATGTTTCGTAAAACAAAACAGTTTCAATCTCAAAGTTGTATTAAATTACAAAGGAAAAATCTGTTAGAACACTTCTAACTTGATGAAATTCAACAGATAAGTGCCAAACTATATCACCTGCAAGTGCCTTGAGATAAGAAAACCAGGTTTCAAGGTCAACACCATATCAAGCTAATAATAAATTTGAGTAAATCTTCAAACTTATTTGATAAACAACAAAATCCTAAATTATAAATCGAAAAGTAACAATCAATAAATGAGATTGTTACATACTATTTGCTCGTATTACTACATTTAACTTAGCTATTTTTATTTCCCAGCTTTACTTTTCAAAACTTAACTTTTGGCTATACCTACCTCCCTACCGCGCAGTCTACCGCTGTATTACACGCTCAAATGACTACATTTGACCTGTTCTTCCTACCGTTTTGCGAATGAACAAATTGTTTTTCCGCCGGATGTAATTATTGTCATTTAATTCCTTTTTATTTTATTTTCAGTCGAAGGTTTTGCCATAGTACAGTCTTTCTATTGGGTTTATGGAATGGATCCCTGGAAAGTACTTGTGGTATCATGTGCTTTACTTAGGTTAACTTTGTGTGTTTTCTGCTGTTTTCAGAAATATGAAATTAATACGTGTATTGTATGAAATGATTAAATTATCTGCTATTTGACATTCGTGAATCCTACCAACTGTAAAGTTAAAATGCACGGGTCAAACAGAAACGACACTAAGGTAAATACCCGCACGAATCACAATTACGTATAAAAAGATAATTGAAATTTAGAAAGACCGGGCTAACTACAAATGCGGAGAGTAGGGTGATTCCCATAGACAAAAAAAGTACATCGCCACGAATTTATATTGGCAATAAAAATAAAAAAATTTTATTTAAAAAATAAGCAATTAGACTCTACGGACAATGTTAATAAATCGCATACGAAGTGCACATTTCGTATTTATCATGTAAAAAGATTGGTAGTGAACAAAAATGTAAAACTTGTGACTTCTTTTTATGTTGCACTTAGTACATTTAGAGCGATTTTAATATCAACACTTATGGTCTCTTTTAACGCATCAGCGTCACACGCTGACAAACATTAATCTTTTGGTATGCAAAGAAAAAAAACAAGGTCACATACCTTTACGTGCCGGGATACTTATCTTGCAGCTAAGCCGCCGGAGGTGAATCAGCAAAACTTCGCCATGGTAGTCAGTATCCTTCACTCTGCTACCGTAACTGCAACTGCGGTATACATAAAAGGGCAGTTGGGCCTACGTCGAAGAACAATTGAGCCTACATAAAACAGCAATTTAACCTAACGTAGAAGACACGTGAGTCTACGTAGGGTAGCACTGCTTACGTAGAAGAGCTAAAAAAATCCTACTAGTATTAATAAGCGCGTACCAACTTACCAATGCACAGGGGATATAGTCTATTTAAGGAAGCATGCATTGCTCTTGGAGTAACAGAATTCGTTACGCATAACGTACATGCTAGCACAGAAAGCAGGATCAAAGTGAAAGTCAAATTAGGAAACGAGATGATAATCGATTCAAATATTTGAGTAGCACATGTCAAAAGAACACGTCTCTAAAGTCGTTGTAATGCCTGAATAGATAACGAATCCGGATAATTCAAATACAATTGTAAAAATTTACGCTATTCAAACTTGCATTATTACTTATAAATAAAGCGAACATATTCTGTAGAAAACACAAATTGTAGATAACTCAGTACTTTTGCGGCATTTATTAAACAATAAAGATAAATTGAGGTATTTTGACTTAAGCTAAATACGCTAATAACATTCTACAGAGTGTTGAACAAATATTTGTTTGAATTGTACTAGAATGAGTTTTACATGAACAAATCGATTTATTAATTATAAAACATGATCAGGGGTATCACCCATGACAGATAGTTAAACAGGATATCGGAACTGAAGCGTGGTGATATTTAAAAAGAATCCTAAATTAAGTGGAAAAATTTAACACGGTACAATTAAACGTAACATAACAAAGCGTCTTAGTTTTAACTAGTTACTTCATCGTAAACTATAGCTGTAATTGTTTTGGCGTATTGTTAAATGGATTTGTTTTAACGAACGATGTACCAAAGTTTTCTTCATTTCTTTGTAAGAAATGTGTCGCATTGAAATCTGTTTTCCCTGTTTGTGGTTTTAAAATAATTTAGGAACCTAGGTTTCGTTCTATTATGTATTTGACTCTAAATAATTTGTGATTTCGTGGTTTTAGTGCAAAGCACCATGTATTCTATACCTATCTAACATTGTATTATTTATTAGATTTTTTATTTCAACGGTTTTTATTGTCGTAGCGTTTATTCTATTTAATGACTAATGCGTTACCTTATTTGTATTAATTTGTACCAACTTACTTTGAGAAAATTAATTTTTTCGTTGTTTTAATTGTACTAACTGATCTAATTGTACTTATATTTTTCAAAACAAATGAACGAAAAGATAATTCTTAATGAAGACTAATTATTTATGAAATTTATTCTACAAGGCGCGTCATATTCAATTTATCCATTCAAATTTACCACATTTTCCTTCCCGTTTAAGTTTATAGCTAGCGTAGCGCGGCCACGTTACAAATTGTAGATTGAACTCTCTTAGAAATTCTTAAGCAGTGTAACACATTAGTATCCTATACCTATAATTTTAATTTCACCTAAACGTAAACTGTTTAATATCTCAGTTTAAAGTTAAATTGATTTAGGGCACTTTCAAAATGAACGGCTCATTTATAAATGGCACACACTTTTAGAAAATTATGCTTTATTGGAACTTGATACATAAATTTATTTGTTCACAGTACGTCAGGGCAATGAAATGTCAAATGTATAACATTGTTGCGTTTAATATTTCATAAAAATGTATGTGCCTGTCGGATCTAACGAGTTCGTGGTGTTGTAGCTGAAAATGTATTTCGTCGACTCGATGTAATGTAATACTAGTGTGTTGAGCCTGATTGCAATTGACGGAGGTTTATAATGGAAATTTAGTTAACGCTTATGGTTCAATTATTGCGTAAATAGGGTAGACAGGAGTCGAATGGAACGTTTTGAATTTAGAAGTGTATTGAATGGAAATTACAAGATCTATGATTTAGCAAACTAATTCCTACGGTCAGCGTGATCATTTCTCACACTTAGTTGCTAAAGTTTTGCTTGATTTTGGAAGAAAAGTGGAATTTTGTTCGAATGAAAAAGTTTTCCTTATAAATATTTTTTACTAGGGTGTTTTAATAACACCTACATTTTATTTTAAAGTATAAATACCTTATTTAGTAAATTGGTTCCGAAAATTTTATTAATTGGGAAAATACGAAGTCCGCCACTACATGCAGAAGAAATTATTTAGCAAATGAACTCCGCTTACATATGTCCAAATGACGTTTCTTTCAACTACATTTAATTTTGGCATAAAGTTGGCTCTATTTCAGAGATGTGGCACTAGATTTCATTCTTTAGGTATGGAATTCTTTGAAAATTGTTTTTATAGACTTGACCCTTCAAATTCCCCTGAAGAAAAAATTACTTTATCGCCAGACATAAAATTGTAAAAAAATGTATACTAAAATAATGCAGAGTAAGAATAAATAAGGATTAACCGTGGATGACCTCATATGACAAAATAGTGACTTTGAAAGTTCATTGTATATTATAAATATTTATGGTTCCGGGTTGGGACCGTGTCATTTTATAAACTAAGGTCGACGTTTCGCCCACTTTTGTGAGGGTCTGCATCAGGACAAGAAAAGAAAATAAATAATAAAAAGAATAATAATATTAAGTAGACAAGTTAAAGTATAAAGAGTATGTATAGTTACTTCTGAACTAGAAGACTCACCAGCCCATTTAAGCCAAAAGGTGTCTTATGGCAAAGTAACTGATGAAAGTAGCGAAAGTGGTAGTTTATAAAGGGCGAGAACTTGATGTATGAGTGATCATGAATAGAGAGGAGTGTTGTAGCGAATCAGTATATGTCACGGTTTTGCTTTTGTGAACATAGGCTTGTTTTCCAAATGAGGGAAAGATAGTAGCCATCGTCTTTGTTTAGATTGTTAAAATTTTTAGTGATTTCTACGGAGCTCTGATTTTTCTATTGTTTAAAAGTGGAATTCTGGCAATTAGTTTCGTCTTCTCAAAGTTAATGGTATTGCCTGTTTCATGTTGGTGTTTGGTCACCGCTGAGCGATTATACTGGCTTGTTCTTAGGCATCGCTTAAGCTTCTATAGTCTATTCTGTAGTGACCGTCCTGTTTCTCCTATGCATACTAAACCGCAGTTGCAAGGTATACTATACACGCCTGGGGCTATAAGATTCTTTTGGGGTTGGTAATATTTGTGAAATTTTATTAGTGGGTTTATATGTTGTTTTGATGTTGTGTTTACCTAGAATTTTGCCAATTCAATCTGTAACTCTGTGTATATATGGAAGGATTGCTAAAGATCGTGTATCGGGATTACAGCTCGGTTTGGGGGTTCGTGTTGGATGCAGATGCCAGCTTATTACTCTGCCGATATCTGAGTTGCGATAGCCGATTTTTATAAGACTAGTTTTTAGATGGGTCATTTCATTAGATACATTCTTTGGTTGTGAAATCTTAATTGCACGGTGGACTAGAGAGTTGTTTACTGGTGATTTTTGTGACGGATGATGAAGTGACGACGCGTGTAGGTATCTGTCTGTGTGTGTGGGTTTTCGATATACGAAATGACCTGGGTTGGCGCTCCACCAGAACGTCAAGGAATGGTAGAAATCCGTTCATTTCAATTTCTATAGTGAACTTAATATCTTTATGTTGATTGTTTATATGATCTAGAAAATTATTGAGCGTTTGGTGTCCATAGGGCCAGATTACAAAAGTGTCATCTACAAAACGGGTCAAGTTTTTGGTTTAAGGTCTGTGTATTCTAGAGCCATCGATTCCAAAGACTCCATGAATATATTGGCCCCAATAGGGAATATAGGTTAGCCCATGGGTGTGCCAGAAGTTTGTTTGTAAAATTGTCCGGCGAAGTCAAAATAGGTAGAAGTTAAGCATCTTTCAATGAGCGTGGCCAGGTACTCAAATTCGTTTTCTTAAGGTAGAAGTTGGGGACACTGTGTATGACAGGTATGTTTGTGAATAGGGATGTTACATCAAAACTGACTAGTATATTATTAGGGCCTAGTTCAATATTTGCAATTAGTTCTATAAAATGAATGGAGTTTAAAACATTAGTAGTGGTGTTACCGGAATAGGGTTTTAAGAGATTTGCTAGGTATTTTGCCAGCTGATAGGTTGGTAACTCAATTGTGCTCACTATCGGACGGAGAGGGACTTCAGGTTTATTGACTTTAGGAAGGCCGTACTAGCGAGGTGGTTTAGATTCGCCAGGTATTATGCATTTTTGGATAGCTTTGGAAATATAAGAGGACTTGATAAGTGTTGAAATTTCCCGTTCTAGCCTTGAAGTGGGGTCTTTGTCTGCAGGAAGTATAACAATTCGCTTGTTTGCTCGTAGATGTTTTAAGGCCGCCATTTCTTGCTGTGTCACATTTTTGGTAGGAGTTTTGGCATGTCGGAGAGATTTAGTTGTTTCAAAGCAAATTAAATTGGCATCGTCTTGAGGTAGAGATGGAATCGCTGATTCTGCAGAGCTAATGATTTTTTCTGTGGGAATTTTCCTGGGTGCAATTGAGAAGTTTAGTCCTTTGAAAATATATTTAGTTCGTTTTCGGATAGGATATGTTCTGATCGGTTTATGACGGTGTTTGAGGACAGAGTTTTCGGGTAACATGTTTTTTCAGGATGTGAAAGATTCTTGGAAAGTTGCAAGAATTTCCGTAAGTGGGTTTTTGTGGTGGGTCCGGTGGTCTTTTGGGCTTGCAAGTATGAAATTCGGTCAAACAGAATCCAGTCATTGTAGCTAAGCGTAGGGGATAATGTTAGATGGAGCTGACCTGTTGTAATGGTTTATTTCTGATATCCCCGCGGAACTTTGATACAAATGAATACATAGATGAGTACAATGTCTAGTGTGTAATTTAATCTCTGCGAGTTTTGTCATTTTGATGTTTCTTTGTGTATTAATTTGTAAAATTTTGTTTTTATGGTGTCTTGCATATATTATAAGTATCTGAAGTTATGTTATGTAGGTGTATTATTAAATGGAATATTTTCAATGGTAAAAAACTTTCCTAATATGTTATGAAGAATATATTGAAATTTGTTTCCCATTTTGGCGGTTTTAGAATAATTAATGAATTGGAGTTTTATTTCACATGTGTTATACGGAAATGAAAGGTCGTTTTTGTTGATTTTTATAAAACCCTTATTTATTGCACTAGCCTTTAATTTTATTACCCCTTTCTCATCTGGTCTTTATTTTTCGTAACACCAAAACCCATTTCGAATGGACCTGCACCTTCTCGAAGTTCTAGATTACTAGAACAGGTGAAATGGCTTGCGTGTTCTAATGAGCTAATGAGCCAAATTACAGGTCCAACCAAAGTAGTAGAATCGTTAGCGAGGAACCAGACTAAGACAGGTCCCCGAAAGAGGGCAACGGCTCTTTCAGCACTTAGATTGGCAGATACTATATACACACTACCGCAATGTGAAAGGCAACGGTAAACCACCACATTACCTCCCAAGTACACAGTGTACTTAAATTCTAATAACCATGATGGCATTCTCTGGGGTAAAAGATTCCTGAGTTAAAATAGTCCCCATTCGGATCTCCGGTGGAGACTACTTCGGAGGATGCGATTGGAAAGTTCAGAATAAGAGTCGGGAACATTTTGCGAGACGAAGCGTGGAATATTAGAAGTATGGAGGAAAGTTAGGTAAGCTAGAGAACCTAAAAATAGAAATGAATAGGTTAGCACTAGACATAGTAGGGATCAGCGAAGTTTGGTGGCCTAGAGGCGGGGGATTTTTGGAGCGGAGACTTCAGAGTAATTCATGCAGGACCAGAGGATGGAAATTTGGGTGTGGGGATAGTTATGCGAAAAAAGATAGGTTACTGTGTAGAAAATTACTTACAAAAGAACAAAAGAGTACTCATGGTTAGAGTAGAATCTAAACCAGTAAACACAGTAATAATACAAGTACACAGGCCCACCTCTAGCTACAGTGACGAAGAGGTAGAAGCGATCTACAAAGATATCGAAGACATATTAAGATACGTAAAAGGACATGCAAATTTAATGATTACGGGGGATTTTAATACAGTGGTAGGTGAGCAGCGGTAGTAGGTTTATTTGGTTTAGGCACGAGAAACGACAGGGGAAATAGGCTTGCTAGAATTTTGCGACAAGAACAATTTAATCATCACAAACACATTATTTCGACATTATGCTAGAAGACGATATACGTGGCAGATGCCAGGAGATATGGGAAGATATCAAATAGATTACATTCTTGTTAGACAACGGTTTAGGAATCAAGTAATAGACTGTAGAAGCTACTCAGAAGCAGATATATACACTGACCACAACATGGTAATTATGAAGACCGCACTTAAATTTAAAAACTTGAAAAAAAGAATCGGAAAAAGGCGGTTTGACTTTGGGAAACTAAAAGATAAAGACATTTAAGAAAGATTCGAAAAAAAGTCAAATGAATTGCTGAAAGATATCGGGAAAATAACCGATACTTAGGAAGTAGAAACAGAATAGAATAACATTAAATCCAGCCTAGACATGGCTGCCAGAGATATTCTGGAGTATGCACAAAAAGAAAATAAGAGCCATGGATAACAAAGGATATCCTGTATTTAATAGAAGACGAAAATACAATATAAATCAGACAAAACAGGAAAACAGAGATACAAAGTCATAAAATGGGAAATTATTCGTAAATGCAGGAAAGCTAAAGAACAATAGATTGATGAAAAGTGCTAAGAGGTACAAAGTAAGATGGAAATAGGAAAGACAGATGAAGCATACAAACTAATTTGAATCAATTTTAGGGATTTAAAACCGTATAGCAAAAATATAAAGAACGCAGAAGGAAACGTCATTATAGAAAATGTAGAGAAAGGTGATAGATGGCAAGAATATTAGGGAATTTATATGCAGGAGAGGAACTAACGGCATTGGAAAAGGAATCAGACATTGTAAACGATGACTTGGGATATCCTGTACTTAGAGATGAGTTTGAATTAGCATTAAAGGGTTTGAATAATGGTAAAGCGCCAGGTACAAACAAGGTGCAAGCGGAAACTCTAAAAGCCGTTGGACAAGCAGTAACAGAACGTCTTCTCCAACTTGTAAACTATATGTATGAGACAGACGAGATACCCAAAACTTTCAAACGTATCATCATAGCAACTATATCAAAAAAGAAAGGCGCGGATAGATGTGAAAATTTTTTAACAATAAGTTTGACAGCACACGTGTCAAAAATATTAACAGAAGTTGTACAAAAACGAATGGAAAAACCAGCTGAAGAAATACTAGGAGAAGATCAATTTGGGTTTTTGGCAAAACAGGGGAACACGGGAGGCTATTTTAGCTCTGAGTGTGATAATGGAGAAAACAATAGAAAAAGGGGAAAGCGTATAGGTAGGGTTTGTAGATCTGGAAAATGCATTCGACAATGTAAAATGGAATAAATGTTCAAAATACTCAAAAAGATTGGAATGAGTTATAGGGATAGACGAATAGTGCATAGCTTATAAAAAAGCAAACAGCAGTAATGGAATTAGAGCAGGAACGTAGAGAAGCAAACATTAGGAAAGGGATGAGACAGGGATGTGCCCTATCCCTATTAATTTTTAACTTGTACATTGAAGAGGCAAGGAATACTATCAAATGCAGTTAGAATTACTATGCAGGGACAAACAATTATTATGCTTAGACTTGCAGATGATATAGCGGTATTAGCATCAAGCAAGGAAGAGTTAGAAGCTACTCTTAATGAAGTGGAAACGGTTCTAACAGAGAGATACGGTATGAAAATTAACAAAAATAAAACTAAAGTGCTAATATGCAAAGAAAGGTGAAAATAAATCATAAACAAGAATACAAATATGTAACTAGAACTTGCAAGAGGTTAAGGATTTCTGCTACCTAGGAAGCCAAATAACGCAAGATGGGAAAAGTGCAAAAGGTATAAAACAAAGATTAGCACAAGGTCGTGCTACATTTAACAAATAAAAGCAACTACTGTGTTCAAAGACAACAAACATAGAAACAAGGAAAGGATTGCTTAAAACATATGTGTGGAGCACAGCACTGTACGGCTGTGAAACCTGGACAGTGGGAGAAGCGGACAAGAAAATGAAATGTGGTGCTACAGGCGTATGATGAAGATATCATGGACAGACAGTTTAATAACGAAGAGGTACTAAAAATAGTAGGGGAAGAAAGAAATATGTGGAAAACCGTAAAAAGTAAGAGAGATAGGATGATAGGCCACATACTACGGCATGAGGGAATAGTGTGGAATATATTAGAAGCAGAGATAGGAAAAAAGAGAAGTAGAGGTGTACCTAGGTTAGACTACTGCACACAGATAGTGAAAGATGTCGGCGAATTTTAGGGAAACGTGTAGGCTAGCTCAGAATAGAATTTTTTGGAAGTACGCATCCAACCAGTCTCACGATGGATAAACTAATCACGAAAAAAGTAACTGTACTTAAATATGATAATTATTACAAGCAACTACAAGTATTGGTTGGGCAGAACTTCGAATAAAGTTAATTATGTGAAAGGATTTACTGGAAAACTGTTAATTCGGTAACTGTTTAAGTGTTTTGGCAGCCACAGGTTGCTTAACCCCTTCACAAGCCACTGAATCTCGGTGAAATAGGGCATATAATTAAAAACAATAGAAGGGAACTGCGCTATATATAGGCTGTGTGAGAATTTCAGGGAATTATGTAGGCTAGCTTAGAATATAAATAAGTGCAGGTACGTGTCTAACCATTTTGAGACGGAAAACCTAATGACGAAAAAGTAAGCGCAGATAAATCTGATGATTACTATAAACAACTACAGGTGTTGGTTGTGAAGTATCTGCAACTAATGTTGACTGTGCGAAAAGATATATTGGAAAAAATTTTAAAACCGCAAATGTTTAAGTACTGGGGGACTTGGCAGCCACAGCCTGCTTACCTCCTTTATTATCCACTGAATATCGGAGAAATAGGCTGTATAATTGTAAAACAATAGAAGGGGAACCGAACTGCATCTAACAGGAAAGAACAACACCTATGATGAAAGAGAACAAACAAAGAAACAAGAAGAAATTGTTGAAAGCATATGTGTGGAGCACTGCACGGTATGCCTATGAAATACGGGCAGCAGGAAAAGCAGACAGAAAAACGGTAACAGCCTTTTGAAATGTTGTGCTTCAGATGTATGAGGATGCTATCATGCTATCATGGACAGACAAAGTTAATAACAAAAAGGTTAGAGAAATAGTAGGGAAACAAGGATATCTGTGAAGAAAATAGGAGAAATAGAAGGGCAGAATGCGTTTTAAGGCATTTTTGGGGAATAGCATGGGTTATATTACAAGCAGAGATGGGAAAAAGGAGGTAGATATAGACCTAGATCAGGTAGTGATATATGCAGACTGTGTAAATTTCACGGAAATGTGTAAGTTAGTTCAGAATAGGAAACCATGAGAGTACGCGTCTAACCAGTTCCAGGATTGAAGACCTATTGATGATGATGATGAACACCCAAACGCTACTAATGATGGTAAGTGCGAAACCTATAGTGTTTTGAAATGTACTGAAATGCAAAGGATGTTTCTTGTCAAATGCTAAGTGTTTGGAATATCATTTCAGCGGTGCTTGACGAATCATCATCTTACTTCAACCACCACACTCCCTTCAAGTATATTTTAACATTTTTAGTTTAGCTCAAAATAAAAACACCATAGAAATTTCAGCAAGCATTTCTCTAGCATGGCAAATTTCACACTGTGTGAAGATCTTTATCATACTGATAAACTATTTACAATGCACATATCCTGAACAACGACCTTCAGTTTACCAAACTCGTGAAGTAATTTAATGCAACAATTTAACACTGCCGCTTATGGCCAAATGGCGTTACTATAACGATTACACATTCCCATTACGTTAAAAAATGAATAGGCTGAGGGTTACAGAGCCAAAAAGAACATTGAGGTGCAATGAGGGGGATTTCAAAATAGAAAAGCCGAGCAAAACGGCAACCACAAACCGTTGTAAAATGTCGGTTTATCTACTACAGACATTTTTTTATTTAGTGAAAGAGTAAAATAACGCTATGTAAATTTGTTCAAAAGTTTGTTAGAGTCATAGTACAAAAATATTCTTATTTTGACCGAACTTTAGTGGTGCACGGAAAGTAGTTAAAAACAAGGTTTAATTAATTATACACATTCAACGTAATATTTAAAACGACAAATTTAAAATTATTTGCTTTAAAACATAGTTTTACGAGGAAACTTAATTTAGTATCATAATTTGTTTTAGTTTAGTATACACTTTTTTAATTGCAAGGACACGTGGTCCAACAGCGAAGATATATCAGAAGGATCGAGGTTAAATGTTTTCATATTTTTAGGTCTATAGTTAGTTTTGCGTAAAATTTAAATCTAATTCATTATATCAAACCTTTAAAAAATACAGACAGTTATCGATGTCGAATTTTACTAATCACCATAAAATAAATTAAGATTTGACTGCAAAACCAGAGAAACTTGTTAGTTAAATCTTTAATTTAAATATTATTTAAGCATTCAAACGTTATAATCAATAAAACAGAGGTTAGATAAATTATCTTAGTCCAAGATGCTCATGGACCAAATGTCACAATTTTTAAATGTTAAGAGTTTTATAAACGAATGGTTACCTTATTACTACCTCTGACCAAGAATTTTTTTAATACGATGGTATAGGTTGTTCACGTTAATTATGTGGTGAAGTCACAAAATTTAAAAACTCTAGGTTGCCACTATAAATTTATTTCCTGTGAATATTCATAATTAATGAGTCCTGTGGATCCAAGACTTTAGATTTATAGACGTCAAACGGAGGGGTGACTTTTCCCGGACAGCCTCTTACATTAAAATTATTAAAAATGAATACTTTGCTTTAAATATTCTATTTAACAAAGGATAGAGTTGGATTGACATCTACTACTTCAGATGATTTAACAGAGAATTATTTAAAAAGTATGTATATTAAAATTAATATGTAGGCTGTGCCTCAAAATAAAACAATAAATACTGTTTTGGGATGTTGTTATTACAATATGCAGTAAATTAAAAAGCTTTCTCTATGTTACGGTATTCCGCGCAAACACAAAAGAAAACAGTAAAAGTAAGTAGAGAAATAGTTTACGCCGAACACCGCAACAAAACGGGGATAGAATGATAGAGTTTGGACTTGCTCAAAAACGTCGTAGAAGGGCGTAGGTGAAATAGAAAAACACATTGGGAACCTCGGTGAAACTATATTGATAACATCGAATCTTGAAAGACCATTTACAAAACAATAAAAAAAATGTTGCGTAATCGTTATTGTAAAAGCGTCATAACATATAAAAATTGGTAAGCAAATATAACATCTTATAATCTAAATACCTTCTTAATGGTTCACCTTAAATACATATAAAAGAAAATAAAACAAACTACACAGTACGTCAGGAAAAGAAATATAAATAAGTTATATATACATACATGCTGCTTTGTGGAGTGCACCTCCTCAGAAATAATATAACATTAAAATTAGACACCCTAACTTAAATTAATCATATATTAAATACTTTTAAATTGAGGCATAAGTTCTTTTAGTTAATGTTTATACCGAAAGACAAAAGAAACAGTATAACGGACTCCAACATAAACATTGATGAATTAATTTTTAGTTTATAGAATAATAACCTAGTTGTTCGTGCATCGTGCATGTAAGTTTTGTAACGGGGTGGTGCCAATTTATCGGATAATATAAGCAATAGCAGCAAATAAAAAGTCTATTCTTTACAGCAGCATAAAAGAATTACGAAAAGAGAAACTGCACCTTGAACAATCAGCTTCATGCTGGTCTCATCTTAAGGCTGGAAAAATGCGGCTGCATTTCTCTATGGGCTGGCTGCATGCTGCATGTTGGAACCACCAACTTCACTTATACAAGCACAGAGAGCATTTCTAATAGCGCGACTTTACAGCAGCTATCTCCGGTAAGAAGATGTTGTTTTTAATCTTTAATAATCATCTCTTTCAAAGCACGGTCTCTATTTTATAGGGCCAGAATCATGTATGGGGGTAGGGTATTTGACTTTCAAAGGTATCGCCAAAGAACCAAGTGTGCAGAATTTCCAGACAACAGCTGCCGAAATACAAACTGTAACAGCTTGCCAACAAGCAGATAACGCAAGTATCAAAAGATTTTAAAAGGAAAGAAAACAATCTTATTACTTTGTAACATCTTAACATCTGCAGAATTCCAGATAATAAGTCCATTGTAAGCAGATGTAGGCAGGTGGTAAGGTCTTATCTTTTAGACGAAAGCTGTGCATTTACATGCACCTTTTAATTAAAATGTAATCACTGCAGGTGCTAGGAAATATTGCAACTACTTTGTAACGTAATGTTTCCTAGGCAGCTGTTTGATTTTATAAAGCAAACTTTTGTATAGAATAATTACTTCAGAAATTTTATTAAATAATACTAATTCAAATGGCGGGAAATCGAGCTTGTTGAGGAATTTTAGGGCATTTTAAAATAAATGCAGGAAAAATCGTTTGCAGGGTTTTGAACGTAACATCTATTAAAATTATTAACTCATATTAAAACTAAACTAAATAATATTAAAAATAAAAATTCTCCTTGATTCATGAGCAAGGAAAGAAGATTGTGAGCCCTACCGTTATGTGAAACTGTTGCGAATTTAGATCTATCGCATAACCTAAGACAAACGGTTGAAAAAATATTTAATCAATAGCAGAACTTTAAGTTCTAAGTCAACTTTTTAGCACCCTATTGGATCCAGCAGCAGAAAACTCTTGGAACAATGGAATTCTATTTAATAATAGCTATATTTGAAGAATGAACCAACTCATCAAAACAAGGATGTCCAGAAATTCTAGCTTTGATAAAGGAACCAAGTATAAAAGCTCAAAAATTGTTGAAAAAATGCCAAACTTGTTCCTAAAAATTGTGTATTTACCTAGAATGGCTTTTTATCTATCGTCTTTACGTTAAAGGTAAGGAACAGATTGTTGACGTTGGGGAAGCTTAGTAATTGCAACTGACAATTTCATATTGCGCAATGGATGGAAATGGTTGAAATTTGATAAGTATTTGCCTTATGATGGTGTACCATTTGAAGATTATTGGCAACATTTATTATCTATACAAAACTTTTCCGGTGAGGATAAATATACCATTATAACAAAAGCTTTAGGACGGTTTTCTACATCTGCTAGTTTTGACCCTCAACAAAGTTGGCATGAACGAATGTGAAATTAATGCGAGGTTTTAATAACGGTTCACTCTATGTTAATATATCTAATCAAAAAATACCCGAGCCTTTCTTTTATGGATACATTTCTTTCTAACTCAAAATTTTTTGATCAGCAATTTTGCTTAAAAGCCGATATTAAATAAAATTACCGACTGGCAAAATTATCCGATACAAAAATCTTGTATTTTTACTATTGAAAATTCAAGCTCGAAGTATTATACTACGTTTGCGTTGATTACTTAATGTTACATCGGTCCTTTTACATTATTCTATGTGAGGCTAAGATGAGTGTTTCTTGTTTTATCAGTAATTATATATTAATTTGATTATTACTTCACCAATATGTAATTATTTCTGATATTATGTGTTATTATTATATGAACTCTCATTACGTTCATGAGGACCTAAACGTTGTAATAGTCATAAAATATGAGTTTTTATTATAAAAATAATTCTGAGATCAAAATAAAATAATACTAGATATGCATCTTTTTAAAAATTTAATAAATATAATTGTGATGTAGAAACTAAGCTACACATGCAAATATTATTGCAAACCTCCTCGTATGGTTTAAAAACGTAATACCAACGTAAGGGAAATGCCATATAAAAATAGTATCACTAAAAATTAACAATTGACATGGTAGCCATAAAAGCTGTAACTATTGTAAAAGTCAGAATCACTTTCATTTAAAAATTATCACATGCATTTAATTTTTTATCTGGATCGCACCTCGAGTCACTAACATTATCGTCTGCATCAACACTAATGATTAATGGACGGACATTTTCTTTATCGATAAATACTTCTGTATCTCACCAGCTATTAATTTCTGTTCTGTAGAAGCAATAGTTTTCGCCCCTTACTTCAGCAGTAATTTTCGAAAAAGCTTCTTTCCAAGTTGTTTATGACTTTTCCATAGACGTGCCACCGCTTCCAATATGATTTTGGTTTTATTCTTTTGTCATACCCCACATCTGTTCAATAGTGTTGAAATTACAGTAATATGGAAGTCGCAATACTGAAAGTCAACTGCATATAATTATTGCGGTTTATTACTAAAAAAAAAACAAATAATTTAATTGCTATCAAAAGCACAACAAACTTACTGATTTATACTTTCAGCTAATCACCTTTCGTCATACCGATGTCAAATTCTGTGTTATTTGCAATTAACCAATACTGAATTTCAGATTTACGATTAGCAGCAGTTGATGCTTTATTTAATCGTGTGCTATGGTGGCTGGCATTATCCGTATCAATTGTGGAATGTTTTTGCAAGTTTGTCAAGAGCTGATATACAAACTGTCGCAAAAAATTCTCCTGATTCTTTTTACCATGATAGTCACCGTCCTTGGTTGCAAATCCATCTTTGCAACATGCTTGAAGAGTAGTATATCCTAAACATTTATTTAATTCCTTTTTAAACACTCCAAGTATAAATAACTAACCTTGCACCCCTAACTGAGAGGTTTCTTACACTTTTAACGTTTGCATCTTGCACCATGATTTACCTATAGTGTCATCTTTGAAAACTCAAACTGTCTCAAGCGTTTATTGGCAGACTATTCTCTTAAAAAGGCCCTTCGTTTATATCAACGGTGAGCAATTTCATCAAGTCCCTAGGAGGATCATCTTTCGTGTATTTAAAAGAAAGTTGTTTTAAAATTTTGTACAAGGAAGTTCTACCTGCTTTAATTGCTTCTCTTTTACGAAGCCTTTCCAATAGAGTGTTTAACGTAAATGTTACCTTAATATTAAAAAATCAGTTACAAACATACCATTATTAAACGTAAATAATAACAACTCTTTTTATACATATCATATATATTGCTTCTAATAACATCCTGAGTGAGGCAAATCCACCTCGAAGACTGTTTTAGTACGTTTTCTTTTCTTTAGACATCTAAGTGCTGTACAACTGTTAATTTTTACTCCAGTATCTTTTACAGTCGACAGGCTAATATTGAGAGCTGACGCTACCCGCTAGAATAAAAGGATTACTGGAAAATGTTCTAACCTCAAACATTCTCCATAATTATTTCAAAGTAAATAAAGTTAAATTTTATCATATTAGGATTAAATATCAACTTCTTCCCTTACAGCTATTAATGATAGAAGTGGTCCGTCGCTTTCATGCTCGTTTTCTAAATATTTCATGAACGCCACAATTTCTTGACAATTGGAATTCTTGTGGTTGGACATATTAAAGTTCAGTGAATCAATACGTATTCGATTTAGAATTTTGTTAATTCTAAAAGGAACTGTTTTACTACAAAATAAATAAATTTATGCGAATAATAACAAAAAAACGGCGAACTTCAAACGACAAATGCTAATGATAAACCAAAATCGGTTAATAAAACGATAACATTTACGTGGCTACATCGCATGAAATTGCCAACTTATGCTTTTTATATTTTTTTTTTTTTTTTAATTAACACATTTTTTTATTTTAAATAATAACTACATTACATACATATACAATTAGTTAAAGTAAAAACATTACAATATTCGTTCATAGAATAATAAATATGCCTGTGTCTCAAGGACTTTTTTTTCAGGCACTTCGGAAATATTTGAGTCATTAATATAATACCATTTCCCCATTGAAATGTCAGTGTTACTTTTTGTGGTTTTGAGTTGTGAAAACAATAAATGTTTTTTATTTTTAGGTAGGAATTGCCAACGGTGACTGTCGTTATCTAACGTCGTTCTTACTTTTACATATGCGACATAGTGTCCATGATGAATAGAACCGTTATGCTGTATAACTCCGTATAATGTGTATAATACTTTGGATTGATTAAAGTTCAGCCCTTGAAGGTTTTGACATTCTTTTAAGCAAAATGGTGTTAAATCCAGTAATATAGGGAACGATACTTGGTCATTCAATTTTGTTGACCGAAACCTTAGTGTTTGAAATCTTTTTAAATGTAAAATCAATACAGGAGGTGGAATGTTGATTAAAATTTGCTTAATGGCATTGGTATAAACATTTTTTTTATCAGGTCCAACTTGTCTCTTTGTGCACCAATCACAGACTATTTTATTATTTCCGGTAAGTAACTCACATGCAGTAAATTGGTTTAAACAAGATTGTACGGAGTAATCAGTTTTTTCAAATTGATATTTTGGAACTGTAGTATTTCTATATGTATCGTTTATATAATGTTCTTCATCTGTTTTTTCATCTTTGTATATATCAAAATCTTCATAGACATTATGTATTTGCTTGCTGTCATTAAATAAGGATGTATTTCTGTCGATGGTATCTTCTCTATTAATGTAAGATTGGCCTTTTGGATTGCTTTCTTTATATTTTTCAATTCGGCTGCCGACAGTTTGGTTGCCAGTAGATCCTACTTGATTAGAGCACTTTTGTTGTTTTCTGTGAGATTCTTTAATTATAAGTTTTCTTTCTTTATTTGGTGTTGTGATGATTTATGTTCGTCAAATTCTTTATTTTGTGATGAAATAATGGAGAAATTTGTTTTCTGATATTGGTAAGCTCAGATCAAGGAAGGTTCATCTCGATGTGAAATGTGGTTGCAATCTTGGCACTGTCTGATGCAAAATTACATAAAAGAAACCTGTGCTTTGTCTCAATACATTAGTAACACCCTTCACTTCCAAATTATAATACTAGTTATCTTGGATTCTGAAACTAATTATAAAATGAGACTTTTTTTAGAGGCTTCCTTTAATATACTGTGAACTTAATTTCATTAACTTCTACAATGCTTCACAAGATGTTGCATCCCATTTACGAAAATTTTACAGGATTTCAAAGAAATTACCAAACATTTAATTTTCTTAATATCTTAATTAGCTTATGGTTATAACTTAATAGGCTACATATGATTTAGTAATTCTTTTCAAAATTGTTAAAGTTTTAATGCCCTTTTGACCTTATAATATGAATTAAGAGACAATCTTGACTAATGATTTTTGATCCTAGAGTGCTCCAATTTTGTTATTGTAATAAGTGACCTCGCTTTTCAATTATTGTGGGTTTACTTAATATGCGTATTTCTGCCTTAACAATTTTTAAGTAAATGTTTTGAAATATTTCATTAATGTCATTCTGTATGTCAATTTTTTCCCAGTACCTTTGAAAAGGCAAAACCTTTGCGAAACGTAAGGTCTTCATTATTGTTGTGTTAAATACAATATTGCATTTCCGATTTGGTTTTTATCATCCCAATTATTGATCAATAACTAATTTATAAAACATAAAATGTATATATAATATATATATATGTTTATACATGATCTGTATATATATATGTTTTATAATATTGTATACTAAAGCTTTTCGTTGGGAGCCTTCTTTATTGCTATGCTATTCGTAGAATTGGATGTTCCGACTTTGAAGCTGCAATTATTTCTTTTCTATTACTAAAGCAATCCTTGGAACCAGCATTTTAATATTCACGATTAAGTGTAATTGTTTAATTCTACAGCTATTTCTAATATTGCTAAACTGGACTTTATTTCCAAAATCTATCACGATTGGCAAAATTCGAAATGGTAAGCTAAGCTACTTAACTTTCCTGCTCAACTGGTGGCTCCGCCTTTTGTACTTTTAAATCTTATGACCTCGGCTAGCATTTATTTGCAATTATAAAATTCAGTAAATTTAGATGTTATAATAGAACCAATATGTTATGTACAGCTTTTGAAATTATTCGAAATACACTTTTCAATCAGTTAATTTTATAAATATTTATTAACAATCATTTACTAAAACCCAAAGTCATCAAAGAAAATTTATGATCCTTACCAACAAATGTAGAATATTCTAAACCTGTTTTCTTATTACTCATTCAATACGTATGCAACCTCTTTTGTTGACTTTTTACAAGCATATCATATTTAGCAAATTCAATATTAAAAATAAAATAAAAATTCATATAGAAAAACAAACGTCTTATAACTGAAAATCTGACCTGGTTTTATCTTTTCCACATCGACGCTTCCAATAAAAATGATCTTCCCCAATTCTGGATTCCATTCAAATTATTACACTATGGATCACCACCATTAAATTATATACCCAATTTATTTCAATTCTTCAAATTTATCATTCTTGCCCCAGACTTAAAATAGTTTGTTTTATCCCTGTACTTCAAGATTGTATTATTCTTCCTTTTTCCTTTGCATTTAAATTGTATTACTGTATTTTTTTCTTAACATCTGAATCCCAGTTTATTTCCCTCAGACCTCGAAACCCTATTATTTTTATGTCTTAGTTTACAATAAATTCATTAAAAACGTACTTACGTTTAAACGGTAATTATCTTCATATTAGCACTTATATTATTTTTCACTTTTCTACTTATTACGTATCACTTTGTTTAATGGCAATGCACTTCGGCCTTCATTGAGTTCAAAACTGATTTTCCCATCAAGGTGCTTGCTAATATAATCTCGAATCCCCGCTCCATGCGTGGGTTTGGTCTAGAACTCGTCGCTTGTCTCTGACCAATCAAATAATTACATATTGAACAGTTTCTGATGCAATGCTCTACGATTCCTCATAATCATCACCTGCCCACATCTGTCTATTATTATCAACATGCTGTATTTTGATAGATTCCTTGCTTTTCTATAAACAACTGATGCAACCCGATTTTAAATTTCCATGTTTACATGCGATTCACGCAATTTTTAATCCTTTCTCTTATCAAATGATTAGATCTTTGTATGCATTTATATTAACTACCTGAAACTTTATTTCTATATCCGTATTACTTTAATTGTCTGGAACTCTTTTCTTAATGCGTGTCTAATTACACTTTATCATTTATTACGCGTGCTTCCACTGAAAATATCCTTATTTGTTTTACCTAAATTAACTAAACTTTATCTACAGGGTATTTAATATTTACTATCTACTTTAATACATGTACTTCTCATTCCTACGCCAACCATGCGTCTTCCTATGTTTACCTGCGTCGCCCAAAATTATTTATACTTTATATACAGGGTGTTGACTACTTACTATCTACAAACTATGTCTATTTCTTAATTATTCCCTTAAATAAGTGTAGTTTTCTGCTGACTATCCTAATTATTCATTCCCGAACGACCTTTACTATAACGTGCACCCTTAAGCAACCCCTTATCACAGCATAATTTCCCCAAATTAAAATATAAAATTTTATATCAATGTCCTTTTTGGCGCCCAACGTGAACTTAAACTCACATTGGTATGAAATTATTATATTTTTATTTCCATTCTGAAATCCAACTTTTTCTTTATTAAACTCATATTTACATTTTATCCATCTCATGCCTATGTCCTATTATACTATACTATTTATACCTATACCTATTCTTATATTCAAATCCTATTCTATTTTTCTATGTATACCTATTCATAATTTATTTTACATTTCCTTTTATCTATTCATCTTTCTTTGCATGGGTCAATTAAATTTATTTATTTCTAACTTCCCCCATATCACTTCTTAAATCTGGGTCCTTTTAATCTATATTTCTCAATCATATTTTTATCTATAACTATGCCTTCCGTGCTGATTTGATATCCCAGAAATTTAACTTTATCTTGAAAGAATTCGCACTTCTTTAAATTTAACCTTAAACCTGCTATATTTAATTCTAATAATATTCTTTCTAAATGAACAAAGTGTTGTTCCACACTATCACTAAATATTGACACGTCATCCACGTAGTGGATACAAAATTCTCATACGGTCCCAAAATATTCTTGCATCCTTCACCAATGCAGCCGTACTCGAGGACAAACCAATCGGGACCACCCTAAATTGATATATTCTTCCTTCTACAGAAAAACCCGTATATTTCCTTGATTCTCGCGCTAATGGAATCAAACAAAATGATTTTAAATTATAATCTACTATAAATTTTCCTATTACCTATTTTCCTAATATTCTATCTATCTTTGGTGGACAATTATATTGCGGCTTCATTCGCTTATTAATCTCACTTGTATCTATACCTAACTTAATACTGTTATCCCTTTTATTTACGACGACTACTAATAAATTCACAAAATTCGTATTGGAGCTCTCTATAATACCTTCACGTAACATTTCCTCAAATTTTTCCTTCACTCTATTTCCTATATACTACTGGAATATGATATATTTTACTGTTAAACGGTTCCTTATTTATTATTTCTAACTTGTGCACATAACCCGTTGCAATTCTCGACTTCGACCCCAATTAATTCTGAATGCTTATTCAATAATATATTCACCCTATTTTAAATCATCTGGACACTTAATATCTTCATTTTCATTACCCCATTATTTATCTCATCACTAAACTGATTAATATTTACGCAGTCGTCTCTCTTTACTATATTCCCTCTTCATACCATTTAATATATTTCCCATTACACTCAATCTCTTTGCATTCCGCATTTATCTTCAACCCCAACTTATCTATCATATTCATCCCAAATATAACATCTATCTTCAGTCCAGGTACTACCATAAACTCATTTTCCCATATTTTATCCCCCTTTCCCCATTTCAGAATTAACTAAATTTCTTTATTATTTGGTGCCACTAAATTACACCTCGCTATAACTATCGCTTTATCCCCCAATTTTTCTCGTTTAACAAACTCTTCCGCAACAAGTGATGCCTCTGCTCCAGTATCAATTAACACTTTAACTATTCTATCTTCCACCTTTAAATTAATTATTGGTAATAAGTTTCTTTCAAATCTTCCTAATTCATTATCCATTTCATATTTAATAAACTCGCGCTGGTGTTCATATCCGTTAATTCGTAGAATTTTCCTTGGTTCGTCCGTACTCAAAAATCCTGATTTCGCGTCGAATGTCCTGCCTGCCTCATTATTCCTGTATCTGTGCAATTCGTATTCCTCATTTCTGTACTATTAATATTTCTAGTTTGCGTCCGTCGATCATCATTTTCCTGTCTATTTATTACTCTATTATTATGATTTCCCTCATGATTCGTTCTCTCCATTCGTTGCCTTGGTATCTGACCAGTATCCCTGTTTTGCCTAAAATCATTATTAAAATTGCCATAGTTCCCCCTATTAAAATTTCTTCCACGATCATAATTATAACTGTTCCTTCTATAATTATTCCGAGTCTCATCATTCCTTATAAAATTCGTGCGTCGATCCCTAACATTATTTCACATTTCATAATCATTTTCCAAATCATCATATCTCTGCAAATAATCAATAAACGTATCTCTATCCACTATATTTTGCGTCGTTATGTATCGCTTTACTTCAGCGTTAAAATGACTTGCTAAATACCTTATAATAATTTTATCTTCTAAAGGAGGATCCAATTGCTTCCATAGTAAATTTCTCAATCGCATATGATTCTCGCGTTATCCCTTTCGCCGAATCGTATCTTCCAATAATTAAGTTACTTGAATTCGATTTTGCTGATTGTCATTCCAGAATTGACGTAAAATTTGCTTTCAAACTGTTCAACGTTTCTATTTCACTCTCAACTAAATTGTACCATCTTTCAGCATTCCATCTTAATATTGCCCTAATTAAATTTAATTTCAATAATTCATCTGTAGATCCCTGTATCAACATTTTAAAATTTTTCAGAAATATCTTAGGATTCAATTTTCCGTCCCTTAAAATTTCGTAAACTGTTCCATTGAAAGATTCGTTTGAATTAACCTATTTGATTCTCTATTAAAATTTATCGGATTACCTTTTAAATTATTTATTTCTTGATTTATTGATCTAAATTCCGTTTCGCAATTTTCTTCAATTTCCTAATTTAATATTTAAATTCGTAATTTTATTGTTGGCCTCACTTTCGTACCCTTCTTGTTTCGTTTTAATTAAAGAAATATGATCCCATAATCCCTCTATTTCCTCAGAAACTTTCCCAATTTTTGCATTCAACTGTGCTTTAATCTCAGCGATATTGTGGTTTGTTTCCATCAGTCCATCACTAAGAATCTTGATTTGATTCTCTAATTTCTCATTGTTTTCATCCATTTTTGTTTTAACTGTATTTATGGCTTGTTCACTCCTGTCCATTTTATCATTTAATGCCATTAAAATATCCAACATTTTGGTTTCTTGTGAAGTTCGCCTTTCTTCACTCAAACTTCTCTCCAACGTTATGTTTTCTTGGGATCCTTTCTCCATTTTGAAATTACTATTCTTACTCTAAACTTTTAAATACTAAATAAATCTACCTAACTTTAAATACTGTACAAATTTCTCTATTTTCCTTTAATTGAAACTTTTCAAATCCCCGGTTTAGTTTAATTTATTTATTTGAATCTCGCAATTGTATTTTAAAATTTATTTATAATTTAATTCACGCCTCTTAATCTCAGGTTATTTTATTGTGGTTTAATTCATGCCCCAACTTGGGTAGCCATCTTTATTGCTATAATATTGGATACTCAAGCCCCTTCGTTGGGCTGCCTTCTTTATTGCTATGCTATTCGTAGAATTATCATGCCCCGACTTTGAGCTGCATTATTTATTTTCTACGTACTCTAAATTATTGGACCACCATTTTAATATTCACGATTAAGTGTAATTATTTCCTCCTCCAGCTGTTTTCCTAATATTGCTATCAACTGGACTTTATCTGTAAACAACTCTATCTACCAATGGCAAAATTCGATACGTTACCGCCTTGCGACTTATCACTTTCCTGCTCAACTGGTGGCTCCGTCTTTTGTACTATTTAAATCTTATGACCTCGGCTAGCATTTATTTGCAATTATAAAATTCAGTAAATTTAGATTTTGTATAATAGAACCAATATGTTATGTACAGCTTTTGAAATTATTCGAAATACACTTTTCAATCAGTTAATTTTATAAATCTCATTTATTAACAATCATTTACTCAAAACCCAAAGTCATCAAAGAAAATTTATGATCCTTACCAACAAATGTAGAATATTCTAAACCTGTTTTCTTATTACTCATTCAATACGTATGCAACCTCTTTTGTTGACTTTTTACAAGCATATCATATTTAGCAAATTCAATATTAAAAATAAAATAAAAATTCATATAGAAAACAAACGTCTTATAACTGAAAATCTGACCTGGTTTTATCTTTTCACATCGACGCTTCCAATAAAATGATCTTCCCAATTCTGGATTCCATTCAAATTATTACACTATGGATCACCACCATTAAATTATATACCCAATTTATTTCAATTCTTCAAATTTATCATTCTTGCCCCAGACTTAAAATAGTTTGTTTTATCCTGTACTTCAAGATTGTATTATTCTTCCTTTTCCTTTGCATTTAAATTGTATTACTGTATTTTTTCTTAACATCTGAATCCCAGTTTATTTCCTCAGACCTCGAAACCCTATTATTTTTATGTCTTAGTTTACAATAAATTCATTAAAACGTACTTACGTTTAAACGGTAATTATCTTCATATTAGCACTTATATTATTTTTCACTTTTCTACTTATTACGTATCACTTTGTTTAATGGCAATGCACTTCGGCCTTCATTGAGTTCAAAACTGACTTTCCATCAAGGTGCTTGCTAATATAATCTCGAATCCCCTCCATGCGTGGGTTTGGTCTAGAACTCGTCGCTTGTCTCTGACCAATCAAATAATTACATATTGAACAGTTTCTGATGCAATGCTCTACGATTCCTCATAATCACCACCTGCCCACATCTGTCTATTATTATCAACATGCTGTATTTTGATAGATTCCTTGCTTTTCTATAAACAACTGATGCAACCCGATTTTAAATTTCCATGTTTACATGCGATTCACGCAATTTTTAATCCTTTCTCTTATCAAATGATTAGATCTTTGTATGCATTTATATTAACTACCTGAAACTTTATTTCTATATCCGTATTACTTTAATTGTCTGGAACTCTTTTTCTTAATGCGTGTCTAATTACACTTTATCATTTATTACGCGTGCTTCCACTGAAAATATCCTTATTTGTTTTACCTAAATTAACTAAACTTTATCTACAGGGTATTTAATATTTACTATCTACTTTAATACATGTACTTCTCATTCCTACGCCAACCATGCGTCTTCCTATGTTTACCTGCGTCGCCCAAAATTATTTATACTTTATATACAGGGTGTTGACTACTTACTATCTACAAACTATGTCTATTTCTTAATTATTCCCTTAAATAAGTGTAGTTTTCTGCTGAATATCCTAATTATTTATTCCCGAACGACCTTTACTATAACGTGCACCCTTAAGCAACCCCTTATCACAGCAATATATATATATATATATATATATATATATATATATATATTGCTTCTAATAACATCCTGAGCGAGGCAAATCCACCTCGAAGACCGTTTTAGTACGTTTTCTTTTCTTTAGACATCTAAGTGCTGTACAACTGTTAATTTTTACTCCAGTATCTTCTACAGTCGACAGGCTAATATTGAGAGCTGACGCTACCCGCTAGAATAAAAAAGGATACTGAAAAATGTTCTAACCTCAAACATTCTCCATAATTATTTCAAAGTAAATAAAGTTAAATTTTATCATATTAGGATTAAATATCAACTTACTTCCCTTACAGCTATTAATGATAGAAGTGGTCCGTCGCTTTCATGCTCGTTTTCTAAATATTTCATGAGCAACGCCACAATTTCTTGACAATTGGAATTCTTGTGGTTGGACATATTAAAGTTCAGTGAATCAACACGTATCCGATTTAGAATTTTGTTAATTCTAAAAGGAACTGTTTTACTATAAAATAAATAAATTTATGCGAATAATAACAAAAAGCGGCGAATTTCAAACGACAAATACTAACAATAAACCAAAATCGCTTAATAAAACGATAACATTTACGTGGCTACATCGCATGAAATTGTCAACTTATGCTATTTAATATTTAATAAAATTATACGAAAATTAAATGACATTTTTTTACCTTAATTTGCTTACCGAAAGTTACTAAATGTGACGTAGTCGAAGAATTAGCGTGAACAGAGTACAGCTGTTTGTTAGATGCTAGTTGTTGCTTTCTGCCTGACATCTATGGAGATATGATAAGTGCTGAAGCCTAAAAACGCAGCTGCATGCAAAGTTAGCCAGTATGATTGGAAATCCAGATATGCTTTGAATTCATGTTTTGAGTATTTAGTTTCAACGCTTTCATTTTTATTTCGCGTTCAACTACAACTGACGTAGGATACACAAATATGGGATCTCGACTTTTAGCTTTTGCGGATTTTACATTTTCAAAATCCACGTAATGCCCTTTTTGTCAAAATAGCGTTTTATAACTTTGCAGATTTTATACACTGAAATACAATCACTCTTCTGGGTTTAAAATTAATTTTAATAGCGGCCAAAGACCCAGAAAGTAAGTCTTACATTTTGGTTTCTAAATTATTCCAATATGCGAAATAATGAATTTCCATACAGTACAACTGCTCCAGAATTTTCGTCACTTTTCTTGACATACTTACCATAATTGTAGATATTAATTATTGAGCCTACACAGGTTGCAGATGATATTAAACTGTCGTGCTTTTTGCATATTGTTTTATGTATTAACGAAGCTTGACATCATAAAGTGTTTACACTTGGGGATGGACATTAACTGGAATCAAATTATCTGTCTGTAGGTTTTGCTATATTTCACTTGATGCAATGCTATTCCATTTATTGAGCTTCAAAGTGAAGGAACTTTTATTTGAATGGTTTCAAATAATTTGAGGTGCTAAAACCAGTTTTGAAAAGATGTAAACCTTAGACCTTAGGCAGTTTTAGATACAATCAATGAGCGTGTGATATCTGTTTATTTTAAGAGATTTGAAAACTTTAAGCTTAAAAAGGTTTCAATCCTCGAATCTTAACAACATTAATACAACTAAAAATATTGACAATAAACTAATTGTTCTTTTTATTATATCAGCCCCAAAAAATGTATGCTCAGAAAACATAAAGTTTTAAATCTTTTAACATCATCTGATATTATCAAAAATATACAAAGTGAGGGATTTGATTTTTCATCTTAATAGTTTCCAAGAGTATCAGTTTAAATTCGATGAAATCTTTCAATGCGTGGTTGAAGGCGTTGGTCTTTTGCTATATCCCCTTACATGTATCTATAAGAAGCACTGAGAAATAAATTTCATAAAATTAGCATTTTAAAAAATCAGAAAACATACGCTTTAAAACCTTTTTTAGTACAATCAGCTTGGGTAAGTGGTGCAGAATAGGCTGCTTTCAAAGTCTCATCAAGTCAGCTAATTGAATAATGGCAAATAGAAATAGTGTTTATCATTAGATTGCCAAAATCTTTTTTGCCTTTTTTTAAACACTCTACTGCGTAAATTGTTTTAGTGTCGATACAAATTTGCATTTACCCACATGATATTGTTTTATTTCAGGATTGTTTTTAATCCCGTAGTTAACCTGATTTTTAAGAACACAATTCTGAAATGTTGTAGCTAACGATATGGACATAATATTTCAGCAAATCTCTATGCTAATAAAAACACTGTAAATTTGTCTTTGCGCAGTGCGCACGGATGAAAACTCTATACACTTGCACTAAATTATTTGCTTTACTATTTGAAATCGTTTCAGTATGCCATCTCCAAAGAGAAAATCGCAAATTTATGTGCAGAATGTGAGCACTACATTGGAACGCAAGGGGGTGGAATGGACCAAGCAATCGCATTCTTAGCAACCGAGGGTAAGTTATAAATTATTATGTGTTTGTGATAGCATTAGGTTATGAATTATGTATGGCGGAGAATTTGTAGAAAATATTTAGCGGATGTCTAAGCCATTATTCATAGCCTGATTTTCACACCCAAGAAATAGAATAAAATTACTGGAGCACCCAAATTTTTTTTATTACTTGAACTTGGCTCAAGAACACAAAATCGTAAAAGCTATTTTGTGAAATCTCGGGGGAGTTACTTGATCAGATTTTCTTTTAGTTGATTATATGAATCTATTTAAATCGTTTAACGAACCCTTAGGGTGAATTTGATTTATTGAATTACTTTTAGACGTTTTGAAACGTCTTTAGCACTTGATGAATGATATATACTTCTAAGTTTTACATCAGTCTTTTAGGAATTAAGTACATCGAATTAGATGCATACGGAATACAGCCTACAAATATATTTATATTTATTTTTTTTTGTAGTATATCGGGTGGAGAAGCTATTTAGTCGAGAGTCGTTTTTTTATCTAAGAACCGTTTTATAATAGAACAAGGAAAATTTTATCTATGAACATCTCTTTATGGGAAATAAAAATATGAAGAAATTTCAATTTTTTACGTAGTTACTACTAATATCTTATCACTTTCTAAATGGTGGCACTAACTTATTGATGCAGCTATCAAAGAACTGTACCTGCTCAGTTAGTTAGTCAGTCACAGTCGTTTTCAAGTCATCATTCTCCAATCGCCTTTCACTCTTACGTTCCGTAAGTTTTACAGGGTGCGGCTAAACTGTCTTCACGGGTTCGAATCCCGACACGGTCCGCTTGAAAAATGTTAGGCGAGCATTTTTCACAAAAATACATTCTTGTTCGGATGAGAGGTAAAATGGAGGTCCCGTGTGTGTGTTGTCACGCACGTTAAAGATCTCTACCTTGCTTGGAACAGCAAGAGTTCGGCAAAATTCCAAATTTTCCAGTTAAAAAAAAACTCGCTTCCTGGCCAATGTAGTATTGGAGCATTGGAAAAATCACATGTAAGGCTGAACTGTCTCCCTCTTTTTAAAGCTTAATAAAACAAATTTTATTCGAAATACAAATATGTTATATTAGTGTCTAAAGAGTTCAACTAAAACAGTTTAGTTTTGATTGGTTTTGAATAAAATATGTGCAGAGTGTTATCCACCATTATCGCAACAGTGTCGCAAGCGATTTCTGAAGTTTCGCATACCTTTTCTTGCGGTATTTGGAGAATTTCAAGACGGATTGCCTCCTTCAGTTGCATACAGTCCTTGGACGATGTTTGAAGAGCTGAGTTTTGAGATAGCCCCTCAGAAAGAAATCGCAGAACGTCAAGTCTAGCGTTCGCGCAGGCCTTGGAATGTCGCCTTGCAAGAAAATCAAGCGTTCAGAAAGATTTCTTTCAAAAATTGCATTGATGCTCGAGACGTGTGAGCTGTCGACCCATCCTGTTGAAACCAAGCATTCTGCACATTACTTTCTGCAAGGAATGGACCGAAAATATCTTGAGTTAACGCTGTGTAGAGTTCTGAATTGACGGAAACGACCCGATTTCCTTTTACAAAAAAGTAAAGACCGATTAGCCCAATTTTGACACGACACACCAGACTGTTACTTTATGACCATGCAGAGGTTTTTCGTGTACCTCTTTCGGGTTATCGGCATACCAGTACCAAAAGTTTTGCTTGTTAGCGCTGCCAGACAACTAAAAATGTGCCTCACCGTTAAATAAAATTGCCTCTTGAGGTAAATTTTCAAGCATGTTTTCACAAAAACAACTGAATTGTTCCTATCGCAAAGTGATAATTCCTGCACAACTATTTTGTATAGATCCTCATGCAGAAGTTCTTTGTACAATGCGGTCTAAGAAGCGAAGATCCGGTCTCATGCCTGCGTGCAGAACGTCTAGGCAACCGTAACACTGAGCACCTAACTATCTCGAAGTTTTCAGGTGTCCGAGCTGTCTGTGGACGCCCACCACCTCTCTTGATAACAGATCCAGTTTACCTGAAGTTTTTGACCCACGAAACGATTGAATTTCGATCAGGGACTTGTTGATTTCGAGGAATTTCATATTTGATACGGAATGCTCGCTTTACAGCGATGACGCATTCATTTTCGTGGATATACACTTCCACGGCGAAAGCACGCTGTCCGTAAGTCCACATGGTGTTACAGACCAAACCATTTATAAGCTAAAACTGTTAACCTTCCCGCTTGTACATTGCGTATCCCTACCTTTGTGCGACGCGGTCCGACTTTATACGAACGTTTTGGAAATAGGGAGACAAAACGAAATTATTAATAGACATGGTGGCAAATATGCAACAAAATCAAACAACCACAACAGGCAAAGGAATTGAAACGTACTGACAGTGGAGGGCGTCAGCTGCGAGTGACTGACTTTGAAATGACGTTACCTGACATGCTGTGCGAAACGATGTGCAATCGGATTTTGCCTAAAGATTATAATCGTGTATATATTGCTATGGATGATTGATACTTAATCGAGCCCCAGGTTGGGCGTCAAATTTTATTGCTATGGAAAACACGATTGCCTCGTGTTGGCTTCAAATTTTGTTGCTGTAAAAGGTCTAATTGCCGGCTCAGCCCGGTAATTCTTTGAATTAGTGGATTCTTTGCTTCTAGAATTAATGAAATCACTGAGGTCGTATAAATATAATGACACAAAGTAATCCTCTTATAATTTTTTAAATACAAAAAAATACATCCACAACAACTTTCTTTTACAAACAATATCCTAATTACAAAATTCATGAATGGAAATTACTTCTTCACAACATATATCTTATATATTAAAAATTAAGAGTTTAGAATATCTCCTACATTCACTTATTCTAAACAAATTTTAAACACTTGATTGTCATTCTTTTACAACTCCATCATTAAGTCATCCTTATAATTAATATTTACACCAGTTTCCTTTCGAAGTCATCTAATTTAATATCATTTTTTAAAAATCCTAAAACGACTGAATGTAGAGAGTTTTTACTTTACCTTATGTAATGACAAACAGCGTGCGTAGGTGTGCCAAAAACTCTTGAAATTAAATTAAATTCATCTTTATATACAAACCTGACTCTGAAACTTAAACTATAAATGAGTTTTTAAGAATCCAAACAAATTGATTTCAATTTTATCGTTACAGATCTTTTGCTGTTGGTTTTTCCATTCAGTGCACCATCTTTTTTGAAATCGTTTTAAAAGTCCCCTTATCCGAACGGACCTCTTCATCAATAACAAAGCACTCAAATCATATATGCCTATTCCAATTAAGAAAACTTTATCTTGCGGTAGTTTTAATTATTTTCTATTGTCTATTTTTCATTTTAATTTATATATATATATAAATAATTACTGTTATTTCTCGAACGAAAGTAGGTAAACAACTTATGTAATTGAAATCTTGTGATACACTCGATACAGAACGAGTGTATCCCAATATTTCAATTAAATAAGTTGTTTATATATATATATATATATATATATATATATAAGAAATCTTTAATAGGGATGTTAATATTTTTGGGATTATTTCGCTCACAATAAAAAACCATACAACGTTAAATCATTTGTAATATTTCGTACGTTTCGGTGAATGATTCTCACCTTAATCATCGAACTACAAGAAAAAATTATTAACGGTCAGCAATAACATATAACAGGCAAATACTTACAATTACTAGACAAAAGTTATAATAAGGTTTTTAACATAAGGTGTAGTATAAAAATATAATTAGCTAAATAATATTTAAAATTAAAACTAAAAAATGGCTGGATTACATACTTCAAGTAATGTCACATTTCAATTTATTGAAAGATGGAACAAAATAATGGAGCGAGTGTATACAAAATGCGAGACAATCAATGTTTTATGGTATAAACCTTGTTTTTAAGGAAAGTAATTCAAATATATAAAAAATTTTTACTACAATTGAGATGGTCTAAGACAGAAAAATTAAATAACAGGTAGTGATAATGGGGAATGTAATAACCAAAAAGTATATCGTCTAATTACTAAAGTAGTGATAGCTAAATATTGAGCATTGATTGTAATGGTGGAATGTAGCAAATGTTTAAGAAGCTGAAGTTGAGGAAAAGTGTTTTTGCATACTAACTTTAAAAAAAAACAGATCGGTATTTAGTATAATCAAAGCAAGTAAAAGACACTCTCAATGTAAGAACCAGTATGACAGTATAAAGTATAGATTTAAAGACAATAAAAATTTAAATTGCTAATCGTGAATAGAATTTGGATTTTAAGAAAATGTAAAACAATTATTTGGCTTTGTAGTTGGAAGTATACAAATATGAATAAACAGCATACAAATTATTGATGTTCTCTTTCTGATTTATTGGTTTATTCTGTTGATTAATGTGAAATGATTCCAAAAACAGTCTTTTTTTGTAGTTGCTTTCAGTGTCTATAATCTCTACATCATCATAGTTGATTTTATGACGTGTGTTATAAATGTGTAAAGAGAGAGCACAAGATGCCTTCCCTAATTTTGCATCGCTCTTATGTTGTGTAAGACGACTGCGAAGCCATTGTTTTGTTTGACCTACATACGAGGCTTTACAACTACAATTAACCTTATATATTAAGTTGCTATGTAGAGCCTTGTTAGTTTTTTCTTTTAGTTGGGTAAACAAGTTTCCAACGGACTTTCCTTTAGTATTGATAATAACAATCTGAGGATGTTTTAAAGTTTTTATTAATAATGGTGAAAGGTTTGTTATATACTGTAGTTTTTTATAGATAAAATTTGTTGGTCTATTATGTATGGGTGGTATGAGTATATTGGAATATAACAATTTGGATATAAGTGGTCTTGGATAAGCATTGTTGATTAAAATATTTTCTAGTTCCTTTAGATTTTTATCAATGAAACATGGTTCACAAATAGAAACAATGCGGTGTTTAAGACCTAAGATTGTATTTATTTTTTGATGCATGCTATGGTTAGAGTGGTAATTCAAATATCTCTGAATTGGTTGGTTTTGTAAATATCAAAATTTATCTGGTTATTGTTATTGCGAATAACAAGGGTATCTAAAAATGGAATTGATTGGTTTGATTCTAATTCAGAAGTGAAATTAAGATGGTCATTATAATTGTTAAACTGCTGAAGAGTGGTCTGTAAATATTGTTCAGGAAGTGAACAAAGAATGTCATCAACATATTTGACGAGGAAAACCATCTGAAAAGGAAGGTTAGGTAAGACTATTTCTAAAAGATTATCCATAACTAACTGTGCAATAACAGGAGAAAGTGGCGATCCTATAGGGGTACCAAAAATTTGTAAATAAAATTTCGATTCAAAAATGAAATAAGTATTATTGAAGATGAGGTTAATTGATGTAATAAACAACTCAAGTGATAAATCACAGTTATTTTTTTCAAAGCCTGCCTGATTTCCTGTTTGAACATTTTCTATAAAATGCATATTGTTGATCTGGCAGAATTCTGTTGATAGCGTATTATTGTAGGTTGTTATATCTTTAATGAAAATTGTTATTGGATAATTATAGTTGATTGTTAATCAAAATGTATTAATTGTTTTATAATATTCTCTAATATTAAGTTATTTTTAGTTATGTAAATTAAAAACCTTCATAAAATTCGAAGAAAATTAAAAATATCTCAGAAAGTAATGGATTTAGGTATAGGGAATGCTTAACAAAAATGAAAGGACACTTAATGAACTATCCATTGTAGCAATAAAATTGGTAGGGTGCCATTTAAAAAAAATTTTAAAAATTGCATTTTGCGAAACCTGACACACCCTGTATACTGGGAATAAATTTCAAAAAAGTGATATTTACAAATATACTATGGTATATGGTAAAATTTTCTGCTTTTTGAAAATTAACATAAGTTGTGTATTAGTGCAGTGGCAATGTATCCAATTGGGGTCATTTTTTCTAAAAACAGTTGAATATCTCAAAAACTAAAAGGAATAGACAGATACAATTTCATATCGAATTAAAGCTCTTTTTATGGGCTTTTCAAAAATGTAATAATATATAGGGTGTTCCATTTAAAAAAATATAAGTTTAATATGCCCTGGAATTATGAAACACCCTGTATACTTCCAAATATTTTTAAAATGTGCACTTTAGGCATGCCTAATATGTCACCAAATTTGGTTTACGTAGCTTTTATAATAACGGAGTTATCGACCGTTGCCACACTAAAAACTCACCCTGTATATATATATATATATATATATATATATAATCATAGTTTCTAAGCATTATGCATTTCGTGAAGGCAAATGGTTACATACCTATTATAAGTACGTCAAATAATCTACTCACCTCGAAGTTACAATCAACACTTTTACGTCGGCGATTCGAGTAACACGAGATAAAAAAAATATATATTAAGATTAGTAACAAATTATACGAATGTTACAAATAATTGATTAGATTTACGTCATCTAAACGATGAATACATATTAATAAACAAGTAATTAAAAATTACCAAGAGGACACATTTGAGCTTATGAAGGTTCAAAGCGAAAAGAAAGAAATTGGTATAATGTATGTATTGATAATACAATGGTAAGTTCCAAAAATGAATATGATTCCACTACTTATAGCATTCATGAGAACATCCCATGTTAATTACTTGAACGATGTTGGAATGGATCCATATTGCATAAGGTAGAGTAGACGTTGTGAACTTTATAGACATCCATTTTGTTGTGTATTGGATTAACGCTTTGTTGATATAGAAAGATTCTATAAACAACCTGCTACGTACCTAGACGTATCCGGAAGAAAAGTAGATACTAGGCTAACTACCAGACGCGGAGAGTGGGTGGATTAGCCTACATACCAAGAAAACAAAAAATAAAGTACATCGCCCACGATTATCTATTAACACATAAAAATAAATAAAGGATTCCGCACAAACAAGCAAAAGGAAAATAAATTAAGCGTTACTAATTTACAGCCAACAATTATATTATACGGACAATTTAGGAATGTACATACAAAGTGTGCATCTTGTATTTACACAAAATAAAATTAATCAGCAGTAAATAAACATATGAGCTTTTGTCAAGCATTTTTAAAATTTTACGTATTACTTTTTATAAAATAACTAATTAGTAGGAACGAATTAACGTTGTCGAACGTTTTTAAAATTTCACCTAATACTTTTTGTAAAATAAACTAGTCAGTAAAACGAATAAACGTGTGCGTTTTTTTGACAAGCATGTTTAAAAATAGTACATCGCAACTGTAGAGCGATAATATCGAATCGCAGCAACAAACAATAGTTCTACAATGTGACGTTTCTGGTCACGTAACTACACCAACCGTTGATGTGGAATATGCCATTGATGCACACAAAAGAAAACAAGTTGCATACCTGTCGGTGTCCTGATACTTAGCTCGCAAGCCGTTGGGGGCGAGTCAACACAGGAAGGCCATGATCATCAGCATACATTTACTCTGCTACCATAATTGCGGTAGCGGTCTACGGACAAAAGTAGTTGGTCTACAGACAAAAGCAGTTATTCTACATAAAGAAAGAAACCATTTGGCTTCCAGCTAAAAAAGCTAAAAAGAGAATCTGATTAGAATGGGTACGCGCGGGGAAACTCACCGAATACACGCAGGACACCTCATAGTTGTTGAACAGAAAGACGTGTATCGCTTTTTGAAATACGGAGACGAATAAAATGTAGAAAACACTTCGACGCACAAGCTGCAGAATCAAACTCAATAATGGTTCAAACAACACGAATTCGAACCGCCAATTCTATCTTATAGAAGCTCGGTAAAACTGGAAAACCCGGCTTATATCGGATACTTCGTTTTACTAGGAAACTATTTCTTTGCACAACATTTTTAACAAACAATGTAACACCCTCCTAAAGCTAATTATAAAATCGATAATGTTAAAGCTTTTTACAGATTAACTCTACACTTATGAAACATGATTTAAATACATATTCTATTTACAGTCTGTTGGAATATGTCAATAATAGATCGACGTTTACATTAACACGAATTATGCGAAATTAGCTTTTGAATTACTGAAAATTTTCAGAAAATTATTTAATTTTACTTTAAACCAAATTGAAAAGCGTTTCTAATCACAGATGCTTGTTTCTACATACTGGATCACTACCTAAATATACCAAATGAGTTAATAAAGCTGTTTAACATTCAAAAACCACAAATATATTTGTGTGTGTTTGTGTGTGTGTGTGGACGCGCGCGTGCGTGCGTGCGTGCGTGCGTGCGTACGTGTATGTGTGTGTATTTATGCATATTTAAATTATTATAAACTAAAAAATAATGTATATTCCTTAAAACGTCCCTATTCCTATTTTCTACTGTAATCGAGAAAAATCAATTTTAAGCTAATTTCGATATATACGAAAAAATAGAATAGCTAATGATCATAAACAATTTTACTATTAACTAACTTATTAGGAGTTTTTATTATACTTACTACACTGTTTACTGTTCTGCCATGTTATACAAGGTGCTTGTAATTAAGCTGTATATTATTGACGAACTCAAAGTTTCGTTTAACTTACATGAAACACCTACTACTTCTTAATCCGTTTGATTGCCCAGTTAAATACCCTTCAATTGGTATTCACGTGCCGACACCTAACTCCAGTACTTTATAAGAAAATGGGAAATTTGATAATTCATTGTTGTAATTTATACTAATATTAGCTATTTATTGAAGTTTAAGTTGGATTTGCAAATAATTGTCAAACTAATATTGTGTAAGCGTTCATGTTATTTCTTGTGTTGCTTTAAACCGTTTATCACAGTTATATTGCCTATTTATGTATTTTACCTTTTAAAATATGATTTACAAATCTAATCAAAAATGAAAACTTATTCTATATAAGAAGAAATAGAGTTGCTATTAGTTATTGGGGAGTGTGAAGAAGACTATTTTTTGGCTAGTAGAGTATATGCTCAGAAGTACCCAAATAGAAAACATCCCAATATAAATGTGTTTAAGAGACTATTACTAACATTTCGCAGTACCAGAAATGTGGAATGTAAAAAACAAAATAGAGAAACACGTAATTAATGAAGATAATGAATTCCAAGTAATTAAATCTCTAATAGAAAATCCACATACAAATCAGAAACGTATTAGCGAAGAAGTAGGTATTAGCAGGAGAAGTGTTTCTGGAATGATTAATAAACACAACTTTCATCCCCATCATATTCACATGCATCAGGAACTCTATCTGAGGGATTTTGACACTCGAATTGAATTTTCCTTATGGGTTTTAGACAAAGTGGGATGTGATGGTAGTTTTTTGATTTTATTCTTTTTACTGATGAGACTGATTTCTATAATAATGGATGAGTAAATCGGCATGATATGCTCTATTACAGTGATGAGAATCCTCATTTCCTTCGAGCTGCTGATCACCAACATCGCTGATCTTTGAATGTATGGGAAGGAGCCGTAGGATCACATGTAATAGGTTCTTATTTTTTTAATGGCATATTAAATGCAAAAATAGTTTGTCATTTTTGCGTCAAAAGCTGAGTGAACTATTAGAAGATGTCCCACTACTTACGAGACGTAAAATGTAGTTGCAATTCGCTGGCACTGCTGTTCATTACAGTGTAATTGTACGATGAAGCCGCTCGACTTTTATTTTTGGGTTACATTAAGAGTATAGTTTACAATACTAATCCGACTACTCCGGAAGATATGAAGAAAAAATAAGTGTAGCATTTCGATCAGTAACACAGCGAATGTTGCAGGAAGTAAACGGTAATTCTTTTAAACGAGAACAGGCTTGTATTGAACAAGATAGACATCAATTTGAACACCTTCTTTAATTTTTTATGTAGTAGTTTGCTAATAATAATTTAATCTTTTCTATAACAACCGTTCCAATAGCAATTTAATGTGTTTTTGTGTATACTAAATCAAATAAGTGTAATTTTTTTATATTGGTATCTTTGTATATTTTGTCATTAAAAAAATAAAATAAACGTATAATTTAGATTAATGAAGTGATTTCAGTTCCGGTTGACCAATAAATAACAAAAATGGGGTCAGATCATAATAAATCTTATGTCAAAGCAGCAATATTAATTTGAAAATTATTTCCAAAGCCACCTTAAACTTGAATAAATTGCTAATAATAGTGTTGCGAGCTACTATTAGGCAACCCGTCAAGCACACAAGCGCCGCAGGCACTGTATATTCTCCATCGACCGAGAAGCTTCTGGCAATTACTGGAGAATGAGTCATCCTTTTTAATTCACGGTATAAATAAGACCGATGATGAAGTGCAGAGTTAGTCTATACCAGAATGTCAAATATAAATTTATATCGTGTATAGTAAAAGTAGTTGAGCTTTTGGAAGTCCAAGAGTATACATAAATGTTATATGATGTATCTAATGTACATGCAGCTTGTAGTATACATAAATAGATAGAAGTGTAATAAGTAATAGTTGTGTAGGTCTTATTAATGGATCTATCGCAAAGAAGTTAGTTTAAGAAGATATTAGTGCTTGTAAAGAACATTAATGTTATAATGCTTCATTGTTAATTGGACTGAAGACATCTATAAATATGGCATATACTGTTAATTAGACTTGTGAACAGTGAGTAATAAAGACTCTTGTTATTACTTGTTTTAAATTAGAGAAACGCGGTAGCAGTAGCTTGCTTCAATAGTATAAGTTACAATGATGAATTATGAAATTTCCAATTTTTTCATATAACTACTGGATTTGGGTATAGGCATCCCTTATACCGATCGAAAGGCATTTTTAACGGGGAATCAAACCGATAGAAAAAGTAGTGGGTTTTCCATTTAAGTTAAATATGTTATGTAACCCTGAGTTGGTCAATAATGTACAGCTTGATTACAAACACCCTGTATAACGTGACAAAACAGTAAACATTGCAGCAAGTATAGTAAAAGCTCATAATAAATTGTTAAAATGCAAAATTGTTTACGCTCATTAATTTCGCCGTTGTTCTATTTTTTCATGCATTTCGAAATTTGCTTAAAATCGATTTTTCTCGAAAACAGTAGAAGATAGGCATAGGGACGTTCCAAGGAATATACATTATTTTTAGTTTATAATTTAAATATGCATAAAAACTGGGTGTTCCATTTTAAAAATATCAACTTTGATATGACACGCTTTTTGGGACTGATTGTGTTTAAAAATATTTTAGAAATGTAGTCATTATCGCTATAGAATAATTTGTATGTAGTGCCTCACCCTGTATATAAATGTAATGAAACAACGAAACTCCAACAAAATTTCTAATGACATAAAAATATGTTGAAATAATCGTCCAAATTATAACAGCCGCTACATTCACAAACATCTTTCTTTAACACATGTTGTTCAGAAAGATTATTTACATATCAACCTTAAAGCCTACCAATGCAATTTTACAACTTGGGTCTGAGAAATAGTAACAGTTCACAACTACTAGTGATTATTATATAATTTCCCTCAAACTTTGGTTCGTCACACTATGTACAGATTATTAACATTAGTTATGGATAGTTGCAAGTTATGTATTTCAAATGCATTAGATAAGGAAGTAGTATAAATAGAGGTAGCGCTAGACTTAGAGAGGAGATATTGTATGACATCAGTGTTGTAATGTTCTCACGCTAATAAAAAATTTTAAAAAACCGTTTTCGAGAGTGATAAACATATTTGGCGCAGTCGGCACGGGATTTTGGAAATTTTCGAATCGCCGGAAATTTTTCGTTTCAACGATTAACCAAAATCAAGAACTTTGAAAGTGATATATCCATATAGGCAAGCGAAAATTGCTTTGGAAATTGCTTTTAGGAAAATCAACAACTGTTTGTGCTTTAGAATTCGAGAAACGAAGATTTTTGTTAGCAGTTTGGAGAAGGAACGAAAGCGTCCAATCCAGACATCAGCCCAATTTTGGAAGGAACAGAATCGTCTAACCAGGGCACTTAGTTTAAGAAAATTATGCGAACTCAATGCATCATATTAATGTAAGCTAACTTTGAATTTTCATTTCTGGTATCTTATAATTGATTTCAATTGATGAGTGATTGTGATATAAGCGACTTAACAGTCTTGATAGAACGTATTAAAATAAGTAACGAGGAATTTTTAGAAGCAAGTTCAGATAACACGAACGTAGATATTTTAGGGAATAATCCAAGGGCTCGTTCAAATATTTTGGAAAGCTCAGAAAATAGTATCAGTAATTTAGATAACTTAATTAATTCAAACATGGCAACTGAACAAACAAATTATCAATTGCTAAAATTACATTTAGATTCCATTCCCCCTTACGATGGAAACCCTCATACCTTGACAATATTTATCGCAAATTGCGAGAACGTAATTAATGTATTTGCTAGTCAAACAAATATTCAGTTAAATAGTTTCTTGCTTAGAGCAATTATAGGTAAATTGATAGGTAGAGCTCGGATATTAATAGGTTCACGCATAGAGTTAAAAACTTGGGACGAAATTAAAAACGCGTTAAATTTATCTTTTGGAGATCAGCGCGATATTGATTGTCTTATTCAGGATTTAATTAGTTTAAGACCAAATAAACATGAAACGCCATATAATTTTGGAATGCGTTGCCAAGACGCAAGGAGTTTAATCATTGCAAAATTAAATTCATTGACCATTTTAGCCGAAGAACGTACTATTAGACTTAAAAGTTATGATGACCTTTCGCTTAAAACATATATTCGTGAATTGCCAATAACCATTCAAACAAATGTTAGATTACGCAACCCTAGTAGTTTAAAACAGGCTATGGGATTAGTTATCGAAGAAGAAAATTTCTTATACTCAACACAGAGAAATAGTAACTTAAATTCAAATTCAAATTTCAAACCCATTTCAAGAATGACGCCTAGTAGCTATTCAAATCACTCTAACATTCCATTCAGACAAAATTTTAACAATTTCAATTATAGGTACCCAAACACATTTCAAAACAACCAACCTTCATATTCGAAATTTCAAACGCAAAAGCCTCATTTTCAAAACATACATCCAAACAGATTCTACACCCCTGTAAACCATCAAAGAACATTTAATCCAAGTTCCCATTTTAATAACAGGTTTGGTATGCAAAACACGCCATCTAGTAACAAACAAAATTTTGCAAGTTCATCTCAAAGATTTGCTCAAGTTCACCCAAATAACATATCCAATTTTAATAAAGACGAACCGATGGACACATCTTTCGGAAATATAACTATTAAACCCCAATTTCAATCTCAAAGGTTATACAATCAAAATATAAATAGTTCAAACTGCAATGACCCTTATTTTATAGAACGTGAGAATGATTGTAATACTGCAAACTGTAATGCTTATTGTGATAACGACGACCCCGTTCATTCTTTGAAAACACACGAGACGTTTCAAACTCAGCCGCTACATAACACCGATAGAAATTATATCCAGTTTCCTGATAACGCGTGTGAGAACATAAATTACGATGTTAATGATGTAAATCCTACTCAACAAAATTTGCTACAGGTCATGCCTCGGAACAACGAGAGATAATACACGTAAACACATTCAAGCAAGATTTACCATTTATTATTATTCCTGAAATTAATGCTAGATTTTTAATCGCTACTGGTAGTACTTGTAGTTTGATCGATCCTGAAGTAGCACACAAATTTTATACAAATTTTATTTACCCGGAGTTTTTCAATATTCAAACAGCACATAATACAACCTTTCACAAAGAAGTAGCACGCATACCACTTTTTCAAATCTTTAACGTAAAGGACTATTACAAATTTTTTTTTTCAAATTTAGTAATAATTTTCAAGGTTTAATTGGAATCGATTTACTTCGACAATTAGGCGCTAACCTTAACTTAAGCCGGCAACAAATAATAAACCCGCATGCGACTATTCCTATTATTCTAAATTTTGAACCAGAAATGAAAAATAATCAATTCACAAATTATTCGATAATTATAACCGAGCGTTGCTGACAAGTAATAAAAATCCCAGTACAAATACGTAATGGAGTCGGAATATTAAACCACACGAATTTTGGAAATGGACTTGAAACACAAAAAGCTTTGGTTAGTGTTATCGAAAATTTTGCGACCATTGTAGTCACAAATATAAATGGATATCCCGTTAAAATTTCTATTTTTCAACCTTTCGAAATTGAACCTATAAACGATATTGATGTAAATTTTATCGAAAATTTGGAAAAAGACCTAGAATTAGACGAACCACAGGACGATAAATTAAGAGGAAATTTGAAAGATCTTCGACTTGATCACTGCAATAAAGAAGAAAAAGACGCTATAAAGAAATTGTGTTTAGAATACCGTGACATATTTTATTGTGAAGGAATTCCCCTCAGTTTTACTAGTGAAATTAAACATAAAATAAATTTAAAAAATGATTCTCCAATTTTTACAAAATCATATCGCCTCCCAGAAATTCACCGCAACGAAGCTAAATCACAAATAAAGAAAATGTTAGATCGGGGCATAATTGAAGATAGTGTTTCGCCGTGGTCTTATTTGGATAGTAGAGAAAAAGATTGACGCATCTGGTAAACGAAAATGGCAACTTGTAGTAGATTATAGAAAATTAAATTCCGAAACAATTCCTGACAAATACCCATTACCTAATATTAATGAGATTTTAGATAGGCTAGGCCGTGCAAATTATTTCACGACCCTAGATTTGGCCATCGAGTTTTATCAAATCCAGATGGACCCCCAAGACGTACAGAAAACAGCATTCATTACCCCGCAGGGACATTTTCAATTTAAACGGATGCCTATGGGTTTAATAAATGCCCCTTCGACATTCCAACGCGTAATGGATAGAGTTTTACGCGGACTGACAGATCAATCGTGTATAATTTACCTTGACGATTGTCTAGTGTTCAGTTCATCTCTTCAAGAACACTTAGAAAAATTAAGAGAAGTTTTCGACAGATTTAGACAACATAATTTAAAAATACAGTTACACAAATCAGAATTCCTACAAAAAACCGTAATGTATTTAGGACACGTAATTACCCTACGGAGTTAAACCAAACTCAGACAAAATAACAGCCGTAAAAAATTTTCCTTTACCACGCACAGCAACTGAAATCAAAAGTTTTCTTGGACTATTAGGTTACTATAGACGTTTCATAAAAGACTTTGCAAAAATTACAAAACCTATGACGAAATGCTTAAAGAAGAATGCCAAAGTAATACACGACAAAGATTTTCTAGACAGCTTTAGAACTTGTAAAGAAATTTTGACCAACGGTCCTGTACTTCAGTATCCCGACTTTGGAAAAAAATTTATTTTGACGACAGACGCGAGTAACTATGCAATTGGAGCAATATTATCGCAAGGAACCGCACCCAATGACCGACCAATAGCGTACGCATCTAGGACACTAAATGTAACCGAAACAAAGTATTCGACATTCGAAAAGGAACTTTTTGCAATTGTTTGGGCATGCAAACATTTTCGACCGTATTTATTTGGACAAAAGTTTTATATATATATATATATATATATATATATATATATATATATATATACTGATCACAAACCACTGACATGGCTTTTCAACTTAAAAGACGCAAACTCAAAACTGACAAGATGGAGGATAAAATTATTAGAGTATGACTACGAAATTCTTTATAAGAAAGGAAAATGTAACACTAATGCCGATTGTTTATCCCGGATACCAGTCAATGCCTTAGAAACAGGATCTCTTGCAAATAATCCAGGTGACATAGATGACTATATAGCAGAATTTTTAAAAAGTTTAGATCATGAACCGCATGACGAAAATCAACTTCAAACAGAATTACCTGAAGAACCTCAATTAAACACTCCTGAACCTGCATGGACAATACATATTCATGACGACGACAACATATCTACTCAACATTCTAACTCTAATGGAAACACGAATAAAGGAATTGCTATTTTAGACGAAATTATAAATAACAAACCACGCCAGATTTTAGTTTACCCAAATTTGTATTACAAGACGGACGTAACGTTAGAAAATGAAAGCGACCCCACAATTATAAAAGTCAAAATTCCAGAAATTGCCAATGACAAACTAATTTTGGATTTTCTAATTCAGTACACAGACCCTAGTAACACTTATTATTTACATTTCAACAAAGACAAATTGTATAAAGACTTCAATGATGTATATCAACAGCATTTTTCTGAAAATGGACCAAAGTTAATTAAATGTACCAAATTGATTAATACACTTAAGGATATCGAAGAGCAGACAATAGTAATTAGAAACTACCATGAAGGTAAAACGACTCACCGAGGAATAAACGAAACCTATGAAAGACTCAAACAAAATTATTACTGGAAAAATATGAAAACTAGTATAACAAATTTTATCAATGAATGTACATTGTGCCAAAGAAATAAATACGCTAGACAGACCCCATATACCCCAATAATGCTAACGGAAACGGCAAAAAGCCCATTCGAAATTGTACATATGGACGTATTTACTTTTGATGTGAAAAATTATTTAACATTAGTGGATGCTTTTACAAAATTAGCTCAAGCTCTATTTATAAGTGGAAAACGGCTATAAATATTAGTCAAGCACTTATAAAATATTTTACTTCTTTCGGTATACCCCAAACCATTGTGACAGATAAAGGAACGGAATTTAACAACGCTACAGTTAAAGAAATTTTAGGACTACACAAAATTAGTGTACATTTCACAACATCCGGACATCACGAATCCATCTCCATAGTTGAAAGAATATATTCCACACTAATTGAACACTTAAGACTTTTACGCAATATTTACCCCAAAGAAAGCGATTTAATGGACTATGCTATAATAGGTTATAATAACTCGATCCACAGTGCGACAAAATATACTCCCTTTGAATTGACGTTTGGACATACAAATTCGAGAGACCCCAATGAAATCTTTTTAACCCCTAACTTTTATTCAGACTACATTACTAATCATAAAGAAAAATTAGAACACGTATATAATAAAGTAAATGCAAAATTAGTCCAAAAAAAAACAGAAAGTAGTAGATAGGAAAAATACCAATGGAGATACTAATCCAGAATTTAAAGTGGAACAAATAGTTTTTAAGAAGAATCCTAAAAAGAGAAACAAAAAAGATAAGGTGTTTTTAGGACCGTATAAAATTACTAAAATATTAGATAAGAATAGGGTAGAGATTTCAAGAGAGAAACAGAAAAATAAGGAAATTACATTAAGTAAAGAAATTATACATATTAAGGAACTAAAAAGAGATTCGCCCTCTGCACAGTCACAAGACGAATTGCAGCCCAGTTCTACAATTTAGACGACAACCCCGGACTTCTTCCTCTTCGTTTAGGCACAGCCCAAATAAAAACCGATTTTTGGACATTTATTCAAATTTATGATATTGCTAATATTACAAAAAACTTTTTGACTTTAAGGGCTCAATAAGAACAAATTCAAAATACACTATCATTATCCCCACATGTATTCCAATTCAACCAATCATTTCACAATTCGTATCACACAGTCCAAATTTTAGAAAATAAAATTGAGATACAATTAACACAATTAAATCCGCTTTGGAATAAACGAGAAAAACGATCTCTTTTTAACGGTGTAGGCTCAGCATTAAAGTTTCTCACCGGAAATTTAGATTATAACGATGGAGAAAGATATGACAATGCCATTTCATCTTTAACTAATAACCAAGAAAAAATTAAATCTTTAGTTAATGATCAAATAACTCTATTTCAAACTTCTTTTCAGAATTTCGAAAATAATTCTAAAATATTAGCTCACAATCAATATATTCTAAAAGCCCGAAACGAGGAGATTTCAAAAGAAATTAAAAATTTAAGTATTGACAAGGTAGAAACTTTTCATTATTTTGCTCTAGAAAGATTAGCTCTGCAATTTTCCACAAATTTTCAGATTCTATATGATCTATTGGAACGAATCGAAGTTGATATTACTTTTTCTAAATTAAATATTTTTCATAATGCTATGGTAGAACCCCATGAACTATTTTCTGAACTAACCACAGCCAGTAAACAGTTACAAGGCAAGAAATTCCCATTCGAAATGACAGTACTTAATACGTTGCTATTCGGAAAAATCATCAATATTAAAAGCTACAGTAAAGATAACAGTATAGTGTTTATTTTGGAAGTACCAATTGTTGAAATGGACGATTTTATCCATTATCATTTGTATCCACTACCTACTCCACATCAGACTTCTTTTAAGATGATCATCCCTAGTGCAAAATACCTTTTGTTAAACGACCACACCTATGCATTTCCTGACACAAATTTTTATGAAGTCACTCAGGCAGAATTTATTTGTCATCAATTACAAATATCAAAAATTACTTCAACAGCACCATGCGAAATTGAATTAATAAGATACGCCGATAATATACGTAATTGTCACCAAATACCGGTGAAGATAACCACAAAGAAAATTCAAAAACTGGAGAAGAACAAATGGATCATCGTAGTGCCTCATAATTTAGTTGTTATACACATGTGCGGAAAAGTGAAAAACAGTATTCCTATAAACGGTAGCTATTTGCTAGAACTTAAAGATTCTTGTGAAGTATTTATCGATGAAGTAGTGTTAAAAACTTTTGTTAATGAAATTTCTAGTTATAAGAATATTGTATTACCACGCTTAGAAGTTTATGTGAATAATTCAAAAATGCCAAACTTTGACCTTAAACCTTTAGAAATAGATCCGATACATCTCAATGAATTAAATGAGGTCTATCGAGTTTTGGAAAATGAAAAACTAGAATTAAGTAAATTAGAAAGTCCTGTAATCAATTTTAAGAATATTAGCTTTTATACGATAACTTTGTATGTCACTATTATTTTTCTGATATTGTATTTAATTTATAGATATTTTTTTAAGAAGTCAATAGCTAAAAATGTAAACGAAGATAGCACAAAACATGAGACAAGGAACTTTCCTGAACTTTCGAACTCTGGTTCCCTATAGTTCTCATTTAGGGTCGGAGGAGTTATGTATTTCAAATGCATTAGATAAGGAAGTAGTATAAATAGAGGTAGCGCTAGACTTAGAGAGGAGATATTGTATGACATCAGTGTTGTAATGTTCTCACGCTAATAAAAAATTTTAAAAAACCGTTTTCGAGAGTGATAAACATATTTTGCAAAAACAAAACGCTTTTACCTCCGAAGAAACCGTTAACTGATCAGATATCACTTTAAGAAACTCTTGTAATGGTCAAACTTTATCGGAATTTGACCTCGAAACAACATTACAATATTCATTTACACAAAAATATCTACACGGAAAAATCTTATACGAGCTTAATTTACTTAAACTAATTATATCACAAAATATGTTTTAAAAAATTTAGACAATAAAATAGTTTAGATTTCAATATAAATTTTTCAGGCCAAGTCCTTGATCAAATTTCTATTTTTATTTTGTACCATAATAACTCTATTAACTTCATAATTTCATTTAAGTTCATTTTATTCCAATAAGATTTCACTTTTATTAAAAGAAATTGTTTCTACAAATATTTAAACGTCGCACGACTTTGCATGCGATTTAAAAATTACAGATTTTACAGTTTATAGTTACCGACACAAAGTATCGTTGGCAAGCACTTTATAAACAGATAGATTTAAACGACCATGTTGAATGATTCTTTGTAATAATTTACCGACTTTTATAAAATAAAATCTCAAGACGTCACAGGTTCTTCAATATCTACGTATATCCAGTGGATCTGACTCATAGCATGATGTTATCATTAGCAGTAATTTCATTCATTGTACGTGTTTATTATCTTTAATTGCCTGATAGTTTAAGATTTATTGGGTTATAAAAATATTTAATTGATGCCTTTTGTAGGACTGAATGTCAAATACTCATTCGCTATTGCTTTTGTTATAATTTATAACCATTAAAAACGCCTTTTTGCGCTCTACTAATTGGACCGTTTATTCATATTGCTTGCTATCGTACGAAATAATTACCTGTTCTTTGTGATTTATGGAATTTATATGTCTTTTCGTATCTGACTTATAGTTTTTACCAGTCTTATCTTATCTAAATTATGATCGTAAAAGCTTTTAAATTCACTATTTGACCTGTTTCCATACATGTTGTTTTCTGATAAAGGATAATTAGCTGTCCTTTACTTGTTTACAAATGGTTTATATGTTTCGAAGAATCGACTTTATGAACAATCTAGAAAAGTAGTTTCATGAAAGAAAAATGTTTTATTCACACTTCGCGTTAGATACTCGCAATTGTTTTATGACTGAAGTTAAAAATAACGTTCCGCATTTAAAAACGGGATTTGATACTGCTTTAAGAGGAAGTATTTGACATTCAAATAATTAGTATTCTTAAAACGATTACACAACACGTTTTGCGTTGTATTCGAATTTAGTTTTCAGTGGAGAATAGATATTTACCTTTTAGAACTAGTTGGAAAAATACGGGGTTTTATTATCAAGGAACTTGCATACTATAAAATACTATACTAATTCTATCGTACTACTAGAATATTATACAGGGTGAAAACTGAGTATTTGAAATTTTTATTTTTGCGGCTTTGTGGTGCTTTATTTACAGAGAATGATGTTCAACGACCTTTATCTGACCTATTATCATATCAATATATATATATATATATATATATATATATATAGTATATATAATATAATATACACACACATATACCTACATATTCAACATTTTCATATAATTTAGTAAACGATTTTTGTATACTTTTAGGATGCGCCAAGTTCATCGAATTTTCTCCCTTACGTTCTAGAGATCTCACGCTACCGAAAGGAGCTGTGTTCGTAATTGCCCATAGTCTCGTTCAAATTAATAAAGCAGCTACGGCAGATTTTAACTGCAGAGTAGTCGAGTGTCGTCTAGCAGCTCAGGTAAATTCAAAAATCCTATGATTTTTATAATTTAAAGGGGTTTCTAATTTGGAAATATTGTGTATTTTTTTCACAGGGTTCTGAACTTTTATACATATTTCTATTACAGACTCCATCCAAATCAATAATTTTGCTTTTTAGTTATGGAGCCGCAGACTGAATAATGCAAGTTTTGAATGTTTTAATTATACTTTTTTTATGTCACCATTAATCATTTTATCTTACTCATCGATTGACTAACGTACGTAAGTCACGCTACTCATTTCGTTGCGTAGAAGGTTGTGTGCCTTTTCAACCTACGTTAATACTGTAGGAGCTTATTCCATCACATACATTGACTTATGTTTAAAGGTACAAAGAAAATCGTTTCTCATGGTTGGAAATGAATGCAGCTTTATGCTATTAGGAACAGGGTTGGCATATTTTTAATCGATAGAACGAAATGCACTCGCAATAGTAATGAACCACCCTGTAATTAAGTAATTAATATTATTCATTACTTCTATAGGAAAGTATACCACGTACATCATGACCATAAAAATAGGGATATAGGGCATTAGTTAGCGCGCAACAGTGGAGTAGATGTGCAGATATTATGTGTTGGGAAGCTGGTTTCACTGCAGGCAACACAAGTTAAGAACAGTGTAATTAGAAAGGTCGATGCCGACTGTCGAGTAGCAGGTACGTGAAGTTTGCCGCGACTTTGTAAGTACTAATGTTCTTATAGGTGCCGAAAGTTAGTACTCTTTAGTGCTTTATAAAAGAAGAATACATAAGAAACGTCTCGCCGAAAATGGCAATTTTTAGCTTTTCGGCGGAACTTCATATTTAGTCACGATTTTTTTCAATTAAAAAACTTTTTACAACCGAAAGTTAGTGCTTTGTTAGTGCTCGTTAGTGCTTAATATATCAGCGACTTACAACTACTTACAGTTGTGGCTACTTACATTTTTGCAGCTAACTTCACAACTGGCCGCGGTTTGTTTAAAATTCAAAAATTTGTTTTAACCGAAATTTAGTGCTTCGGTAGTGCTTTTTAGTGCTTCATATTTCAGTGACGTTTGATTTCTAATAAAAAAGCTGTGACCACCTATATTTTAATGCTAGCCGCGGTTTGTTTCAATTTCAAAAACTTTTGCAGCCAAAAGTTAGTGATTTGTTAGTTCTCTTTAGTGCTTCATATTTTAGTACCGTAAGACTTCTAATAGAAAAGTTGTGGCTACTTAAATTTTTAATGCTATTCGCTGTTTGTTTCAATTAAAAAAAAAATTATCAGCCGAAGGTTATTCGCTAGTACTCTTTAGTGCTTATTTTTTTAGCGGCGTACGACTGCTAATAAAAAATATACGACCACTTACATTTTTACGGCTAACCGCGATTTGTTTTAATTTCAAAAATTTGGTACAGCCGAAAAATAGTGTTTTATTAATGCCCTTTAGTGCTTCGTACCTTAGCGGCGTACGACTACTAATAAAACAACTGCGGCTGTTTACAACCGGCTGCGGTTTGTTTCAATTTCAAAGATTTTTTACACTCGAAAGATAGTGTTTTTTGCTTCTGAGTGTCCTATATTTCATTGGCAGGCAAATTTAGATACCAGACAAATGGGAACATTTTGAGTATACAAATTAATTTGATTAGGCTATTTACTGAGTCAGAATTAAAATAGAAAATCGTAATTATATTTTTATAGATACTCTTATATAGCTACGATTTAATAAAAAATCTCGCTGTTAAAGTAACTCTTCCTAAACGTATAAGATAACAAATTACAAATGATGAATAATTTGTTTTAATTAAGTGAATAAAGTGGACGAAAAGAATTATTTGCATCCGTGAAAAATAGTTATTTACACAATTATATCAAGAAGTTACGAAATAAGTAAGATTACATTCTAGTCGTAGTTGTAGGGTAAATCTTAACTTTAGCTGTTAATTTAATGCATTATCTGAAATATAAAATACAAATACACGCGTTACTTTTTGAAATTTTTACTCGCAACTTGTTAAACTGTGACGTAAGAAATAATGGTATATTTGGAATTAAGGTTTGGAAAAAAGTATAACTAAACTGGCCTTGAGTAGAATGAATAGAAATATACGACTTCAAAGTTCATATTCAGAGGTTGACTAAAACTTTTTGTTATACAAACACTAATGATCATATGTAGCATAATATGCAGTGCTTCATTGTGCTTTAAACCACAAAGCAGCCGCACTTACGGTTTCGCAATTTTCAACTTCAAAAGTCAGATCCGAAAGTAGGCTACCACTTTTTTGTTATAGAAGCACTAACGACAATATGCAGCATAATCTTTAGTGCCTCGTTAATGTTTGATTGTGCTCCAAACCCAGACGTTGCCGCACTTCTACTTTCGAGAATAATCGACTTTAAAGTGCAAAGGTAGAAGCTGGAAAATGACCACTACTCTTTTGTTATGGGAGCACTAACAGATATATGTAGCACAATCTTTAAGACTTTGCTAGCGCTTTATTGTGCTATAAACCACAGCGCAGCCGCACATCTGAAGTCAGAAATAATTGACTACACAAATTCAAATTGGGATGTCGGCTACAACTTTTGTTTTAGAAGCACTAACGACCACATATAACACACTCTTTAGTGCTTCGTTAGTGTCTCATTGTGCTTTAAATTACAAATCAGCCGTACTTCCGGTTTCGGAAGTACTTGACTTCAAATGTCAGTTCCGAAAGTGGTCTACCACCTTTTGTTATAGAAACACTTACGACAATATGTTTGATTGTGCTTCAAACCACAATGCAGCTGCACGCACTTCCGGTTTCTGAAATATTCAACTTCAAAGGTCAGATCCAAAAGTAGGCCACAACTTTCTTGTTATCGAAGCACCAACGACCATTAACATAATTGTTAGTGTTTCATCAGTGCTTTATAGTGCCTCAAACCACAAAGTAGCGGCACCTCCGGTTTTGGAAATATTTGACTTCCAAGGTCAAATGCGAAAGTTGGTTAGAATTTTTTTGTTATGGAAGTACTAACAACCGCATGTAGCATAATATTTTATGCCTCGATAGTGTTTGATTGTGCTACAAACCCCAAGACAACCGCGCTTCTGATTTCGAAAATATTTGACTTCAAAGGTCAGATCTGAATGTAGGCTACAACTTTTTTGTTAAAGAAGTGCTAACGACCATATGTAGTATACTCTTTCTTTAGTGCTTCGCTAGTGTTTGATTGTACTTCTAACCCCAACGTTATCGCACTTCCACTTTCGAGAATATTCAAATTTAAAATGCAAAGCTAAAAACTGGAAGTTGACCACTATTCTTTTATTACGGGAGCACTAACAGATAGATGTAGCACAATATTTAGTGCTTGGTTAGTGCTTTTTTGTGCTATAAATCCCTACGCAGCCGCGCATCCTGTTTCCGAAATAATCGACTTCAAAATTCAAATTTGATGGTTGGCTACAATTTGTTTGTTTTGGAAGCACTAACGACCACATATACCCTCTTTAGTGCCTTGTTAGTATTTCATTGTGCTTTAGACCACAAAGTAGGCGCTCTTACGGTTTCTGAAATATTCGTCTTCAAATGTCAGATCCAAAAGTAGGCTACAACTTTTTTGTTATAGAAGTACTAACGATCATATGGGGCACAATCTTTAATGCTTCGCTAGTGTTTGAGTACGCTCTAAACCCCAACGTTGTCGCACTTGTGGTTTCGAAAATATTTGATTTAAAAGTGCAAAGCTAGAAGCTGGAAGATGACGACTACTCTTTTATTATGATAGCACTAACAGATATATGTAGCACAAATTTTAATGCTTCGTTAGTGCTTTATTGTGCGATAAACCCCTACGCAGCCGCGCATCCGATTTTTGAAATAATTGACTTCAAAATTTAAATTAGGGGTTGGCTACAACGCTGCCATTGTACGTTGCATACAGAAATGATTTTTTGAAGATTTTCAAAGCTGTACAGGCTAAGTTGTATTTGGCGTATGAGCGTTCAAGCAACCAGTATCATTTGAGAAGACTTGATATTTCATTTAAGGTTGGTGATCAAGTATGGAAAGCGAACAAAGTGGTCTCGAGCGCTGGTGATTAATTGGCTGCAAAACTTGCTCCCAAGTTTGCGTTAAGCGTAGTCTGTAAGAAACTTTTAAAGTTAGATTATGAATTCGATCATTTGCATGGATCTGAGACAGGTAAATAGCATGTTAAAGATTTGAAACCGCTTTCAGCCCTTGATCTAGATTATGTTTCCGAACAATCAATGATGATCATATCATTATAGTTAGCGGGATAGAAGGGTCTTCAAGGTTATAGTCTTTTTTTTTAAATTTATTTATTTAATGTTATTTGATGTATGGGAGGTAGTTTGTATGCAAAGTTCATTCTTATGCTGGGTTGTTTTTTGTTTAAGTTGCGTATTAGCATAACTATGTTTTGGTTTAGGTGGGAAGAATATTATTATTCTCTCATTGTTTTTTTAAGTGATAGTGAACCGAAATAGCTTGCATTAGTATTTGACTTTAAGTTTATTTTGGACTTTGGTCGATTAAGGTGAAACGAACAGTTCTTTTGGAAATAGAACAGATCCGTTCTGCACCATTTTCTTAGAAAGTAAGTTTTAGCATGTAACAAATATAAATTCTATGGTAGCGAACTTTAAAGTCGTTTCTATTTGTTACTATTCTGTGGTACCTCATCCTTTTGTTTTTCATAATAACCTCATAATAAACAATTTCATAATAGAAGTGAATGTTATTATCATCTAATTTGCTTTAGATTTACTGTAATAATTTTATTAAGATGTCTTAAGATTATTTAATTAGGCAGTCGTTTGTGTTGCCTAATTCATAGGCGTTTGCATTCACTTTGTAGAATTGTCGAGTTAATACAACGCTTGCGCAGTGTCACGAAGTGACGCTGCTGACAGATCAGCTGTTCTATAAAATAGACAGTATCGAAAGGAATCTCGCTATTTTGTACGAGTACAGAGCTGTTGTTAAGTGCAAAAGAGGACGATGGCATTTTTACGTGCCGTCTGGTGCCTTCGCATAGCCATTTAGCTCGAGGAGGGGTTTACGGTTACCCTGGAGTGGGCCTCGGGTTCCGCACAGGCGACCTGAGCGCAGAATAAAGTGACAACGTGGTAATTAACATTGAAATCCATTAACGGTGAGGTGATAATTTTTTAAGAAATATTAAAGCTAAATGAATTTTTAATTTCCTTAGCACATCGAGAGATAATGAATAAATTTTTGTAATAAACTGAATTGGAGGTCGCCGATGTAGTGTGCATTTAGTAGAAAAACATGACCACATCAAGGGATAATGTATAAATTTTTGTAATAAACTGAATTGGAGGTCGCCGATCTGGTGTGTATTTAGTAGAAAAGTATGACCACATCGAAGGATAATGAAAATTTTTTTTGTATTAAACAGAATTGGAGGTCGCCGATCTAGTGTGTATTTAGTAGAAAAACATGACCACATCGAGGGATAACGAATAAATTTTTCTCGCCCATATGGTGTTCATCTAATAGAAAACAAGACGTAAGCTTTTGCTTTGAAATTTTTATGGAGTTGGAGTTTTTGCCACATGTACGAAATTCAGGTATTTACAGCCCTAATGAATGCAGCAATCGATTCTCGGTGAGTGTTTCAATTCGTGTGTAGTTATGATTAAATCTTTAATACCAAGATCATAAACTTTTAGAAATACTCTTAAAGTTGTTTGAGAGATTACATTTAGTGAAAGTATAAATTTTAAAAGATTGTAAGAATAATCATGTTTCGATAGTTGCATATCAAAATTATTTCCTTGTATAGTGTCGAAATTAAAGTCTGATAAAAAGAAGAGAAACCTTATTTTGTAGATGTAAATTGAAATATTTAAGGATTCATGTGAAACATGCATGTAGCCTTTATAAAAAGTTTATAAAGTCCAATTCCAGCAAACTTTAACGAAGTACACTATGTCTGATGATTAGTAGGGTTATTGTGTGATTCCTGTACCATGCCAAACTAGATTATTTAAATTTATTTGATATTTCTGATTTCGGACACTATTTCCGTAACAAATACTAAGTAAAAGATTTATTTAAAGATTATTGTGAACCAATATAACAGATTTGTCAATTGGGGGTTACTAAAAATTTTTTGTTCTTGAAAATAGTTCTTAATATCAAAATTTCATTTTTTAGAGAGGAAAGTTATGAATTCTTATTCCATATTTAAAGAATGATTTTACTTTTGAATAATATTCTTGAGATTTTTGTTAAAATATACTAGAAAGAAAGAAAATAGTTATTTTAAATTATATTTTTGATTCAAAGTACTAAGTCTTTTTATTTTTGAGTATTTAACATAATGACATTGCCACTCGAACAGATAACATTTGAGTAATGAAACTTGAGAGACGTCTAAGCAGAATTATGTTATAGAAGTGATGAAAAGGATTTTTTTGAAACCCATTTTTAGGTATAACACTTTTAGAGTTGTGTTTTCATGCTGTTTAACTTACGAGTTTTGTTGTATTTCTTTAATAAGGCACAAATAGTGTCTCTAGATTAAAATTTACTGTGTACTATTGTGTTTCAAGATCTTTACAGCAGGAACTGAAGTAGCCACTTTCGAGAGGTTTCCAGCAGTGTTGTTTTGTTTAACTTATATATCTTTTTTAGGTAGTTATCATAGCCTGTGTGTTTCTGCATCTTCTCACAGGATACTTTAGATATTTATCGTCCATATAGATGAGGTGGCGCTCACCTTTCCTTTTTTATCCCTGTTTATAGTCGAGTTTACTTTACATCCACGCCCATTCTCATTCCTCACCCTTGGGGTAATTCCCAGACTGTCGTGAATATTGTGACGCTCGTGAGTCGCTTGGAAGTAACAACTTTAAGAATAAAGCCTTACCTACAAAAATCATAGTATTGGTGGGTTCGACTCACAAGAAGAAAGAAAAAAGTTATAAGCAGGCTGGAAGTATTCGCGTGCTGGCATATGTTGGGCCACTGATTCGTTATATAAACGAGTTATGTGGGTGATTAGAAAGAAATTGTGTAGTGGTATGAGAAACAATGAGTCTTAGTGAGGCTTAGTTGGGTGATTATGCCTGTGTGGCACATTTGTAAATTACATTTAGGGTTCGATATGTTGTGGAAAGCTCATTAACTTCATGTAAAGAAAAAAAAACTTTTTTGTTTCCGTACTATTTTTGATAGTATTGTGGTTAATTAGATTTATAAGAGTACCTGGATTGCGAAAATGTAGTCTAAGCTTAATGTATAAAGTTGTAGTTTTAATTTATGTTGAGAGGGGTATCATTTCTTTAATAGTTAAATTAGTTTGTATCACATACGTTTCATAAGACATAATTTTCTTTTTGTGTTTTCAAGTGATTCATGAGTGTCAGACTTCCCCAATTTTGACCCTTACCGATTGAGGCATTCCCCTATTTGTGTCTCACTGATTTAAATTTCTATAGGGTGTGTGATAAGCGCAGATACCTTTGGACTGATTGAATTATCCGAATGTTTATTAGTTTGTTATACTTTTTGAAATAAATTAATTCAATAGGTAATCATAATCAATAGGTGACGACGGACCAGTATATTAGTAAATATACGAAAACGAGACCAAGTATAACAATTTATAACACTAACTATTTACCACTCACGTGAACTAACAGAACACGTCTTCTCTTCATGAAGGATAGCGGCAAACACCCCTGATTGTCCTTGTTCCGGCAGCCAGGTAACAAGGGTGACAACAGGTGGTTTGGTGGTGGTTTCACTAATTGAAATACCGGTCTATTCGCGGACAAGTATAGACGCGCGCAATTTTACAATTTACAAAATGTTAAATCCTAAACACTTTTGTTTCTTAGTTTATTTAAAAGTTCCATTTTTAAGTAATCATTTTGTACGATGGATTGGTATAATAAAGAAATTTTTTGGGTTTTATATATTAAACTACCATTTCGAATGGACCTGCACCTTGCCGAAGTTCTAAATTACTAGAACAGGTGAAATGACTTGCGTGTTCTAATGAGCTAAAGACCCAAACTACAGGTCCAACCAAAGTAGTAGGGTCGTTAGTGAGGAACCAGATTAAGACAGGTCCCCGAAGGAGGGCAGCGGCTCTTTCAGTACTTAAATTGGCAGAGACCATAGGGGTCGGTATGGCAGTCTAAGACACACTACCGCGATGTGGAAGGCAACGGGAAACCACCACATTATCTCCCAAGTACACAGCGTCTTAAATTGTAACAAACATAATGGCATTCTCTGGGGTAAAAGATTCCGGAGTTAAAATAGTCCCCCATTCGGATATCCGGGAGGGGACTACTTTGGAGGATGCGATCGGAAAGTTAAAAATAAGATGTAACGTTCGGTTTAATTCAACGTTTAGTATTGTATAGTTTACTTTAGCGAGCATATTAAACATGCCAATTTGTGATAAAGGACAGTCAAGTAAACTGTACACTTTTTCAAAATTTCGAAGAATGCTAGAAAGTGACAGTTGAGGATTGTCAAATTAATTAAAAAGTGTCGAGTCGCGTTTTACGTTTGGGGTGTGTTTAATTAATCTTTTGTAGGCCCACTCTAACATCCGATGTTGTATACCGTCATTGTTATGCCTATAAGATGCCAATTCATATTGGGAGTTTATTTGGAAGAAAGAAAAGTGACCTCAGATTACATTTGCCGTACGCTGTAATCAACCGATTTAGTCGGGAACCTGATGAATTAACACACACCTATGATAAAGTTAGTTGGGCTGTTGCATTATACCGACACCCACTCTCCTCGCTGTGTCTATAGTGACCTGATTCACCCCACAAACCCTTCAAGGTAAGCGTTGCACTGTAGTAGTTACTGAGTGACCAAATTAGTTCGCACGCTGGTATTGGGATATTTTACCCTGAACTATAGAATGTTCTTTGCATCTACCGTCAGTGAAGCTAAAAGTAGATAGTGTATTTCGCCCCGTATTTACCCTACTTTCACTGTAGTCAACCGTGTAAGACAGAAAGCCGCTTGTGTACGCATTGTATATCTATTAGTCCGTAAAATTTTAAAGCTGCGATACTTTTCCAAATTGTACAACTTGTTTCGTAACGTAAGACTGTACCAGTTGTAGCGCCTAGATAGTTCAAGTAGACTTACGTCTACCGTCCACATTGTTACCGGAGGTTTGCATGCACCCGGTGTAACACGCGTGATATTTCGGGCTATAGTCTACACTCTTTTGGTCGTCAAACCTAAGAACCCGTACTGCCGTGAGGCCGAGGTGCATTCAACCCTACCCCCATCTTAGAAATAATTGTACTCACAAGTATATCTTTGGTAGCCCTGGCCAGTGCGAACTTCCACCTAGTTGTTACTTTTGGTTAGTTAGCATAATTAATTTGATCGTAGTTGTGGCGTACTTAATATACGCCGTACCTACATTTGCTTATATACACCTTTGTTCATGTTACTTACTGTACTTAATTAATGTGTTCTTTTCAGCCATGTGTTTGTAAATAGAGTTAAGAGTATAATCCAGGTGCATTATTCTGTTGTAGTAATTTGCGTGAGTAGGGTGAATCAGTACATTCTACACCGTGAGTTTTCTTTACTTTCATATTTTCTTATTATAACAAGTGCAGGGGCGTTTGCTCGACCAGTAACGAGACCCCGATTATATCTAACACAGTGACATTACTGGTGGTGCCCACCTGATTTTGCCGTCATACCCGATTTTTGGCATACTACCAAGTTTACGACCCATTATAATTGTCATCTTAGGGCATTTAGCAACCCCGACCTACGACTTTTATCATACCCACCCCTCACCGGCTAGAGCTAGGCCGCGCACGTATTCCGATCCGTCCCTTGGTGTCGTAGTGCTGAATTGGCCCGTAACAAAGAGGCGGGAACGTTCTGCGAGTCGGAGCGTGAAATGTTAGAAGTATGAAGCAAGTAGGTAAGCTAGAGAACCTAAAAATCGAAATGAATAGGTTATCACTAGACATAGTAGGGATCAGCAAAGTTCGGTGGCCAGAGGCGTGGATTTTTGGAGTGGAGTCTTCGGGGTAATTCATACAGGAGCAGATGAAGGAAATTTGGGTGTTGGGATAGTTATGCGGAAAAAGATAGGATACTGTGTAGAAAATTACTTACAAAAGAACGAAAAAGTACTCATGGTTAGATTAGAATCTAAACCGGTAAACACAGTAATAATACAAGTATACATGCCCACCTTTAGCTACAGTGACGAAGAGGTAGAAGCCATCTACAAAGATATCGAAGACATATTAAGATACGTAAAAGGACATGAAAATTTAGTAATTACGGGGGATTTTAATGCAGTGGTAGGTGAGGGTAGGGAAGGAGCGGTAGTAGGTTTATTTGGTTTAGGCACGAGAAACGACAGGGGAAATAGGCTGGTAGAATTTTGCGACAAGAACAATTTAATCATTACAAACACATTATTTCAACATCATGCTAGAAGAAGATATACGTGGAAGATGCCAGAAGATATAGATATCAAATCGATTACATTCTTGTTAGACAACGGTTTAGGAATCAAGTAAAAGACTGTAGAAGCTACCCAGAAGCAGATATAGATACTGACCACAACATCGTAATTATGAAAGCCGCACTTAAATTTAAGAATGCAAAAAAAAAGAAACGGAAAAAGGCACTTGGACTTAGAGAAACTAAAAGATAAAAATATTCAAGAAAGAATAAAAAAAAAGTCAAAAGAATTGCTGAATGATATCGGGAAAATATCTGATACTAAGGAAGTAGAAACAGAATAGAATAACATTAAATCCAGGAAAGATATGGCGTCCAGAGGTATTCTGGGGTATACACAAAAAGAAAATAAGAAACCATGGATAACAAAGGATATCCTGAATTTAATAGAAGAAAGACGAAAATACAAAAATAAATCAGACGAAACAGGAAAACAGAGATACAAAGCCATAAAATGGGAAATTATGCGAAAATGCAGGAAAGCTACAGAACAATGGATTGATGAAAAGTGCAAAGAGGTACAAACGAAGATGGAAATAGGAAAGACAGACGAAGCATACAAATTAATTAGAATGAATTTTAGGGATATAAAACCGTTCAGCAAAAATATAAGGGGCGCACAAGGAAACGTCATCATAGAAAACTTAGAGAAAGTGGGTACATGGCAAGAATATATAGGGAATTTATATGCAGGAGAGGAACTAACTGCATTAGAACAGAAATCAGACATTGATAATGATGACTTGGGATATCCTATACTTAGAGATGAGTTTGAATTAGCATTAAAGAGTCTGAAAAATGGTAAGGCGCTGGGTACAGATAAGGTGCAAGCAGAAACTCTAAAAGCCGCTGGACAAGCAGTAACAGAACGTCTCTTACAACTTGTAAGCTATATGTATGAGACAGGCGAGATACCCAAAGATTTCAAACGTAGCATCATAGTAACTATACCAAAAAAGAAAGGCGCGGATAGATGTGAAAATTTTTGAACAATAAGTTTGACAGCGCACGTGTCAAAAATATTAACTAGAATTGTGCAAATATGAATGGAAAAACCGGCGGAAGAAATACTAGGAGAAGACGAATTTGGGTTTAGGCGAAACAGGGAAAACACGGGAGTCTATTTTAGTTCTGAGAGTGATAATGGAGAAAACAATAGAAAAAGGGGAAAGCGTGTATATAGGGTTTGTAGATCTGGAAAAAGCATTCGACAATGTAAAATGGAAAAAAATGTTAGAATTACTCAAAAAGATTGGAATGAGTTATAGGGATAGACGAATAGTACATTCTTTATACAAAGAACAAACAGCAGTAATAAAGTTAGAGCAGGAAAGTATAAAAGTAAATATTAGGAAAGGGGTGAGACAGGGATGTGTCTTATCCCCATTAGTTTTTAACTTGTACATAGAAGAGGCAATGAATACTGTCAAATGCAGGAAGACATTTGGAATTACTATGCAGGGACAAAAAATTGATATGCTTAGATTTGCAGATGATATAGCGGTTTAAGCGTCTAGCAAGGGAAAGTTAGAAGCTGCTCCTAATGAAATGGAAACGGTTCTAACAGAGAGATACGGCATGAAAATTAACAAAACTAAAACTAAAGTTCTAGTATGCAAAAGTGGGTAAAATAAATCAAAAACAAGAATACAAATATGTAACACAAACTTACAAGAGGTTAAGGATTTTTGCTACCTAGGAAGCCAAATAATGCAAGATGGGAAAAGCACAAAAGATATAAAACTAAGATTAGCACAAGGTCGTGCTACATTTAACAAGAAAAAGCAACTACGGTGCTGAAAGACCACAAACATAGAAACAAGGAAAAGATTGCTTAAAACATTTGTGCGGAGCACAGCACTGTACGGCTGTGAAGCCTGGAGAGTAGGAGAAGCGGACAAGGAAAACGTAGAAGCCTTTGAAATGTGGTGCTACAGACGTATGATGAAGATATCATGGACAGACAAAGTTAAGAACAAAGAGGTACTAAAAATGGTAGGGGAAGAAAGAAATATGTGGAAAACGGTAAAAAATAGGAGAGATAGGATGATAGGCCACATACTACGGCATGAGGGAATAGTGCGGAATATATTAGAACCAGAAATAAGAAAAAAGAGAAGAAGAGGCAGACCTAGGTTAGACTACTGCACACAGATAGTAAAAGATGTAGGCTGTAGGGGTTTCAGAGAGATGTGTAGGCTAGCCCAGAATAGAAATCAATGGAGGTACGCATCCAACCAATCCCAAGATGGATAAACTAACTACGAAAAAATAACTGTGCTTAAACATGATGATTATTATAAGTAACTACAAGAATTGGTTGGGCAATATTCTCGAATAATGTTAAGTGTGTGAAAGGATTTAGTGGAAAACCATTACTTCGGCAAATGTCTAAGTGTTGGGGGATCTTGGTAGCCACGGGTTGCTTAACCCCCTTCACTGAATCTCGGTGAAATAGGGCATAAAATTAGAAAACAATAGAAGGGGAACGAGCTGTATACACATGCTGTGTGAGAATTTCAGGGAACTATTTAGGCTAGATCAGAATATAAATAAGTGCAGGTACGTGTCCAAACAGTTTTGAGACGGAAAACCTAATGACGAAAAAATAAGCGCAGATAAATTTGATGATTAGTATAAACAACTAGTTGTTGGTTGCGAAATATCCGCAACTAATGTTGACTGTGCGAAAAGATATATTAGAAAATATATTAAATCGATAAATGGTTAAGTGTTGGGGGAACTTGGCAGCCACAGGCTGCTTACCTCCCTTTACAACCACTGAAGGTCGGAGAAATAGGGTATATAATTGTAAAACAATAGAAGGTGACCGAACCGCATCTAACAAGAAAGAACAGCGCCTATGAGGAAAGACAACAAACATAGAACAAGAAGAAAATTGTTGAAAGCATATGTGTGGAGCACAGCACAGTATGCCTATGAAATACGGGCTACCTGAAACGCAGACAGAAAAACGGTAGCAGCCTTTTGAAATGCTGTGCTTCAGATGTATGAGGACGATAGCATGGACAGACAAAGATAATAACAAATAGGTTATAGAAATAGTAGGGGAACAAGGATATCTGGGGAAAAAGATAAGAGAAATAGAAGGGCAGAATACGTTCTAAGGCATTTTTGGGGAATAGTCTGGAATATATTACAAGCAGAGATAGGAAAAAAGAGGTACATGTAGACCTAGATCAGATAGTTATAGATGCAGACTGTGCAAATTTCAGGGAAATTTGTAGGTTAGTTCAGAATAGGAAACAACGATGGTACGCGTCTAACCAGTTCCTGGACTGAAGACCTAATGATGATGATGATATTAAACTAACAAAAATTTTTTTTTTCGTTTGGACTGTATAACATTTCAATTTTTCGATTTATTTGTAAGTAACTTCTAGTATATATTATATGTAATGTTCTCCTATCTTTTTATCAACCAATTACGAAAGCTCAAATTTTTGTTACAGAAGGTTGTAGTGTAATCGGTAATGTGGATGTACCTTTAAGTTTAAAGATTAAAGCTGTTGTGGGAAGTTGGACAGATTTGTAGAGGGATTCTTACGTACAATGTCGAGCATATAAGAACTCAGAAAAAAGATGACTGGGGTCCGCGTGGCATGGTCTTGCCGGATTGCGTTTGGGAGAGTTAGTACGCAGAGAATACCAGACAATGTCCCGGTAATTGGATGCAGTAATCCATAGTTATTGACGGTTGGAAAGTATTCGCCTTTCTTTATTTGAAAATATGGTTATTGTATCATGAATTTGTGTTTGGTACGAATAAATTGGTAATAGTTTGGCTGATTTAGGGTGATTACCTGTGATTTGATGCTACACGAAAACATGAAGTAAATACACATACGAACTGTATATGATGTATCGGTGCTGGACTTATAAGGTAAAAATTTCCTTTATTTATATAAATCAAATTTCTATAAGAAGATTAGTGATTTCCGTTTAATGTCTACCTGCTAAAATAGTTAGTTTATGCTTTGCGATGGTAATCGGATTTACGAGCAACTTTAATATTTATATTTCAGTGGTTACTTAAATAATTTTTATCCAAACAAATTTCATGTTTGTGCAAATTATTATTTTTAATACTTAGAAATTGCATGGTTGTAATGATAAGAATAACAATTGTTCTGTGATAATTTTTTGTGTAATTACTGAAACAAACAAAATGCACTATTATGCCATATTTCATGTTATCTAATTGCCAGATCTATGAATTAGAAAATTCATTAAATTAATTAATTTATAAATTGTCTCTGAAAGCGTTTGAACAAAGTCAAAATTCAATTATGCTTTTTGCTTCTGTAAATGTATATATGTGAATTATAAAATAGAAGTCGTAAGACTTCATTATAAATTTAATCTGGACAATATTTCTCTATGCTACTAAAAGTTTTGAATAAATGGAGCACTTAGAAATTAGACTGACGTGGAAATATAAACTAAATTTATCCAAATTCAATTAAAGTTTTTAATAAGAAAGATCTCGAGTATAAGACTTATCAGCATTCCTCCTTAGGGAACAAGTTTTATTTGAGCAGTTCCAGGGTGAACTGTTAATTAGATATTTGTCAGTGTATTTTATGAGGCACAAGCAGTGACCTCAATGATCGATTTTTCTTGTATGTATTTGTCTGTTTCAGATTCAACCAAGATACTTGGAGAAATTGCAAGCTTCTAATTCATTGTTCGATCTCGTCTGAATTGAAATTAATTTTACCTTCGATAAATGGAATGTAACAAACATAGGCGGTTCAAATAATAAATAATTTCAAGACTCGAACAGGAAAATTTATGACAATATTTATTCAGCACACATTAATTAATTTAATAAACACAAATTTAAATGGCATTGGATTACATCATAATTAGTTGTGGAGAATCCTCAAGATGTCAATAATTGATGAATAACGAATAAACTAAATTTATACCTGTTGAAGATTGACTGGCTTGTTTCACTTTTCTAACCTTGGAAAACACGCACAACACATTGTTTACAGTGCCTGGATTGCGGGTACTATCCTCGGGGAGAACTGAAACCGACTGCTTTTAAGGACAAAACGTAGACAGAGAGTCATTGGTAATAAAATGTAACGACGTGTAGTTGAATGCGTGCACAGTCACGTACCACACACGCACGCACGCGCACACACGCACACACACACACACACACGCAACCACGCGCACGCGCGGCACACACACGCACACACTCACACGCACGCACGCACGTTCACACCCGCACGCACTCACGCACTCACGCACTCACACACTCACGCACGCATGCACACCCGCACACACGCTACGCACGCTCGCTCGCACGCACGCACGCACGCACGCACACACACACCCACACGCACATACGCACGCACGCACACACACACAAACACGCACGCACGCACTCACACACATACACGCACCCACGCACGCACGTACCACGCACGCACGCACGCACGCACACACGCACGCACGCGCGCACACACACACACACACACACACACACACACACACACACACACACACACACACACACACTTCCCCTAGTGGACAATCTTTGATTTCCACGAGTGAAAGGAATTGAAGATAGCAAAATAAAAAAGGACAATGGAAGCATAATAGAAATAATTTAATTTTTATGGCGTGAAACGTAATGGATAGGAATGGACTCGGGCTCGGACCCTTTCACTTCTATTTCACATTGAGTACGTAAGCGTTCTTAATTATATTTTTACGTAGTGTTTTTATGAACCCATTAATAATCAGTTTTTCCTCTTGTTTAGTGTAAAGGAGACGTGATATTATAACTCACTTCTTATCTCGAATATTTTTTTCTAGTCCTATTTAATGTTCCTCATGGTGTACTTTAGACAAGTTAAAAATGCTAAGGAACACCAAACAAGTGATTTATTCATAATTCAAAAGTTTGAACTATTTATATTATGCATATGTATATACTTCAAATTTCAATTATGCGGCGAACGTCGATATTATCAATTGCGTGTATAGTTTATGTCTCTGCCCAAAACACTAGAGAGTTATTGCAACGTTCATTTTATCAATTTTTTAATAAAGTTTTGCTTCATTTGAAATTTACACATGCGCAATTACACCTTTAATGTTTATACTTTATTAAAATACAGGACACCTTTATTTTAAATACAGACAGGGAATGCTTTTATTTAAGGTGCCTTAATTATGACATATACCAAATGCCTAACGTACAAACTTACGCCGGGCCGGGCCGTCAGTTTTCATTTGGAATCGGGTCTCGGGCCGGGCCGGTCACTTTTCTGCGTCGGGCCTGAGTCCATTCTTAGTAATGGACACATCAATTTTTTAACTTGCAGATTTTTAGAGGAACCAACCATTTGGACCTGCCTTGGAGACGGTTTAAGTATTCAATTGACTATCGTTTCCCGAACAATTGATGTAGCTGACTGCATTTCTGCCAGAGGGAAAGTCTGTTTTCAGGAATAGAAACAAGTTCGTGATTAGGATAAGCACACAAACTTCTGCCAATTAGAAAATGGCCGGGAGTCAACGCTTCCATATCAGCCGGACCGTTTGATATGGGACATAACGGACGAGAATTTAAATGGCTTCTATTCTTGCCAGAGCAATATTTAATTCTTCAAACATAAGTTGGGCGTTGCCCACCAATCGACACAAATGGTACTTAACATTTTCTAATGAAGACTCCCAAATCCCTCCCTAATGATGATTCTGTGGAGGAATAAACTTCCCATCGATACCGGTTTCTGCGGCGAATGCTTTTATTTGATGGACACATTGGAGTTTTTGCAGAAGTCACGCAATTCTTTTAACTGGTTGCGGGCTCGTAGGAAATTTGCAGCATTGTCGCAATTAATTGTCGAAGGATTTCCCCTTCGAAATATAAATCGGTTAAGTGTTAACATAAAAGCTATAGTGCTTCTAAACAAGTTCAGTGTGAACGGCCTACGTGGCCATACACACAAAAATTGCCATATAGCATTTGATAATTGCTGCCCTTCGGTGTTTGAACGTTTTAATGATAAGGATCCCACCGGAGTACAGCTCTAACCTTTCAAAGAAATTGGAAATGAAAATTCTATCCTTTGGCAAGTTTGTAATAATTTGTTGCGCGGTCGCGAAAACAAATAGCACAATCACGTATTATACCCTTGATGAGTCGAATTCCATTCAATGGCCAATACTTGAGCCGGAAATTAAACAACACGCATTGAGTTCCAGCGTGACCTAATCGAATATGTTCTTGCCGTAACAGAAGCAACACCACATGATGCTTGAAAGGAAGGAGCAATAGGTGTTTTTGTGTCTCATTGATGTTGACGTGTTGCAATCGACCGCCAATGCAAAGGAATTCTTCTTCGTTAAGAAATAAATTTAACGACAAAATATATCTGTCGGAAATGGGCCTTGATGCTTTAAGTTCGGAAATTTCCTTGGAAAATGATTGGGACTGAATTTCGTGAAGGACCAGAGCTAAGGCAGAATTTACTTCTTGAACACTTAAGGGACCTACTAATTTGTCACTTGCATGTTTGGAATTGGAATAAAACCTTAGCACATAAACCATAGTGTAAAGTAATCGGTGAATTTGGGAAAACCTGTTGAACAATGAGATCTAAAAAGCATGTCTTGAACTCGGCCCGAAATGAAGAACATTTAGTTTGACGACCCTTTGCTCCTGAATCGCTTCAGGTAGACATATTGGTAGGTAAGGATCGGGCAATTTCCAATCATTATCGGATAGGAAATCAGGTCCATGCCATTATGTGTAGAATTGAATGACCTGGGGCTAATACTCCCCGGGACAACAGATTTGCAGGATTATTCGAAGAGCTGACGTGTCTCCAATGGGCATTAAACGAAACATTTTGAACCAAGTATTCCTTATTGGCCACGAACGTTTACCAACAGGATGGATGGGAATTTATCCAATAAAGCGATATTTGTGAGTCTGTCTGTAAGCTAATGGACTCAAACTCTAATTTATCTGGGAACACATCAAATACTCTTTGGGTGAGTTTGACTAGTGACACCATTGCACTCAGTTCAAGCTGTTGAAGTGAAATAGTTGGTAAAGAAGCTATTCTGAACTTGGAAGTTAATAGGTTTGAAGATACAGTGCCATCTGAATATACTACTCTAAAATAAATACAATAACCGTAAGCCCTTTGGCTGCTGTCGGCAAATCCGTGAAGCTCAATTCGAGTTACGGGTTTGCCTAGAAAAACAAAACGTGGAATATTCAGTTGCTCTAATGTAAGAATAGAATGAAAAAGTTGCTTCCAATTCTTACTCAACTGAATGTCTATTGGTTCATCTCAGAACGACCTGAATTGCCATAACTTCTGCATGGAAATTTTTCCAATCATTATGATTGGCCCAATGAAACCTAGGGGATCAAACATTTGGGCAATAATATACAACGCCTTACGTTTGGTAAAGGTATCATTTAAAGGAATCTTGGGTAATTAAATAGAAAAGTAATCGATGGATGGAATCCAAGTGAAACCAAGGGCCTTATTAGGACCGTGATTTATGTTAACTTCAAACCCAGCAAGACCGTTTAAGTCACCATGCTACCTCGTAAACTGCAAGGAATTAGAGAACCATTTATGCAAATGGAACCCCGTAGAATTCGGCAAACTGTTTACCTCCTTATGTGAGGTTTCTAAATCGGATATGGAGGTACAGCCACATAAAATGTCATCAACATATGTCTGAGTTAATAACGCGTCCTTGGCAAAAGGATGTTTATCATCAGAAACGGAGTCTAACTCCTCTAAAACACTTGTCGCTAGAGATGAGGAACATGTAACCCCGTAAGTTACCGTGGATAGCTGTATGCATTAAAGCTCATGCTGTAGAGAATTTCTCTACAGAATGTTTTGTAAATGTCTCTGGGTAGGGTTAACACGTATTTGTCGTACCATTGTTGCAAGTTAGGACATATGGATTTAACGGAATCTACAAAGAATATCGTAAAGATAAGGTTGTACTGTACCGTTAGTAGAATGTCGTTAAGGGACATCCCTGTGGAACTCTTGCTAGACGCGTCGAAAACTACTCTCAGTTCTGTTGTTTCACTGGACGGCTGCAGCACCGAATGGTGAGGAAGAAAATATTTAAGTTTGGAACTATGTGTGTTCAAATCAAACTAAACAATAGATGCATGATTCCAGTAAATGTATTCGTCGATAAATTTTTTATATTCAGCAAACAATTCAGGACCAGAAGAAAGCCGTTTTTCTAATTGCAACAATCGTTTTTTAGCTATATGGAAGGAACCGCCAAGTTGACATTGCCCTTCAGGAATTTTTAATGGAAGGTCTACTTGAATAACACCTAATTTATCGCGCTTATGCGTGTGCAAAAAATTATGTTTAGCTCGCTCACCATCTGAGGGAATACATTTTGACTCAGGGATATTTTCTCATTCCCAGAATTTTGGTAAATTTTTTTGAAGGAAATCATCTTCGGTGACGCTCTCGCAATACAAAAGCACTCTTTTTGTTGGCCCAGCTATTTGGCCTCCAATTATTCATCCAAATTGTGTCAATTGCAGAGTTGGAAGGTTTGGACCAATTTTGTATAGGTTTGGAAGAATGATGTCATAATAGCCATCGACGCCGATCAGCATGTCGACTTCTGACGGAATATGAAATTTTGGATCTGCGAGTCTAAATTCGGAGGGAATTTTAAGTGCTCTAAATTCAACAGAACCCTTGGCAATTTGGGAGTAATTATGGAAAGAACAGCACAGGACAAATTTATTTTAAAATCCTTATTTGTGTGAGAATGAAGTGCAACGTTCGCCACTTTATTTGAAACAGCAGTAACGCATTCAATGCCCGAAAACCTTAAGACCCTATCGTATGGTTTTATCTTAAGCAAGGAAATCATTCCCTGGGATATGAACGACGTTTAACTCCCATTATCTTAAACAATTCTTGCACTCACGGTATTGCCGTAACCAGAACAAAGTGTGACCAAGGCAGTCGCCAGGTGAACTTCGGGACTGTTCCTTCAAGCAAATAAGGAAGCTAAAGGAAGCAGGTAGAAGTGCTTGCGCTTCACCTCGCCTGGTGTGAATATCGTTAGGATTGCGCGTAGCAACAATTTTCCGTGTATAGTGAGTAGAAACGTGTCCATTGTTGCTGGAAGTGGAATTAGTGGCATACAAATTTCGAGATCGAACTCTCTGATTGCATGAGGCATTTTTTTAGGTATAGTTCCTGCGTTAATTAGAGCATGTGAAGCCTCGGTTTCATTTAGCATCAACCGTTGATTGTACTTTTTACCATGCATGGAACAGCATTTGGATTTGCACTCCATTACTGCATGCCTTGCCCCAAAACTATTCTCAAGAAATTATATTTTTCGTTAAGAGGTAAATCTCTAAATGGAGTACAACTATAAATGGCATGATTCGACGCTTCACAAAGCCAACAAGATCTTTTACTATTTGCAGAAAAATTGCGCGAAGATGCGCTTACATGGAGGAAGGTTTTTCCGTTGATTTTTGGCATATATTGTTTGCCTTCTTTGTACGTGGAAGCACCAACCACATTTAAAGTCTCGAGGGTATTGCACCTTACTTCTATTATTTCATAAAACTCTTCAAGGGTAGGAAGTTTGTTAGCATCCCTGCTGGATTGATACTACTTTTTAGTATCATAACCTAATTTGCGCAAAAGAATGTTTACTAAGATTAAGTTCTAATGCTCGGTTGGACATTTCAGATTTTTTAGGGACTCTAAGTCCTTTTTGATATGGACTATAAAATCACGGTAAAAATGCAGCGGTATATTTTTGTAAATTTTTAGCATCAAGTATGGAGTTTAAATGTGCGTTTATTATCGCCAAACTATTTTCGTACCTTTTTTCTAATATATTTAAGACCACTAGAAAATTGTCATTGATTTTCTCTAATGACTACAAGAGACAAAGGCTCCGCCCTTAAATAAGACTTTAAGTACATAAGCTTCTGAATATTGATTAAGTAGCTATTGTCTTTAATTAATACACAAAAATGCTGATAAAAACACGTCCATTTTTGGATAGTCCCCAGAAAATGAGAAATCGAAATTTGTGATAGCTTTACTCCTATTTTTTGAGTAAGAGAATTGATTGAATTATCATGCGTTTGCAAATTCCGGGCTGAGGAACAGAAATTTCATTAATTCTTTCAATGATTTAAGCTATTAACTCATAATACTTATCTTCGAAATCTTCCCTAGCTTCCCTATCAATACCATCAAGGTCTACGTCGTCGATTCTGTTCTGAGCAACCGTGTACTTATCGAACTTTTCTTTTAAAATATCTAATTTTACTTGGAAGGTGAATGTTTTAGTTTTGGAATCGGATTTACTTTTTCCCCAATTAGCAATTCGGATAATGGCGGATTTTGAATGCGCTCGGAAATTTTTAAGAGCGTTCACTTTTAGGAAATATGAAACAAGTACAGGTTCTTGTAAACGTTGTAACATTAATAGCTAGTTAATTCTATCTATTTTAGGATCAGACACGATCCTTATTATTTATCCTATACGTTTGAATTGCACCGACACTTGTCACAGCTTCGTAAAGGACCAAATCATATTTCTACATTAATCAAGCGCAAGAAACAAAACCTAATTTTGCGAATAACAAGAACGCTTTCCAATATGCTACCCTAAATTTTTATTCAACATTTGTGTTAGGTACTAAATAAATTTAACACTAAAAACATATTCGATCAAGTATGTAATATTTCTTAGAAATACGTATCTAAATACGTACAGGAAATTAATTTTTTTTTACAATTAAACGTTTGGATTCGCCACTCAATAATCTTATATCTTAGCATGCAATTGAAATAACCTTATCTATATACAGTATACAAATGCCACGATTGAAATCGCCCCTTTCTATCTTCCATGGGACAGGTACGCCTACGCTTGAACAGGTAAACATCAGCGCTTTATTTTTAATGCGAAATTTAAGGTCGCAACAGGATGAACTCGTCGGATAACGGCAGTAAGCGGACAGCAGGTAAAATATCTGCTATAACGGAAACTGGAAACGCAACCCCTTAGTTCAAGTTTGCTGTAATTATTCGAATATTCGAGGAATTTTTACGACCTTCGTTCACTTGTCCGAGTTTAGAAAATATATCCGGCTCCAAGGATCATGGAGAAATCGCAAAATTCTAATACATTGTTCGATCTCGTCTGAATTGAAATCGAGTTTATCGTTGATAAATCGAATGTATCAAACATAGGTGGCTCAAATAATGAATAATTCCAAGACTCAAACAGGAAAATTTATGACGCTATTCATTCAGCAAATTTAAATCGCATTGGATTACATCATAATTAGTTGTGGCGAATCCTCAAGAAGCAAAAATTGATTAATAACGAATAAACTAAATTTATACCTGTTGAAGATTGACTGCTTTGTTTCACTTTTATAACCTTGGAAAACACTCACAACACATTGTTTACAGTGCCCAGATCGCGCGTGCGCATCACAAAGAGAATTGAAACCGATTGCTTTCAAGGACAAAAGGTAGACAGACAGTTATTGGTAATAAAATTTACGACGGGTGGTGTCCGATGTAGGAACCACCCTTATGCTCTCGCATGACGTAAAAGTCAAGTTATTCAGAAACTTCATTTAGCGTAGCCGTACTTTCAAAGACGTTGTTCTTTCGTGCCCAGGAGCAAGGCTTATCTCAGTTTTAAGGGATCCGATGAACCCCACCTATATATGGGGCACCTTATCTTTTTAAGAGGTTAACGTAAAAGGTAGCAAGGTAGTGCATATAGTTTTATCTTAACCCCTTGAAACCCCATGCACATTATAATGTACAATGAATTCCCACCTCTTGTTTATATAATTTATAATGTTTGATCTCGCATGCAACACCTTATACTTCAAGACCAAACAGTACAGATCAAGTGAATCATACGTAGTTCCATTTACATGCTGACAATCTCATTTTAAACGTGATTCATTAGAAAATATTTTATTGCGGAAAACGCGTTACATAATAGGTAAGTTGTTTTATGTTGTTTCTACCATAAATTTCTGCATTTCCAAAGGAGAAATTCATCGCACAAACATATTCATTATAATGTACATTTAGTACCAAATATGTTTCTGAAACCCTTGTTTATAAATATAATTTGGTATTTTATTTTCTAAATCATTCAATTCCATCTCCAGAAAAACGATGAGAGAAGAATATGATATAAAAAATCCGTATCTTGTTTAGGATTTTCTAGATTTATTGGAAAATGGCGAATTTTCAGGTGTTGGTCAGGAAAATGACAATGGAAGATGAATTTCTGACCCAGAAATAAGGACAGTTATTAGAGTTGAAGCGGATGTAATGACTAGACATGATACTGAAAAATCACCTGAATTGGAAGGCAATGCGAATATTAATGACAGACACCGAAATAGAGGAAGAAAATAATACATATATTGCAGAGAGGAAGCAAAAAAGGGAGAACGTTAAGTGGAATAGAGTCGAACCTTATGAAAGGCAGAATTAACCTGTTTGGAATTTTGGAGAGGAATAAAATATAATCAGTGAGCCTTCACAAGTCTTTGTGGACTTCTATTGGTTATTTTGTAATAAATATTTCTTCTAAAACTTTGGAAAATATGGCTCATTACACCAACATATATGCCTTTCAAAAAAAAATTACGTTTAGAAACACCTCTGATTCAGTTACAAATTTTATAGGGGTCACACATTCTAATATGTCTCGGGACAGAGTATTTCGTTTATGGACTTGTCTGCATTTAGTGAATACTTTAGAGCCCCCACGAAATTGCAAGGGACAAATTTTATAAAGTTAGACACTTTATGAATTCAGTTAGAGAAAGATGACTTCAGCTGAAACTTGAACAGAATCTTAGTATTCATGAACAAACGGTGCCATTTACTGGAACTTGTCCATCAAGAAATATATCAGAGGAAATCCATATTCTTGTGGAATAAAGGAGTTTGTTTTGGATGGATAAAGTGGACTCGCTTATGACTTTATTGGATACCAAGGCAGGTTAACAGACCTGGGCGAGATGTTCAGAAGCAGTATGGAAAGAGGCCATTACGAGAACTTCACATTTCTTCAGCTAGAACTATCCGTATAAATAGATTTATCAAACCCATTGATGCCCGACACTGATTTGAAGAAAAAATGTCGTGGTTTTGTTGACCAAATTGTGAGCGAAGATGGAATCATTGCTGTAAAGTGGATTGATAATAATACTGTCCATCTGGCACCAAATTTTATAAGAAAAGGTGAAGTCAACAAAGTTAGTAGATAGGAAAAGGGAGAATAAACATATTGATATAGAGCGCTCGCAAGTGGTAAAAGAATATAATCATAGCATAAGATCGAGAAAATGGACTCTTCGAGTAATAATGCTCTTTGTTGATTTCACTTTAGAGAATAGTTGAAAGAGTATAGAGCCGACTGTCAGAAATTCAACATGCCAAAAGAAAAATGGAGAGAAATTGATCTTTTAACTTTCGTAGCAAGGGTTGCAGAAAGCCTCATTCTTTATGGCAAGACGATTAAAAAAACACACACACACAAATAGGTCGACCAGCTTCTGCTCTATTGCATCCAGTGGGTCCACAAAAATTTTCTATAAAGAAAAAAAACGTCCATTCGCTGAAAAACAGAAGGCTAGTATAGCCCATATACCAAATATTGAAGAAAATAAAGAAACAACAAGGTGCAAACGAGTTGGTTGCAAAGGGAGAACTCACATTTACCGTGACAAATGTAAGGTAGATTTATGTTTATTTAGAGACATAAACGTTTATACAGTCCACAGGGATTATTAAATCCAAAATTTTGTATATGCATATTACTCTAATGCAATATGCAGGGAGTTTATAAAAGAACTCCTTGACTTAAAAAAATCATAATTAAAAAACGAAACCAGTAATAAACTTTAGGGGTTTGAACTCGAGTTCAGTATATTGTCAAGATGGTTTTGCTAATATTCGTGTTGGAGCTAGCGTGGTGGAGGAAGAGTGCTACTGCTTCCGCCGGCCGGCAGTCGCCACTCACCAGCCATGGCTACGCCACAGCAGAAAGCTAGTATGTGATTTGGTTTATTCAATCAAGTAAGTGGGTCTGTCAACTGACACAACTGTAGGATTTGGGTGTCTGAATCACTACATGAATTCATAGAATATCAGCGAGACTCTCCCAAAGTCAATGTTTGGTGTAGATTGATGCATGATCGTATCGTAGAACCTTACATCTTCGCACAGAAGACAATTAATGGGGATATTTATTGTGAAATGCTTGAACTATACGTTTTCCACAGATAGATGATATCGAACTAGAGAAGGTACCGATTATTTTCCAACAAGGCGACGCGCCACCTCACTATAGCAACCGTGTCCGTGATGCGTTGAACCTGCGTTTCCCTGACAGGTGGATTGGTAGGTGTGAGCCGATTGCATGGCCACCAAGGAACCCAGATCTGACTCCGTTAGATTTCTTTTTTTGGGGATATGTAAAAAACCTTGTTTATTCCGAGAGGATCCGTGACATTGCTCATTTGAGGGACGGGATTGTTGCAGCTGTAGCATCTGTCACGCCTGGTATGCTGCTGAATACCTGGAAAGAAACTGATTATCGTTTTAGACGTGGCCAGGGTAACAAATGGTGCACATATAGAACCTTATCAGGTATAAAAAAACCTGAGAAGATTCTGTTTAATACTATATAGGTTTAATAACTATTATTTTAACTTTACTATGTACAAATAAAACTATAAATCAAGGAGTTCTTTTATAATCTCCCTGTATTTCTCACAACAAACTATATTGCTTCTTTTGCCGCGTACAATAATAATCTACATAACACGTACATTGTGGTGTACAGATATATTTTGTACCATATGTACACTACTATGAACCTCTTGAAAAATACGCTGAACATTTAAAAAATAAAATTCTTAATTGAATATTCTCTTTAGACATTTATTCGTTCATATTCATTGAAATTTATTTGTTTACCGTAAATAAAATGATTCAGGTCTGAAGGGATTTAAATTATATATGGAGCGCCTCTTGTCATTTTTTCAGGGTCGGGGAAGGCATTTCTGAACTACACCAAAGTGTATGATGTATCTTAAAATTTCCATAACTCACAAAAAATATAACAAATTGTTAACGAATAATTGTTGGTCTAACAGACATCACAGAAGTGTGAATGGAACAAGAAAATACTTAGTAAACCGCGTCTTAGTAACGCCACCTATGAGTGATTGATCGTAACTGAATAGACATTGTGATCTATACAGCATGCTCTTAACAATACGGTGCATAGATTTTGATTAAGCATAATAAATTAAAACCTAAGAGATTTTTAAATTTATAATAATTTTGCTTAAAGTGAACGATTTTAGCAAGAAAATCTACAAACATCAGTACAGATTTTTCAATTCTGTACTTTATTCTTTTACAGATATTAGCTAAAAGCCAAGGTCTTCAATGGCAAGACTTCAGACGACTGGGTGATGTTCAACGTTGTTTAGGAATTGATTTAAATTCCATGATTTCACTGGTTTGTAAAATACTCCATGAGGAATCTTACAAGGTACACGAAATTCTACAAGAACTAAACACCACTTTTGAGAATTTAGAGGAAGTTTCTCTGACGTTAAATACAAGGCGAATACAGGAGTTTAAACTTCAACAGCGAGCTTTACATGTTTTCCAGGGTAAGCCTAGTTGTAACATGACGCTGATTTTTGTTCTCGTCTGTAAAATGTATAAGTAACTAAAGTTTTACTTTTTCCTTCTTAACAAGTTTCGTGTGGTTGGAATTTAATCTAAATTTGAAACATGTTAAAGTCTGAAATTAGCTTGTTGATGTATGCGAATGTACGAAGGCAAATTATTCCATTACTTTACTGTAACAAATTCTCATTAAAATACTAACGTTTCAAGATTTAAAAATAACTTTGTAGCAAGTCTTATAAAGGAATGAGTATTAAATTCTATATTTTTCAGAGGCTCTGCGGGTGCAAAAGTTTTATGAAACTTGCGAAAACTCTTCATCATCAGGGGAAGCAGTTTTAAAAATATTGGGAAAGCTCATGATGGAGAGCCATGAAAGTCTCAGGGATCTATATGAGTGCAGTCATCCAACACTAGATAAACTAGTTCAACTTTCACAACCACTAACATTAGGAACTCGTTTAACTGGAGCTGGTTGGGGTGGATGCGTTGTGGCTCTTGTTCGGCCTCAAAATGTAAACAAATATATTGAGATGTTAAAATCTAAGTTTTATAGTGAGCTTGGTATTACTAATCATTTTGAATCGTTGGTATTTGCTACTCAACCAAAAGAAGGAGCTTGTGTATATTTAGTATGAATTTATGTACTATTTTGTTTTGTTCTGACACTATAAAGTCAATCAACTATATTTTTATAGATAAATGTGGAATTAAAAATATATTTTTGGCAATAGTTTAATATAGTTTTGAATTATTGGTGATATTTTCGACATAATAAGGACAAATTAAAAATGATATCTTGTTAAATTTGCAGTGCTTTGGCTAAATTTTTTTGTTACTAATTTAATTTTTGATAAAGATGCAATATTTTGTTATCTAAATTATAGAACAGCGCAATTTTCACGAACATTAAAGCTTTTGAATATTGGTCGCTTTAAAATTACGAAGTGGGATAATTTTAACAACGGTAGTCTCGTGTAAGCATTCAGAGAAGAATAATATGTATTCATCGAATGGTCATCTAGTATCATTTCGTACAGGTATAACGCCGCAAACGCAAGCAAATGCGGAGAAATTTTAGAAAGAGCTCGAATTATGTAAATATTCATTATGATAGAGAAGCGTACTTGTTAAAACGCTCAGTATATTGAATTATTAATAAATAATAGTAAAATAATAAAATAAATAAATCTTTCATTGAAAGAGTTTTCATTCTTAACGACGAAGAAATTGTGTTTTTAGATAAGCATAATGGTAACTTTTGCGCGTAAGAGAATGATTTTCAAAGAGCTTCGTCCAAACAGTACTCATTTGTGTATAATATTTAATAACGTTTTCCTCTTAATGCCAAACATACGTCGGTATGAAAGCGTATTCATTTGAAATATCATTCGATATTCAAAGTAACTAGGAAATCGTATTTCAATTGAAAAACGTGTTCATTGAACGTCTAGAATAATTGAGTACTTAAATATAAGGTGAATGATGAAATACCGTTAGATTTGTAGAAACTATCAAATAAGGAATGTAAATGTACATCCAATTAAAGCGAGTTAAGAGATGAAGTCTTAAAAATAAGATTACTTGCAGCCATACATCTTAAATATTGTTAAGATAAGGAAAGACGCAATTAGTTAGCGTAATATAAGGCCGTAAAGTGACCAAGTCCTGTATGTTTCATCTCACACCTACGGAAAACAACCAACTACAAAATTCATGATTAACCTAGAAAATTCTCGATGATGAGGGCTCGCGCTTACAAAGTCTAGTCGAAGTTAAGAAGCGGGATGAGTTGTTCAGTCCTCCCTCAAACGTCACGATGCAGTAGTAGTAAAAATCTACAGTTTTAGTAGTGAAATTATTCATTGAAAAAGTGACAGAAAAGTGTTTTAAATCTACAAAAATAAGTAGGTTTATTTGAAATAATTAAAATGGTTTCAAACTTGGAGAATGACAACGATAATTAACTACTGCAAGATAAATTTTTTAAATCTAAATAAAATCATATTTGGGATATATATGAATGGCAATTCTGACTGTATCTAATGGTAAAATTTTAACGATTTGAAGAATTTGGACATGGATGAATGATTACGTGTTAAACAGAGACAACAACGACCAGTATAATTCATACGTTGGGATAAAATTACATTGTTTTAAAATTTTGAAAAGGACATTTCTATTAGTTAAGTTCATGATAAGAGTATATTTGTGTGCTAGTAATTGAAAATAGAGTAGAGAGTGTATAAAAATTTAATAATTCGATTGAGGGGCGACAGCCGGCGGTGGGGTTTTGCCATTTAATAAAAAATTTATTAAACAACTGATCAGATACATTTAAATTCAATTTTAAAGGGGATTTTAAGTTATCTATCTTATCTTGACAAGTTTTGTACATAATAAGATTTAATTAATGAGTTACTGATGAATGAATTTGATTAAGGTTAAGCATGTGTGCAGGCGATTATTTAATATTTGAAAGCGGCCGCTCTTTAACTTCTTCCGCCCCTCATCGTGCACGTTATACCAGGCTGCTTATAAACGTCTACCACATGCGTGCTCCCCATTTTGCACTGTATTTCGTCGAACAAAAATTATATTGCGTTGTTCGTTATCGTATACGGTTTACCTCTGGTTTTCACCGAAAACGTGCCCTTTATATTAATGTAACTATCGTAGGTTGCGGTTATAGCATCGAAATTTTGGATTTTTGTAATCACCCTATTGTTGTTGTCTGCGTTTCGGGTGAAGGGTTGTAACAATTTTATTTTTGCAGTAGGAGAATCCATTCATTAAACGTACAATGAATAGTAAAATACCTTTATTAATTAAAATAAATATTCAAGTAACAATCAAACTTTTATAGTATTATAATATCAAGGATTATTAGTCGAGTTGTTTCCGAGTTCGGTGTAATTTCACAGCCACTGGCGCGCGCGTGAGAGGTTCGAGAACTAAAATCCGGAACCTCCCACCATACAAGAAAGCAGCGAGCGCACTCGTCGATAGTTAAAAGTAGCGTCAAGATGCATTCTAAGAGAATGGCGAGTGACCTCCGAGTCGCTCTATGTTTGTGAAACACTTCCTGAGTAACGGTTAGTACCTAATCCACATTTTGTATATTCGTTGTCATATTAGCTAATTTACAAAATTTATTTAGCGCAACGACCCATTTGAACTCGCAACGACCCATTTGAACTCGCAACGACCCATTTGAACTCGCAACGACACATTTGAAATCCCAACGAGAAATTAGAAAACTGCATGGACAACGTATATATCGCACACCACGTCGAAAATCGCAACTGTAAAATTTGAGACAACATGATCCCTTTGAAGTTACAATTTAGAAAGCTTAATTTGTTGGCTACGCAATGAAAAATTATTTTAGTAAATAAATTTAGACAACGGAAGATTACGTTACAAAGTAATGCTGCCGTGATCCAAGTAAGGAACCCGCTTTGCTCCTACACCTGTGTTAAAGCATGGAAAGCAAGTATAATTAGTTGCTGTTCCGCGCTGCGAGGTAATTTCCATTACATCAAGGGACAACTGCTGCTCTTGGGTTCGTAATAGAATTAAGATTTCCTGAGTACTTTCCTTCTGAAAGTACATTATTTCATTTTGTTTGTTAGACGTACAAAATTGTTATTCAGTTTACCTGTAAATAAGCTGGTTTTCCCCAGTATTAAATTTGCTTTCACTTAGCTTCGTAAATACGTGATCACACGTGGCTTCAACGTAATTTAACAGCTGCTATTACATCACCTGTTTGTTTGTTCACTATTGTCAACAATTGCCCAATGGCTAACACATGTTTAGCATTTTAGTACAACCACTATTGATAACATTAGAGAATATCTTGGTGATTATTTTGACTTCAAACTAAATTTAAGTTTGTTAACCTAAAGAGAAAATTTCGTATATTCATTTGTAAATGACTCACACAGATCTGATTGGGTTATAAAGAAACTCTAGAATTTTTAGTTACATAGAATTATAAAATATTTGAGTAAGGATTAGTTGATAACCTTTACTACCAGTTTTGCAAGTACTTCAAATTTTTATTTTTATTTAATTACAATGATACTTTATTTACTGAAACCAAGAAAATTCTTATTAGTAAATTAATATTCTTCATTTAAAGTTTTTTATTCTGATCTAGTCTGATCAGACTTGGTAAACAAAAAGCAATAAGAACTAAAATTTTATGATCCCATTATGCAGAAAATATTCTCTATACTTTTAGGTATACTTGAGGGACGCAAATAGTGTTCCCATTTTTATGTGACTTAATTATTATTCTTTCTTACAGGAACAGCGTCTTATTCTGTTAAGACAAGTTTGTGTATCAACGAAGGCGATCTCTTTTTGGGCCTCCAAGTCCGCCCTTAAAAAATAGCTATGCCCCTAAAATAAATCAATTTGGACTTGGTGGCGCCTGTTTGTTTTTTGTTAAGTGTAACCCTCCATAGATTTCGACTTACCCCCATTGCTCATAGCTCTACCCAAGGAATAGACCCTAGTTACGTCGGAAGACTTTGTTTTGCTGACCCCAACTTCTAGAGTCAGATGTATGTATTAAGAAGAGAGCATTAGTTAAGCTCAATTTAGGAAAGAATGTGACCGTTTGGGGTTAGCGATCAAGAAAAATAATACGTTTCACTAGCGCCCAACGCTTGGGGCTTCGAAATTTGTTTGATCAAAATTTATTTGGGGCTCGAAATTTGTTTGTTCAACGAGTAATTTGTTGAAATTCGTTCGTTCATAATTTAATTTAGCTCGAGGGTTGTTTGTTCATAATTTGATTTGCCTTAGAATTTGTTTGTTAGAAATTAATTTGCTTCGAAATTTATTTGTTCTAAATTTAATTTGATTCGAAGTTTGTTAGCTCAAAATTTATTTTCCTTTGAAGTCCATTTGTCCAAAAATTATTTTGCTCGAAATTTGTTTGCTTAAGGTTTATTTGACACTTAGATTTGTCTGTTTGCTTTTGATAAAAGATTGGTTGTAACGGTAATCCCCATACACTCAATTCGTTAATTTGGTCAAATTTACTTTTGACTTTAGTTCTGTTTTGACCCCTTAAATTTTTTTGATATTGTTTTGGCAAAAATAATTTTACCAAAAACATTTTTTGATTTTTACCTTTAGTAGTACGAATTTGTTTTGATAGCTTTTGTAAGATTCGGATTAGTTAGATTTATCGGTTTGATTCCATTAGGTTGTAGTAACCATGTCGGAAAAATTCCAAATTGTTTGTCTACTTAAAGAAGAATTGGAGTATGAACTAAGAATCAGAGGAGTGGTAAGTGAGAGGCCAGTGTTGGAGAAACGGAAAATTTTAGGTAGATTGTTAGCTAAAGAAATAGATAAGCCTGGTTGTTTGGTTGACCTTTCGTGTTATGAAGTAGATTTTGCAACGGAAAGTAAAGAAATTTCAGTTTCAGTCGAGTCAGTTCGTAATATTGTGTCCGAGTTTGAGGGCGACTCATCAGACTCAATTTTAGAAGAGCTTGTTCAAGGATAAACCACCTTTCGGGACGAGCTAAGCGTATGAAAATCCTTCAATAAATCCCGATGAAGCAATTAAGTTTAGAAATGAGACCGTAGCAACGATATTAACTCTTGAAGCTGAGTTGTACGATAAAATCAATAAAAGTACAGAGTCCACCTATTTAGATCGGTCCGTTGTAGTATCTCCTTTAGTTAGTGCACCTATCCATTCGACTTCGTATGTAACACCTTCAGTACCTATAGGTTCATGGCCTGTAAAATTCTCAGGTGACCCCAAACAACTACATTCATTTTAGATAGAGTTAGTGATTTAGCACAATCTCGTAAGGGATCCGAAGCTGACTTATTTGGATCAGCATGTGAACTTTTGTGGGTGACGCTTTGGTTTGGTTTAGAACAGTGAAAAATTCTTTGCGAGACTGGAACTCCTTGTTAGAACGTTTAAGGAAGATTTTCTACCTGGTTCTTCGGATGATGACATTTGGGAAAAGATCAGAAATCGTCGTCAAGGTAAAGACGAAAGGATTATTTTATTTGTCGCGCATATGCAAACCCTCTTTAGTAGACTGACCAACGAGCCAGCAGAAGTTACTAAAGTTAAAATGATTAGAAGAAATTTGGTTCCTGAATATATTTCGGCACTTGCATTGTCGGACATTCAAGATTTGTCGACCCTAGTAAATTTGTGTAAAAGGTTAGAAGAAGCTTCTTTGATGAAACTAAACTCGGTTTTGGCGTCTTCTAATAAACCTAATAAGATTTGCAACCCTCTAAGCATCCATATGAGAACAAACATCCTGGGTTGAATGAGAAAGTTTATGCTGTTAAGAGTAGGGTGTTTCAGAATAAATTAGTCAATCCTCAAGTAACAGTAGCGGATAAGAGCTCTTTAGAGTCCTCGGTTTGTAATTCCTTTAGTCCCGATAAGAGGAATCATTTTGTTTGTTGGAATTGCTCCCGTAGTGGACATTGGTTTAGAGATTGTAGAGCAACAAAAAATTTTTGTTTTGGATGTGGTCGAAAAGGCGTTAAGGCAACGTCATGTCCACATTGTTCAAAAACCAGTAAGGCGGCAGGTACATAGTGGTCGGTATCCTGTTCCGCGTCATAAGGCTACAGTTATGATTTGTAAACAAGAAAAATACTTTAGTAAAGACGAGTGGTCGAGATGGCTTACAGTTGTTAAAAATTTTGTCAGGACTCTTCGAAGCCTAAGAATAATACTCTGTTCATTGAGAAGCAGTGTGATAATCGACCCTACATTATGGTGAAATTAATAGATAGAGACATTACCGGTCTTCTGGATTCGGGATGCACTACCTCAGTAGTAGGATCCTTAGCACTTTCAATTGTTAGAGAATTAGACTTGAAAATTTTTAGTTCAGCAAAACAGGTATCACTACAGCTGATGGTTCAATAAAGTCTGTTGTAGGCTCAGTAGATTTGCCAATTTGTATAGGTAATGATTGCCGCATCCTTAATGCATTAGTGGTTCCGTCCCTACCGCATACATTTATTTTCGGTAGTGACTTTGCAAAATTATTTGGTGTAGTTGCTGACTTTAGAAGTAATAATTGGTTTATCCAAAGCAATGTTGGGAACGACATAGGGTATATAGGTCCGTCTTCCATCCCTTTGAACACTGAAGATTCTTTATGTGGTTTACATGACCTCTCAGATGCTCAAAGTGCGCAAGCACAAGAGTTAATAAATTCATTTAGTGAGATTAGCAGCGACGATAGATTAGGACGAACTCACCTAATCGAATTGGACATAGACACAGGCAATGCCAAACCCTTCCACAAGAAACCATATGTCATGTCACCATATATGGGTAAGATATTGAATGAGGAATTGGACGACATGCTTAGACTTAAAGTTATAGAACCGTGTACTAGTCCGTGGTCCTCTCCAGTTTTGTTGGTTAAGAAGGCAGATGGAGAATATCGCTTCTGTTTTGATGGTAGAACCATGAACGACTTAACTGTTCATGATTCGTACCCCTTGCGAACGTAGATAGAATTCTCAATATGTTGAGAGGTGCGAACTACATTTCGTCTCTGGATTTGAGAAAATCGTTTTGGCAAATCCTCTTAGTGAATCGTCTAAGGATAAGACTGCCTTCAGTGTTATCTCACGAGGACAATATAGATTTACATGCATGCCATTTGGGTTGAAGAATGCTGCGCAGACGCAACAGCGTTTAGTAGATGCAATTTTGGTCCACGTTTTGAACCCCATGTATTTTGCTATTTGGACGACATGATATTATGTTCGTCATCTTTGAAGATCATCTAAAGTTATTAGTAGAGGTTAAGCAACGTTTAAAAGAAGCTAACCTTACCATAAATATAAGTAAATGTGAATTTTTAAAAAACACTTAAATTTTGGGTTATATAGTAGGTTCGAACTCACTTCGTACAGATCCCGATAAGGTGTCGGCGATGGTTAACTTTCCCCGTCCGAAAACCACAACGGAAATTAAAAGGTTTATAGGAATGTGCAGCTGGTACAGGCGCTTTATAAAGAATTTTTCGTCTTTAGTTTCGCCTATTAATGACCTCATTAAAAGTAAGAAAAAAGGTCAAACTGTAAACTGGAGTGCGGAAGCAGAAAATTCATTTGTGCTAATCAAGCAAGCATTAGTTTCTGCACCTCTTCTTTCGCAGCCAGACTACTCGGCACCCTTTATCGTTGAGTGTGACGCAAGCAACACTGGGTTAGGAGCTGTGTTGATTCAGAATGTAAACGGAGAAGAGCGTGTAATTTCGTACGCAAGCAAAACCCTGAGCCGTACTGAGCGCAATTATTCCACCACTGAAAGAGAGTGTTTAGCGGTTATTTTTGCAATTGAGAAATTTCGTCCGTGGGTAGAAGGAGTTCGATTCACCGTTGTCACCGATCATTTTTCGTTACTTTGGTTGAGTAATCTTCAGAATCCAACTGGAAAACTCGCCAGATGGTCAGTTCGATTAAGGCAACACTCATTTGATTTGGTGCATAGAAAAGGAAAGTTCAATATAGTTCCAGATTGTCTTAGTCGTGGTGTTCCTTTAGAAAATCCAGAAGTTAACTTAGTAGAGATTAAACTTGATGCAGTAGACTTGTGGTATGAGTCTTTGAGAAAGAAAATTTTGTTGTCACCGAAAAGCTACCCACAATGGAAAGTAGAAGATGGGTTTATTTATAAGTTTATACCTTCCTTATTACCGCATTCGGCGAATGTTGTAGAGTGGAAATATTTGGTGCCAAAGTCTCAGCGCGTAGATGTCATTAAATCATGTCATGACCCCCTTCAGCAGGACATTTTGGTTCCTTAAAACTTTGTCTCGAGTCCAAGAATTGTATTATTGGCCAAAGATGATCTTTGACGTACGTAAATTTTGTAGAAAATGTTTGATTTGTGGTGCTCAAAAACCACCCAATAGAGGTCCCCTTGGAATGATGGGAAAGGAGAAAGAAGTTGGACTACCATTCCAAACCATTGCATTAGATTTGATGGGTCCGTTTCCTCGTTCCAAACGCGGACATAAATGGCTCTTAGTTGTTGGTGATTGGTTCTCGAAGTATTCGATTTTGCAACCTTTACGTAGTGCTACCGCACATTTGATCGAGAAGTTTTTGGAAGAAAAGGTATTTCTTGTCTACGGAGTACCACAATTTATTATTTGTGATAATGGTCCACAATTAGTTGGACGTATTTTAAAGCTTTGTGTGCAAGGTACGAAATTCAAAAATTTGGTATAACGCTGTTTATGCTCCCCAATGCAATTTTGTGGAAAGAATCAATAAGACAGTTGGTACAGCAATCCGTACATACGTAGAAGAACATGATACGTGGGATGTTGAGATATCAAAGATCCAATACGCGATCAACTCAGCAAAACATGAGTCCACCAACTATTCACCAAATTTTTAGTTTTTGGTCGTCAGGTACCTTTAAGTGGAAAAGCTTATAAGGATAATTTTATACCTGGTGAGGATGTTGATGTCGTCTCCAGTAGTAGACCTTCTTATGTTTTGGATCGTCAACTTTGTTTGATATTTTGGAAGTGTCCGTGAAAATTTGCATGTAGCTTATCAACGTTCGTGTAAACGCTACAATCTTCGGAGAAGAGACATTTCATTCCGAGTCGGAGAGTATGTTTGGAGAACTAATAAGGTCCTCTCGAGTGCTAGTGATAAATTTTCCGCTAAGTTAGCTCCTAAGTTCGTTATGAGTAAAATTCGGAAAAACATTCCAGTTTAGTATATGAGTTAGAAAACGAAGATGGAACAAGAGCAGGAAATGGCACATAAAGGACTTGAAACCAATTGGAGTATCAGATCCAAATGAAAATGATGATTTTGACGATTAATTCCGGTCCGGTCATCTCTTTGATATTAAGTAATGACGTAGTGGTCTGTTTTGTTTTGTTCCAATTCTTGATCTAGTGTCGGTCCACTAATATTGAGTATTTTGTTTGAGGAGTGAAATAAGTGGTTTGAGATTTTGTAAGTTTTGTAAGTTGAGGTGTGCCTTGGTGCACGCTGGTCGTTTTGCTCGCGCGTTGCTCGGAGATGTGTTTGGAGGATGTCTTTGACAGATATCCTTACAATGTAGAAGTAGGTGGGCTATTTAACTATTGGTCCTGATTTCTACATGTCAAGGTGGAGAGAATGAATTGTTCTTTCCCTTGTTCCTTTTGACCGTTAGAAGTTCTTAGATTTGATTCCTTTTGACCGTTAGAAGTTCTTAGATTTGATAAGGTCAAAGTTGACTTGGTGATTTTCACCGTTTGGTCCATCACTAATGAGATCAGTTGTTCGTTAGCAATTAGTGATAGGATGATCAGTAGGGTGTAGGATTCTACAACCCTAACTGGGTTATTTTGGGTTTGAAATTTGATGAGTAACCTGATGGTTAGGTTACCTTCGTTTTGATTATCTCTTTGTAATAAAGTGATAATATTTTGTATTTGAATTTGTTAAGTAACCGTATGGTCAGGTTACCTTTGTTTTGATTATCTCTTTGTAATAAAGTGATAATATTTTGTATTTGAATTTGTTAAGTAACCGTATGGTCAGGTTACCTTTGTTTTGATTATCTCTTTGTAATAAAGTGATAATATTTTGTATTTGAATTTGTTAAGTAACCGTATGGTCGGGTTACCTTCGTTTTGATTATCTCTTTGTAATAAAGTGATAATACTTTGTATTTGAATTTGATAAGTAACCTTTGATTAGGTCACTTTTGTTTTGGTTATCACCTTGTGATGATGCTTAAATTTAGACCTATTAGTAGGGTATTTCTTTTGATTCTCACCTTATAGTGATGATATTTTGAATGGTAATGCTGTTCTGATGAGGAAGCATTCCTGTTTTTTTGTAAATAGAGCTAAATGAGCTCCTGGAAGTGAAGTTTTTTGAAATTAGAAGTAAATTGTAAGTGTTTGATTTTAGGTCAGAAATATTAGCCTTATTAGAAGTAGGAATCTCAAGTCAAGAAATTTTGTAAATTTAAATTCTTTTGTCCCGTGGAGTGTTTGACTCTCTAATTTGACCCTCCCAATTTTGATTATTACCGATTGTGACTCCCGATTTTGTCTCCCGATGGACGTCAGGTACACGTAGTTACCAACACACTCTCAATTATAAATGAAGGTCCCCCATTTGAGTAAATTTATAAAATTGCATAGTTGGTTAGGAAGATAGGAAAGGCTAGTATTGTTGTAAAAAATTTTTTGTATTAGTTATATTTGAAGTTTTTTAAGAAAAATTTTTTCTTTTAGGAAAGAGGTAGTGTAACAATTTTATTTTTGCAGTAGGAGAATCCATTCATTAAACGTACAATGAATAGTAAAATACCTTTATTAATTAAAATAAATATTCAAGTAACAATCAAACTTTTATAGTATTATAATATCAAGGATTATTAGTCGAGTTGTTTCCGAGTTCGGTGTAATTTCACAGCCACTGGCGCGCGCGTGAGAGGTTCGAGAACTAAAATCCGGAACCTCCCACCATACAAGAAAGCAGCGAGCGCACTCGTCGATAGTTAAAAGTAGCGTCAAGATGCATTCTAAGAGAATGGCGAGTGACCTCCGAGTCGCTCTATGTTTGTGAAACACTTCCTGAGTAACGGTTAGTACCTAATCCACATTTTGTATATTCGTTGTCATATTAGCTAATTTACAAAATTTATTTAGCGCAACGACCCATTTGAACTCGCAACGACCCATTTGAACTCGCAACGACCCATTTGAACTCGCAACGACACATTTGAAATCCCAACGAGAAATTAGAAAACTGCATGGACAACGTATATATCGCACACCACGTCGAAAATCGCAACTGTAAAATTTGAGACAACATGATCCCTTTGAAGTTACAATTTAGAAAGCTTAATTTGTTGGCTACGCAATGAAAAATTATTTTAGTAAATAAATTTAGACAACGGAAGATTACGTTACAAAGTAATGCTGCCGTGATCCAAGTAAGGAACCCGCTTTGCTCCTACACCTGTGTTAAAGCATGGAAAGCAAGTATAATTAGTTGCTGTTCCCGCGCTGCGAGGTAATTTCCATTACATCAAGGGACAACTGCTGCTCTTGGGTTCGTAATAGAATTATGATTTCTGAGTACTTTCCTTCTGAAAGTACATTATTTCATTTTGTTTGTTAGACGTACAAAATTGTTATTCAGTTTACCTGTAAATAAGCTGGTTTTCCCCAGTATTAAATTTGCTTTCACTTAGCTTCGTAAATACGTGATCACACGTGGCTTCAACGTAATTTAACAGCTGCTATTACATCACCTGTTTGTTTGTTCACTATTGTCAACAATTGCCCAATGGCTAACACATGTTTAGCATTTTAGTACAACCACTATTGATAACATTAGAGAATATCTTGGTGATTATTTTGACTTCAAACTAAATTTAAGTTTGTTAACCTAAAGAGAAAATTTCGTATATTCATTTGTAAATGACTCACACAGATCTGATTGGGTTATAAAGAAACTCTAGCATTTTTAGTTACATAGAATTATAAAATATTTGAGTAAGGATTAGTTGATAACCTTTACTACCAGTTTTGCAAGTACTTCAAATTTTTATTTTATTTAATTACAATGATACTTTATTTACTGAAACCAAGAAAATTCTTATTAGTAAATTAATATTCTTCATTTAAAGTTTTTTATTCTGATCTAGTCTGATCAGACTTGGTAAACAAAAAGCAATAAGAACTAAAATTTTATGATCCCATTATGCAGAAAATATTCTCTATACTTTTAGGTATACTTGAGGGACGCAAATAGTGTTCCCATTTTTATGTGACTTAATTATTATTCTTTCTTACAGGAACAGCGTCTTATTCTGTTAAGACAAGTTTGTGTATCAACGAAGGCGATCTCTTTTTTGGGTCTCCAAGTCCGCCCTTAAAAAATAGCTATGCCCCTAAAATAAATCAATTTGGACTTGGTGGCGCCTGTTTGTTTTTTGTTAAGTGTAACCTCCATAGATTTCGACTTACCCCCATTGCTCATAGCTCTACCCAAGGAATAGACCCTAGTTACGTCGGAAGACTTTGTTTTGCTGACCCCCAACTTCTAGAGTCAGATGTATGTATTAAGAAGAGAGCATTAGTTAAGCTCAATTTAGGAAAGAATGTGACCGTTTGGGGTTAGCGATCAAGAAAAAATAATACGTTTCAGGGTAAATATGAATAATAATCTTCCTTCGAAATTGTTTCTTCGTAGCAAGGACTTCTAAATATGTCTAATTTGGCAACCTCGCCGAATGGTAGTTTCTTCAAACGAGAACTAATCACCGACGAGATGTGATCTGCAACCATTTTCGTACTGCTAAAATCTCCACGTATTTTACCACCAAGTATAGCCATTTCTAGTAATTTTTTTCCTACTATTCAAAAGCTTGTAGCCGAGCGCTTTTACAAAACTTGCAACTGTACGACCAAGAACGGATTTTTTCTTTTTAATAATATTCTTTAAAGTATCCTGAAGCCGATGTTGCTGATGCGTCCGCTTATATTCCTTTTTCAACCTCTTCCGCTTTTTATTTCGTTATGGTCTGGCAATGATTTGCGAATGACTGCAGGTTTCAAGAACGTTTTTTGCGTTATATATAGGTTTGTTCTTGAAGACTTCGGTGCCGATAGCAATGCCCAACGCGTGGATTTTTTCTTACGTCTTTTTACGGCTAACGTTGTGCATGCGTGATGTTGATTCTGACGCTCGTCATCATAAACTAAACCCATTTTTCAACTTAATTATTTTATTATTCGCGTCTTAGTTATAGGTACGTATCTTTTGAAAAATTAACCGATTCTCCCGAATAATCCTTCAGTCTCAACGTAATGTTAACGAATTCGTCCACGCACGGAGGAAAACGAACTACATTGCTGGGCTGTTGTTCTATGCTGCAGCCTGGTGACAGGGTTAGACCAAATTCGTAAATGCTGTGACAAAGTTGGTTATTGCGGTACGCGCCCGTCCTAATGTTAGTATCTACGAAAATGTTAGACACCGAAATTATTTACACGTATCGATTGGACGTATGCGGTGGTCTTCCTCTAAGATTCGATTGAAAAATCCCAGCATTCGTCCGATGTTGCCGCTCTTCGTGAAGTCTACGGAGTACTTTGATTTCATTTCGCACTTTAGAGTATTATTATTATTTCTTAAAGAGAACAACCCGTCAACCCATCCGCCATCCAAAGTGACGGCCGAATTAATTTCTTTATTGGCTTTTCCAATATCTTTTTTCTCAGGTACGTGTTTATCTTGTCTATTTCGTAGCAGTCCTCGTCGATGGTAATTTCTTTATCTTTATCGTAATAGACCTTATTATTTCCCTCGTAAATATTTCTGGCGGTGTTGCACGTGTAAAGGCCCACCAAGCCGCAGGTGAATGTGCCGCCGTCGTTCAGTCTCACCGGCGGGTATAGCGTCCGTTGCTGATGATATTTCCGTACCCGAAGATCGCGAATGTCCTAGATATAACAGTCGCGCTTCGAAGGCATTATGGTTCTTTTATGTAAAAATTTCAACACTAAATGCCTGCACAGGATCGTGTTAGAGTCTTGCTTCATTTCCACGTTATAATATATATCGCAGCCGTGAAAATATCTTAAGACTTCTTCGGGAAGCCCCTGTCTCCAAATATATCACCGTATTGACCCTTTTTTTATAACCGACCCAATACGTGCCCGGACCAAATCCATCGTCTAAATTTATAATACCGCTTTCGTTTCGCCACGGTGGTGCTTTAGCATATTTGTGCAGATCGAGATTGGTCAATGCACGCATGGGTGGCGAACCTAGCATTCCTCGACACCGTCGTAGGCATCAGTTTTTTGAAACTCCCCGAAAAACTTTCAAGTGCAAAACACCACCTTTCTTGTGAGGCTTTAAATACAATCCGTCTACGACTTTTTTCTCTTCCATGACCCTGTTCTGGCGCGCGTTTTCGTCGAAATACCTCTGTGCATTTTAGCCAAACTGATGGCGTTTTCAACGCTCGACGCTCCGCCGACCAATGCTCCTGCAAATATCGGAATCATGGGCAGTAAACCGCTTTGCTTAAGCACCGCCCATCTTGTCGACTATAATTTTTGCCGCAATTATCGCGCTCAAAATGAGATGATGATGCGAAGCTCCGTCGTGTCCCTTCTAATTTCTTTAGGTATTTTACTAATAAGACCGCCTCTTAAGGACCTGTTTTTATTGGAATCGCCGTTATTACCTTTGGATTTTCCTGAGCATCGTCGTCCTCTTCGTCGTTTTTGTTGTAGTTGATGTTGACGACCCAGTTTCACATCCATTTTATTGTCTACTTCCATTCCTAGTTTGCGTTACAGCTGTTACGCACAACGCTGCGAGTTTCATGGACCACGTAGGATCTTTGGCCTTGACACGCAGCCAAGCCGCTTCTTGTAAGAACTTGTCGGCCCCATACCTGTCCTTCAAGTCTTTGTGGTGCGAGTTCGCGATGTCGTGTTGGTTGCACGTTTTGTCTAGAAGTTTAATACCTTTGTCTTCGCGGTTTAAACGCTCTTGCAGCCTGGTTCCGGAGCTGCAGTAGTTATGACCAGGAAAGTGCAGTTCGAACTGTAATTTATTCAAGATGTTGTTGAACAACTCTTCACCCCGTGTACCAACATTGACTAACATCTCACCTGGCACAATTTAAATATATATATATATATATATATATATATATATAAGTAAATAACTTGTCTTGTTATATATATATATATATATATATATATATATATATATATATATATATATATATATATATATATATATATATATATATATATTGAAGTGTACGTAAGAGCTAAAAGGGTATAAAGAGTACTTTATTGTTTTAAGGTTGTGTATATGCCAAAACAAGCCAATGACCAGATCACGTAATTGTAAATTTTGTGTTTGTCGTACTTTACAAGTGGTAAAGTATTTAAAGTAGTTTAGTCAGAGTAAAAGTGCCAATACATGAAAGAATGGCTTGATGACGTGAGAAAACTCAGTATTCCAGGATTTATACTAAGTTGTACGTTGATAATCCATAGAGTGTAAATTTGCTGGTCTAAAAGCCGGTTGCGTCTGTGTAAGTTCCACTGTTCACAACACAGGGCCAGGATTATATGTGAAACATTTCGGCACGTATTTAGTAGAATCAACCTTTGGACAAACTTGTATTATCAAAATTATATGTGAAAATAATATATCAAAAGTGATTTAAGTGCGACGCGATCATATGTACAAATGATCGAACAGTTATTTATATAATCGTAAAGTGTAAAAAGATAACTGATAGGTATTAGCGACACAACACTAGTTGTGATGATATAATTAGGTGTTGGGATTTTAGAAATGTATAAAGAGTAGGCATAATAATTTAGAAGAACCATTTGAATAATTTTGGTAAAAAGACGTGTTTCGGTATAAATGTACTAAGTTGAATATTTTAAAGTCAAAATAAAATCTTTTGGAAGTTAAAGCTTTTGATTAAATTAAATTTGATTAAATCTTTCAAAATTTCATACTCTGTACATTTTAAAATTTTTTTCGATATCCTTAGTTATATGTATATATAAAACTCATAACCGTAAGTAATGTTAAACTACTATTCCAACAATTAATTTTATATATATTAGATTCCTGACGAAGATAATAAATTTATCGAAAGCTTGAATGATTGAAAGAGTATTTTATTAATCCATCAAATTTGACTGCTTTCTCCAATAATAAAAAAAATAAATAAATATATATATATATATATATATATATATATATATATATATAAAGAATAACCGCATACAAAATAAATTTTATTTTATGCTATCTTTAAAATACAGAGGTTTCATTGTGACATTTAAATTCTTTTAACATAAACGTAATACGTCATCGACAACTTTGTGGGAAAAATGGCGCGTGATTTGTAACAAACCGAGTCTGCTGGTATCGTAAAGAACGTTTAGGAGGCTTAGGGATGGATTTCCAAATACGTATTCACTTATCATCTCGACTCGACATAAGATTTGATCCTGCAAGTTCGAATAAAGTCCAACATTCACGTGTCCGCCGTCACTGCTATTGCATCTGCTATACGCGTAAGCTCCGAACTCCTCGGAAAGGCATGTGGCGACGCACTCTATATTTCTATCGTAGAACTCTTGAAAATCTTGTTCTTTTAATATTTCTAATTTGAGCATTATAAGAGGTGCTAGAGTAAACACTTTTGCAAACTCTTCGCGCGCGAGAGAAATTCGCGCAATTATGTATTCAGCGTTTGTTGATTCTAATGCTGCGAAAGCCGCAGCAATTTTTTGCACGTCGACTCTATGAATAGACTCGTATTCGTCTTTAATTCCACTTCCAAGTAGCTATCGATGGTCTTATGCATTTCACGCCTCCAGTGCCATACGTCTGCGACTACGGTGGCGGCGGCAGCGTCTGCAGATGCAACCTTGGTAGTATTGGAACGATTGGAAAAAAAATTTCTGAATTTATACTCAATAGTGATAGATGACATCTTTCCATTCGTTTTCGTCCATTTGCAATTCGCCTTCTTTTATAAAATCTGTTGGGGCACACAAGTCTGATAGCACTTTGCACTCTTTTTTTGTTAAGTCCACTTCGATCGTATGGCAGTGAACGCATCATTGCGCACTCTACTTGGGGGTATTCAATCGGTATTCGGTGCTGCATATCAGGGGATCCATCACGTGATCGTTATCCTAGACAGGACAACCTGAGAAAACATTCGAACTATCTCCTGACGGTTGCGACGCCTGCGGAGATCCAGATACTGCACACGTAGATGATGACAAAATTACATCATCATCGTTATTTAAAGATATTTTCCTGTCGCAGCCACTATCGTCTTGAATATAGTTCATCATAATTGCTATTTAATTAAGTGTAAATTCTTACACGCACACCCTGAACGAAGATACCGTTGGTTAGAATTGAAAATAACTTTGCGCGCGCAGGTCTTCGTTTGAGCGCGAACGATGCTGCTCATGCAAACATATTTTATTTTTATATTTGTAATAGTTGTAGTATACCCACGCTCCTATTAACTGCATAAATACGATGTGTTCTAAATACGCCCATACACAATCTGACTACCAAATTATGGATCTTTGTTTCTCGCTCTCTCTCCTTCGAAAGCGATTCGTTCATGATTCCATGGCATGACGCTCCAGTCGGTCTTCATAAAACTGCTATTATATTTAAATCTTATATTAAACATCAGCAAAGAACCAACGTCAACTCCGCCTCCGACACAGTTGCCCGCACATCCATTGTTCAACCATTCGCCATTGTCGCCATCCTCGTCTCCGTCTACCTTTTCTATTTCTCGTCATCGTCGTTGTAGGCGTCCTCCTAAATAACTTTTGTAAATTAAAAGGTCCTTTGATACCGCGGACGACGATGTCGATGGTGCTGATGATGGCGATAAGGGAGCCTCTTCCGAATGGTTCTGCTGCTGCCGTTGCTGTTGATGTTGCAACTGCATGGTAACTAATTCCATACGTTTCAAATCTATAGAACGAGAGCATCTTATTTATTGCGACGACGACGGTGAGGACTCCGACTTCGACAATGCCATAACGTCTTTGTTTTGAACAACCTTGAAACATACGAATGCATTCGGAGGATTTAGGGGTGTCGGATTTCTTTGCCAGGAAAGCTCGTTCGGTTTAAATATGTATAGGTAATGATTACATATTCAAGAGTAGGCGAGATATGCAACGACGGCTGCAGGCGGTCCTTGAGGTGTCATTTCGAACAATAGGCATTTTTTATTGCATTCATAGGTTTTTATAGCATCAACAGGGCTGTGGTATGTGACTTTGTAGGGTGGATGTGTATGGGTGTGGAGGGGGGTAAAGCATACACATTCAGGACACGATTTTATTTGCTGAGGAGGTCCATCTATCTGATCTGCTTGCGACGATGTTTGTAAGCCGATGCATCTATAATTGTTTTTGCAAATACTCCGGTAATTTGTCGAAATTTCTGGCCTCGTCTTTACTTGCATACCTTTCGATATACTCTGGCGGTAATTTCGTAAGATCTTCAACTGTTAACATTATTCTATATTACAAAAGTATATGATTAAAATATACATATCGCCTCTTAGGCAATTATCTTTTCACCTTAAGAAGACATACTATATGATCACGCACGATATATATTGACACTTAAATTTAATATTCTCGAAAGTATTAACCCGCTTTGCTTTTCGGTGTATTCGCCCAGTTTATTGTTCAATTGTTGAATAGTTTCGGGTTTAATTTGAGTTTGAAAATCTTCCATTTTTAAAATTTTATAATTTTTAGTTGTAAAATGTTTGAGCGATGATGATGATGATTATGGTGATGCCTCCACGGCTTCTGAAGATGATGTTGATCCGTTGGGCTTTATATATTCACCGTTAAACACGAAATTAATTTTAGGAGAGTCGAATTTTCTCAAGCGTCGCTGTATCAAAGCGAATGCGTCTTCTAAAAATTGCATGGGATTTATCTGATATAAATTGACCACAGCACCCGAACGTATTCTGCGGGCGAAAACCGATTTCAAATCGACCCCCACGACAGTAGCGTCGTTGCCATCGACGTCATTGAAGTCATTCGCGTAACCCTGGTCCTTTACACTAGTATTATCGCCGGATCCATTCTTTTTGCTAACGTCTGTTCCCCTGATCACTTTATAACGTTTACTTTCTGTAACCCGACGCAATCTAAACGGAAAAGTAATAAATCCAAGCAAGGAATAACACCACAAACAACGAAATAAATCCAAATTTTTGAAGAAATCGCCAAATAATCAAAGTCAAATTAAAATTTTAATTACCAGAACATTCTTCCAGCCAAAATGAGTAGTGAAATGAAACTGTACATGGAGATGATTCCCCAATTTAACGGAGATCAATGATAATTAAGAAACTTCATTTCAGCCAGCGAAATATTCCTAGAAACATTTTATAAGCCCGGAGATAACGAAAGGAACATTTTGCTTATCCGTCTTTTAATAAGTAAACTAACCGGAAGGGCACTAACATTAATTGCGAGTCGATATGATTTAGGCCAATGGGACGAATTTAAACGCGTATTAATAGCATATTTTGGAGATCAGAGGAACCTAAAATGCCTAGTAGGAGAATTGATAAAGCTTAGAATGGAACACAACCAATCCCCATATCAATTTGGAATGAAATGCCAAGATGTAAGAAGCTTAATCTTGAAAGAACTCAAAATTGAAGAAACCGACCCAAATGTCAGACTTTTAAAAACAATGGCATTATACACTTATCTAAATGCACTACCCGAACGACTTTAAGACAAAATTAGATTTTAACATCCCCAAGACTTAGAAGAAGCAATGATCATGATAATCGAGGAAGAAAACGTAATGTACTACAAAAACAGACTATATAACCCCAACGCGAATAAAAGCTATACGCCATTAAAAACCATACAACCCGCGAGACAAATAAGTTCACAACAAAAATTTACACCGTTCAATGCACAAACAAACCAAACGCGAATCCACATTTTAGTAACTCAAACTTTAACAACCAATATAAACAATTTCCAAAACCAACATTTAACCCAAACTTTTCAAAACCCGCATTCCAACCGAGATTCAACCAAAATCAGCAAAGACCAGTATTCAACGCGAATCCTATTAGAAACTCACCAATGACAAATAATAATTCTAATAGCTATTATAAACCCACGCCAATGGATACCTCATCTAGTAACACTAGACCCAACACAAAAATAACACACATTAGACCAAACCCTAATCAAAACGCACTTTCACCTCAGAAGAGCTATTTCATCAAGAAGTAGAGGAATATGAAGATGACCAGAATAATTACAATCGAGCAAGTACAAACAACGAACATAACCAATCAAACCATTACGAACGCGAAGAATCATACGAAACTTATAAAGAGGACGACGAAGAAAACGCGTGCTCAATTTTTCAGATAGACCGATTTATAACCGACCAAACGTAATAAACCTAAACAATATGAATCACCTTGTACTACCCTATATAGAAATACCCCACGCAGAATTCAAACTACTAATCGATTCCGGATCTTCAAAAACATTAATAAGCCCGCGAACAGTAAAGAAACATTATTTAAAATATGTAGAAAAAGAACCGTTTAAAATTAAAACAGCCCATCAAACAACTCTGCACCAATTCGTAGCAAAAATACCTTTACCCAAAACATTTAACGTAAAGATGAAGCATAAATTCTGTATATTCGAATTTAATGACAAATATGACGGACTATTAGGAATGGACCTTCTAAGAAAATTAGGAGCCAACATAGACATAAAAACCCGTTTACTAAGAACCAAATATGGACGAATCCCCATTAAATTTCAAAACACCCAAGTTGACGAAAAATACACAGTAGAACCTCGAACAGAAAAAAAGATAAAAATCCCCGTAAATTCAAATAATAAATTAGGAATAATAAATCACATAACTTTTCAACAAGGAGTAGAGACCCCAACCGCATTAGTACAAATCAAAGATAATTATGACACAACAACAATATTAAATTCAAACGATTACCCCGTAGAACTATCATTAACAAACCCAATTAACGTGGAAGAATGAAATTTTAACGAGATGGAAATAGACGAGAACTTAAACGAAAATTATAACCCCGTAGAAAACGACGAAATGTTGAGAGAAAATTTAGATAATATCCGATTTAACCGCGACATAAATCAAGAGGAACAAAGAGTAATTCAAAAATTATGTTTCGAATACCGCGACATATTCCATTGCGAAGGAATACCCCTAACCTTTACAGATACAGTCAAGCACAACATTGAACTAACAGACAACAAAGCCATATTCACTAAAGCATACAGATTACCCCAGGCAAGTCAGGAAGAAGCTGACAGACAAGTAGCCGATCTATTAGATCAAGACATCATACAACACTCCAATTCACCATGGAGCAGCCCCGTATTAATAGTACCAAAGAAACTGGACGCATCAGGAAAACGAAAATACAGAATGGTAATAGATTACCGCAAATTAAACGAAAAAACGGTAGACGATAAATACCCGTTACCGAATATAACTGAAATTTTAGATAAGTTAGGCAAGTGTCAATATTTTTCGACGCTAGATTTAGCATCAGGATACCATCAAGTGGAAATGGAAGAAAGAGATACACAAAAAACAGCCTTTAGCACTCCTAGAGGACACTACGAATATAAACGGATGCCATTTGGACTAAAGAACGCACCCGCAACTTTTCAACGAGTAATGGATAATATACTACGAGGGATACACAATGAAAAATGCCTTGCGTACCTAGATGATATAATAGTTTATTCAACATCATTAGTGGAGCATATAGAAAGATTACGAGAAGTGTTCGACAGATTAAGAACAGCACAATTTAAAGTACAAATAGATAAATGCGAATTTCTACAAAAAGAAGTAGCATTTTTAGGACACATAATAACACCCCAAGGAGTGATGCCGAACCCCGACAAAACAAACGCTGTATTAAATTATCCCATACTCAAAACAAATAAAGAAATAAAAGGATTTTTAGGCCTTAGTGGCTATTACCGAAAATTTATTGAAGGTTATGCTTAAATAACCAAGTCCCTGACCAATTGTTTAAAGTAGGGAAACAAAATTGTACATACCCCAGAATTTATTAAAGCTGTAGACAAAATCAAAAGTATATTAACATATCACCCCGTATTAGAATACCCCGACTTTTCGAAACCATTCATATTAACAACAGACGCATCAAATGTAGCATTAGGCGCAGTATTCAGCCAAGGAACAGTAGGCAACGATAAACCCATCAGCTACGCATCCAGAACCCTCAACGAAACAGAGCAACGATACAGTACAATAGAGAAAGAATTGTTAGCCATAATTTGGGCAACAAAGTATTTTAGACCATACCTATACTGACGGAAATTTTATATATACACCGATCATAGACCACTAGTATGGCTATGCAAACTCAAGGAACCCAACTCAAAATTACAACGATGGAGAATCCGATTAGAAGAATATGACTACGAGATCATATACAAAAAGGGAATTTATAATAATAACGCAGACGCTTTGAGCAGAATACAGCTTAACGCACTAGAAACAGAATCAGTAATAGGAAACGTAGACGAAACAGAAATTAGAGAAGATCCAGACGAAATGGAAACCATACATTCGACACAAAACGACGAGCCAAAAACCACAATTAAAATTTTAAATGAAGCTATAGATATGAAACCCAATCAGTTTATAATCACAGAAGTTTTAAACAACCCCAACCTTGTAAAATACACGAAAGTAGATAACAAAAAGATATACCAAATTCAAATAACCAAAGACGACAATGAATCACAAATAATTAAAATTCTAAAAGAATACACCCCCGAGAAAAAACGATTTTACTTTTACTTTAACACAGAAAATTTGTATAAACGATTTACAGAAATATATGTTAAATTATTCAATAACTCTGGCCCTGAACTTATATGAAGCACAAGAAAATTAATAACATTAGACGACGCTGACGAAATAAACGATGTGATCAGAAACCAACACGAAGGAAAAACGAACCATCGTGGAATAAATGAAACCCTAAAACAAATCATGAGACGTTATTACTTCAAGGACATGAAAGAATTAACTACAGACTCTACTAATCAGTGTGAACTATGCGACAAAGCAAAATATGACAGGAAACCCCCAAAGATACCCTTAATGTTAACTAAAACACCAGACAAACCTTTTCGGAAATTACATGCCAATACTCTAGTAGTAGAAGCACAAAGTTACTTAGCAATCGTGGACGCATTTACAAAAATAGGCCAAGCAATACCAATCACCTCTAAAAATAGCATAGACGTAACTCAAGGATTTTTACATTTTATGGAACGCCCGAAACCATAACGCTAGATAACGGAAGCGAATTCAAAAACGAAACACTTTGGAATTACACAAAATAAAAATTCATTTTATAACTGAAAACCACCCTGAATCCAACGGACTAATTGAGAGACTACATTCAACTCTACTAGAACAGATCAGATTATTAAGAATCAATTACAAGAAAGAACATATAACAAACTTAATGTCATACGCATTAATCGTCTATAATAACACAATTTATTCATCAACCAATTTTACAGCATTAGAATTAACCCTAGGACATTCAGATTCACGCATTCCTTACGATATACATTATAACAAAGAAATCTATCAGCAATACGACAAGGATCACAAAGAGAAACTAAAAATAACTTATGACAAGGTGAAGGATAAGTTAGATAACGACAAAGAACGCATTACCGCGACCCGTAATAAAAACACTGACATAAATAAATTTTCCATAGGACAAACCGTATACGAGAAAAATTACCAAAGCGAAAGACACAAAACAGCAGCGAGAAATTTAGGCACCTTTAAAATCAAAAGAATATCCGACAAAAACGTAGCCGTAGTAGACCACGGCAAGATAACAAAATATATTCACCTCAAAAATTTAAGACACCCTGTACTTTCAGATGGACAATCATCACCTTTAGCGTCAACCTCCACCCAGGTAGAACGGACACCGAAATCATAATCGAAGACATAAAGAATAACCCCGGTATACTACCGATAAAATTAGGCAGTATGCAGAACACTATAGACTATTGGACCTTTACACATAAATTCGATTTAACCTAACTGAAACAAGAATTTCAAATCATCAAAACTAATTATTACCGACTAAAACAATCGATGGACACACCAAAATTCGAAAAAAAGTACGCAATAGAAATGATGAACTACGACAGCATAACAGAAAGTATTTTGAGAAATATAGAAGACAAATTTAATCGACTAATACCCATAGAACAAACGGCAAGACGAAAAAGAGGACTAATCAACGGAGTAGGAAATATAATAAAAGCAATAACAGGCAAATTGGACAGTCAAGACGCAGAACGTTATGACAATGCAATACAACAATTAATCGAAAATCAGAACGACATCAAAACCATAATTAGTAACCAAAAATCACGCACACGCGCACGCGCACGTGCACGCGCACGCACGCGCGCGCATGCGCGCGCACGCACGCAAGCAAGCAAGCACGCAAGCACGCACGCACACACACACACAATACATACTTTTATTTTGAAAAAATACTGGTTGCCTTTCCCGTTACTATACTGTACATACACCTACAACTCCCTTATTATAACACCTATTAACCAAAACACACACACACACACAGCTACACATACATATCCTATACACATACATAGAATATTAACACCTGTATGATAAGGATTGTCTCAGGATCTCCGTAACTATACTACTATTACCCAGTTGAATTCTTAAATTGCCTTACACTTTCGAGAATGCCACAGCGCATATTAAATCTGAAAGTAGGTTCAATCATCATATTTTCGAGGAATTTAAGCACCAAAGGAGAATTATATAATGTCACATAATAGGGCGTCACCAAAATTTATATATGCAAATATCCTACGGGTACCTCTGGGACGGAAATCTCGAATTTATTCTGAGAATAAAATAGGCTCCAGTTTAACCAGATCTACTGTTTGTACTACGAAGAAAATTTCCTGTTAGACTGACATTTTGTATAACATTAAGCAAATCACAGGGAGCTTTGAATAGACTAGGTGTGCGACTAACTAAGTACGTCATTAGTCACGGGCAGATGTATATATCGTTTTCGAAAGGAAGGTCCCATGACAACATAAAAGTAATGTTGTCAAAAGACGAGAATATAGAGGCGGTGCTCCTGAAGGTTCTACAAAGGTATTTTCAACCAATTGTTTACTGATGAATTTTATAGATTTATTAATTGTTTATTTATTAATTGTGTCTGACAAATAAATTCATGCACCGCTTGGCAGAAAAGGTTTATCAACTAGACATATACACCGCACACACGCCTGAATTTGTTTGTTCATCAAAAAATATACAAAGCTTGCGTAATTCACCAAGTTAGTTTAGGTACAAAACGGCTTGTGGCTGGAATTAGTTTCACATCCCTGCGCTAAGCCCACACTTTAACATAGTTACTTTCCATTAAGAGGGGCAGGTCTTATAACAAAAAACGTTTCAATTATACAGTCTCATAGACAAAGACCTCCAGTTATTTATTTTTAACATAAAGAGCGTTATGGTATTACTTACATAATAAAAAATGCGCTTAAGGGTTCTGCAAGACGTCACACATTTAACTCCAACCAACGTTTTGTACATATAAATTCAAATAAAAGGCAAGGTTAGATACTGACAAAGTTGAGAGTTCGGATGTCAGATTGCCCGTAAACTATACACCATAAAATATGAAAAGCAAACAAAGAACTTATTTTGATTTGAAAACAAACTAATCTGTTAGATCGTTATGTGCACTTTGCTTTGTTTTAATCGATTAACGCCCGTTCGTAATACCTTTTAAAACTATCACTTGGAATGATTGATTTTAATACGTTCTCTCAACTTTAGAAAAGTTTAGCGGTTGACATATATTCTATCCTTGTTCATGTATAGATATGTACTTTTCTCAAAGCATTGAAATCAACAAAACTAACCAAAAAGTCTCTGAAGTCAGGATAACAGCATTATTGTACGCAATCCGTTAAGTAGCTCCATGGTATGTAAAACAATTGTCTTCAAGGAGCCCAAAGAGTTTTCAATTTGATTGTTTTGTCCTATGCTGTGATCACATTTCCAAGTATAATAGATCTTGGTCATTCATATTGTGTTATTTTCTGTTTTGTTAAATATCCTTATTTCACAGGCAACTTAATTATTCAGAATTAATTAACCTTAAGCAGGGTAGAAATAGGGTAGTTCCTCTCATATTAATGTATACTGTTTATTCTAAAAAATTAAAATAACATCACATACCTAGAAAAGCTATTTAGGAAAAACATCATATCAATCACTATGTAATCCTAGAATGAGCAAGCCTAGGTTTGGCTCTAAAAGAATAATGGTATTCTGGACTTGCTATCTTCAATCGCCTTTTTATATTTAAATACGTCAAATACAGTACTCGTAACTACTAATTACAAGTAAACTGACATTTCAAGCACTGTAGGTTAAATTTATCTTAGTAAAGGATTGTTCAGTTTTTATAGATTACACGTGAATGCAAAATATTATTGCAGCTATATACCAATTACAAATTACTGCATTTTTACAGACTTATAATAAAAATAGTTGCGCGTCTGTTGCACACCACGCGATATAAGATTAAGGAAAGCGATATAAATTAAAAAGGAATTCTATATGTTCTCTTAAGATTATTTTTGTTTACATATTTACAAACTTGCTATAAAACTCAATTACTGATATTGTAAATTAATTGCGGTGAACGTAAAATGATAATTTAACAAATAACGAATAGCTCTTTGGTAGAGAGATGTACACTGTATAAATTTTAAGTGATAGTTAAACAAACAACAAATAATTAATGTTTTTAAACAAATCAAACTTTTACTAAAACACTCACCTGGTGATTTATGAAGCCCTGCCCACGAAAAAAACGATGTAACAAATTCAACTCTTCTCTTTTGGCGAATGTAGCGAAGCACATTTATAACGATAGCGGTGTTCTAAAGACAAGCGATTCATGTAAAAATAGCGATGCGGACCGTTCGAAAGACAAATCGATTCTCTGCTGAGCTTCGTGGATTTTCCAGTCAATACACTGTGTTCTTGCACATGCGGAATGGTCGTTTATCACTCGCGGCACTTGTTGGCGCGTGCTCAGTAAACCAAGAAAATTCTACTCTAATAAATTTAAATATACCGCGGCAAATTTAAATAATCAACTAACTAGATGTATTAATAAAATTGGCAGTAAAATCCGCCCACCAAAATGCAAGGCATTTTAAAGAAAAAATAATTATAAGGCCGGGCGGGGGAGAGGCGGAATGATCAAGCAAAAAAAGCGAAAAAAGAAAAAAGGATCTACAAAAAAACAAAAGAATAAAGAAGAATTCTTTTTTCTACATTGCGGGCAAAGGGCAGAGCTTTGACACAGGACGTTTCAGCTCGCCATGAGCGGTTTTAAGGGTGACCACCCTAACAACACCATCTGTTCCAGGATGTACAGCCACAACACGGCCGCGGGACCAACAAAGGGGAGGAACATTATCGACCTTAATTAGTACTAAGGTGCCCAAATCAACTTGAGGAGACGGGGTGTGCCACTTTGAGCGCTGTTGTATCGAGTGTAAGTATTCTTTGGACCAACGGAACCAAAAATCTTGGTGAATGCGATGGAGCAGTTGCCAGCGAGAGAGGCGGTTAAGCGGTAGATGAGAAAGTGCGGGCTTCGGGATGGCGGTTATAGGGGCCAAAGAAAAAAATGACCGGGTGTAAGACAGCTCAAATCATTGGGGTTAGTGCTCAAAGGTGTGAGGGGACGTGAGTTCAAGATGGCTTCAATTTGGATAAAGACAGTTGCCAACTCTTCAAAAGTTAACACTTGTTCGCCAATAGTGCGTAGTAGGAGGGTCTTAACAGATTTCACTCCAGCTTCCCATTAGCCACCAAAATGAGGTAAAGCTGGCAGTATCAAATGCCACGGGACGAAGTAACTGCTTATGAGCACCCACAAAATTTTTGCCACAATCACTATAGAGGTGATCACAACGGCCACGCCTGGCAATAAATCGGCGCAGAGCCGCTAGAAAGGCGTCCGTTGACAAGTCAGATACGACTTCAAGGTGCAGCGCCTTGGTAGCCATACAGATAAAAAGACATAAATATGATTTGAAAACTTTAGCGCCCCGTAGTCGAGACATATTAGTAGAAAAGGGACCAGAAAAGTCGACGCCCGAACACAAAAAAGGTTTAACTTGAGCAACTCGACATGAAGGCGGATTGCCTATGGGAGGTTGCAATGCGACAGGATTGGTCTTCCAGCACGTTAGACAGTGACTCAAGTTACGATGGATAGATTACCTTCCGGAAATAATCCAGAAGTGCTGACTGACAAGAAAATTGACCATTTGTGCACCCGTGTGGAAGTATTTTAAATGAACGTAAGTAACATACAGATCAGTGAATCGACTTTTGCTAGGTAACAAAGCGGGAAATTTACGGTCAGAGGACAAGGGCGCGTAAGCCAGGCGACCTCCGACGCGCAAGATTCCATCACGAAAAAAAGAGGACAATTTGCGAAAACTCTTTTTTAAAGGGGATCCAGAATGAATGGCTTCACGCTCGATAGCAAAATAAGATTGTATAGTATACGCAAGCAAAGGGACCAAAGCGTTGTGCAACTCAGAAGATGACAAAGGTCCGGAGTACCTTTTGAGTGGATGACGTAGATTATGACAAAAACGGAGAATCCAAGCGACAATACGAGTGATAAACGGAAAAGAAGAGTGATGTTCTAGAATTGATTCAATTCAAGAAAATGTTACGACAGCGGATAAAACAATTGAGCGTTGTTCAGTGAGAACTTCAGGAATATCTTAAGGCGGAATAGATGGACTGTAGTTTTCGAAAGACCTATACAAGGTTGGTGAAGCCGCCTACCATAGAGTACATTGGCACAAGTCGGTAGGGAGCAAACCACGTGACCCGAAATCGGCAGGATTTTCGGTGGAGGGGATGTGATGCCAAGAGGCGTAAGACGTGTTTTCCTGAATGTAAGCAACACGATTGGCGACGAAAGACTTCCAACGCTGCGGCGGGGAACGAATCCACGAAAGTACTACCATGAAGTCAGACCAACAGTAAATTTTATGAAAAGTAAGGTTCGAATCAAAGGTTTTGAGAACAAAGACTAATAATTTGGATGCCAGAGTGGCGGCCAACAATTCGAGACGGTGTAAAGAGATTGTACGAAGGGGTGCGACCTTAGACTTAGCGCACACTAAGCGAACCTCAACGGAGGAAGGAGTAATAAAGCGAAAATAAACAACAGCACAGTATCCACGTCCGGAGGCGTCAGCAAAGCAGTGAACTTCGCACGTAGCAAACTGTGGCGGGATAAGCAAGCGGGGTAAAGCGAAATCCGAAAAAAGCGGTAACCCATGCAAGTATCTCTCCCACAAACGAAGGAGGTCAGGGGGAGGGGGAGCATCACATTCTAATTTTAACGACCATAAACGTTGAATTAAGTGTTTTACCAGAAAAGTGAGAGGGGATAAAAGTACCATGGGGGCCGAAAATGCGTGCTAAGTTAGAAAGTAGATTGCATTTGGTACAGCAGGTACTTAGTGGCTGAACTAAAAAACAAAAATTATCTGAAGTGGAATTCCATTGAAGACCTAAAACTTTTAGGGGTTGAGTATCGGGATCCTCAAAGAAGCGGGGTTGCGCGAATTGCTGCGTAGTGGAAAGATCTTTTCACAATTCGGGATGGTTACTTGACCATTTATGAAGTTCAAAACCACCAAGTTTTAAAAGAGCAATTAGTTGATTACGTAGAGCGATGGTTGATTCAATAGAATCTCCACTAGTAGTGATGTCATCAATATAAGTATGGTGGCGAAGTGCGAAAGCGGCTAAAGGATAAGAATTCCATTCGTCCACGGCCAACTTCTGAAGCGTGCGTATGGCAAGAAAGGGGGCACAATTGATTCCATACGTAACGGTATTTAATTTAAAATCCTGAATGGGCTCCTCAGGAGAGAAGCGCCAAACAATTTGTTGATAGTCACACTGAGCGGGATTTACAAGAATTTGTCTATACATCTGACGAATATCGGCAGTGACGACATAAGGATGTAAACGAAATTGTAACAAAATTGCGGTGATATCGGCTTACAACTTCGGCCCAACAAACAAGTGATCGTTTAAGGACGATAGAGTTTTAGCGGAAACGTTGAAAACAACTCGTAATTTTGTACTTACGTTTTCGGGTTTCACAACGCAATGATGCGGGATGTAATAAGAAAAGTCCGAATGAGACCCAATAACAACAGATTGCATATGTTGAGAATCAAGATATTCACGTATAAACGAAACGTATTGTTCGTAAACACGAGGTTGCTTGAGTAGGCGATTTTCTAAAGCAACAAATCATTGTAAGGCAAGATCACGACTACCTGGTGTTACGTTAATCGTGGCATCCACGTTGGGCGCCAAATTTATGCTACGTTGGCTCGTAGCCGTGCGTAACACAAAGATATCACGGAATGACCGGGCTCAATCGGAGATTAGGGGGGTTGTAGAAAGCAGACTGACATATAATGTATGCGGCGGTAAGGAGTTAGTGACAATACCTGCAAGAAAATTAGTTAAGCAAACCTGAAAAAAAAAGAATAAGCATAGCAGCAATGAAAAGTCTAAGTTATTCAGTACTTTGTAGAATGTAAATAAAACTGTTTAGATAAACTATATAATATAATCACGATAAAAGCATTACAAAATTTTTTAATACAAAGTGAGGTAATATTGGGGAGTAGCAGAAACGTTTCCTCACACACCAATTAAACATAAATCAGACAAATGTTAACAAAAGATAAATAGGTAAGTCACAATTGATATGAGTAATTCAGTAGTATTGATTGTTTTTTTTCTTTCTTTTTTTTCTTCTTAATAGCAGGCAAGTCTATTGTAAAAGGTATCAGAATGACGAAGACATGGCAAAACAACGGATAGATATTTAAAGTAATAACAAGTAGGAAATAGTTCAACTTACAAAAAGTCCTTCAGTAACGCTTCCTTGCAATTGAAGTGGGGGACTCACGATGTCCTGCACTAACGAAGCACTTCACCTTTGACTGTGAGGTGTTGATGAAATTTCTTACACTTTACACTAATCACACCTACGTATTTCACTAGTGTTAGCAGCAGACATTATCATGCTGATGGAACTATGTAACATTGATAAATTTCTTGTTAATTCTATTTCCTGAGACAATAATTTCGAAATATTTTGTAACACAAATCGAAAGAAAATGGTAATAAAAATTTAGAATCACGGGCCTTCAAGGCACGATGTAATGCATTAAACTAACAGTAACGTGAGGTGTTCTATTTGCTACCTATGGTAACAAAGAAAAATCTAATGCTTTTGAATAACGAAATTTGCGCAAACAATGATCTATTTTAGATTCTTTGGGGTTAGAAAATTCAGAAACTACAGTATCAACTGTCTTTACATGTGAATGAGATACATGTTTATAAAAAGCAACTTTTTTTTTCTACTAAACCTGCTACAACTGTATCATCATTGTTTTTTTTTGAAACACTCAAGCTTAAAACTGTATTTGGATAATCCAAAGTATGCCACTACTCTGATAAAAAGGACCACGAAGACTACATCGCACACACAGTTCAAATATAAAAAGACAAATCAACTAAAAAAACACAATCAATAAAGCAACGCTTATCACTAAGCCAATGTTCCGTAAAACGCACGTGCAGGTCGAGTACAACAAGTTCTACCACTTTTATTTCCAACAGAAAAACAACAAAAAGAAACAATTAGTAGAGCAACGCGCATCACTAAAACCGTCCGTCAATGACCTTACAACCGCACTTGTGGTCCATCAAACACGTTACCTATAAAAAATACTTCCTTCAAAATGTAATCAGAACTACACTCTAATCTGTTTATATAAACTAGTTGTTACCATAAACTCTTGTCGACTATTATCTCCTTCGCTAATAACATAAGGAACATCCAAAACGTGAATGCCGCAATCATATCTAATAATTAATTACAGCGGTTTATCATTTCCGATAAGTTGGAAAGTAATTTACGAATAATCTAATTTACAATTCATTCCTTGCAATTTATTTATTAATGAAAATCAATCTTCAAATTATCTACTTTTAAAGTAATACCCACGAGTTAAATTGCATACAAATCTGAATTATTCTGAAGTATTTCCTTTATACAAACAGCGATCCCAAAAAAACGATGTATTTACTAATTGGGAAAAAGCGTAAAATGTTAAGCTACAAAAATGCACGTTACACTGGAAAAAATGGTTCCTGATCTCTAAACGGCAATGAGACGACATAGCGACATTGTTCATTGCGGCGAAACGTATCGACAAAATGTTTTTCAACAAGAGTTTCTTCAGTCGTGAAAGGTTAGGCGGGAGCGACAGGTTCGACTTCCCAGAATTTAGCGACAATATCTTCCAATGGGGAAGTAGAATCTGTCATACAAAACAAGCTAGCGGGCGAGGAAGGTATGTTTCCCATTAACACATATCCAAAGATGGTATTAATAGCAACAGGTTGATCGCTATCACCCTGAATGCGACCGTCTAATAACACTTGGGGGAAAATATCCGCGCCAAGTAAGAAATCAATGGGTTTAGATTGAGCAAAGAGCGGATCGGCTAGCTTGAGGTTAGCCAGATGTTTGAAATGTTGTAAAGAAATATTAGAAGTACATAAATTTTCACAAATTTTGGGAAGTACCACAGCTTGAAAATTAATAATTGGCGAAGAAACACCTATTGGTTTCAGCTAAACGGCGACAGTGCCATGCTGAGCAGCTGAGCGTATGGAACCTAACAGCGGCGGCCTTAGACACTGCGGGGCCCTGGGCAAAAAGTTTTTGCGGGGCTTTTTTATCGTAAAATCAAAATTTAAAGCTACTGAAATGCGGACTTAAGTTTTTTGGTAAAAGCCTAAAAATTTTAATATTACCAAAAATACTGATTTTTTTTATTGTTAACAGAATAAAATGTTTTACATGAACTGTATTAGGATTAGAATCAGGATCAAATGGATTTTAATTTAATATTTAAAAGTAACTTATATTTAAATGTAGGAAATGAAGAAAACATGAAAGTAAAAAAAAACCATCAATTAACAATTCGATGAATAAGAAAAATGTTGAGAGTTTTTTAAACTTCTCAGACACAAACTTTTCTACTTTTTATTGTAGCAAAATCTTGTATCAAATGTTGATAATTAAGCGAGGCAGCAACGTCGTTTTCGATAGAAATTAATGCAAGAGCAGACAACCTATCTTGAGTCATTGTAGTCCGCAAATATGTTTTTATTAATTTTAACCTGGAAAAGCTTCTTTCTGCAGACAAAACGGTCACTGGAAATGTAGATAATATTCTTAAAGCAACACTTATATTTGGGTAAACTTCATTTAAATTGTTTTTAATGATATATTTTAATGCAGAAATGGCACTGTTTTCACCATCAAACGCTCTTATAAATAGTTTTAACTCTTCATATAGTTCTAATCCATCCACATCTTTGCTTCCTTCAACGCTTAATGATATCTCCAAATCTTTACAGTGTTTTAGAATAGACTTATCGGTCATATGTATTAAATTTCGAATTTGATACATAAAGCCAAATATATTACTGTGCTCTTTAAGTGCTTCAAATCGACGCTCAAAGCTTCCTCGAACCGTATGAACAATCACATTAAAAAAATTATTTTTGAAGTTAATTTCTGGTGTCTGGGAACTCACATCTTTTGCTTCATAATCAAAAAAGCGTTTCTTTTGCCTGCTTCTTTTACATTTGAATGTTGGTTCAATTTCCGCTTGTTCAGCAAGTTCTTTTGCATCAATTAATGCCGACTGAAAGCCAGTATCTCGGTATTCGTTTATCCATTTAATAAAACCTTGCAAATGTTGTAAAGCGACAGTTAAATGCATATTTTTTACTTGCCACATCTTGCTAATTAAAATTATTTTGTGTAATATATCGTACCATATTGTTAAAGACATTACGAAGTCAAAAGAAATTATTTCTTTTTCGATTGATTGGCATTCACTAATCAAAGCACAATCTGTTGTATTTTCGGCTAAACTTTGTATAGCACTGCATATATCATTTAGCTGATATTTCACAGCCTTTACGGATTCTACTCTACACTCCCACCTCGTTTCCGATAAACGTTTTAGTGAAATACTAACATTTTCCTTTAAAATAGCCCACCGTTCACTAGAACCAGAAAAAAGCGTATAAAGCCGTTGCAAAAATCCAAAGAAGAATTGAGCTTGTACACAAGAGAATGCAGCATCACATAATACTAAATTCCAGTTATGGCAGCCACAGGGTACAAAAAACGCCAAAGGATTTGCAGTCAAAATTCTTTTTTGAACCCCACTTTTTTCTCCACGCATGTTTGCACCGTTATCATATCCTTGACCCCGGCAGTTTTCTAATGGCAACTTTAAGCTTTCCAGTGCAGTTAAAATGTAGGTAGTTAAATATTCTGCAGTATTTTTTTCTGCGGCAATAAAACCAATAAAATGCTCTTCAATGTCACCACTATCTACATCGACAAATCTGAATATCATTGACATTTGTTCAGTTCGAGCAGTGTCTCGTGTACAATCAAGAATTATGGAAAAGTACTTAGACTTTTGTATTTTTTATATAATTTTAGATTTTACGTGATTTGCAATCAGTTGTATGAGTTCATTTTGAATGTTTTTTCCGAGGTAGTGATCGCTAATTTGTTTTGAAGTTACTTGTTGCAAATGGATTTTTAAAATAGGATCAAATCGACCAATTAACTTAACGATATCTAGAAAGTTACCGCTGGACGTATCTTCTAGATTTTCAGATTGTCCTCTGAATGCTAAATTATGAGAGGCTAAGAATTGCACTACAGCAAGTAGCCTTTCTAAAAATCTTTCCATCGTTGTTTTATAGATTCAATTTCAGACTTTGATGAATCATCAATACCTATGTTTTGCATTTTAAAGCTTTTTGTAAATCGAACCATTTTAAAAGACATTCCTTGTGTGATTTAGAAATTTCATGTCCTTGTAAGAGATCACCTACATTCTTCCATTTATTTAATCCTTCATAGGAGCTTAATTTTGATGAGCAGTTACCAAATAGTCGGCAAGCGAAACAGTATATAACGTCTTTCAGCTTTGAGTATACCAACCAACTTCTGTTTTGCTCTTCACCGTTTTTTAAGGTGCGGGTATAGTAAAACTTGCTAAAATGTCGCCCATTAGCATCAGTAGGAAAATTAATATCTACGACACTTGGACCTTTAAGCACAATAACAGACCGTGCTGCATCAGTAATGTACGTAGGCCACATTCCTGGATCATTTTCTATATTTATATTGAGCGGCATGTTGAAATTTTCAGCTGATTCATACTCTAAGGCTGCTGAAAACAATGAAGTATGTGACCCAAGCGTAGATGATGATTTGGGTGACTCATCAGGCTCCGGTGAAGATTCGGAGGGAAGCATTGTTGAATGTAATTCTTCAACAGGTGCTAAATTTGTCAAATCGATTGATGTCAATGTCAATGACGATTCCATATCCGTTTGTCTTGAACAATTTCCTGTTTTCAAATATTTTACGAGAGATCCGCTTAGTTGCCCAGCTTGTTCCTTCCTTTTCTCGGATCTTTTTCTTTTCGAACTTCCAGACTCATATTTTCTACCAACGTCTCGTGCGCGCGATGCCATCGCTTTAAAATATATATATATATATATATATTTATATATATATATATATATATATATATATATATATATACAGTGTGTCCAAATTTCGAGTCTCTACATCGTGATTTCAGTTATTATAAGAGATAAAAATTGGGTTAAATAGGGAAAGATTTGGAGGAATCCAGGCCAGTTTTGTATCCCTTTACAAAATTGTTGTAAGTTGTCTGGTTTTGGAGATATTCGAAGAAAACTAAAAATGGCGGATTTTGTTTTTTGATAATAAAACATGAATCATAAGTCGCACCACCACAAGACTTGCACATTATTAAGACACTTTTCTAAAAGGAGTATTTTAGCATAAACAGAATCATTCGACTGTCTTTTGTTTTCGAGGAAACGCCCACAACTTTTGTTTTTCTTATGGCCGCCATTTTGAATATTAAGTGAATATTATGCGCCTTAAAATTACCTTTTCAAAAATATGCCACATGTCTATAAAAATGCAAAACTATCCTAAATTTTAAAAATAACTAAATTTGTATGTTCTTTAACGTTTGGTAATCCCAACAGCGCAAAATTTGATTTCTACTTTCCAAACAGTAGTAGTAGTAGTAGTACCACATACATTTTGTTAAGTAGAACTCGTAAAGTATTGGATATAAATCTTAAAATTAACTTAAACATAAAACTGTAGCCTATCTTATCTAATTTAGGGAACAAAATTAAATGTGACCGAAACAGCAAACTATCATCTAAATTCCTTCCGTAGATGCTGAAAATGCTGTCCGTTTGCATCACGGCACATTCGACAATTAATTAAAACTTTCCGTACAACTCTGCTTAACGTGCGCCTATTTATAGAGTTAAGAATGTCACGGACTCTTTCCTGCAGTTCGTTTATATTATGAGGCGGTTCAAACTCATATACCTCATTTTAGCAAAACCCCATAAATAAAAATCAAGTGGTGTAAGATCTGGTGATCTTGCCGGCCACATAATTGGTCCACTATTGCATATAATATTTTGGCCAAAATGTTCAGCTAAAGGGCGCTAACTTCGGGAATTGTGAGCTGGACAACCATCTTGCTGAAACCATAGTTTTCGAAAATCATCATCATTTGGTACAAGTCCTCTAATAGCCGGAATTATTTGGTCTCTTAACAATTCCGTATATCTGGCGCCATTGAGGTTATTGACAAAATAAAAGGGTCCAATCAAATTATTACCTATAAAAGTATTAATTACATTGGTTAATTTACTAAAATATTTATATCATAATTAACTACCTAAGATACCACACCAAACGTTAAATCCATATCTCGTTTGAAATTTGCGTTGCGCGGTCAGATGATGATTTTCAGTGCTCCAGTGATGCGTGTTATGTTTATTGAACACCCGCAATTGGTAAACCGCGTTTCGTCTGTCCATATTATCAATTCTGGAAAGTGCGGTTCTTCCTCGCATTTTGGATGTACCAATTACAAAAACGCATTCGTCTGGCGAAATCTTCTTTTGAGGCCTTGGACAATAGTAGGTTTATAAGGATGAAACTTTTCCTTTTTAAAATATTATGAACAGTTGATTTTGGAATATTAAGTTCACGGCTTACAGATCTTACGGATGTGGATGGATTTCGTGTTACCGCCTCAGTAATGCTTAGAACACGTTCCCTATTGTTTAAGTCGTATTGTTCCTAGTCTGTTCAAAAGCACCATAATTCAGTAAATTCATTACAATTTTTCTGAAGTATGTTTTATGCTGTTGTCGTCTTTCTGGATACAATTCCAAATATCTGGCGGATGCCGTATCAGCGTTCCGAAACGATTGTAAATAAGTATTTAGCATATCAAACTTTCCTCATTCGAAAACTTGTAGACATGTGCCATTTTTAAATTAAAATGCAGCACCACCGGCACCAAAACTTACAACACACACAAGTTTATCTAAATTTTAGAATTTGTTTGACATATAACTGTAATTCAATTGTTTGGTTTTGTCACATACCACCGCCTACTATTATAAAACGATATCATTTTAACTCTAGTACCACCATAATTAATAATTTGTGACAAATGCTGTTTGTGTACATTATAAAATGTGTATTGTACTTTTCATAAAGTAGAAATCAAATTTTGCCCTGTTGGGATTACCAAACGTTAAAGAACATACAAATTTAGTTATTTTTAAAATTTAGGATAGTTTTGCATTTTTATAGACATGTGGCATATTTTTGAAAAGGTAATTTTAAGGCGCATAACATTCATTTAATATTCAAAATGGCGGTCATAAGAAAAACAAAAGTTGTGGGCGTTTCCTCGAAAACAAAAAACAGTCGAATGATTCTGTTTATGCTAAAATACTCCTTTTAGAAAAGTGTCTTAATAATGTGCAAGTCTTGTGATGGTGCGACTTATGATTCATGTTTTATTATCAAAAAACAAAATCCGCCATTTTTAGTTTTCTTCGAATATCTCCAAAACCAGACAACTTACACCAATTTTGTAAACGGATACAAAACTGGCCTGGATTCCTCCAAATCTTTTCACATTTAACCCAATTTCTATCTCTTATAATAACTGAAATCACAATGTACAGACTCGAAATTTGGACACTCTGTATATATATATATATATATATATATATATATATATATATATACACAGTGTGAAAGTTACCGATGAAATAAAAATATTTTTCACTTTATGCATTATTTTAGACAATAATAAACACTTTAACAATATCGATTTCGTTAATAGATTGATGCAAAAAAATTCAAACTTGTCTGTTATTGAACCAAAATTTCAAAACATACGTGAATGATTAATTCCACCCTATTCCTATAGGTATTGTAACTTACCTAATTATTTTCCTTCAGAAGATAATCAGTGTATCTGCAGACTGCAGTTTATGCTATTTGCTATTGGACTTAATTTTAATTTAAAACACTAATAATTTATTTACAATTACAATCAAATCACGTGATACTTAATAATTCATTAGTTCATTACATTTATTTATTGCATGCACTTGCACAAAACTATTATTCAATTCACTATAAAACTAATTACACTATTAAAAATACGTCCTTTTTGGCCACAATATTAATTGAATGTATTTACACGCACATAAACTAAATTAGTAAAACTCAAAAGGTTGTTGAATATGAAACCTCAATGCTCAATGACAACTGAACTAACTTAAAGTTTTATTATTCTGAAGACTCTAAATTTACTGATATGATATGGAAGTAACACCGTACTTAGTTTGAACACTGATTATCTATGGGGAAAACAACCAACAACAAAAGAAATATTACAATGGCATGGCACCCTACAAAAGATAATGAAGTTTGTAAAGTGTGCTGTCTTAAGAAGTTTCAAAAGTATTAGGTACACAATGTAACTGCTTAGTGCTTTCTTATATTTATCTTTGACCTTAACAGGACGTTTCATTGTTTCTTATTGTAAGCATGGAAGTTTCTTATTCTTACAGTGATTCATCCGCTCGAAGAAGGTGACTAGGATTATAACTGTAAACTACACAATATGTACTAGGTATTGTACAGATTTATGATGCATAAAGCTATACTCTGAACAGTTTTGCTATCGTTTTAAATAAAGTGTAACACAAATTTTTAAAATATGCATTGAGGTGCGCAGGGCCCTTTTGTTCGCGGTGCCCTAGGCAGTCGCCCAGTTCGCCCCCAAAGGCCGCTGCTGGAACCTAAACCACTAAGGGTAGGAGAATGTGGAGTAGTACGAAAACCTAAACGTTTCACACTACTTTGCGAAATAAAAGAAGTGATGCTACCCGAATCGAGTAAACCGCGAAATTTATGGAAAGAACCAGAGCAATCAGCAATTTCCACTTGAACGGTGAAAAGTAAAACAACTGGAGGTTTAGCTAAAGAATTAAATAAAACAACACTCGAAGTTGACGGACCACTACAGCTAAACGAATTCGAAGATTCCTCAGAGGCTCTAGGTGCGGAAGGCTTGTAGCGGTCTTGAATAGCGGGAGTAGTGCGAGGTGATACCTTAGAGGCGGCGGTGTCCGGGCTCATGCGAGCCTGGTTACTAGCAGCGAAAGCGGGTTTAGACGAAACACGATCGAAGTGCAATAACGAATGATGACGTTGATTGCATTGGCGGCATGAAAAAGTAGAGCGGCATTTATTTAAAATGTGAGAATTACTAAGGCAATTAATACAAAGATGCTGGTTTTTTCTAAAGTTGTAGCGATCTTGCGACGAAAGTTTAACGAAATTATTACAGTGATAAAGATTGTGATTTTGTTTGCAAAGCGGACATTTATTAACACTAGACTTTGTCTGTACTATCATGGAAACAGCGGAGCGAGGTTTAGACGGGTTGCTGGAATGAATAACTTTGTTTAAATCAGTTCTATTATTTACCGACAAATTCGATAAGGATTTACACGTATTTTCCAGATAAGCAATTAACTTTTAATAAGATGGAATAGCGGTCGGATCTTGATGCAATTCAAAATTACGAGCAGTGTGTACATCCAAGCGATTTAAAATCATTTGTACAAGAATAAAATCTCATTGCTCTATGGGCAAATCAAATTTTTTAAGCGCTTGTAAATTATCAACAAAAGTATCAGCTAATTTTTGCAAACGGACGGAGTTATCGGAGTTTAATTTGGGAAATTTATCTATATTGTTCAATAGAGCTGAGGTAATGTGACGAATATTACGATATTTTTCGCAAAGTTTTGTGTATGCAAGAGCGTAATTGGCTTCTGTAAGGTCAAAGTTTTTAATGGTTAAAAGTGCGGAACTTTTTAGTGATGATTGAAGATACGAAAATTTATCTACGCCCGACAAATCGTTATTAAGACAACCTAAGCTATCAAACCGATCAATGAAACTTTCAAACAGACAACTTTCCCCATCAAACGTAGGCAGCGATAGCGGGGGGAGTGATTTTTTCGACTTTAACTAGCGGCGGGGATACATCATCCCGAGGCGAAGATTGGCTGATAAACAGCTTAAAATAGAGCGCTTATTTGAAAGTAGTTATTGTCAAAACGTCTACGGATAGCGTCTTCCATCTCAAATTTTTCATTAGCGTCACCGGCGGAAAAAATGGCACCTACTATCCAATTATGATGTGTGAAAAAATTTTCTTTAACGGTTTCCAGAGATTCATACTGTGCGCGAAATAAATCTAAAAAGGTTGAGTCGATAGTACATTTTTGAGCGATTTCAAACATTTCTTCTAGCAAATTGATATCGATATTACGTAGAAAACAATTACGTTTCAGCTTTTCGGCCATAGTTAAATATAAATACAACGCGTATGAAATAAGAACGAGATCTTGACAATTATAATAGCCTAGCGGCGATAACAAACACATATGCCTATTGCACATCAGATAACAAATGCTCGTAAACAACTCAACGATACAAATTATGCTAATTAACTGTCAATGCTTTGATGAGCGGTATAATTAATTATCTGAGTTTGTTGTTTACTCAAACCCGGCGAGAAGCTTACCAAATGTAAATTAATTGCGGTGAATGTAAAATGATAATTTAACAAATAACGAATTGCTCTTTGGCAGAGAGATGTGGACTGTATAAATTTTAAGTGATAGTTAAACAAACAACAAATAATTAATATTTTTAACCAAATCAAACGTTTACTAAAACACTCACCTGGTGATTTATGAAGCCGTGCCTACAAAAAAAAACGATGTAACAAATTCTACTCTTCTCTTTTAGCGAGTGTAGCGAAGCACATTTATAACGATAGCGGTGTTCTAAAGACAAGCGATTCATGTAAAAATAGCGATGCGGACCGTTTGAAAGACAAATCGATTTTCTGCTGAGCTTCGTAGATTTTCCAGTCAATACACTGTGTTCTTGCACATGTGGAATAGCTGTTTATCACTCGCGGCACTTGTTGGCGCGTGCTTCAGTAAACCAAGGAAATTCTACTCTAGTAAATTTAAATATACCGCGGAGAATTTAAATAATCAACAAACTCGATGTATTAATAAAATTGGCAGTAAAATTTATAATATAAACGGAACAGGTATCATATTCTATTACCGTAAATATGAACGGAAAAATGTAGAATTGAAATGGACAAAACCATTAAGCCGACAATGGTGTGGTTGAAAGCTACAAAAGTGTATTTAAAGAACCAATATAAAACATACAAAAGTGAAGAATCAGAAAATGTGTTACGTTAAATTTCTGAAAGCTATCTTTTCGGCATCATCATCATCATTAGGTCTTCTGTCCTGGAACTGGTTAGATATGTACCCTCATTGTTTCCTATTCTGAGCTAACCTGCACATTTCCCTGAAATTTCTACAGTCTGAATCTTTCACTATCTGTGGGAAATAGTCTGATCTAGGTATACATCTACCTCTTGTCTTCCTATCTCTGCTTGTAATATATTCCGCACTATTCGTCAAAAATGCCATAGAACATATCCTGCCCTTCTATTTCTCCTATTCCCCTACTATTTCTGTAACTTGTTTGTTATTAACTTTGTTTGTCCATGCTATCATCCTCATACATCTGAAGCACAACATTCCAAAAGGCTTCTACCGTTTTTCTGTTTGCTTCTCCTACTGCCCCTATTTCATAGACGCACTGTGCTTTTCTCCTTTTTGCTATGTTTATTGCATTTGAACATAGCCGTTGCTCTTTCTTGTTAGATGCAGCTCGGTTCCCTTGCAATTGTTTACAAATATTACCATATTTCTACGATATTCAGTGGTACGTGTAGGGGAGGCGGTTCCGTAGCGTAGTCAGTATGCTTGTAACTACTACGCCCAAGGTTCCGGGTTCGAACCCCGACATGGTACGCTTGGAAAATATTAGGCGAGCATTTTTCACAAACATACGCCCTCGTTCGTGTGTGAGGTAAAATGGAGGTCCTGTGTGTGAATGTTGTCACGCAGGATAAAGATCCCTACTTTGCTCGGAACAGCAAGGGTTTGGTAAAATTTAAAATTTTTCAGATAAAAAATACTCGCTTCCTGGCCATTGTAGTACCTTCGGGTGGAGCATTCGAAAATCACAAATAGGTATGTGAAGGTGGTTAAACAACCTGCAGTTACCAAGATCTCCCAACACTTCAACATTTGTCAAACTAATAATTTTCCAATATATACTTTCGCAAAATCAACATTATTTGAAAATATTTCAAAACCAACACCTGAAGTTGTTTATAAAAATCATCTGATTTAAGTGCAACTAGTCAGTGATATGTGAGGATGGTTAAGTACCCTGTGGCTGCCAAGGATCCCCCAATATTTAGATATTCGCTGAACTAATAGTTTTCTAGTACATCCTTTCGCACAATTAATAATCATCAGGTTTAAGAACTTTTTTTTGTCATTAGGTTTTCCATCTTGCAATTGCTTGGACGCGTACCTGCATTGATTTCTACTATGAGCTAGCTTGCGCATTTCTCTGAAAATTCCACAGCCTACATCCTTAACTATGTGTGTGCAATAGTCTAACCTAGGTCTACCTCTACCACTCTTTTTTACTATCTCTGCTTCTAATACATTCCGCACTATTTCCTAATTGCTTAGTATGTAGCCTATCATTCTACCTCTCCTATTTCTTAGTGTTTTCTATATACCTCTTCCTTTCCCTACCATTTCTTGTGTCATTTTGTTGTTAACTTTGTTTTTCCATGATATCTTCATCGTACGTCTGTGGCACCACATTTCAAAGGCTTCTATTTTTTCAGTCCGCTTCTTCTACTGTCCAGGCATTTCAGTCGTACAGTGCTGTGCTCCACACATTTCTGTTTGCTGTCTTTGAACACAGTAGTTGCTTTTTCTTGTTAAATGTAGCACGACCTTGTGCTAATCTTTGTTTTATATCTTTTGCGCTCTACTCATCTTGCGTTATTTCACTTCCTAGGTAGCAGAAAGCCTTAACCTCTTGTAAGTTCTCGTTATATATTTGTATTCTAGTTTCTAGTATTATTGGCTGAATCTTCACAAGATTTACAACGAATGCTCGACAAGTTGTCCGAAGCATCTGAAAAAAATGCAATTGAAAGTGAATATAAATAAGACAAAAGTAATGATTTTTGACAGAGAAGGTGAAATTGTTGACTTTGTATTTAGAATGGACAATGATACAATAGAGAAAATTAATGACTTCGTATACCTTGGTAGAAAGTTTTTTAGTAATGGAAAGCTGAATGGTGAAATTGAAAGAAGGACAAATGCTGGAAGAAAAGTGTCTAGAAGTATGCAGGCAGTGACTGTAACAACTTCCCAAAAATCAAAATAAGTATCTTGATTTCCTTTTTCTTTTATTTTCTATTACAGCTGACGGGAGTAGTAGCTAAGAGTACCCGTACCCTGTCTGATTGTTTCATGCATCATTCCTCATGAGCTTAAAATTTTCCCTTTTCGTCTTCTCACAAAAAAGCTCCTTCCTCCTCCGATTATACATCTGCGGGAATGCCACTCTAGCTAGATTTTCCGTCTATAAGAGTCACTCCTCTTTAACAAAGTTGTATGAAAGTCTGTTGGCCACTTTTGCATAAGTGACCTATCGAAATTGTCACGCCGGGTGAAGGAAAATGCAGTACACGGACTATTAAATGCTGAATGTAACAATCGTTTGTGAAAGTATTAATAGTGAATTCCATTTGTAATTGCCTAGTCTGAAAATTAGACAAAAATCTAAAATTAAGGGTTTAGGCAAACTACATAATAAGCTGAAACCAAGAACAACCATTTGTTTCAATTAGGAAAGTTTTGAACGCCCACGTAATTTAATCTTAAACAACTAATCTACGAATAAATTCACACCTTGGAACACGTTGTTAATGGCACTCTGGTGAACTTTTAAAGCTCTTTACATACAGCTCGTTTCAATTACGCTTTCTTGTAGAATGTTATTATAATCTATGTACTAGCTATTGTTTGCAATAAACTAATACTGTAATAGGTAGCAAAACTAGTACACTCCCATAATTTTCTTAAGGCATCTTACGCTACAGAGATATATTACATTTTCAGGAACAGACTATAAAGTTAGCAATGAACTATAGGAGTGCTTAGGTAGGGTTACTGCGCCATTTATAGTTATTTTGGACGTTTATTGAAGCTATTTCGTGGATAGGTGTGTGAGACTCTGATACTTAATTGGTTTTAGTTCAAGTTGCCTCTAACAAGGTACATATCTATAGCTTTTTTTGGCGTAAAACGACACGAAATCTGCTTCATAAAATTTATATTGCATTAATGTCTAAGTTGAAAGCATTTACATACAATGACATTTACTATTTTTGATTTCTCTTTTGCTTATTTTGTAATACCCAGCGTTTACACCAAATACATACTGGTATTCATTTAGCATTTATCAAGCACCATAGGTAAACCTCTAATTATTCACCAAAATTGGTTATCGGTTTCATTATATAACCTATTCTCAAACATCGATTTGCACTGACGCTAAAAATATTTACAGTTAGTAACCGCAAACTAATGGAATGAAAACATCGCCACTCTTCGGCTCAGCTTTTTTATCCAGGATTATCATTCTCGCAGAATAGTAAGTTTTTATGGTTAACATTTTTGGAAATAACTTTTATGGAGATCTCAATTTTTGTGGAAAATATAAACCCTGGATCAACCCTGTAGTCCGTGGTGGTACAGTGACCGCAATTTCTACTTTTCAGCTTAGACGTTTGATATATTAGCTATTCGATCCATAGAAAGGCGCAAATTTATTATAGTTTGAACAAGTGTCGTTTGTCAGAAAGAGAATTTGCTTTTGTAACATTTTTAATATTGATAATCTAGTTACTAATGAACGTAAAGAAAAGTGTACCCCGCGAGTATTATAATAATGGGATTATTAGTTATTACTTATACGACTATTATAAACTGAAGAAGACTCCTATTTTATTTTCTAGATTTACATGTAAAGAGAATTATTAATAATATAGGAGTAAAATTCCGAGAGTCTGGCAGCGAAATTAGATCAGAACGCGAGTTACATATCCTCCAAATTAGTATATAGAAATAATCAAATAGAACTATTGAATCTAAGGAATAGATTGTTACAACGTATAATTGAAGGACATATTACAAAAGGTTAATGGAAGTTCATAAACCCGACATGAGAACGGATGTAAATACTTTGTATTCCAGACGTAACCTGACTCTGCAGGTGCAAGTCACAATGGATTATAAAAAACTTATTGTTAGACTTAAGATTACTAAGAAGTAATATTTTGTATTGAATAAAGAAACAGCAGACATGAGATCTGCGTTTCCTACAAGTGATATAAAAGCAGGGATAGGATAAATATCCTGAGAAGCCCAAGGCAGTCAGTCAGTCTCGAGCTTCACAACTTTAACTTAAAGTACCTGTTATTAAATTCATATTATAATTTTGTTTAAATAAAATTGATAGAAGAGTTTTTTTGGAAGAAAGCCTTTTTAAAAAAACGCTCCAAGAAGCCTAAAACCTATCTGGCGCAGCCGGAACCGATTCCAGAAGGTCAGTAGTAAATCCAAAATCGAGAAACTGGTGGTCGTGAATCTTAATTCTTCATCTGGAAGAACAAACAAAATTTGGACAAGGTACTAAATTGACCAAGCCCAACAACACAAAAAAAGAAAACTGATGGAACTGGGAATGATCATTTTGTAAGTTCATTTATCCTCACCATTATCAATTATTGATATTAGCTAGTAAGCAACGAAAGAATTTATATACGCATTTTGGCACAATTTTATATTACATTTTATCGCAATTTATTAATGAAAGAATTTAATCATCAAAAGTCTGAAAATTAATTATAACAAAGTTGTATAAGTACACAAGTCTATGTACAATTTATTACAGCACTTTTATTATTGAAACGATTTACTCATCAAACGTCTGAAACAAAAGCGTGTAATTATAACGCAACCGAAATGTACACCATTTAACGCACCAATGAAGCAACCACGAATTAACAAACCAAATTTTAATAACACAAATTTTAACAACCAATTTCAACAGTTTCCACGGTAAACAGTAAATTCGACCTTTATAAAACCCGTATTTACACCAAAATTTAATCCAAACGTAAATAAAACATGGCTAACATTTGGTGCAAATTCCAACAGAAACACACCTATGAGAAATAACAATAACAACCCCAATAATTACAACAAACCAACCCCAATGGATAGTTCATCTGGTAACACCAGACAAAACACAAAAATATCGCAAATCAGACCAAACTATAACCAAAAACCAAACCTGGACGCGAATAATGACGCGACTTCGAGTAGAAACGATGAAACAAAATACGAATCTGACAATTTTTATGAAAATTACGAAGAGCACGACGAAGAAAATGCATGCTCAAATTTTCAGTTAGACCGATTCAAATACAACCAAACGTAATTAATTTAAATAACATCAATCAGCACAATTTCCCCTACATAGAAATACCTCACGCGCAACTTATCATTGCTCATCGATACCGGATCTTCAATCTTTAATTAGCCCCAGAACCGTACAAAAATATTAATTAGATTTTGTAGAAAGAGAACCCTTCCAAATCAGGATAGCCCACAAAACGACATTATACCAATTTATGGCAAACATACCCCTACCAAAAACTTTTAACGTAAAAACGACACACAATTTGCATCTTTGAATTTAACGACAAATACGACGGATTAATAGGCATGGATCTTCTAAGAAAATTAGGAGCAAACATTGATATAAAAAAACTGATTATTAAGAACGAAACACGGACAAATTCCCATTAAATTCCAAAACAGTAACATTCAAACCGATCAAAAATACACGATGGAACCCAGGACGGAAAAACAAATAAAAGTTTTAGTAAATTCAAAAAACGACATTGGCATTATAAATCACATGACCTTTCAACAAGGAGTAAAAACACCCACCGCGTTAGTACAAATAAAAACAGTTACGCCTCTACAACAATTTTAAGCTCAAACGATTACCCCATAGAACTATCATTGACAAACCCAATAGTCATAGAAGAAGTAAATTTTAGCCAGGTGGAAATCGACGAAGAATATGAAAGCGATTCCAACCCTACAAGACACGATAGAAGGTTAATGGAAAATTTAATTGACATTTGTTTTAATGAAGATATTAATAACGAAGAAGAGAGAGCAATCAAGGACTTATGTTTTGAATACCGAGATATATTCCATTGTGAAGGAATAGCTTTAACTTTTACCAACACCGTCAAACATAAAATAGAATTAACAGACGATAAACCAATTTTCACCAAAGCATACAGACTACCTCAAGCAAGTCAAGAAGAAGCAGATAGACAAGTAGCAGATCAATTGAAGCAAGATATCATCCACCACTCAAACTCACCATGGAACAATCCCGTATTAATAGTACCGAAGAAATTAGATGCCTCAAGCAAACGCAAGTATAGAATGGTTATCGATTACACAAAACTAAACGAGAAGACTGTAGACGATAAATACTCGTCACCCAATATTAGGGAAATCATAGACAAATTAGGAAAGTGTCAATATTTTTCGATATTATACTTCGCCTCAGAATATTGCCAAGTAGAGATGGACGAGAAGGACACAACCAAAACAGCTTTTAGTACACCTATGAATACAAACGCATGCCGTTTGGCTTAAAGAACACACCCGCTATTTTCCAAAGGGTAATGTACAACATTTTAAAAGGGATACACAATGAAAAATGCCTTGTCTACTTAGACTACATTATCGTATACTCAACATCACGGACTGAACACATCGAAAGATTACAAGAAGTTTTTGAACGATTACGAAAAGCCCATTTTAAAGTTCAATTAGATAAAAGTGAATTTCTACAAAAAGAAGTAGCATTTTTAGGACATATAATAACGTCGCAAGGAGTTATGCCGAACCCAGACAAAACAAATGCAGTATTAAATTACCCTTTACCAAAAACGAATTAGGAAATTAAAGGATTTTTCGGACTCAGTGGTTATTACCGAAAATTCATCAAAGGGTACGCACAAATAACCAAACCATTAACGAATTGTCCAAAGAAAGGTAATAAGATTGAACACACACCGGAATTTATTAAATCGGTAGAGAAAATTAAATGTATCCATACGAATCACCCTATATTAGAATATCCAAATTTTTCAAAACCATTTATATTGAGAACCGACGCATAGAACACTGTTTTAGACGCAGTATTGAGCCAAGAAAAAGTAGGTAGCGATAAACCATTCAGCTACGCATCACGGACACTAAATGAAACAGAACAAAAGTACAGGAGAATTGAGAAAGAATTATTAGCAATAATATGGGCAACAAAATATTTCAGACCATATCTTTATGGAAGGAAATTTTACATATACACGATCAACGCACTAAGCAGAATACAAATCAACGCAATAGAGACAGAGTCAGTTATAGGCAATGTAGAAGAAACAGAAAATTTTAAACAAAGCAATAGACACGAAACCAAATCAATTTATACTTACCGAAGTTTTAACCAACTCCACTCCAGTAAAATATGGAAAAACAGATAATAAGAAAATATACCAAATTCAAATAACGAAAGATAATTATGAAGAACAGATAATTAAAATTTTGAAAGAATATACCTCAGAGAAAAAACGTTTTTACCTGTATTTCACCACAGAACATTTATACAAACGATTTTCAGAATTATATATTAGATTATGTAATAATTCAGGACCCAAGATGAAAAGATTTACACGGAAATTAATAATATTAGATGACCCTGACGAAATATACGACGTAATTCGAAACCAACAGAAGAAAAACTAACCATCGTGGAATCAACGGAACATTAAAACAACTCATAAGAACATACTACTTTAAAGATATGAAGGAATTGACCACGGATTTTATCTATCAATGTGAACTATCTGATAAAGCAAAATACGATAGATCATCCCCAAAAGTACCTTTAATGTTAACTAACACACCCGATAAACCTTTACAAAAATTACATGCAGATACTTTGGTAATAGAAGCTCAAAACTTTTTAACAATCGTAGACGCATTTACGAAAGTAGGCCAAGCGATACCCATTAGTTCAAAAAATAGTATCAATGTAACTCAAGGATTCTTATAATACTTTACATTTTATCGCACAGCTGAATCAATAACTTTAGACAATAGAAGCGAATTTAGAAACGGAACAATACAGAATACCCGAGAACTTCATAGAATAAAACTTCATTTTATAACAGAAAATCACCCATAGTCAAATGGACCAATTGAAAGATTACACCTAAACTTATTAGAACAAATCAGACTGTTAAGATAACCTATAAGAAAGAGCATATCACTAATTTAATGTTATACGCACCAATTGCTTACCACAACACAATCCACTCATCAACTAACTTTACACCCTTCGAATTAACATTAGAACACTCAGATTCCCGCAACACTTATGATATACACTATAACAAAGAAGTATACCGACAGTATGCAAATGATCACAAAGAAAAATTAAAAATTAGTTATAATAATGTCAAAAGTAAATTAGATAACGATAAAGAACGTGTTATAAAAACCTGCATGAGAACGCCAAAATAAATAGATTTTAAGTAGGACAAACCGCGTATGAGAGAAATTTCAAAAGTAGGGGACAGAAAACGGTTTCCAGAACACAATAGACTGTTGAACTGTCGCACAGGAATTTGATTTAACCGAACTAAAACAAGAATTTTATATAATTAGAGATAATTACTACAGACTGAAACAATTAATGGACAGAATAATTTGGATAAGAATACGCGATAGAAATGGTTAATAACAAAAATATAACGGAGAACATCTTAAAGAACACAAACGACAAATTCAATCGATTAATACCAACAGACCAAATCACAAGACAGAAAAGAGGATTTATTAACGGACTAGTTAATATTATAAAAGTAACATGTAAACCACAATGCTAGGAATGCGCGATTTAATAACATTCAACACGATATTTAATCAGATGATATCAACCACTACCATAATTCAACAAATTTTAGCCACGTTAAAAAATGCTGTAATATTTGCTAAATTAAACACATTATATGCTATTATTATAGAACCAATTGATTTATTAAATAAATTAATAGGAATTAGATCACCCATAACTAACAGTAAACTATCCTTTGAAGTAACGGAATTCAACATACTTTTATTTGAAAAAATAGCCATAGTAAAAGGTTATCTAAAGAATCATAAAATTACGTTTTTAATAGAAATCCCCATAGTAGAAATTAACCCTTATAATTATTATCATTTATTTGCTTTCGCCATAAAAGTTGCTAGCCAGTATCAAGTTATTATTCCTAAAACCAAGTTTTTTTTCCCTAAATGAACTTAGGTATGGCTTCACGAATGAAAAGTGCAAAGAAATGGCATCCAGCCAATATTTATGTCAATCATTAATGAAGACATCTATTCAAACGCGTAGCCCTTGTGAAGTACAACTAACTATTAAGATTCTCTAATTACTACGAGAATTGCGAGTCAAAACCAGTACAAATTACAAACATGAAAATTCAAAAAGTCACATACAACGAATGGTTTGCTGTGTTTCCACCAGAAGTAATAACAACCGTCCATTGCAATCAAGACAAAAACAGTCTAGCTTTAATTGGAAACAAGGTAATCACAGTAAAAGAAGATTGCTATTTAAAATTAAAAATCGAAATTATTTGAGTATACCAAAACTCAGCAATAACGAAGAAATTCATAGAATCTACCCGAGCTACAGTTCAAGACTACACAAACCGAGGACGACAAGATCATCAAGAAACAAATACAACTGAACATCTAGACTTGGCCGACCTCAACCAAGCCGTAAAATTAATGGACAGATAAAGAACATTTAAATGAATGGAATGTTCTAAAACTACAAAACGTCAATATCAGTGTTTGGACAATTTTATTGATTATTCTAGTAATTTTATTAACTATGTATTTATTGTATAAAATGTATCAGATATAGAAGCAAAGAAACAAATTTTAGTCATAAGAACAAAGAAACAAAGGTAAATAAAGAAATCATAAAAAATCCCTAAGAGAAAACGAGTTTTAAAATTAAGTACAACTCTTAATCTTTATCTACGTCAGGAGGAGTTACATATCCCCCAAATTAGTATATAAGTATAATCAAATGAAACTATTAAATCTAAGGAATAGATTGTTACAATGTATAATTGAAGGATATATTACAAAAGGTTAATGGAAGTTCATAAACCAGATACGAGAACGGATGTGAATACTTTGTATTTTAGATGTAACATGACACTACGGATGTAGGTCACAATAGATTATAAGAAACTTACTGTTAGAATTAAGATTACTGACAAGTAATACTTTGTATTGAATAAAGAAACAGCAAACATGAGATCTGCGTTTCCTACAAGTGATGTAAGAGCAGGGATAGGATAAATACCCTGGGACCCCAAGAGGTCAGTCAGTCGCGAGCTTCACAACTTTAACATTGTTGGTTGTTCAAGCTACTCAAACTAATTTTAGTTAAATTAATAGTGATTGTCAAATTAGAATATTTTGATTTCAATACGTTACTGAACATATAACGTACCTGTTATTAAATTCATATTGTAATTTCTGTTTAAATAAAATTAATAGAAGAGTTTTTTAGAAGAAAGGCTTTTTAAAAAGACACTACAAGAAACGCAATACCTATCTCGCGAAAACCATGAAACAATTCAAAAAGGGGTTCATACGGAGAGCTATAAGTACCGCGGAAAAACTAGATCTGACCGTAAACGCGGTTTAACAAATATTAATTAAAAATTAGAGCAATTGAGAAAAATAATAGTAAAAGTAATAGTACTCTTTATTTTCTAACAACACAAATAAAGACAGCAAATGTGCGAAACATAGAAAAAAATAATATAATTAGGAACCCAGAAGACGATGTTCAGATGAGCAACCATAGCTGCCTTCTGTTTTTCCACCTAAACCTATAAAAATATATGCCATCATACATTGAACCAATACTGAGAAAAATGAATTAGTTGTCAGGACTAATGTAACTAAGTAAATTAATTTTGGTAAGGGGCATTAAAGGATTAGTAGTGTTTGCTAAAAAATTTGGTTAAAAGTCCGTTTTTATAACTGAATTCGCATTATCCAAAACTAATTATTTTATTGAGCAAATATTACTGCTGGATACTGTTCGTGTTCGTTCACGTTACTTGGTCTCGTCGTAACTTAGATAAGTTAACTTTGCGTTACAATAACCACAAATCAGTCACTAATTTTTCATTTTCTACTACTGTTTAATTAGTTAAATTTTAGAAAATAAACTGGTACTGTATTTTGTTGTGTAGAGTTCAGTTGCTAATGGCGGTATAAATTGGTATAGAAATGGATGGGTTCTTGGAAGAATGGGCGTTGTGTGAATTAATAGAGAATGTTGAAGGTAAATATAACACTGTTTTTAAGGAATTTACATGTAATATACACATAACCTACAAAAAAATGATGTTAGATATTACTCATGAAGAATTATTCTGTAAGATAGCAAATCGATTTGTCACAAACCAAGCTGCAGCTTCTTCGTCAAACTTAGCGTTCTTAGACTTAACTCTCCCCCAGGCTTCGTCTTCTAATTTTATCTACTCGGTGTCTAGCTAGGAGATCGTCGGGGTGCTTGGAGAATGCAATATAGTGGTCCCTGCACAAGCGATCCAACTCGTTAGCTCCTTGATCGCCTCTTGCTAAGCGCTCTTTCAACTTTGTACCAGGACCGCAGTACTGATAACCTGGAATATGCTGCTCAAACGGTAAACTTTTTATAACGCTGTTGATTAAACCCTGCCCAGAACAGATAGTCATGTGTTTATTCAAAAAAATTTCAATCTATACTAAATAAATAAACAACGATGAGTCTATTTATACTTTTTTAATTTAGCTTCAAAAAATTTACACTATATTATAGTCTTACAAACTACTTAAACAATATATTTACACCAAGATCTACGTCTCTTTCTCTTGAGCGGTGGAGGTGATCGTAGTTGTTGTTCGTTACACTTGTTTACTATAACTACAAACAGAGACGTGAAAACACAGACTTCACACCAATTTCTTTGCTGTTGAAGCGCAATTGAGTGAAATTCTTTACCTGCAACCAAATCCCTAAACAAAAAATGTGCTTCTATATCAGGAGGTAGTGGGTTCTGTAGACAGCAGTTGTAGCACACGCGTTGATTATCCATGTTTAATGAATAGTTGTACAACACTTCATATGTAAAATAATCGACAAACACTGGGAATTGGAATATGTAGATAAAGAGGTATGGTTCTAGAGATCTTCCATCCCAGATGAAGTTGTAATCAAACCGCCAACGTTTGATTCCTTTTAAAAATCCTATTACATTCCCATCTATCCAATCAGGCAGTCAACTCTTTAAATAAAGTAGTAGGAAGTATATTCTTAATGTAGCCCCCATTCAGTTTGAAACAAATATCGAACGCGATCCTTAGCAATTGTTCGTAAACTTGGTACTAGACGGTTACACATTCTAAATTTGTTTAATTATTCCTACACGGTTAACACATTAACTATAACTGTTTATGATTGCTCACAACTGTCTTTTATAAGATATCCCCTCTAGTTATCGCCATAGCCAACATCTTCAAAATCCGACAAATTTAAACGTCTAAACATCCCCACCAATGTTCTTGTACGTGTCACGTCTCGCACAAATATATCCGGAAGACGAATAACCAGCTCCAAAGCATTTAGTACACTCTGATTCAACTCGTTGTAGAATAAAATATTGCCAATTCGAACTTCGCATTCAACCAAGATTTTAATTCGTTTCTCCCCTTCAGTCAGAGTAGCAAAACGTTTCGTTATCAGTTGATCCAGACACTGGTGATAAAAAACGGACCTCCTAGTTGTATGTGTAGATTTTCCATTTCGGGTGCACCATTTAATCGACGGTTTAGCACGTCACGAGAAAATACGTAAATTTGAAATTCCATTTAAAAATTAGTAAAGGCTATTCAATTTTCGTATGCCAATTCCAGAACATGGTTGATACAATATTTCTTGCTACACACCAATCGTAATGCGGGTTTTATTGTCTGGTTTATAAAAAGCCCAATATCCACATCATGAGGGTGTTCACCCTATTCATTTAAACTATACGTAAACTTATTAATCAGATTTTCGGTATACAAAACTTGTGCATTATTAACGTCTACAGAGTCTATTGCTTTACACTGCTTTCACCGAAATGACTGAGAAAGGATCCTACGCAGATCATCCTTTTAAATGTTTCAGGGTTGTTGTTGCGCATGCGAAAATTGTACACGAGTGACTTAGAATTTGTGAGCGAAAAGTTAGTTGGTTTTCACCGACGTGAATAGACTGGTTTGAAATGTAATTCGAGGTTAAAACAACGTTGGGTTTCTCCTAATTTAAAAGTGAACTACCTAATTATACCAATTGTGTATAAAAGCACCGTGCGAGGCAATATAATCCAGTTTCTGTTTAGTCTTTATCTAATTAAGGAGTTTTAATTTCTTTACAGTAAAAATGTCTTCGTTTATCTGTAACGTCTGTGGGGCTGCGTTCTCGAGGAGCGACAATTTGAAGAGGCATCAACTCCAGCAGCATGGACAGGTGTCGAATCCCTCCGGAGTTTTTGTATGCGATGTGTGTCAGGCATCGATTTTACGCAAAGACAATCTGAAGCGTCATTGCGACGCCAAGCACGGCGTGGTGTCTGTACCCGGGTCATCAGGGATCAAACGATCAGCTTTGCCAGCGGTTGAGGGGTCTACCTCCAAGAAACCCAAGACCTCCAGGTGCAGCGTCTGCGATGAGGAAGTAGCCAACTTAACCGCCCATCAACGTACCAACACCCATAAAGCGACTGCAACTAGAACCCTTACTGGTCGTGTGGAAGTGGTGGTATCCGCATTCAAAACCCGAATTGCGACTTTCACCAGCTTTATACACAGATAATCAATAAAATTAGTTTGTTGGGCGAGGATGGTAAAATGCTCGTCATCCCTTATAGTACAGCAACCTACGCATGGGGGCATAAGGATATAGGTTAAGTATTTTTTAAGTTTTCGTTTATTGTAGCATGTAAGTTAGTTATAAGACATACCCACCACCCCCATCCTTAATAATTCCTTCACCCCCGGTAACATGTGATTACCACCACGCGGTGTCGCTGGACGGTAAAACATATTGTTAGATTAACGACAATAAGTCTTATTGACCGAAAACACGTCCCTCTTTTTAAACAACACATTAATGTCTCTTTTTGGTTACAGGTTACTTTCAGCTGCTTGGATCCGATTACACGAAGAAAATAAAATAATGTTATACTTGGCAATGTAAAAATTGTATTCTATTAGTTCATTAAACTATAAATCGAATAAAATAAATCATTAAACTTTTGTGTGCTCAATTTCTTTGTGTTAATACCTCTAAGTGTTTGGTTAAAGGACTCTAGATGTTAAAAAGGAGATGTGATTAGAAATCGACCTTGCTATAAAAATCTTGAATTTGGGGCGCCCCTTTAGGGAGTGATGCCATCTATAAAATTCTTAGAAATTCAGGTAGCTGAAAAAAATCAAATATTAATTGATACCAAACAAGATATATTTATTGCGAGAGAAACAAAAATAATCTTTTATATGTTCGCTTGAAGGTATGCATATAAAGCGGTAAGAGGAGGTCGGATTTTTAATCCATTTACAGATTCGGATTCTGTATAAAATTCTAGACTAATTTGATGTATCGGATGGCTGAATAAATTATAAGGACGAGCAGAAATCGCTGCTGGTGAAAAATGTTAAAATGAGGGTAGCTTTCTGCGGGGTGATGCTATCTAAAAAATTCCTAGGAATTCAGGTAGCTGAGAAAAATCTAATATTAATTGATACCAAACAAGATATATTTATCTCGAAAGATGAAATGGCTAGTCGAAGAAAACTATTTGGTCCAGAATGAGGAAATGAGGATGCTGAAGGAAATGAGGCGTCAGAACCGGCTCAAATACTCTAGTCATATTAAATTCTATAAGAAAACCGGCTTTTGGGCACGTAGTGACCTAGCTTCTCTACTCATGCTTGCTCAGCTGTTCCGTGGCGTTTCAGATGATGTATTTCTGCAAATGGAGAAAAATTTTGAACGTGTTCAACGTTAGAACATCTTTATGACTTAAAAAGATCATATTTTTATTATTTGTGTTTGAGTTATTAAGGTTCAAACACCGTATATCTCTTTGTAGGACACTGTAGTTAATTAGGTGTCCGTTAATTGATGGTACATTGGTTAAAAAGTTTCAAATGTACAGTTGAGAGATTATTAATAAAAACCTATGTAGATGCATAATAAATTTGCTTCCTGAAATATCGAATTTCTACACCCTCTCGTTTAAAGCCAAATGGTTTAAGTATTTAACTTTGCAAGATTTATTAAGGACATTTTAGAAATCCTTTAGTGTTCATTGATATTTACAAGGTATTTAATCGTGAATGGCGGCGTTCATTTTATAATGTTAAACAACATTCCTAAAATATATCGGAACTTTGATGCCTACATTTCAAGCAGGTTTGTAAAAGAATGCTATTGAAATAAAAGTCTATACATTGACAAAAACGTTCTCTAAGGCCAAATCGCTTTTGTATGAGCGAAAAATGCGGATTTTAACGAAATATTCCAGTGATCCATGTACTTCGATCTAAAACCGAACAACAATTAACTTTTTTCATGCTTTGTGCTATAATAAGGCCTTTATTCGCCTACAGATATTTTTTAAGAGTAATATTGAGTTACGGTTTTCCAGGAAATCGTAAAACATGACACATATTAAGCTAAATGCGGATATAAAGATAAGGGGTATTAAATGTGAAGCTTTATTGAGTTAGAAAATCAAGGTAATCTAGTTTACCTTTGACGTATACCCACTCATATATTAAGTTGGATTAGTCAGCATATTCAAACTTTATCTGCTTTGGTATTTTTATAGAAGTACTCCAACGCAAAATGTCTCTCCAACTGCAAACTGAATAAAAAATTAATATGCAAATAAATACGCGTTTTACATTTAATGAAACGTAAAATTGTACGTGGAATTGTTGTCCAAGATAATTGTCATGAAATAGCTAGAATAAGAAAATAATTTCAGTCAAAGAACACATTAGGCCTTAGTTGTAAACTTAGTTTTATGCTAGATTCTAGCATTCCATACCAGCTATTAAGTGTTGACTGCAAAGAAACTTAATGCATTTTATTTTATTAACACAAAGACTGGTAATTTGTACGCTTATCTGCGTCGCCTTTCTCTCCACTGTTTGGACTGTTGGGCATGTACTTTTTAAATATAGGGACTCGTGGGCAACCAACGTACAAAGTGTAGTGCGATCATTGCGTGCTTTTAGATGTTGTACCATACAGTCTATCAGGATGGTACAGTCGGCACTAAATAAACTTCCCTGTGACTCATCGCAATACATAGAAAGAAAATACAACTATAATATGTGTTACTTGAGTCTATACTAATTTCACGGTTATAAAATAGGACAGTTGTAGAAAGGAACGTCTTCCCAATGTTGTAATGAAGATATAGCAAACTGGTGCGAGACGTTAGCAACAAAGTGGAAGCAGGAATTTTTAAACTCATGCCTGCTTGTGTTGCTATATTCCTGCATTTTCCTGCTTCAAACCCCAACTCAGCAACACTCACCGTTTCCAAGATATGGCAAAACGTTTTTGTTGCTATTTTCTCACTCAGCAACAAAGTGGAAGCCGGAGTTTTTAACCTCATTCCTGCATGTGTTGCTATATCCCTGCATTTTCCTGCTTTAAACGCCAACTCACCAACACTCACCGTTTCCAAGATATAGCAAAAATACTTTTTGTTGCTAACTTCTTCTTCCGCAGCAAAGTATAAGCAGGAATTTGGAACTATAAATGTCGAATCGAAACGCACATATTTTGAACCAATTGCTTGATGGTATAACTAAAGGATTACCGCACAGCACACACTTATTAACAGTTATACAATAGTGTTTAGAGAATAAAGCACTATGGAGCGTCTCAGAAAAAGGGTACACTGTGTTGAGGATATGCAATGCTTTCTTATGGGATTATCGTACTTAAGTTGCTAGCCAGTGTTATGCAACGGGCGTGGTTGGTATAAGTTCACTGAAATAAATGAAAACCAGAAGTTTCCAATAATTTAACATGTTGAATTTGATGATGTAATTTGTTGATCTTTTTGATAATAATTTTACGTAATTCGATTACAGTTGAAATTTAGGAAGTATAAAATTCGTAATTCAAAAACTATTAATTATATTTAAAATTAGTTCTTATTTACGACCATAATGAGAGTAACAAACTTGTATGTCCGAAAGCTTGGCTGATTTATATTTACTTTCTAATACAAAATAAAAATAATCCATTAAGATCCAAGACCTCATTTTATTCCTTAAGATGATAAGATCTGCTTAAAAAAATGTGTGTTTGTCATAACAGATATCCTTCTGTACGTAATTGTTTTGTTTATAAACTTGTTTGATTGCCTCTGAGAAAAACGTAGCAGGTATAATAAAGGATTATAGTTAAGCGGTCTATATTAAATATCCGTATTTGTTTATCTGTGATTGGTCCATATTTACTACACAAGACTCGAGGAAAAAAGCATAGCTGCTAGCTTCCTCAACTTGGCCCCCCTCCAAACGCTTTATTGAAAGGTAGCATGTGCACCTGAAAGTACTAGCCTTGCACCACCTTCCACCACCAGAATAAGAAATTGCACCATGCTGGAAAAGCAATTACGGTAATTTGTTTATGAGGGGGCTAGAATGACGCTAGTCCCCCTCCATTTGAATTTAAAAAAATTATATGTGCACCAGATAGAGGAAAGCTTGCACCCCCTTGCACCGCTAAATTTAGAGCTTGCAGCACCTTCAATAAGTCGTAACATAATTATTTTATATAATTTTAAATAAAACACTGCCACATTCCAACATTTCTGAATTACAACTATCAATAGAATTCTAAGCAGATCCAATGCTCAAATATTTTTATTGCGCTTCATTTATATAAAATAGTACAATTATATTTTATTTAAATATGGGAGTATTATCCAATAACGAGGTGATTAATAATACGGACTTTAAGACAGGATCAGGACGTTCCTACAAGAGACTTACAAATGCACTTGCAAGGTATTACAGAACACGTAATATAACTGCATAATTTAGGGGTGTCAAATTTAAGTCAAGTTATAACCAAATACAGCAGAATTCAGTTTTAAGCAGCATACAGAACCAAAGTCGTAGACAGATACTTCCAGAGAAGTCATGCACAAATTTTTTAATGTAATTACATTTCTATGGATGTATCTATCTACAATACACTAACTTAATATAATATTCGGATGTATTATATTTTTCAATATACCTATCACGTTTATATTGATATTTCTATTAGTAGGGAATAATTGCTCCTCCTCTCAACTTTCTATGAGTTTGCTGGTTCTCGACCCACTGATTTTCACAAATTTTTCTTTCTAGCTTATGACTGAGGCCCATTCAATTTCACTTTCACCATTTTTTAACTACGCCATAACTGACATTTGTTAAACTTTGAATTTCGAATCGTCCTGGATATGATTGCATTTCAAAGTTCTTTGGCTGACTTCGCACTTAGCCACAACTTGGAAGCACTAATAATTTCATATGGGCTTTTTGTTAGTACTTGGTTAGTGCTTCCCAGTGCTTCAACGCGCAACCCAGACACACTTACGGTTTCGGATATATTATCTGAAACCAGAAGTGTGGCTGGGTTGGGCGTTTAAGCACTATTGAAGCACTAACAATTTTGCGAGGTCAGATCATTAGTGCTTCCATAACAAGAGTTGATGTGGCTAACTTCCAGCAACTTTGAGGTGTGGAATTTTATAAAAAAATTGAATAGGCCTTAGTCATAAGCTAGAAAGAGAAATTTGTGAAAATCAGTGGGTCGAGAACCAGCAAACTCATAGAAAGTTGGTCGGAGGAGCAAATGAGGTAATTGGAAATACAATTATTCTCTACTAATAGAAATATCAATAAAACGTGATAGGTATATTGAAAAATATAATTCATCCGAATATTATATTAAGTTAGTGTATTGTAGATAGATAGTAGACCATTATTAAGAATCCGGCCACCACATTTACACCAGCATCCACATTTGCACCCACATCTAGACCAAATAGTTTTCTTCGACTACCCAATTTCATCTTTCGAGATAAACTTATCTTGTTTGGTATCAATTAATATTAGATTTTTCGCAGCTACCCGAATTTCTAGGAATTTTTTAGATAGCATCACCCTCCAGAGGGCTACCCCAATTTTAAGAATTTTTACCGGTAGCGATTTTTGACCGTCTGCATAAACTTTTTTATACATGCAATACATCAAATTAGCCTAGAATTTTATACAAAATTTGAATATGCAAACAGATTTAAAATAGGAGCACGCCTTACAAAATTACACACATACCCTCTGCGATATAAATCTTTCTCCACATTTCCACCCACGAGATAAACCTATCTTGTTTGGTATCAATTAATATTAGAATTTTCTCAGCTACCCAAATCTCTTTAAAAATTTTAGATAACCCCATCCCCCAGGGAGCTAACCCAATTTTAAGATTTCTTTGCCAGCAATTTTCGACCGTCCTTAAACATTTTTTATACATGCGATACATTAAATTAGTCTAAAATTTTACGCAGAATCCGAATCTGCAAACAGATTTAAAATTGGACTACTTCTTACAAAGTTACACTTTAAAGTAAGACATATACTTTAACCAAACACGTAGCAGTATTGACATAAATAAATTAAGCACGCAAAAATTTAATAATTTATTTTTTCCGATTTACAGTTTAATAAACTAATTACAATTTTTACAAAGTATAACATTATTTTCTTCGTTTAACCAAATCCAAACAGGTTAAAGTAACCTGTAACAAAAAATAGAAATTAATATGTTGTTTAAAATAGACCTGTAACAAAAAGAGATTAATGTAAAAGAGGAAAAGTGTTTTCGGTCAATAAGACATATTGTCGTTAATCTAACAATATGTTTTACCGTCCAGCGACACCAGGTGGAGGTAAACACACGTCGCCGGGAGCGATGGAAATATTAAGGATGGGGATGGTAGGTATGTCTTATAACTAACTTACATACTACTATATATATACACAATAAAATATATACAAATATAAACATCTATCTTATATCTTTATGCCCCCATGCGTAGGTTGATATGCTTCCGGGGATGACGTAACGCTTGTCATCTTCGCCCGATAAACTAATTTTATTAATAAGCTGTGTATACAAAACGTGTTTCTTACTCCGGATTGATACCATCGCATTCATGAGGGCATCTCTATTGTTAATAACTACATCCTTAAAACTATCTACGCTAATATCTTTCACCACACTACGGCTGACGCCCTTAATTTTCTTAACAATATCTTTTTCACTCACAATGCAGTAGTACTTAGCCCTGGTGCTGACGAACTCCAAGACCAAATCGCCACAAAACTCGTCTTTAAATTTACCCAACACCTTTTTGTTTATAAGTGGTATATTATATTTGTTATCGTAGGAATAATCAAATGTGTCAAAGTGTTGTACATGATTGCGAATGTCACTGTACAAGTCTGGCGTCTCAACACTATAAACCAAAGAGTCTGTATCTGTATAAAGCAGTGACAATCTGGGACCATACAGAGGAACCATGGTACTGTAGTGAAAGTCGTACATTAGCGTTTTGGACAAATCTAAAATTGACAATCCTGCATAGATTGGTTTATCGTACTTCGCTTTTACACGATTCATCTGTATAATCGCCAGATTTTTTCCCAACACTAAGCAACTGTTAAAGTTAGGTTTAGCTATTAGTCCACTCGCGCACAACTTTTTCCCGTCGTGTTCCCATCGCGTGACTATTTTGACATCGACCCTTTTGTCCACGTTCTCCATTGTTTTACCAAAAACCGCATTGTTCATAAGTTTGAAAAAATCTTTTTCAAACGCGTTAGTGGCAGACGTACGGAGATTCGTGTTGAGATCAATGTAGGGTTTTAACCACGTCGACTGATCAAACTCCAACACGCGATGCACAACAGTTAATTGCAGATCGTTACGCAGAGCCTGCTGCAAGTTGTGGTAGTGAACAATGTATTTTGTTTTGTCCAGAAGGGTGGCGAGTAACTTAGGCGTCTTCGAAAACGGTGTTGGAGGTACCATCGATTCAGGGCAGAAAGGCAAATCGTTATGCAGATCATTGAGTTCCTCTGGATACTGTATATCAACTTCCAAAATATACCCTTTTTCGTGCGTGCTTGGTATATTTAATATTTCTTGTTTTATACGATGTAACTGGTCCGTGTTTAACCACCGAAAGCCGCTAATGGGTAAATGTTGGGACATCGCCCATCCGTATAAATTGTTAGCATCCAGATATGCGAGGTACTTGGATGGCTCGTCAGGGTTGTAGTCTTCCATGTACTTATTGTTGGCTTTGGCATACCGACCGCTGCACTGGGTTAACCCGCCACGTATCCCTTTTTTGATAAAATGTTGCATGCTGACATCGGTCAACAACTCGAGCTTCACCCCAGTGCGCTTCAACATGGCATCCCAACTCAAACTAGGAGCAGTCACGTACTGGCATGGATCTAGATCAAAGGTTTTTGTGCAGACGTCTCTGAAGTTCTCGAAAATGTCTGCTAGTAACAAAACGTCTGTTTTTAAATAAAGATCGCTGTATTCCCCAAGCGTTCGGATTTTGAATGTTCTCCATACATTTTGTGCGTGTTCATAATCTGCATACGACACCGCTGTGGCGGTTAGACCGTTGTATAAAGCATTTTGTGGTGGTAGAGCCTTCTCTTCCAATACGGTAATATCTTTCACGTAGTCGTACGGGAACACACCCTTCCGATGTAATAGAGCAAATTCTTCGGCATTGGGGAAACAGCTCTTTAGTTAAACAAACTGTTCAGCATTCAAGTTGGAGGCTAGTTTATTTAAGCTAGATGCCATGAAGCGTAAAGAGTCTACAAATCTTAGTGTAATAAAAGATTCATCAGTCTCATCATCGTCGTTTTCCTTAGACAATCCAACGTTTTTTGTAAACGATATGAACCTCTCCTTATTATTCGGGATTACAGTAACCCTTTCTTTGTCGTATCCCAATTCCTTAATTATAAAATGGCTATCGTACCCACTTAAATTATGGAATATAACAGGGATAAACTTTGGAACCGTGTATTTAATGTTGCATTGGGAGTGTGCGGCAAAGCGAAATATTTTGGGGCTCTGGCATACATTTTACAGCTTCAATTTTATTGTTGTCTATACATATACCTTCTTTTAAAAATTTGTGCCATAAATATGATACTTCTTGTAAACCAAATTAACATTTAGATAATCTAAATTTTATATTGTTTTGTAATGCAATTTCAAATACTTTGCATAGCCGTCCATCGGGTTCCTCTTTTGTTTTACCATGAATTAAAATATCATCTACATAGATTTCAACACCTTCAGATTGAAATATTTCAGTAAAATATTCGTAAAATCTTCGCTATTTATTTTTATACCAAATGGCATACGTAAGAATTTAAATCGACCAAATGGAGTACCAAATGTGCATAATTTGCTAGATTCTTCATCTAATGGATGTTCCAAAACCCACTAGTGGCATTAATTTAGTAAAAATAGTTGATCCGTTTAGTCTGGATGTAATTTCATCAATGTTTGGTAATTTGTATTTACTATCTTGCATAACATCATTTAAATATTTAGGATCTAAGCAAATTCTTAGAGAACCATCACTTTTTTGAGTTAAAACATATGAATTGACCCACTCTCTACTTTTTTGTACTCTTTCAATAATTCGTAATGTAACTAATTCATCAAGGCAACTTTTGAATTTTTTGTGTAATGCAAATGGTACATTTCTGACTGGTTTACTACTGGAGTGATATTTTCTTTTAATTGGATGTGATATGGTTTGCAAATCTCTCCAATTCCTTTAAAAATTTCACCATACTTATTAATTAATTGGTTATAATCATTGTTACTAATAGAATTGGTTGTTCTAACCTTTACTTCCTATGTAATTTAATTATCCCTAAATCTGAACATGTACATAAACCTAAAATCGGTCCAGATTTACTTTCTGTGATATAAAATTCTACATTTTTAATAAATATATCATTGAATTTTAAATCTAAATAACATTTAGCAATAATTGGAATATTTTCACCTTTATAGGTTGATAAAGTTTGATGTGTTCTAACAATTTTCTTTTCTGTATCTAACTCCAGCTCTCTTAAATTAAATAAAGAAATTAAATTTGTATTAGAACCTGAGTCTACTTTAAACCTAGTATGTACATTAATATTTAAGGTTATGGGAATATTAATTGTACAATGGGTGCATATTTGATGAGCTGATACTATCAATTACCAAATCACTTTCTAAATTAATTCCATTGACATTATATCTATTAGTTTTATTTCTACAAACATTTGCAAAATGATTTACTTTTTTACAAATATTGCAGTGTTTTCCATATGCGTAATATTTATTAATTCTATCAGTGCGGCCACATTTTGTACAATTATTGATAATTTTACCTGTATTAATTATGTTCGGTACATTTCTTACAGCTGAAGTATAACGATTGTTTGACCTTGACCTCATGCAATTAGTTTTATTGCTCGTTCTGTTAGAATGCCTTGCCTGTAGGGTCCGTCAAGTTGCCCCCCCCCCACCCAGTTGTCCGATTTGCTCCAAAATCTTGCACCGATTTGCTTATAGCTAGCACTAGCTAGCACCAAAGTTGTAGAGCTAGCACTAAAGCAGTTTCAGAAATATGGCCAATTATATTGGGGGGAGGGCAACTTGACGCTCACCCCCCCGTGCTCCGATTTGCTCCAAAACCTAGCAACATGTAGCTTAGAGCTAGCACCAGCTAGCACCCAAGTAAGAAAGCTAGCACTAAAAAACAAGATGGCGGCGATTTTTAAAAAGATTTTGCCAGCCCCCCACAGTTGTCCGATTTGCTCCAAACCCTAGCACCATGTAGCTTAGAGCTAGCACGAGCTAGCACCCAAGTAAGAAAGCTAGCACCTTAAAAACAAGATGGCGGCGATTCTTTAAAAAAATTGGTCAGCCCCCCCCCATTGTCCGATTTGCTCCAAAACCTAGCACCATGTAGCTTAGAGCTAGCACCAGCTAGCACCCAACTAAGAAAGCTAGCACCTTAAAAACAAGATGGCGGCGATTTTTAAAAAAAAATTGCCCCCCCCCCAGTTGTCCGATTTGCTCCAAAATCTAGCACCGATTTGCTTATAGCTAGCACTAGCTAGCACCAAAGTTGTAGAGCTAGCACCAAAGCTGTTTCAGTAATATGGCCAATTATATTCGGGGGGCAACTTGACGCCCCCACCCCTCACCCCGTGCTTCGATTTGCTCTAAAACATAGCACCTTGTAGCTTAGAGCTAGCACCAGCTAGCACCCAAGTAAGAAAGCTAGCAACTTAAAAACAAGTTGGCGGCGATTTTTAAAAAAATTTTGCTAGCCCCCACCAGTTGTCCGATTTGCTCCAAAACCTAGCACCAAGTAGCTTAGAGCTAGCACCAGCTAGCGCCCAAGTATGAAAGCTAGCACCTTAAAAACAAGATGGCGGCAATTTTTTTTTAAATTTTGCCAGCCCCCTCCAGTTGTGCGATTTGCTCCAAAATCTAGCACCGATTTGCTTATAGCTAGCACTAGCTAGCACCAAAGTTGTAGAGCTAGCACCAAAGCTGTTTCAGTAATATGGCCAATTATATTCGGGGGGCAACTTGACGCCCCCACCCCTCACCCCGTGCTTCGATTTGCTCTAAAACATAGCACCTTGTAGCTTAGAGCTAGCACCAGCTAGCACCCAAGTAAGAAAGCTAGCAACTTAAAAACAAGTTGGCGGCGATTTTTAAAAAAATTTTGCTAGCCCCCACCAGTTGTCCGATTTGCTCCAAAACCTAGCACCAAGTAGCTTAGAGCTAGCACCAGCTAGCGCCCAAGTATGAAAGCTAGCACCTTAAAAACAAGATGGCGGCAATTTTTTTTTAAATTTTGCCAGCCCCCTCCAGTTGTGCGATTTGCTTCAAAATCTAGCACCGATTTGCTTATAGCTAGCACCAGCTAGCACCAAAGTTGTAGAATTGGTACCATAACCGTTTCAGAAATGTGGCTAATTATATGCGGTTTTGTGATGGACACGAACCGTACGGTCGTCGTGGATCCAAGGTCCGGGATTCGAATCATGACATGAACGACGGCTTGAAAAATGCAGATGAGCATTTTCACAAAAATACGCTGTCGTTCGGATGAGAGGTTAAATGGAGGTTCCGTGTGTGGGTGTTGTCACGTACGTTAAAAATCCCTACCTTTCTTGGAACAATAAGGGTTCGGCAAAATTCAAAATTTTTAGGTAAAAAAGGCTCGCTTCCTGGCCAATGCAGTACCTTCGGGTGAAGGATTGGAAATGTAAATGCACGGACACGAACCGTACCTAGATTCGATTCGGTTCAAAAAATCGAACCGAACCGTACTAAAAAGTTTTCGAACTGATCTGAACCTACGACAAGGTTCAGTTTGGTTCGGTTCAAGTCCATCTCTACTCCGAATTGTTCCAAAACTAAGTAGGTCTAACCTTGCTGTCGCTCAATTGAAAAACTAACACCTCAAAAACACGAACATCATCATCATTTTGTTTTCGACCTTACTTAAGGTCGGTTTGACGCAGCTCTAACTTCTTTTCTATTCTGTGCTAATCTAAAAAGTTCTACCTACCCTTCACAAACTAAATTTCTAATAATTTGACTAATATAGCTTGGTCTAGGTCTTCTTATACTCTTCTATATTTTTCAGGGTTTCCTGGTTCTACATAGATATTAGCAACCTGATGGTTGCTGAAGAACTCCAACATGTTTATATGATTCCCAATTATAAGGAAATGAAATATTACCTGGTTATCCTCTCCGAAAAAAGGAAAAGTGTTAAATTATATGTTATGGAAAGGCTTAAGCAACGAATCGCTGTCAAATTGCCAGGACCCTAACACGAACAGGGTGATTATTTTTAAATTGGCGAGCGTTAACACAATTGAAAGCTAACTGAATAACATTAATTCAAACACTAAGACACTGAGTAATTTATTATCACTGTCACTTTATATTACTAATCACATGGTTTGCTTACTGCTCGTAAGAAGAACCAAAACGAAACTTACGAGAGCTGCAAATAGAATATTGGCGTTTAATTGATATCATAACAATATCATATAACAATTCTATTTACACATAGGTAGAAAATATTTGTGAAGATGAACAAATCTTGGTGCTAGGTTTTGGAACAAATCGGAGTACGGGGGGGAACTATAGTCATGTTGCCACCTCTGAATATAATTGCCCATATTTCTGAAACTGCTTTGGTGCTAGCTCTACACCTTTGGTGCTAGCTAGTGCTAGCTGTAAGAAAATTGGAGCTAGGTTTTGGAGCAAATCGGACAACTGGGTGAGGCTGGCAAAAATTTTAAAAAAATCGCCGCCATCTTGTTTTTAAGGTGCTAGCTTTCTTACTTGGGTGCTAGCTGGTGCTAGCTCTAAGCTACATGGTGCTAGGTTTTGGAGCAAATCGGACAACTGAGGGGGGGGCTAGTAAATTTTTTTAAAAAATCGCCGCCATCTTGTTTTTAAGGTGTTAGCTTTCTTACTTGGGTGCTAGCTGGTGCTACCTCTAAGCCACATGGTGCTAGATTTTGGAGCAAATTGGAGCACTGGGGGGGCTAGCGTCAAGTTGCCCCACCCCCCGAATATAATTGGCCGTATTTCTGAAACTGCTTTGGTGCTAGCTCTACAACTTTGGTGCTAGCTGGTGCTAGCTATAAGCAAACGGGTGCTAGGTTTTGGAGCAAATCGGTCAACTGGGGGGGGCCAACTTGACGGACCCCTACCTGTATGTTGTTTTGTCTAATAGCGTCTATTTCGTGTCCTTGCTCTCTATATGTAGTTAATATGGTTTCCTTGTCTTGCATTAGTTGAACATTTTTTTTTGAACTTTCCGTTATAATACAAAATTCTATTACCTGAGTTAGCTCCTTATTTTCATATTGCAGCAGTTTTTCTCTCATGATGTCATCTTTGATGCCTATAATGACCATCGTTTTTATTAGATCATCCTTTAATTCTTCGTTTCCGAATTCACATTGATTTTCTTGATTTTTCAATTCCGTTACAAATTGTTCGATCTTCTGATTTGGATTTTGTCTTGATGTAAAAAATTTATATGGTTCATAAGTTAAGTTCTTCTTTGGCGCAAAATAATTATTAAATTATTGTTTTAATGCTTTAATTTTATCCTTTTCTTGCTCGGTAAATAAGAATGTGTTGAATATTTAAACTGATTCTTCTCCCATGCAGTGTAGTAATTGAGCACATTGCATTTTTTCTGATTTCGCATCTATTTGTGTTGCAGTTGAATAAATTTCAAAACGCTGTAACCAGTTTTTCTAATTCCTACTGAGTTTCCTTTAAAATTGAGGGTTGGAACTAAATTATTTCTTATTTCATACTAATAATTAATTAATTGTTTGTATTCAGTTTGCTAGTATTTTAATTTGCAGCACACGAATAACGTGTTGAAGTTCTTTTACATAGCGGCATGTTAATTAAATTTGTTGTGTACTCTAATCAAGCCAAACATAGACTGCCTTTATTAAAAATAAAATAACATGCCATACATACAATAAGATTAGTGGGGATGTTAGGCAATCCAACTCACAGAAGATTCAATTGGTGTTGTCTACCTAACACAGCCATTGGTTTGAGTTCATATTCTTACTGTTGTATTTTACATGTCTTACGCTTCTTTGTATGGGTTTTTATTATGAAATCAATGTCAATGGAGATAAAAGCTCATGATGTTAATATTAACTTTGAGGCTGTATATCACCGCAAAAGTTAGAAACTTGCCGCTAATCTTGATTTACCCATTTTGTTCAAATGTTTTTTCAGTTACCTTGGTGTTTAATAGTGAATGCCTCGCATGAAATAACGAAAAATAATCTATTTTGTGTTACACAGAATGTAAAAAAATGAACCAGTGTTAGATAGTCTGCCATATTGTTAATCCTCTCATTTCGTAAACAATTAAGTCTGAAAGAAGCAGATATCTGTTTCCTTAGTGAAACGATTTCTAAAGCTAAAAATCTGTAAACTTTCACCAACAAAAAATTTAACTAATTAAAAAAATTTAGAAAGCTCGATATTACACCCCAGCCAATTTAACGATTTCGAACTTACTCTCAAACCTTAGATCTTAGCGCAACCACATTAAGATTCAGATACGCGGCAAGTTTTTATTTCTATAACAAAACATACAAACAGAAAATGTCAGGATAGAACGCCCAGGCTAATTTCAACCAATTTCGAGCATTAAAAGACATCATAGTTATGAATATGAAAAATACGAGTACATAATTGAGTCGCAACCAGTCAGGAAGCAATTATTTCTCAAATCTCAAGTTCATTATCACGCAATTTCGTATGGGTTTATCACCGTTGATATTGCGGAACGACGTTCTTGCTTAGTAATGGGTTTTAACGGAAGCAATTTCCTCGTCATAAAGATAGGATCCACAACCCTAGGAAATGATGAGTTATTATACACTCTAAAGCTTATTAATCGAACAATAAACCACGTTCCCAACCTAATAATAATGTTCTGTTTACATTATTGGTACAAATTACTCTGACTTCAAAGGTTCAGTATTCCAACAGCATCCCTGAAATAGTAAAAGCGCAGTCTCTAGTCAAGTAAATAAAACAACAAAATAAACATAATACTTTTCAAGCAGTAAAGCATAATTGCTGTAATCAACAAAAATGACAAATTGTGTTTTTTGCATTATTTTTCTTGGTTAGGTGATCTCTATCGTATGAAAGAATTGTCGCTGTTCTAAATCTAAATTTAAACATTTACGACAACGAAAAGACTTTGTTACCCTATATCAAAGTACACGTGCCGAACATAGAAAGAACAAGGGCCTAAAAAATCGGGATCTCCAACTCATTCTTTGTGCTACCCTAAAAGTAGCGAATCTATTGGAGGCCCATTCCACTAACCTTTTTTCAACATATCTTGCATAGGGTAAGAAAGCATATAAATACGATTGCGAATCCTGCAAAATTCAGTACCCTTAGTGCTCACCACCGCCTGAAATCTCAAACACCAGTGTTCACCATAGCCTGTGAACTACCTCAACAAGCAGTGCTCCTCATAGCCTGCTTAAGAATCAGACTTGTCACGCTGCCCGCCGCTACACCTGGGGCACGTACCGCAGTGCTCTCCATAGCCTTCTTAAAATTCTGACCCGCTACGCTGCCCGACGCCGTACCTGGAGCTCGTATAGCAGTGCTCTCCATAGCCTGCTCAATACCTGACCAGTTACGCTGCCCGGCGCCGTACCTGGGGCACGTCGCCATAGTTCAGCACGCAGTGCTCTTCACCGCCTGTTTAATTTAGGCCTGTTACTCTGCCCGTCGCCGTACCTGAGGCATGTCAATAATCCTTATTTACTCCATGTTGTTGCACAAGCGAACCGCGACTTCCGATGAGTCCCGAAAACCTCCGAGAACGTCTGGACCTCGTCAAACAATTATGTTCATTATTCAAGCTCTTACTCAGCCTCACGAGTAAACCCGAGAATTTCCGAAGACTTCTGAAGCCTACCGAAGACTTCCGAACCTTTCCATATTGTGTATAGAGTCAATGTATAGTTTTTGTATGCACATCATTATTCTTTGTAACTCTGCGTTGTTCCACCAGTGAACCAGGAAGACTTCCGAAGGATCCCGAAGACCTCCGAAGACGTCTGGACCTCTTCGAACCATAAATACATTCTTAATTTCGTTATTCAACTTCTTACTCAGCCTCACGAGTAAAACCCGAGAATTTCCGGAAACTTCCGAAGCCTACAGAAAACTTCCGAACCTTTCAATATTGTGTATAGAGTCAATGTAAAGTTTTTGTATGCATATCATTATTCTTTGTAACTCCGCGTTGTTCCACCAGTAAACCACAAAGACTTCTGAAGGGTCCCGAAGACCTCCGAAGACTCTGGACCTCTTCAAACCATAAACACCTTCTTAATTTTGTTCTTCAAACTCTTACTTAATCTCACGAGTAAAACCTGGGAATTTCCGAAGACTTCCGAAGCCTACCGAAGAATTCCGAAACTTTCAATATTGTGTATATAGTCAATGTATAGTTTTTGTTGCGTATCATTATTCTTTGTAACTCCGCGTTGTTCCACCAGTAAACCACAAAAACTTCCGAATGGTCCCGAAGACCTCCGAAGACATCTGGATCTCTTCAAACAATAAATACTTTCTTAATTTCGTTATTCAAGCTCTTACTCAGCCTCACGAGTAAAACCCGAGGATTTCCGAAGAGTTCCGAACCCCTCAATATTGTGTATACAGTCAATGTATAGTTTTTGTCAATGTATAGTTTTTGTATGTATATCATTAGTGTTTAGAACTCCGCGTTGTTCCACCAGTAAACCACAAAAACATCCGAATGGTCCCGAAGACCTCCGAAGACATCTGGACCTCTTCAAACAATAAATACTTTCTTAATTTCGTTATTGAAGCTCTTACTCAGTCTCACGAGTAAAACCCAAGGATTGCCGAAGACTTCCGAACCCCTCAATATTGTGTATCCAGTCAGTGTATAGTTTTTGTATGTATATCATTAGTGTTTATAACTCCGCGTTGTTTCACAAGTGAACCACGAAGCAATTTAAAAATTACCGAATAAGTCCGAAGCCTGCCGAAGACCTTTGGCCCTCTCCGAACTCTGTATATATATATATATATATATAATATCTGTTTCCTTAGTATTTAAGTTTCCACTTGATTCCACGAGCAACCACGAAGCCTTCCGAAGGCTACCAAAGATTGTGGAAGACTTTCGAAGTGCTTCAAAGTGCATAAACTGTTCATTTTCTCTTTTTACTTGTATATTTGTGTACTTATAAGCTTTCTTTATTTTCTTGCTTCTGAACATTAAAAAAATAACAGTGCTAAGTCTACATACTTTCAAACGCCGCCCACCCCGACGATAACAAGTGGCCTCCAACGTGTCTGGTCCGTCTTTCAAAAGATTTTGCAAACAGCGCGCTTGCAACAGCAATTATCATGCCCAAGACGAGTAGTTAAACGACATCAAACGTCCAGTCGGACACCAAACAGCCGCCTACAACCCAACACAATCATCAACAGTTCTGGGACTGCAACAACCCACTGGCGTTCAAGAATCAACCAGTAGAATGGTCACCATCAAAGCACTAGTGGAGGATCTTTATCACGTCGCCACAGCGACCTCCAAAACGGAAAAAACCTACATTCTCTGGCACCCTTCTAGAGGATGCCACCGAATTCCTTTAACAGATAGAAAGAAGCAATGGACGCGGATGTACCCACAACCACCGCTTAACTCTGAGGCCAAGCAGCCACATGGTGGGAATCATACGCAATGTTCCAACCCAGCCACGCCGAATTTAAAAGGTTCTTTCTGGCCAAATACGACAGTCCAACCATAAGAGCCAAAATAATTTTCGAATATTATGGACAGAAGCAGACGGCGTCGTAGTCAGTAGCCGCCTTCCTCGGCACTAAGACGCAACAAGCTCGTCGCCTAAAAATGGACATCAACCAAGACGTAGAGCTGTTCACAGACCTCCTCCTGCCGGCACTGAGGGACCCATATCTGTTTACTTAGTATTTAAGTTCTTACTTGGTTCCACGAGCAACCACAAAGCCTTCCGAAGACTACCGAAGATTGTCGAAGACTTCCGAAGTGCTTCAAAGTGCATAAACTGTTCATTTTCTCTTTTTATTTGTCTATTTGTGGACTTATGAACTTTCTTTATTTTCTTGCTTGTGAACATTAAAAACAACAGTGCTAAGTCTACATACTTTTAGACGCCGCCCATCCCGACGATAACAGCTTCTAGTTTTTGAACCTACTTTGTTTAAGAACGATGTAACAGGCTTAAAATTGCTGAGTTTTTGGTTAATGTCTTTTGCAGCAAAAGAAGGGTTGTGATTTATAAGGGTATATCATCTACGACAACTGTGACTCAATACTAAAGAGCAGATACTGCATCCTTGTGGTTGGGATCTATTGGACTTACAACACAAGGTGAATGGAACGTGGAAAGTAGAAGAGGCTTAGAGTTGTATTGCCTATTGTGTTCAAAAGGCAGTTTTTGTTAGCATCAGGTAGTGTGGGTCAAAAACGTTAGATATTGAATAAATTATACACCATTTAGAATGTAAACTGTTTGTATTTATAGCGAAATAAGAATGTCGTAGCCGGTAGACTATTCGTTTTGTTTTGAGATGGGGTTTACTCCGCTGTTTACAGGCCTAGTTTGGTTACAGCGTGTATATGTAATGCACCTTGTTGTTTATAATTAAAGTTTTCTAGCCTGAAATATTAGTGAAGGTAAGTTATTCCGTTTATTCTTATTAAAATTACTCGCTACATTAAGTGATGATACAAATGCCAATGACCTTCTGACCATGTGAAAAAACAAATAAATTTTGATTATAGTTTTAGGGAAATGTTTTAGCAGAACTGCATTGTTGTTTTAAATTAATTGACGAGTAGGTACCTATACTTTTACGTAAAATGAAAATGAAATGACTATTATATTTTGATAGTCGTTACAATAATAATTGCACTTGTTAAAAATGTAATTACATGCAGTTAACAAATTAACAAATCTGTTTAATTTTGAATTTTCACAACCTTAGTAAGAATAATGTTGTGATCCTTTTAAGACCAATAGATCTCAGGTGGGCTGAATGTTTCTTGATGGGGAATTTAAATATAAATTAGGTATTTCACTAATTACACATTTTGTTTTAGATGTCGAAACGGCGCGAATGGTTAAATGTTCTGAAGATGAACTGTAGTAAAATCCCAAAAAATACAATGTCAATAAATAATGTTTTTTAATGTATATCTACCTCTATCTGCTTTTGATTTTTGTTTCCTTCAAAAGAATTTCTTTACAGCAAAACATTCGTGGTGTGTGTTATCTCAAACGCCACAAGTAACAGCCCAACAGGTTTCACTCATGCAGGTTAACATATTGCATTGATTCATAGTTTGAGCATCTGCATTTACAGCGTTTTTTTTTGGTTTGTAAAAAAAAAATTATTGCTGTAAAGGGTAATATTGATACTAGTTTGGAATTAAATATTTTATCAAATATTAAACATTTTGTTGTTCTTTGCAAGTATGCCAAAAAGGGCATCAGTATCTCTATTAGTTTAGAAGATATGATTTTTTATCCAAAATTACAAATGGTTTTTAACTCTATCTTAATATTTGGTTTTATACGGTTACAGCAATTATGCTTTCTTGCGACGATATACTCTTATTAAAGATAGATTATTTTTCTGAAATTGGAATAGCAACAGTAGTTAAATGTTAAGTCAGAGAATCAATATAGATTTGCTAAAACGTTTTCAGTTTGCTTGGTATCTAATAACGTACAAGTTAGACAATTTCACGTAGATTTATAGGACTTATTTCTAAAAGGTTTGGCGGTGATAAATTGATGCTGTAAGGCGAACCACGATACATATGATACACAATTCTGCTAATTGATTTTCCTGTCTTTAGTGCTGTTGGTGTTGATCCATTAAAATTCTGGGTGTAGATAAGATTAAAGGTTTCAGTTTGTGCTAGCCTGAAGTCAAAGTAGTTTGGCATTTAGTAATTTATTTTACTGCAAATAAATTTGTATAAAGATTAAATTCGGTACATAGGTATTCAATACCCATAAAATATAACGTCTGCCGAAAGCCACAATTATGGTCTGTTTTGAACTCTTAGTGTAGTAAGTGATTAAAGCTAGTGGGAATGGAATGAACGCTACTGAAGCACAGTGTAACTGCGCAACCATTAGCTGTATTTTTCAATTTTTGAAATCTTAAACGGGGATGCATTATTTGAAAATTGATTCAAGTCAATTACGAAACCAATCCACGTAAACTGTCGAACAACCGGTATTCATTACGTTCGCACTGTTATCGTACGAGTGGGCGGCGTCTGAAAGTATGTAGACTTAGCACTGTTATGTTTAATATTCACAAGCAAACAAATGAAAGAAAGTTCATAAGTACACAGATATACAAGTTAAATAGTTAAAATGAACAGTTTATGCAGTTTGAAGTACTTCGGAAGTCTTCGGAAATCTTCAGTAATCTTCGAAAGGCTTCGTGGTTGCTCGTGGAACCAAGTAGGAACTTAAATACTAAGTAAACGAATATATACACAGTTTGGAGAGGTCCAGAGGTCTTCGGTAGTTTTTGGAACTTTTCGGAAGGTCTCGGGATGCTTTGGTGAGGCTGAGTGAGAACTTGAATAACGATAGTTAGAAAGTATTTATAGTTTGAAGAAGTTCAGACGTCTTCGGCGGTCTTCGGAATTCTTCAGAGAGCTTCGTGTTTTACTTGTGGGACAACGTGAAGTTATAAAGAACTATACATTTAACATATATACAATATTAAGGGGTTCAGAAGTCTTCCGTAGGCTTCGGAAAACCTCGGAATTTACTTGGGAGGCTGAGTAAGAACTTGAATAACGATAATTAGAAAATATTTATAGTTTGAAGAAATCCAGACGTCTTGGGCGGCCTTAGGTACTCTTCGGAAGGCTTCGTGTTTTACTTGTGGAACAATGTAGAGTTATAAACAATAATGATATAAACATAAGAACAATTCTTGAATATATATACAATATTAAAAGGTTTAGAAGTGTTCGCAATCGTATTTATGTGCTTTCTTCCACTATGCAAGGTATGTTAAAAAAAAGGTTAGTGGTATGGGCATCTAATAGGTTTGCCACTTTTAGGGTAGCACAAAAAATGAATTGAAGATTTTGATTTTCTAAGCCTTTGTTCTATGTTAAGCACGTGTACTTTGATATAGGGTAACATTCCCCCCACTAAAGAGTGTAGCGTAGCTAGGTTGATGCGAGGCAGTGGGGGTCGAGTGGGAGCTGATCGAATATCTTTGGAGCGTATCTTCACCTCTCCTCATTCCAGCCGAGCCCGGTAGATGTTGGGTGTGGCTCTCCTTTGGATTGGATGGGGTCCGGTCCATTTCGTCTCGAATTGATTCTTGGTGGAAGGGTGGTTCTTAATCATGACCATGTCCCCGGGTGAAAATGGGGCGGGATCTTTGTCTTGGCCATATTTCGCTCTGAAACGGCGCTCGCGATCCTGAATTTGTTGTATGCGACGGCGTCGGATTTTTCCTTGATTGTCTACTGGCGGGTTGTGGAGGTCCCCTGCAAGGGGTAGTTTATATCCCAGTAGGACGTAACTGGGTGTAGTTCCCGTAGCTGCGTTCTTCCTGGTGCGGAGGAAATACAGCATCTCGGGTAGTTTCAGGTCCCAGGATCGTGCGTCGTTTTGGGTCGCAAAGACTCGTAAGGCTTTCTTGATCTCCTGGTTCCGGCGTTCGACTAGGTTTGCTTGTGGGCGGAAGATTGGCGTAGTCCAGTGGTGACAAACCCATTGATCCAGTGTCCGGTCCCACCGTCGAGACATGTATTAGACTCCGTTGTCGGTGAGGAACGCCATGGATACCTATATCGGAAGATGACTTCAGTTTTGAGTTGCTTGATGACGGTTGCTAATTTGGTGTCAGGTGTAGCGTAGGAAGGAAAATTGTTATTATAATACAAATCAGTTAGGGAACGTTACGCAAGAATTTAGGATTGACTTGGGATAAAATTTTTAGACCAGGGGCACGATTTTGTAAATTTATAGAGCAGGCAAAATAGCTGGATTCACTATTAAAATATTTGGTCAATACTTAGAAATTTGAATCCATTTTTTAAATTAGTTAGCTAGATTTGGATAGTTTCAAAACGACCCTTCAGGTCACTTCGATGAGCAGAGCTGTCAGTTGCTATCCGGTATTACGGATCCTTCCCTTTTTTCGTTTTTGCTTGTGTCTTGATGACCGGACACACTCTAAAATCAACGCTAGGGATACCATTATTTAAACCCTATTTTTAGTGTTAGTTTCAGTTTGTAGATTTTTATTTGGATCGATTAATTTGAAGTTAGATTTAATTTGAAGAACGTTTATTCAGGTTTAAACCCAATGTAGTACCTTCGGCTGTAGCATTGGGGACGTGGTCGCAAGCATAGCGGTCCTTATTCAAATTAAAATGTCAGGCGTAGGGAAAGCTTGGACGCAACTGCTAAATAAGTCGGTTACGACCAGTATGAACCGATTGTTTTAACGTGAATTGATGTATGGTTTCTTGATGTCGACGGATACGACCTCCCATGGTCAGGTGGGTAGATGTGGTTGGAGGAAAGCTTTTGTTGCTACGGTCCCCTTTTCGTAGCGGCACAAGTCCAACATTGGCATACATATTGCCTTACTACGTAATTTTGCCAGCACCCCCCAATACACCGATTTGCTCCAAAATTTAGTATCCATTTGCTTATAGCTAACACTAGCTAGCACCAAGGTTGTTGAGCTAGCACTAAAGCTGTTTCAGAAATATGGCCAATTATATTCGAAGGGGAACCAACTTGACGCTACCCTTCCCCTGTGCTTTGATTTGCTCCAAAATATAATACCATTCAGCTTAGAACTAGCACCAGCTAGCACTCAAGTAAGAAAGATAGCACCTTAAAGACAAGATGGCGGCGATTTTAAAAAGAAAATTGCCATCCCTTCTGGTTGTCCGATTTTCTCCAAAATTTAGTACCTCTGTGCTTATAACTAGCACCAGCTAGCATCAAAGTTGTCGACCTAGCACCGAAGCTATTTCAGAAATATGGCGAATTATATGGGGGGAGGCAACTTGACGCTAGCCCCCCCCCGTGCTCTGATACGCCCCAAAATCTAGCACCATGTAGCTTACAACTGGCACCAGCTAGCATCCAAGTAGGAAAGCTGGCACCTTAAAAACAAGATGGCGGCGATTTTTTAAAAATTTTTGGCATCGCCCCCGGTTGTCCGATTTGTTCCAAATTCTAGCGCCTCTTTGCTTATAACTAGCACCAGCTAGCACCTATGTTGTCGAGCTAGCATCAGAGCCGTATCAGAAATATGACCAATTATATGGGGGAGGGGGCAACTTGACACTAGTCTCCCCGTGCTGCGATGTGCTCCAAAACCTAGCACGATGTAGCTTAGAACTAGCAGCAACTAGCACCTAAGTAAGAAAGCTAGCCTCTTAAAAACAAAGTGGCGGCAATTTTAAAAAAAAATTGCCAGACCCCGTTGTCCGATGTGCTCCAAAATCTAGCACCTCTTAGCTTATAGATAGCACCAGCTAGCACCAAAGTTGTAGAGCTAGCATCAAAGCCATTTCAGAGATATGGCCAATTGTATTCGGAGGCGGAGGGCTGGTGCTAGCTATAAGCAAAAAGGGACTAAATTTTGGAGCAAGTTGGAAAACGGGAAAGGGCTGGCAGGGTGTTTAAGAAATATCGCCGCTATCTTGTTTTTAAGGTGCTAACTCTCTTACTTGGTGCTAGCTGGTGCTAGCTCTAAGCTACACGGTGCTAGGTTTTGGAACAAATCGGAGCACGGGGCTAGCGTCAAGCTGTCCTCCAATATAATTGGCAATTTTTCTGAAATAACTTTGGTTCTAGCTGTCCAACTTTGGTGCTAGTTGGTGCTAGCTATAAGCAAAGAGGTGCTAGATTTTGGAGCAAATCAGACAACGGGCGGAGGAAGGGCTGGCAAATTTTTTTTAAAAAGATCGCCGCCAACTTGTTTTTAAGGTGTTAGTTTTCTTACTTTGGTGATTGCTGGTGCTAATTCTAAGCTACATGGCGATAGGTTTTGGAGCAAATCGGAGCACGGGGGGGGAGCATAACATCAATCGGTCATATTTCTGAAATGTCTTTGTTGCTAGCTCTACAGCTTTGGTGATAACTGGCGCTAGCTATAAGCAAAAAGGTGCTAGATTTTGGAGCAAATCGGACAACTGGGGGAGGGCTGGCAAAACTTCTTTTAAAAATCGCCACCATCTTGTGTTTATGGTGCTAGCTTTCTTACTTTGGTGCTAGCTCTATGCTACATGGTGCTACGTTTTGGAGCAGATCAGAGCACGGAAGGGGGCTAGCATCAATTTGAACCTTTCCGAATATAATTGGCCATATTTCTAAAACAACTTTGGCGCTAGTTCAACAACTTTGGTGCTAGCTACTGCTAGCTATAAGCGAACGGGTGTTAAGTTTTGGAGCAAATCAGAGCACGGGGGCATAGCGTCAAGTCCCCCCCCCCCACGAATATAATAAATCGGTCAACGGGAGGGGGGGGGGCTTGGCGGACTTTTTGTTGTTTTGGGTAATGAAAGTTTATTCTTTACGAAACAATAATGAAGATTTAGTTGTGAGTGGGATCAGTCTAGTATTATAAATTACACTATCTTGTGCAGTGCCGTTTAGTATTTTGGTGTAGCCTTTGCTTTGTATCAAGGCTTTCTAACCTTTTTTAAAGATTTTTGGGTAGTCTCTAAAAGTGTGAAAGATTAATTGTATGTTCCATACAATGGATTGCATAAGTTTAAATGGAATTAGCTGTTTATTTAAAGTTTTGCTAAAAAATATTTTGAGAGCTTTTGTAAAATTTAAAAAGTTCGATTGTATCACAGGCTCGTTCATCGCATAGGGTAAAGCTGAAGATAATCGCGAGCATTTTTGCTATGATTAGTAATTTATCTATTTATCTATTTAGGAGTTCAGTAATGTCAAGTACATTTATCTACGGGCCTGTGAGTATCTTTACATTCGTCTCCTAAAAATAGTTCAGTTTTATTTATCGATTGAATAGCTTTAGATAAGGAGCTTTTGGAGCATTCGGGGAACTCGTATTCAATTATGATGTGAGCCTTTTCACAATAATAATTGGATAGTATGGAGGATTTCGGGTAGCGATAAATTCCTACATAGTTATCAGTAATTAAATTTCAATTCCGTTGAACCTTTTATCCTACAGCTTGTGATGGTAGATGCCACAGATTGTAATAGCATGTTGCGGTTATTATAGATGTAATCTACATAATTACAGTATTATGGGTTTTGGACGTTCATAAATGTCAGACCCTCTGTAGAGTTTGACTAATCTCATTATAAAATAAATTTATTTTGCAGGGTTTTCAAGCTCTAAAGGAGAATGATATCAATATGCTTTGTTCAAAATCGTTAGAAGACTTTGTCACAGTAACCCATGCAATTACAAATTTTGTAAATTACAATGTTTAATGCCAAATATAAATTCTTAAAATATGTGTTTTACAGCTTTTGTTACAGAAATTAAAATTTTTAATTGTAGCTCGTAGTTGTAATTTTCTACAGAGCTGTAAAGGAACATCTTCATACGATCTTGCAAGCAATTTAATATTTCACTACAGATACAAAAGATTATTATACAGAAAACCTTTTACTGTCTACTTACGTACTAAGGTCTTGTAAAGCAAGCTGTAACAAAGTTGTATACTATTGTAGCAGCGATTGGTTTGCTTCTGACCAGAATAATTACATTAGAACGTAAAGAAAGCGAAGCGCTTGTACACAAAAGATGATTGATGGGCCCTCAGTACATCTTGCAGATGGATTTGATTGACAGGTATGAGGGTTTTGCATTTAAGAGTTATTTAGATTGCAATAAGAAATCTCGAGAATGGTGTTTGCATGAGTATTGGAGAATAGTTCTAATTGGAGCTTTAATATGAGTTATGATCGCAGCTTTAATTACGCTATCAGTTCTGATAAAACCTTTGATTCCAGTATGTTGTAGTTTAAAGCTACGAAACATATGATATAAATTGCTGTTGCTATAAATAACCTTATTCGACATTCATTAATAATTAGGGCTTAGATAGTTAATAGTGGTGCTACGATATTAAGTAATTCAGAGGTTAGTATTTATACTGTTAGCGATTAGCTGGGAGTAAATTGTTGTCAAAATTTTTTTGAAACCACAAGTTGTTTAAAAGGCTTGTGTAATCAGATTTGTAATAAAAAACTGCTATTTGTACGAATATAGTTTTCGTTACACTATGAATGAACTATCTCGTATGGTCTATCACCATTCTCACACACCCCACAAGTAGTACTTAATATACAACTCTCGCCAGTATTTGCTTTACACTGCATGAGACTTCTTAACCAGGCAGCCAGATCCTTATGGTTATATAAATCACAACTTTAGTGTGAAAAACCAAGATGTTCCAGCTGAACAAGACGTCCAATAACTTGGTTCCTGCACCTACTATTAGTTATAAGGAGGGAGATAGAACCCTCAGTCTCATACAAAGTATTTAAAAACTTTAAAACTATAGCAGTTTAACATGGGGGGGGGTAGTGGAGAGGTGATTATAATATGTCCTACCCGGAACTTTAGACTTTTCTATTGCCTGATAGCACTTGAATTCTATAAAGCACAGTCGACTGAAAAACTAATACTCAAAAGTTGTGACGATAATAACCGTTTAGAATATAAAACCAAACTAGCGCAGTATTCTGGTGGTTAGCTCCTCGAAGCTATGAAAGTCATGACTGTTTGAAGTTTAAAGAACCAAATGTCCCAGCTCAACAATACTTTTCGTAATTTGGTTCCTGCACCTGCCATTACTTATATTAAAGGACGTAAAACCTTAAGTCTGAGAGCAAGTACTCAAAAATTTGTAAAGGTATTAGTTTAACCTTGCAGGTAGGGGATAGGTGATTATATTGTGTCCTGTCTGGAGCTTGACTTTTCTATTGCATGTGAAAGCACTTGTATTATTCCGAAAGTGCTGTCGATTGAAAAGCTACCAGCCAAAGTTGTTATGACAAAAGACGTTTACAACATAGAACCAGGCTCAGCCAGTAGTGTGGTAGTTAGCTCATTAAAGTTATGAAAGTCATGACTATTTAAAGTTTGAAAAATCAAGAGATCACAATTCCTTAACACTTATTTTAATATGGTTTCTGTACCTGCTATTACTTACATTGTATGACATAACACCATCAGTTGTATAGTAAATACTTAAAAATTATAAATGTATTACAGTTGAAAACTGGGGGTGGTGAAAGGTGATTACATATGTCTTGCATGGAACTTAGAGTTTTCTATTGCGCCTGATAGTACTTACGTTATTTCATTCAGTACCACATATTGAAAAGCAAACACTTAAGGGATGCAGAGACAACAGCCGTTTGGAACATGGAACCAGGCTCATTTAGTACCGTTAGCTTTCACACTTCGTTTCGTAATTTTCCTTAGTGAAACAGCTAGAACTCGCCCTGCCATGTGAAGTGCAAAGAGCGGAGTTGGCTGATACTTAACAAGTACGTAGATGGTGAAGAGTCGGGACTTGTTATGTTATATTCCGAGAATTATTTTTAGGTTCCTTTGTATCTTCACTAGTCGGTGTACAGTAGATCTAAATATGAAGAATTGAATGCTTAACACCCCAACAATAGATGAAAGCGTTGATGTGTACGTTAGGGAAGTTAGAAGGTACGTTTCCAAGTAACTTTTGATTTCTTTGTCAGAACGTTAGAAGTTTCAGTTGCATCCAAATTTTTGAAGATTCTAGCGGCTTAATCTCACTAATAGATTTTATTTGTTTTCATCTTTGCATCCATTGCCACGCGCATTGCATTGCTAAATGCTAAATATCTTGCTGGTGCCAACTTGTTTATGTTTCATGTAGATCCCCCCCATTACCACGTACATATACATGCACGCACACACGTAGGCAGGCAGAGAGGAATGCGCCCACGCTTCTAGAAGTTTTTGTCCACGATTATTTTCGCCCAAAATAATTACCTCCGGATACCTTTCGCAATTTTCGCCTCATACTGTAATCTCCCTGTGTAATTTTCACCCCAAATTAGTTCCTCCCAACGCAATGTACGTCCTAGGCTATTTGTTCCCGAGGACCTTTGTCTATGAAAGTGTAAATTATTTTAATATTGTAGATGTAAACTATCTATGTTATTCGATTTGGAAAGATGATTCCAGCTGTATGTGAGCTCTTTGCTAACCGAACGGAGTGATCATACAACTAGTTCCCGACTTTACCAAACCTTAAACCTAGTTCAACTACAAGCGATTTGAACGAGCCTACAAAAACGGATTGATGTCTGGTTTTCATGGCACCGCCCAATACGGTTGCCTTTTCTGAACAATGTTTTTGGAGACGAATTTAGAAGTTACCAGACGTGTCAAAAAACTGTCTAGATGCCTGGATTATGTCCTTAAGATAAAATGTCTCACTGCCTTGGCTTTCGTCTCGCTAACGGATGTAAAGGATGCTTCGACACTTTTATAACCAACGAATTTTATTCTAGTTCAAACGACATTAAGATTCTAGTTGAAGACAATAAAAGTTCCAAGATCTCACCGACCGTATTAAGAAAAATA